>OZ026605.1:5736127-5826127 GCA_964020085.1 Micromussa lordhowensis
TGGCGCGGAAATATTTAACAATTATCCAGCGAAATCGCGCGGAATATCGTCTGATACTTAGCCGACTAGGCCGTAGGCCGAGTCGGCTAAAATCAGACGATATTCCGTGAGATTGAGCAGGATAATTGTTTTACTATTCATCAAACTGACAACAAAACAGCCTAAATCCTAAACCGTAACATTTTTAAATCTCTCTGTCGACATTTTCTCACTTCACTTTTTCTTCCCACGTACGAAGCTACGTATACCGCCGGATATCTGTTACCTACGGATGACAGATATCGAGAGCATCATGACCATATTTGGATAGTGTAACAATTTGTTGAATAATAACACTCAGGTATTCCCCAGTTTTAGCTGGGGAATATTCAGTCACGTAACACGCCTAGACCAGTCGCGCGCGAGCGAGAATATTAATTTTGATGGATTGTAATAGTGGGTATGTCGGTTGTTGGGTCTTGCCTTTCCCCGAGAGGTTTTTCTCCGAATTCTCAGGTGCTCCTCTCTCCCCAAAAACTAACACTCCAATTGCAAAACGATAAGGAAACAGTTATGTCTAGACACAGCGCTAAAGCGCGACATAAATTTCCACTGACCGATTTCATAGCCCAGCCTACTGCTAGGCTAGCTCTCAGGGCCTTGAACATTAGTATATACTAACCTGGAAAACAAGAACGGAAAGGCCACGGCAAGTTGATTTGCTTCCGATAAACCAGAAATGCAAACACCAGAAGCAAAAAACCACTTGCTGCACCAGAAATGGCGGCTATGAGTTTGGTTGGTACGTCTGCGGAGAGAATGTCATAACAGTGAGGTAACACTATCATCACATCAAGTGATAGATACCCGCATGAATGACTCACATCAACATTATATGCAGTATAAACAAGCTATAACTAGTTTTTACATCAGTTTAGGGAAATGGTAAAGTTAGTTTCGAAAAAAGTGGACAGGCGACGAGCGAGGTCTGGTAGAGAAAAAAGGAGAGGGCTTTCAGAGTATTTTATGACTTACAAGGAAAAGATTCCCAGCAGAAGAAGGTTTTATGGTCAAATTTGAAGAACAAAGGACAATAACTAGAACACCCTCTAAGGTCTTACCACTTGATGTCGGAGGAAACGTTGGTGGAGGCCGCGGCGTGGTACCTGGAAATGAATAACAAATAATTCTGTTACTATCATATCACGGACTGTATTATTTCAATAACTTTCAGTTACTACTTTATTGAAGGTAATTGTAGGAGGCCTCTGAGATGAAAATAAGGATTCTTATGGGTAATGACTGTATGCCCACTGACTTGTCAGTCTTTGCTGACTCATGTTTGTTGGCATCAACACTGTAACTGTTATCCCCCCTCCACCCCACCCAGGAGGTCTGGGTTTGAACCCAAAAGTCTCCAACCCTGCTGACTGTAGATGCCATTTTAAATTGTTGATGTTACCATTGGTAACCAAGCCCTTCATAAAGGTCAATGCAATTTCCGCTCTTACTAATAATTTAGGCCAGAGTACTGATTTTTGGGAGGGGGTTGAAAAAAAAACAAAGGAATGTTGCACAATTTTAAAAAGTGATGCAAAATTGGTTTCGAAAGTAAACTTGCAATTCTAGACTATCTTATTGAATGTCGGTCGTTTTGCCTACAAGTCGTTTTGCCTACAAGTCCTTTCACATACACGTCGATTCACCTACATTGAAGTCGTTTCACCTACACAGTCAAATGTGGGACATGATTATTGTAAATCCATTTGTCAGTTTTTAGATATGAAGTATTACATGTATTTAGTATTTACTAGTAATATGTATTCAGTGTAGGCAAACCAACTCAGATTGTGTAGGCAAAATAGGCAAATCGACTTGTACATTTATGTAGACAAATTGACTTGTATGTGAGGATTTTTAACCAATCAGTGATGTTTTTTCGGCAATCAGGGGTAAAACTATATTTCTACCCTGCCCTACATGTAAATTAAGTTTAGCAAAAAAAGAAAAAAATTACCAAATGCTTTCATATTGATGCTCTCATATTTCCTATGAGGATACGTGATGATCTGCAAGAAGCCGAACACACACACAAAGAAAAACAATGATGTTGATCAAGCAATGGGCTCTTGAGTTAATATGATCATAACCTTTCTAAATTATACTGTCAATGAAATAAGGGTAAAGATATAGGTAAATTCTGCATGCGAGCCAAGTGGCTGCATCGTGCCATCAGGCTGGTGCTTACATGTACATGTATCTCTGGTTTCTGAGAAGCATGAAGCGACTAGGAGCATTTCTACTTTCCCCTTGACTGAGATGCTTAAGTCTAATCTCTGGGTTGCCTCCAGCATTCAAGAGGGAGTGCGAATGTTAAGTGTCTTGTTACCATTAGTCTAGATAAATGATTGTATCTCTTGATGCCGACTTCCTAGGTTTGATATGAATACCTACCGCAACCCAGATGCCATCAGGATAGTTCCAACCACTCCCATTCTGTAAAATCCACTCATGCTGATCCTTAACACAAACAAAACAAAGCATTGCTAGCCATCATGGCACAGAAACAACTTTATTCAAAGAACCAAGCATAAGATACAATTACAATCAAACCAAGTGAAGCGTTTACCCCTCAATTAAGATTGCATTAATGAACTGATTATTTGAATATTAAACCAACTAGTTGTTTCAAAAATGCAATAATCAATTGATTATTTGAATAGGCGGATTCATGCTGACGTCATTGTTTACATTTTTGCTCATTTGCATACAGCTTTGCGTACAGAAGGAAACATGTTAGATATGAATTGACTTCAGGCAGCTAAAGAGCTAGTGAAACTTAGTACATGGGGAAATTTTTAGCTCTTTGGGTGTAATATTCACGAAGAAATTGTCTTTCAAAAACTGCAAAATTTCTGGGTGGCAAAAGCGCTAATGAGCTCATACATTCTTTGCTAAATTTTGAGGTTTTAAACCCGTGTTGCACAAAAAGTATTCAATACATCAAGCTCATATTCACTGGCAGAGTTAATCGTACTATGACCTTTCAATATTCAGAACTGATTTCTTTGTAGCTCCATCAAAAACTGAATTGCTTATGCTAATGAGGCAAATATTGTAAACAAGGATTCCCCTATAGTGAACCTGCCCAGTCATTCCAAGAATGTGGCTAACGGTTTCAATATTCAAATATTAATCAATTCACCATTGCATTCTTGAAACAATTTGCAGGTTCAAAGTTCAAATAATCAATTCGTGAATGTAATCGTCACTTGGTTTGACTGCAAAAACAGTGATTTTCATCTTGCTCACCCATCATATACTGGTAAGTCATCATTCTTATTTTATGTTTGCATTTAAAAGCATTTAAGTGCCCATGATTGTATTTGTAATGATCAAAATGATTTCTAAACAATTTCAATGCAATATCTTTTACGAAATTGGAAGCGCTGGTGCAACTTCCAGCATCTTGTAATATATTGTCAGTGTTACATTGGTCAATCACATCCATTGGAACTTTTAATAGTCAGAAAATTTGCATGCACTTAATTCCACTTGAATATTCATCCCATACAGCCCATACAGGGTCAATTTGGATGGATTTTATTAATACAGTCTGTATGTATACAAGAAAGTAATCAACTCCTCACACACCTTTGGTATCAGTTGACAATGCATTTTGCCAATGTTTTCTGCTTCTCCAGCGGAAGAGAAATGTAAGGCATACCAGGTCCAGTTCCTATCTACAAAAAGATACAAGATGAGAGCAAGGGAGAGTTAAGGCTACATGGATTATAAGTAGTAATTATTAGGACCACATAGGCAGGGGGCAGGGTGTACAAACATGTAAGAGGCAGGGGGCAGGGAAAAGGGGGTAGGGGCAGAGTTGAAAGGGGCAGGGGCAGTTGGCAGGTGAAAAGAAGGAAGATGGAAGGGACGAAGTTCTCAATGTTCTCAAGTTGGAAGTTAATTCTCAATGTCAAGAAACTGAGAGAATCAAGGAAGCATACCATACATGTAATTATTATACTTTCACAACCGATAATTTGTTGTAATCGAAAAAGCTTACAGTGTTGAAATTGTACAGGGGCCACTAACAAAGGGGAGGAAACCAGGAGAAAAAAGTAAATTTGGTGCTGATGATATGTCAATAATGTACCTAATGATGTATATTTAACAATTATTCCACGAGCGTGCGTTGGATATGAGATGATAGATAGCCAATGAGGCACATAGCGCCGAGTTGGCTATAATCATCTCATATCCAACAAGCGCGGGTGGAATAATTGTTTTATTAAAAAGAACCACCACTTTTCGCTAAAATCTTGCCACGTTTTATTTCGCAAAAATCCTCTCTTGGACCGCCATTGTTTCTCTCCACAGAAAAAAATTTCAGGATTTCAGCTGTTGTGCTGACGCGTACACTTACCATATTTGCAGGGCATTGTATAATGGCTCATATACCATGGCCACTAAGCCAATCAAATTCCTTGAATTGCATTATACAATGACCCAGTTTTTCATAACAATTAATACCATGCCCTACAAATATAGTAAGTGTACGCGTCAGCACAACAGCTGAAATTCTGAAATTTTTTTCTGAGGAGAGAAACAATGGCGGTCCAAGAGAGGATTTTTGCGAAATAAAACGTGGCAAGATTTTAGCGAAAATTGGAGGTTGCTGTTCATAAAACAATTATTCCACTCGCGCTTGTTGGATATGAGATGATTATAGCCAACTTGGCGCTACGTGTCTCATTGGCTATCTATCATCTCATATCCAACACGCGCTCGTGGAATTATTGTTAAATATACATCATTAGTTACATTATTGACATTATCATCAGCACCAAATTTACCTTTTTCTCCTGGTTTCTTCCCCTTTGTTAGTGGCCCCTGTACAATTTCAACACTGTTAGCTTTTTTGATTACAACAAATTATCCGTTGTGAAAGTATAATAATTAACAATTATTCTTTGAAATCGAGGTGAATAGTGGCAGAGTATTTACCGAGCCGCGAAGCGGCAAGGTAAATATTCTGCCACTATTCACCGAGATTGAGAAGAATAATTGTTTTAGTATATACACAGGAAGTGATCTCAACAACATTTTCAGAAGGAAGCCATTAAAAATCGATTTAATTGATCTCTCAATTCATGCGTGAAAACGTGCAAGGGGTACAAAGCATACACGAATTCGCGAAACGCATTATTCACTCGGTAGGGGGTGAATAATGCTCATTAGCCAGAGATAGCGAACCAATCAGATTGCTTAAAACATCAAGATCACCGAGTGTGTATATATATACTAATTACATATATACCATGGCCAATAAGCCAATCAAATTCCTTGAATTGCATTATACAATGACCCAGTTTTTCATAACAATTAATATTCCACTACTTACTATAATGCACTGGACTCCAAGAGATAACTAAGTTTGGTTTTTGGACCGAAAAATCCACTTTTATAGATGAGGGGGTTTTTCCAGGATATTCCACAAATTTCTGTGGACTCGTGAGGCACTCTGCATTGAAGAGATACAAAGATAGACAAAACGTTACATTTTACAGTCAATAGATTGCAAGTAAGGAAGTAGAAGCAGACTCCATGTTCTCCAGAAGTCCAGCGGCTGGCATTTTCAACGGATACTCGTGTTTCAAGCACCACGTACTTCTGTTAGACAAAACCACAGAAAATGGCTCTTCTATTTCTGTAGGACAATTTTGAGCTTAGCTTGAATTTGTGCTTAACATCTCATGTTCCAAAAAGAGAAATCACGAACTTGTTATTATTTCTGAAGAAAATGGCAAACAAAATCTGTCCAGTGTCATAGACAGATAAGAACATAAAATGTTCTTTTTTAGCTACGTGTACTCAAAGACAGACATGTAGCATTGTTAAAAGAGCATTGGCTGAAAGCTGTCAATGAATGTAGACTACTGTACAATTTTTGTCGCGATTCTGTTCCGATTCTGTCCGCGTATTTCATAAATTCCATTGTGCAAGTTCCTCTCTCAAAGAGCATGTGGTGTGTAAATAAATATCATTAGATTTAGCAAAAGCTATGTCTATCTTGTAAAGATATACAATCATGGACAAAAGTCTTGGGACAAATTTGCACTTTTGGCACTTTTGCACACAGGTCAAATGCCAAACTCACCTGCCTAACCTCGGCTCCCACCCCACATACAATGTTGAAAACCAGTACCTGCAATGTCACCTGATTGTCAACATTGTATTGGGTGGGGAAGGGGAGCATTCTTAAAAGGATAGCAGTGCTTTTTTCAAACTTCAGTCGTCAAACACAGATGATTCGATTGTTACATTACATAACTGTCCCAAGGACTTTTGTCCATGACTGTAGCTCAGGGCATTTATTGCACACGAGTATTTATCACTATATTTAGTGAAAGCTATGACTATCTTGTAAAGATATGTAGACATAAGAAATATGTCAATAAAAAATGACCTTCTATAAAGTACAAACTATTACTTCAACCTTTGTTTCTGTAGCATACATGTATATTCAAGTCTGTGCAAAACGAGTAGCAATACAGTGAAATTGAAACTAATTAAGTATGTAAGTTGAACAGAAAGAGAATTTGATTTAAATATACATATACATGTACATGTAGTAAAAAAGTAGGTTAACAATGAAGCTGTAGCATTACAATTTTTTATGTGGTTTCTACATAATGTGGTAAATTAAAGCTGTGTTTAAGGTAATAGAAGGGCTGTAAAGTGGAGAACCCATATAAGAAAGAAATGGAAACCCATGAATTGATGTTCCCATGGTTGTCATGGCTACAGTGGTATTGCTTGTGGGCGCATACTCATGACAACGACGACGGCAGTGGCGACAGAGTCGAGAGTCGCACAAGATGGCGGCTATACTCCAGCTAATAGGTTGACAGAGACATGCACTCTTGGTTTAAAGCAATCCTTTTTTAATATTGGACATCCATGTTACAGTCAAAACAAGGTATCCTCTGACCAGTATCACATGACTATATCATAGGCTCAAGTTTAGAGCTCATTGAGGTCACATTTTTTTGAAGTTGACTGTAGACCAAGTGCTGGTTTTTGATCAGATCGCGGGCTCATGTCAAGTTAACTTGTTGTAAACAGGGCTGGGTTGTTCAGAAGCTGGTTAACGCTAACCCAGGGATTATAAAAGTTAACCGAAATATAATTTTTTTTGCAAAAAAATGTTTTTCACTGCTTTTGTTTTGTGTATTTTGAGGGCCTTGAGATTTATCAAACTCAAACCTGGAAACATGTACAGAAGGCCATTGAACAACATAAACAGAAAACCTCACCATAATGTTACAAAACTCAAATAAATATTCTTGCTTAACCTAGCTGGGTTAGCTTAATCCGGCTTTGACCATCCCTGCCCAGGAGCTCCGCTTTTATGCTTGGCTAAATCTGTATATTATTTTCCAAAAGTCATCTATTTTATGTTTCAACTTCACCATACCCTTACCATTGTCTTCCGGCTTGTTAGCATCCCGCCGTGACCTTCCTTTGTGACCTTGATGTAAACCTTCTCTTTTACTGCCAACACATTTCCGGACGCACACATCAAATGACATTTCCTAATATAAAATTAAAAATTGGCTTAACAAATCTATAATTAACTTGATACATTCTCAGATTCATATTAAATAGTGATAAACTGTGGCTGTATTGCAAATGTGTTTTTATTGTGAGCATAGATTTTCCCACACATGCATTAATATACATGTATAACGGAAATTATTAAATTCTCAACCTCGGATAATGCAATTCTAGCTTTTTGATTGGTTCACGAGATCTCGGTTACCAGCCATTATACCTGCGTTTGACCTTATATGGAAATGAATGCGGCAAATGTCGTTTCAAAGCATTTCGTTTTGGCGCCCGGAAGTCAGATCACTTTCCGGTCTTTCCATAGACTTTAATAAAATTTAGCAAAACCGAAGGTTGAGAATTTAATAAAACAATTATTCCATTCTCGCTTGTTGGATATGAGATCTCATATCCAACGCGCGCTCATGGAATAATTGTTAATTAAACTGATGAAATTAATTTATTTATGAGTCAGAGCTATAACTCCCAGGATTGCACAGAAGCTGGTAAGGGGCAATCACACGATGTTTTTAAATTGTTATCACTTATCGCATATAAAATATCACTAAGCTTCAATCGAACAAGATTTCAATAACTCATTTGGTAGGGCACAGGACTACAAAATGGTGCCCTTTATCTCCAATAATTCAATATCATTTTAAACCTAACAGTTACCTAGTACTTAATGAATGTTTTGTCTGCCTAAAATCCAATACAATCACAAGCATGATCATTTACTAATCTTGTGTGATTTGTTCTTAATCTGGACAGTGTCCAAACAGAAGAGTAATTTGGGCAGTTCTGTGTACTCTGACAACCATGTTGGACTAGGGCTAATCCCATGCAAAACTTTTACCGAGATCTCGCTTGATTCAAATTTGGCACTGTAGAGGTTACGATTTTCTTTCCTTACGACTTCTTTTCCTCAAACAGTGCTGGCAACAGACGGACTAAGTCACGTGGGGTTAAGTAGACACCATAGTCGCAACAGGACAGATTGCTTCAGAGTTCTTGTTGGTTGTTTAATATATGGTTTTGAAAGTACAAAGGACTTACTACCATGGAAAGAGCTGCTTTGTTCTAAACTTAAGCATAAACAGAATCGGCATAAAATTTTTGTAATGGAAGAAAAGTTTAAGCACATAAACTTTTATAATTGGGACAAACTTCTGGTCCTGCTTTTCCTTGTAAATTTCTGTGTATATGTTGAATGAAAAATATTTGTGTTATCGACATCTCAGCCAGCGAAAGTCGAAACTATTTATTACACTTGTTATCGCTAGTGTTCTGGCAGAGTTCCCACGTGGAGCTGTCAAGAACTTTCAACCACGGCAAATCGTCTCTTCTTGCTGGACCTCTCTTCCTCCGCACTTTTGTTTTCATTCATTTATTTAGAGTTTGGTTTATTTTGACTTTGATTTTCGCTTTCAGACATTTCCAGACCAAAAAGCCGGCATTAGGTCAAAGTTGGAGAAATTGTTATCTCTTTCTTCGGCTATTACGGGAACGATGACGTAGCCACTTTTCTATGTGTTTACCGGTACAATAGAACATAGGCTTTACAACTCTATTGACCAATCAGAGCGCCATAGTATCTCAGTTATTTATAAACACCAATACTGTCTAAGATAAGCATTTTTACACTAAATACTCTTTTTCACATGTACATGTAGATCTCCCTGTCTCATTTGTATTCGCTTTGAAGTCACAAATTAAACGTGTGTGTCTGAGTTAAAAAAAGACGTATTTGCTTTTGGTTGCTGTTCCGTGTCTTCATGGTTCAAGTGTCCTCAATGAAATTACGCTCACTAATGGACACAAATATATTCATTTTCTTCCACCCCCCTCCCAATGCAGTTGCCATACGTCACTGCAATTAAGGAAGTGCAAAGGACTGCACTGGTGGTTTCTGATATCCGTATTGAAATTTTAACACATTTAAAAAATCTGAACAAGCCAACAATAAAGTTTTGTTTACTATGAATCCTTGGTTTTCATGTGGCTAAAAGCCGCCATGTTTGTGGTTATTTAAAAAATATTTTTTCTCTTTATTCCAGCTATTTGGTAACAACCCTCATAGCCACCACACCTTTGTCATTTCAGTCCCTCCGGATTTGTAGTTACAAACCACCTCTAACACAATCAACTGATCAGGTATATTCTCCTGATCGAAATCGTCGTGGCAGTGATATCGTGCGAAAAAGAATGTTCGAATCTCCCACGATTGCATCTAAATACGATTGGAATCTTCCCTCTTGTCTTTCACAAATTCGTCGCTAACAACTAATGATCGATAGTTAAAAACGTTATATTATACACATATACACAAACAAACATACGTCGATACGCTGAAAAGTGTACCGACGGTATGAAATAATTAACAAAATAATGTGTTTGAGAAACACTTCCTGTCATAGTTCGAAAGAACAATCGACACCCCGCGCGTCACAATGTGAAGAACATAAAACCATGACCATCGTAAGATACAAAATAGAAACAGCTGATAAATCGAAAATGTTCAGACTATTGAAAATTTCGTTTTCGGCGTGACTTCGCAGTGTTCTCGTGTGTACTTTGTTTTGTCGAATGAAAAAATAAGGACGTAAAATGTCAATAGAATATAATAGAGGTACAAATGTCCCCGTAAAACAAGTTACGAGCGTAAAATGCACATTGAAAATACAGCATTCAAGCTTTAATACTGTATCTTTACGAACCTTCTCGAAGCGCGTCGTATCTTGCCTCTTGGATCTGCACAAGGACTCACAAATTGCCCGTCGTTCCACAGACACTCTATACAGACTATAGCTAGCTGCTTTCAAGTCGAGAACGGATGTGAAGTCAGCTTCAAACGAATCTTGTAAGAAGCTGACAAAGACAAAGGCGACGATTAGAGCACGTAGTGGCATCATTCTTCACTGTTGTCTGGTCGTTTTTTACCACTTCGACTTCTGCTTACTGACCAGGAGAAAATGTTGCCCTCTTGTAATCAGCACCATGTCGGCCATGATAAAAGCGACGGTAATTTGGCGCCCGCTTGCCAAGCAAGTAAGGGTCATGCTCACGTATAACGCTATTTTTAGCACATGCAAATTGCTGGGAAAAAATCAAAACAGCTGGGCAAAGAGTCGCTTCATTAGCGTTTTCGATGAAGATTTCAGTTTTAGTCTTAACACTTCCTCGTTCGATTGCTTCAGGGTCCTTCAGGGATTTCAGAGATGACGTCAGCTTCGCTCGAGCTAACATCCGTTCTGTGTATTATGTCGTTCAAGATCGCACTGCGATATTTGGACAAACTCGCGAGTGCTTATCATTTTATAGCAGAGAAAGAGCCTGAATTTCGTTTACGACTGACTGACTTTGATACTAGACTGCGAAAAAAACTTGATCTGGGAATAAGGACTTTGTGTGCAAGTGCTTGTTCCAGCTGCGGAGTCCAACCAAGTCACAGATTTCAGAGATCTCTCTGGAGGGAACGGAGGACTCTTTATTTGGCTGTATTTCTAGCTAAGTTCGCCAAATTGTCGTGCGTGTATCAAAGTTGTTCTATCCACATACGATGAGCCGAAAACGGTCGTCGCGGAGACGACTCCGGAAACGAAGAACGAGGTCATACGCCCACAGTCTTTGATGTATCAGTGCGGCTTTTTTGTCTCACGGATACAGAAATACTGGTCGCGACTTTTCCGTTTTCTCTCAGGCAGTCTGTCCTTCCCCTTATTCTCTCTTATTGGTACCGTCTTTGGCCGCAAAACTGAGAAAGATTCAGAGGTGGCTTACACTGTTCAACCTGTCTTTGTAAAAGTGGAATGGGAACTCGGGGACGGGGAATCGAGGACGGGAATGTAAAGTCACATATCATGTTTTAGTAGTGGAAGAGGGGTCGATCAGGGACGCGGGAACGTGATCAAGACATGCCCTAGTGTGGTCAAAAAGACATTCTCATTTCCTGGCTTGTGTAAAAACTATAATCTGCATTTCATGCGCTGTCTCTTTGAACGAGTGACGAGCTGTATCTAAGATCTTCCACTTCACTGTTAGTTCGTGTTCAACTTTTGTAGAATTCGTTTGTGTCCCGTGGCTGGCGGGATGTTTCATGAATATTCGTAATTTGGTTTTGGTGGCCAAGTTACGATAAGTGGGGAGTAGAGCTGTAACTGAGCAAGGCACTCAAGCGATCTCACGATTGCGAAAAATAACTTCATAAATTACAATAAATTAGATCTATTCTGTAACTGTAGTTGAAATATAAATTCAAGTAATAATATGCATGCTGGTTCTTTTCACATGTTAACTTAAATGTTTTATTATGATCACTTTATATCCATATGAGTGTCAATATTAACCGTAAAATACGACGTCGACAGATTATCGTTCAGTATCGATAATTAGCCATCTACTGCTAATCACTTAAATTGCAATTTCCTCGATTGTGATTGGTTTAAAAAACTCCTATTTTCCACTAGTTGTTATCGGACAGTTTGTTATCGGACAGTTCAATAAGCCAATGACATTCAAAGTCGTAGTTTAAATCAACCATCTCAATTTCAGAGCGACATGAAACAATTTACGCCCCCTTTGTCAGCCTTTTAATGCAAATTTTCCCTTTCTTTTATGACTTGGCTATTCTTCTTTTCTCAGAAATTGTAATTTTTATGATTAATTGGTAATAGGACTGAGTGGAGTCCAGTTCGGTCTGTAATCATACTTGTGATAAACAAATCGGACTCGGACCGCTTACCATTACTTTTCCTTTTTACTAGTGTTATCGTCTTGCTCGATTCATACAAATACGGCAGACTGAAGTTCACATTGGTCAAGTTTCGAGTAAAAACTACTAGCACTGAAACAATTGACGCAGTATGACTTCTAAAAGTTGCGGGGAACTTGCGAATATTGGTAAATGAAGAATATAAAGGCAAAAACCGACACAACGTAGAATGTTTTTTAGAACGTACTATATTTCGGCTGGCCAAACCAGCCTTCCTTGTACCTGAAGAAGGCTGGTTTGGCCAGCCGAAATATAGTACGTTCTAAAAAACATTCTACGTTGTGTCGGTTTCTGCCTTTATATTCTTCATTTTATTTGTGAAGCCGATTAGATCACTATTGATCCAACCTATACGAGCAGGATCATCGTTCCGGTTGCTTGCTTTTAAAACATTTTATAGTCATTGGTAAATGGAACGATCAAATCCCGAATCGAAATTTCCACGGGGATGCGCTCGTTCCATTACCACGACTTTTCCCGGAAGGTAGGATCAAAAGAGGATCCAAGCCAAAAGGCCTGGAACTAGTAAAAATTAGCAAATGGAACGCATATTTTCCATTCGAAAAAATTTTGGTCTTCCTTTCAAGAAATCCCGTTTTCTCGCAGATTGAAATGTCGTGGTTTTTAACTTGACTCTTCATACTGTTTCAGCTTGGCCTAATTCAATTAAAAACGCAAGATTGGTTTCTCGCGATCGAGAGCATCCGGAGCTCTTTTCTAACGCTGAATCTTTCCCACGTTTATACATACTTTATTATATAACACAAGTGAAATACCAGAATTTTTTTCCTTTTGCTAAAAAATCATATCCTCATCGCGCGCAGTGAAGATAATATTTTATTTTAATTTAATTTAAAAACTTATAAGGCGCAAATATCTATATAAATATATTCAAATGCGCCATATCTTTCATGTGTGAGGATATTGAAAAGATCACCGTTGCCATGGTTACATAATAACGTAAACTGAACTTTAAATGTGTTGCTGTGTGATCGAAACATTATCGGATCTTCCTCGGATATCTTGGGTTATCTTCGGAAATTTTCGGAAAATGTTCAGCCTTCCGACAACTTTTGGAGAATCTTCGGAATCTGGTGCTTACTCGTTAGATATCGGGTTGAACACTCGAAGGTAAAATTCGTATCCACGAGCGGTCATTTAATACATCCTCTATGTAAACAGTATCGAATATATGACTTCTGGCAAAGTATTTCCCTATTTATAATACGCATTTTTTCGGGATTGATGGCTAGTTTAAAACGTACAAAGAGGAATTATTTTTGCAGTCATTTTCAATGCAGATTTCTCTGAGAAACTCATGATCAACAAAATAAAATGTTCTGAAATCAGGCAAATCAATTTTTAACTTACCTTATTATAGGAAATTAACACTCCTTGAAAAATTAAGGTGTTGGAAATTAACGCAACTTAAATTAACGCAAATTTAATGGAAAATGACTTTCGAATAAAGAACATGAACGCGAAAGGGGAGGTAAAAGTTCACAATAAAGGAAATTAACGCTATGAAGACACAGTTGGTGGTGATAACTGACAAATTTATTTCAACACTTTATGCAAAAAAATTCAAAACTGAACAAAACTGAGCCATGTGCTCGACAAAACAGTACGCAAAATTCTAAACGTAGGGGTTACTTGGTCGTTTCTGTCCAGTGGAGCAATGCGAGAAGTCTGGCGATTTTGAAAGAGAAAACAGAGGAAGACTCATATTCTGTCGAGAAAGACTATGTTGACGATTCGAAATCTATCTTGGCCGAAATCAAAGGAGAAAATGTTGACATCACTTCTCAACGACTTCGATGAAGATGAACTCGAAATATTGTAAACCTCTGCCGTCTTAGCTTTTGTGAAAGATGAAAAATTAAGGGTAAATGGAAAGAAATAAAGCTTGTAGTTAATGTTTTTAGGTGTCAAGAATTTCTGGACAGGTTCCAAAATTGGGGTTAAAATACTGGAACATAAGAGCGCGGAAATTAACGCTGCACTTAATTAACGTCGCGGAAATTAACGCTCAACGATTAGCGCGACTGTAATTAACGCGAATTTTAACGATTCGCGTTAATTTCCTATAATAAGGTATCTATATTTGGTTTTATGGTTTTGATTTCTATTCTGGCCCAAGTACTGTAGGAGAGAGTAAGCTAAAAGTAAGTCAGGTTTGTTCTTGCAATTCGAAGCTTGTGCACAAACGCTATCTCATCCTTTGCTTTTCTATCTGAACTGAATTTTGTTTTTGTTTTTTATCGGCAAGCTAGCGCTAGTTATTCCAAGGTTGTTATGCTACCGTGATTTGAAGCGCGAACTTAAGTTGAGACCTTACTTTGGGTGTTGCCGTAAAGTTGCTACGCAATGTTCCAATATTGATTGACAGTTGCAAATTTTGCTAACTTGCAAATTTCAAATTTCACATGTGCTTGAAAAAGTTCCGTTTGAGTTTTGACAAGTTCAGGTTTTCTGGCTTTCTCTTATCAAATGAAATTTTATACTACCTCTCTGCCGAAGTTAAATGAATGAACTGTCCTTTGGTTGACGATTCATCAAAAGATTGAGGAAAATAAGCTACGGGTTGAGTTTAAATTACCAAAGTGGAAATTGTGGTTGATAATTGAAATCAGTGCGCTCGGCGAGTTGCGATTTACAACTCAATTTTTAAGCCCAGTTCTGAGTTTGGCGGTTTGAGCTTTGTCGCTAATTTCTCACAGTCTGTTGATACGTGTAAACAGCAGCAACGGCAGCCTTACATGTAAAGTGAACAATTGGCAATTTAATACAATGACACCCAAACTTCTTCAACTGAGCTAATAGCAAGGTGTAACTTCAGGAAGATGTGATATGCAGAAAAAGAATCATAATGAAAACTTAGAGGAGAACTTTTCTTTCTAATAAAAGGGTCGTCGAGTCACTGTTGATGAAAACTACCTTTAAATTAGAACAACTAATTTGCTGTTTTAAGGAAAATATATTATTATTTAGTAAATTCTCAGCTGCGATTATTGCATTTCTAGCTTTTTGATTGGCTAAAAAACTCCGACTATGAGCCAATAGTCGGAGTTTTACGTCATATGGAAATTCCGCACGAAGTTTCATCTTCAGCCCTCTGCAATGGCCGAAATAAAACTCGGCGGCAAAACCCGGTTTGAGAATTTACTAAAACAATTATTCCATTCGCCCTTGTTGGATATGAAGTGATTATAACCATGATAACAAACTCACGCTACGCCCTCGTTGGTTATTTTATCACTTCATATCCAACTCAGGCTCATGGAGTAATTGTTATATAGACACGAGTGTTTTACTGGAAAATACACCACTCGTAATATTCATCCGGGACTCGAGTGGCATATTTTCCATATCCTCACCAGTGAGGATATCGATGATTTCACTGATATCAAGTTTGTCTCTTAATTGTACTTCAATAGTAGAAATGTTTTCTATTCGGCTGAGCGAAGCGAAAGAGAATAGAAAGCAATAATTTGAGGAAAGAGCGATTTTCAATTTAGTATTTTTCTGTAAAGCCAAAGCCAAACCGCTTACTTACCAATTAGCCTACTTAGCCAATCTCAAACTGTAGTTAACCGAAACCAAAACTAAAGTGATTGCCTGATTACTTTTCGACATCAGTCAACTGAAAACTGCTTTAAGTCCGATATTTAAGCTTCTAGAATTGGCTGCTACTCCTGGTTGTATGTTTTAGATAACATTACTAGGCAACAGATCCAATGTCAAGTTCAAGTTCAAGTTCATTTATTGGAGTTCACACGTATTCAGTTACAATATAACAAAAGTTACATGATAGCTGAAGTAAGGAACAACTATACTGATGAAATATAATAATCGTTTTCTCTTCAGCTATTGAAGAGGTGTGGTTCTGAGAAGATATGATGTACAGATAAAAATAAACGAGAAGACGCGATGGGAACTACTTTCTGATTAAAGGTGTCTTGATCTATTTTAGCCAGCAGTGATTCAAACTCTTGTCGAGAAGGGAACATGTCCCATGTCGCCTTGGTCTTTGTAATGCATATGTTAGTCTGTTGTTAAAATGTTCCCTCAGTCGGCGAGTAACGTGTAAACCTTTTGCTGTCCAATTTCGTAAAGCTGATTAATTAACGACTTGACCAACTCTAGGAAAACTCAGATCTCTATTGTTCGTCTAAGTTATAACAGAATTTGTTGACTTTAAGGTGGCTCCCTATAGTTTTACGAGAGGGGGGACGAAAGCTTAAGTAATCTGCGCGCGCTCGAAGGAAAACCTCACTGTTTTTTTGATATTCTATGACGTTAACATCACCACAAAAGGCAAAACTGACAGTGAATTTTCTTTCGTAAATTTGGCAGACTGTAATAAATATTTTACTTTAGGTGGAGCTCGTTTTTTCAAGGAAATCTTTATGACCACTTAGCGGTAAAAGACATGAAGTTTCAAAAATCGAAAAAAAGCTGCCTGTACAAACGCTACTTTTTTCGTGCTTAAAATTCGTATCCCGCTGGATGCGACGTGCTGTAAAGAATTTTGAAAGATTTCATCTAAGGAAATTCAAGAAAATCACAAGTAAAGGGTTAAAAACCTATAAAAGGGTTAAAAACACATTTGTTTGTGCATTTATAATTTAAGGACCTTAAGACCAAAAACTTAAAATTTTAACAGAGATGACAGTAAAACAGGATTTAAGCATTGCTCATTGCATGTAATAAGTGTGAGAGGACTGGGTGTGAAAGCGAATGCAAAAACAGGATTCAAAACATAACACTGCTTGCGCGTGCAACGCCATAAATGATTACCGTGTGGAGAGAAGAGAGAGCCTGGGAACAAGGATAGCAATTTATCCGTGAACACCTGGGCTCTAGCGATACTTTCTGGCGCCTTTGCGATTTATAAATACGGTGACTCTGTCAGTTTTTGAGAGAGTTTTATCACAGATTTGGTCTACCCTCTGGGATTATTGTAAAGTGTAATTTTATTTACTAAAATTACCAAATGACAATGTTTTTCGCTGTTAATGATGTTGTCACTCAATCATAAAATGATTCACATTATTAAAAAAAAATATATAGAAAAAATATACAAACAGCTAACCTTATACACCTTATTCCAAAATGGCTGGCATTTTAGTGTTCTTTTGTTTGCTTGCAAATTAGCCCTTGTTGCCTCGTTCAAGGGAAAATATTCTTTTGTATTTCGAGTTTAAGAACGAGGCAACAAGGGCTAATTATTTGAAGGCAAACAAAAGACCACTAAAATAGTGGCCATTTTGGAATAAGGTGTATTATTACTTGAATTTACAGTTCCAACTACTTTACCAATATAACGTAAACTGCCGTTTATGAGCCCTCCCCCGTTATAGGCCTGTCTACTTGTCACTAAACAATTCCTCCGGTTATAAGCCCCCCGGTTAAAAGTCCCCCTCCCCGATATAAGTCCCCCAGATATAATCCCCTCGGATATAAGCCCCCACGGATATAAGCCCCCTCGGATATAAGCCCCCCGGATATAATCCCCCCACGGATATAAGCCCCCTCGGATATAAGCGCCCCCGGATATAAGCCCCCACGGATATAAGCTCCCCTCCAGTTTTCTCCGGTTTTATATTCGTTTTATTATGATGTTTAAAACTTCATTACCAGCAAATGAAAAAAAAGTCTATTTTCGATCAACAAGTGTAGGTATAGCTCGTTTCGAAACTGGTTTTTACTCCGGTTGTAAGCCCCCTCGGACATAAGCGCCCCCTCGGACATAAGCGCCCCCTCGGACATAAGCGCCTCCTCCTAAAAACCCTTACGAAGTTGTATAAGCCTAGGGCTTATAAGCGGCAGTTTACGGCATCTCATTTAAAGAAGCTGTGTCACGAAATTCAGCAAAATTAGGAAATTACAAAATGCCCGTTAAATTAAGAGAAACATAAAAATAACTGCTTAAAACTTTAAAGGAAGGTTAAAATAACATAACAGAAACAACAGGTGCCACGGATGGACAAACCTGAAGAAGATTGAAACGGATTGAAATTAGGATTTTTGAAAACTGTTCAGCCCAACAGTTTTTCAAAGTTGATCCCTGCTGCTTGCAACTTCAAAAATAATGCTCAGGAGACACATTTGTTTGTCAAGGATCTCTGATTTTGTCATTTACATGTAATTCCTTTGTTTACTTTATAAGTTCCATAGGGATTAAGGGCGAGTAATTGGAAAAACTAAACAAAATGAACTGGACTGCCTTGACACAGCCCCTTTAAACGCATTTCTGTATTTCAAGGCTCCCAATTTGTGCAAACAAGTGTACCATCAGCAACCGTAGGGCTGATGGCCTAAAGTTGTTTACTCATTCCCGTTGTTTTCTTCTTACGACTCGTACCCAGACAATTTATAAGGAAACGGCAAATGACAAATCAGTTGTCACTGAAATGGTTTGATTGATGGTCTGTCATTTAAACGCTTCAGGATTTCCCGAACATCCTCCGGCCATCTGTAGCTGACTTTCAACCACACAGGAAGGTCTTGAGATGTGACTGACAGGTCGGGCAAAGCTATGCACACCATCTTAGCGGCGGAGCGATTTCGAGTGTAAAGATCTCGAAGAACTTCAAGCTCCATCCATACACGGTTAATATCCTGCAAACGCGATGGATGAAAAAAGCATAGTATAAAATAACCGTGTATCGTTAACTTTTATTATTCCACAAGAGCTAACTTCAAAATTACAGAAAACAAACATCCCTCGTGGCGCCGCTGTAGAGAAAGGTACATATGGGTTATTAAGCCTGAGGTCAAGATGGCTGGACATTGGGTTCGGTCTTTTTTTGTGTGTTTATGGACCGAGACGGAGTCGGGGTCCATAAACACGCGGGAACAAAACGAGGCCAATATCAAGCCATCTTGACCGAACAAGTTTGGTCAATAAAGGATTTTAATGAGGCTATTTTTTGCGGGACACAGCGGGTAATCCCGCGCAAGCACGATAGTGTGATCTTCCCTGCTCGGGTAGCCAATCACAGCGCAGGATTCAGTTCACCTTGCGCGCTCACGGAGCTAGCCATATAGCAATAAACGGATAGATGGATGGATGACCTTTATTTAAACACGATAAGAATATTAAAGCTACAAGCCTGTGGGGTCGTGAATTAATAATTAAAAACATAAAATAAATCATTTTTTGTAAGATATAACATCACTACAATATTTAAAGTTAAAAATATTTACGAGGGTGTCAACTAATTCATTACGAGATCGACAACTAATGAGTGTCGATCAATAGATTATCAATTGTATGTGAAATCGGCATTTCTATGCCGCATAGTCGAGGGGGAGGTAGTGTCGAATTTAAAATCCTTGAAATAATCTTTTGTTCTTTTTAGACTCCGGTCTGCTCATATGCGAAATTCCGTTCTCATTGAGACAGATGGTATTCCATAGAACGGTGCCTCTGTAAGCCAGCGAATCCTTCATGAATCTAGTTTCGAATCTTGGTACTGATAAGCAGTCTCCACCTCGTAATGAATAACCATTACGCCTTTCTATGTAAATGTTATTAGACAACAATTCAGGCAGGCCGTCATTGTGCGCTTTGAAAAAAGATCTTAAAAACGTCTATTTTATAATATCAGAAAATAGTAGGCCACCGATGGTAGGCCAGCATCTCCACATGAAAGGCTCGAAAAAGTGAGGGTTTGAAAAGTAGTGATTACACTGTATGTTCTGTAGTTCAGAATAGACCTTTTTACCGATACGGCGGCCATCTTGAATTCTATTGTTTTGACTGAGAAATTATGGGCTGCCGAGGGGGCAATCGCTGGAAAATTTATCGTATACACAGCTTTCAGGATAAATTTTTACTGCTTGTCTCTTATATTCCATAACAAATATTACAAGCGTTACATCTTTCCGTCACGATATTTGGCAGTTGTTCCTATGGTTATCGAAAAATTATTGTTAAAAGTTATCACGCCACAATATTCTTTTTAATTATTTCTCATCTGCCCCCTGGGCATCCCATAATTTCCTCGGAATTCAAGATGGCCGCCGGTATCGGTAAAAAGGTCTATTGCCGTGTAGAAACTATAGAACTATATACTAGCCACGACAAAGTAGGCTCCTTACCTGAGAGTGAATTCCTTCGCGTCCATCAGCTGAAGCCAGACTCAAAAGGCCTGGGGAAAGGAAAACCAGCACTTTCTTCGCCTTTCTTATTTGACTCTCTGCCCACCGCGTCGGGCCCTGGGAACTAAGTTCGCTGGACATCATGGCATCCATGATGACGTCATAGCCATTTATTCGAAAGAAGTTCACAATGGAAGCCACTTTGCCGCGAAAAGCTTCGTTTTCCGGGTAATAGCAGCTGTAGTAAATTGCTAAAGAACAAAAGAAGCTACCGTGAGCTGGGAACTAAATTATTGCTTAAAAGCTAAATGAGGCAGGAGCCGTCATTGTTCAAAAATGATTGGGATAAACCCGGCTATCTTAAAGTAAGACACCGAGATTGAAGTTTATTTACTTCATAAGGTCGCCCATCGAATTGTACGCGACAGAAGACTTGTCAAGATACAATAACATTCTGCAAACTAATTATGCAGACAACTATAATAAAAATATACTAATAAAATGTTTTGACAGTCAGATTGTTAGATGAAACTGATGTTCCATAAAATGTGCACCCAAACAATGTCAAGATGTTGGCATATAATGTTTGATGCTTTAGCTCCTGCTTAAGGGACCGTTCATTTTTTATGGGGTAGGGGGGGGCTGGTGGGATTTGGTAGATAGTCTCTGTAGCATATGATGGCCCCCCCTCTTAACCGGATATTTTTTCCCTGCCCCCCCCCCTCATAAACCTAAATTTTTTTGATGACCCCCCCCCCCCCCCAAAAAAAAAAAAAAAAAAAAGAAGTCAAAAGCAAAGCAAAAAGAATGATCAAGTAAAGTTTACCTTATAAGTTAAACACAAAAACTGCAGTTTCAAAAAGTTCTTTCTGAATCACCGTTTTCACCTATGGGATATGTCCTTTGTGTACTCTGACTATTTTTAACCCAACAAGTGCCCTAACTAGGGGGGTTCGGGGCCATTCTCCCCCGAGAAAATTTAGAATTTCAGAACTTCAGAAACGCTATTTTACGCCATTCTGGCAAACATTTTGTAACATTTGTAGATTCATTTACTGCAGTTTAAATTGAAAATAGTAGAAATAACTTTTAAATATTGACATGTGCACTGGCCATGGTAATCTGTCTTTTCCTTTGATAAACAAGGTACTGTCTGTTGTTGTGAGTGAACATTCTCAAGTAGTTTTGAATTCATATTGTTCCATCCATTATAGACTAGGGGGGTCCAGGGGGCATGCTCCCCCGGGAAATTTTATATTTTTCGAACCTCAGAAATGAAATTTTAGTATAAAATTTTGCACCATCATAGATGCTGTTATTACAACATTTTAGGGTAATTTTTTGAGTGACCCCCCCTTACAGACAATTTTTTTTTGGCTGGCCCCCCCTTTAAGACCAGTTTTTTTTTCATGCCCCCCCCTCAATCCCACCAGCCCCCCCTATCTCATAAAAAATGAACGGTCCCTAAGAACGTTTCAACAACATTTTTTTAAACATTCTTTAGCATTGTTTTGAAAGTGGTAAAATACCTTAGCTAAAATGATATCTAAGAAATTGCATTAATTGATTATTTTTTTATATTCTCAGTGACCTTGATAAAAACTGTTTTTTAAGTTACGATTTTTTGCCATTTCCGTTGGACGAACATGTACATTAAAGTTGTGAAGGTTTAACTTTACCGCTGGAAATGTCTGAACTTGAAGGAGTCGCGGCTGCTGTTATTTCTGTGACGATTTCTATATTTTTAAGAAATGAAAAAATGATTGTAGTATAAACCTATCATAAACACAAATTTTTAACATAGAGAAAATAAAAATCCATAGGCACCAGGCCCCAGTTGTTCAAAGGCTGGATAACGCTATCTACCGGATATATCACTATCCAGCGGATAAGTGTTAACGCGCGCAGTCTCGTGCTCATTTTAAAAGCAACATTACACGTATATGAAACAAACAAGGACATGACACTGATGTTTATAAAATAACTGAGATACTACGGGAGCTCTCATTGGTCGATAGGTGTGTTTAAATGAGAGTATGCAGACACGCCTATTTTGGAGCCGATTTTATAAAAGCAATAGAGCACTTTTTCCGTGTTGACATAGCCTCATCTAAACACTCGGGGAGCTAAACCCTAAGAATTCTCGAAAGTTATGCAAACCCGAGACGTAGTCGGGGGTTTGTATAACTGTCTCGAATTCTCCCAACCCTCCTCGTGTTTAGATGAGGCTATGTAACAAGGAAAAAGCGCCGCTCTATTGCTTAATTCAAAGAGCGAGTAAAGGATAAAACATGAGCACTGGAGCAAAAGACCCAAGACAACAATTAGATTGCAATGTTTACTCAAACACAGTAATCCGCGGAGTTCGCTTAGGGAACTGAATCGTGATATAAGAATGTATAAAAGTGATAATCAAACACCACATATCAGAATATACCACTAACCTATAAGACGCATAGTTCAGTATAAATTAGTTACCTCTGACGATGTTTGGCCTGGAAGTAGCTGCCTGCATCACAGGATCTAATTACAAATGCGACATTAAAGTTCAGTTCAGTTACCGCATAAAAATAAAGAACTGTTTGGAACTGTTGTAAATTCTCAGTGTCTGGTGTTTATTACCTTGATAATTAAAAAGACACAGTGTGCTTCGTCTTCGCCATATAATGGACATCAACACTATCACAAGCAGTACTACTCCTGCTACAGACCCTCCAGCAATAGGAGCCCAAGTTATTGGTTTAGTAGCTGGCTCTTTGAATTGCTCTAGGTAGAAAAGAAACGGCACAAACATTATGCAATGTTTCTGCCAAGAACCATTTTATTCGAAGAAAAATTAAAAAAAACATATATCGATTTTCGCGTTCAGAAAGAGAAATAGCCTCAAATCTAGACCTGTAATTCATTTTTGCCTACCAATAATTTTTCATTCATGAGCAGATAAGTTCTACTGAAAACTTGGATAACATTGAAATTCAAAATACTACATTAGATATTTAGGCGATTTGCGTGCGGCCTATCTATGCGTGATTACCGAGCCATTGTTTGAAGCTAATCGCGATGTCGTTAGTGAAATAAAGATAGGAACTTAGCTCCGCTGAGAGCCTGAGAACACTGAACTAGAATGGAATCTCTGTGTCTAGAAAGAATACGAAAAGCCTCACCTTTTGTTTCAAAAATTGGAATAAAAGTTGGGATGAATGCTGCGAAGAAAATGATTACAAATGATTACAAATGAATGATTTAAAAGAGAACCTTGACTAAATATATGATTCGTATGTAATGTAAATTAGTTCATTCACTGCTTACAAACAATCAATTTTTGCAAAAAGACATTAATGAATTCGTTGTCATTATCTACTAATCGATTTTGACTATAGAGCGAAACCATCATTTGTAACAGCCAGCTACCTTCAATTATGCAACCCTGCCTGTTATTTACAATTAACTTAAATTACATCTACTATATCAGCATATCAAAGGAGCTATAAAGTCGCGGTTTGCATATCTGGAAAAGTTCAACCTAAATTTTTCAAGTTCGTCGTTTGTAGTCCGTGCTAATCTTCTCCATCCTTAACCATCCTTGTTCCTTTATGGTTCACTATTATCTCTTTGGCGTTTTCTATCTCAGTAAACTATTATTTTCAGTTTTCGTTCAGTTTAAAGATAATTTTGTACTTGGCCAAAATAACTTGACTGAGCTCCTACTAAAACTATAAGCGTGATTTAATAACACAAGGGAAATACAATGTTTACAATACAGTTACGAACAGTACACTAATACACTACTTACAGCACTAGCTCTGTTTACATTATATTGCTCTAATTATTTACACTATTTAAATTACAATATCTACACGACTTACAGTACACTACTAACAAATGCAGTAACGATAAGGGGCAAAGAAAAAAAAGGAGAAAAATAGTTAATTATTATTCAGCTTGAGGTTGTACTATAGAAACGTCAAAAAACAGACCAAAGTACATTATAGATAAAATGAGCTATGCATCAGACAAGAGATTAGAAATAGGCTAATGTGTAGGAGATAATATATAGGAAATATAATCTATAATATTAATTAAATCCTTATATATCCTGCAAGAGGTTTCCATTTCTTTGTGTCTCCACATTTTATTTCTATTTCATATTGTGATTTTAGTGTGCATATGAAATGTGTGATTCATACTTGGTCGTAATGGATCAAACGCCTTCAGCCAAATACTTTCACCAAAATGTGTGCCTCGAAATGGAAAGGAAACAACCTACAAAGCAAAACACATTTGTACAAAATAAATAACCTGTTTTACATATATTGTCTAATAAAAATACCTGTAAATGAGAGTACCTGATTGGTCATATTTCTGGTTCAACATTCTTTAAATGAGTTTGATATTTATCTTCGTTTGCTCCTGATTATGATTACAAATACTACAGGAAGGAAAATTAATTCAACTAATCTGAAAATTGTCATGCCAAAAATGCATGTAAAAGTCTCCTTATGTACATGTACTTTGATTCTATTCCTCTCCTTCTCTTTCATGAAGCACATTATTTCCAAAAAGCACAACCAATCGCTTTGATTGAATTGTTTGAAACTTTTGAGCATTGGGTTAATAGTGGTTGGTTCTGGATATGCCACACTTCCTTACTATTCATGAATTGCGCGTCCCTGTGTATCTTCTGAAGAATAAAATATTTCCACTGCTCTTTGCTGTGACAAGCTGAATTTAATAGTTCTTGTTTCCTTGATTAAAGATAAGTTTTTAGATTTTTCTGTGACACCTTTATTTCGTGGGAAATATTTTAGACAAATTAAACGTTTTGTTCGCGAAAAATGTCTCAGATATCTATATTTATTTAAAGAGATACTCAACCATTGAAAAGCGTTAAGCCAGTCAATCTCATTGCTCCTCTTATGGTTAAAAACTAGGGGTGATAGTATTGAAATAAATGTAGCCGATGAAATATTTTCATTAACAACCTGTATTTCTAGTTCGTCTTGTGTGATCGTCAGGTGAGGGTAGTTCTGAAAAGAACTGTTGTTGGTGATTGACATTTCGACAACCTGAGCGGAAGTCATCTTCAGAGTCAAGTGAAAGTGATTGGCCAGCTTGCCCCGGACGATCAAGACGAACTACTGATACTCCTGCGTTCAAACCATTAACAAAGTATATTTCTTTCAAAAACAAAAGAATTATTTTAGATATCAAAACTACTTTTTCTTAGTTCCGCTATAACTACACCTGGCGCCTTACGTACCGCGACGTGGAGAATATCTGGTTTAACGTTTGGTGCTTGATCTATTATCGTCCAATTGGTCGCATTCTGAAATTGGAGAAAACTGACTTTCACATTACAACTTCCAAGAATAATGTTTATAAGATAACTTAATTTCAAGAGAAGCTATGTGACCTCGGTCTTATATCCCTTCAGTGCGGGTGGTATGCCCATATGTGTTAAAGTCATATCGGTAAGTACCGGGGAATAAGGTTTTGTATTTCTCAGTTCTTAAATTAGGTATCCTTTTTGCTCCTTTTTGTTGGTATTATAATCCCGATGTGATCCTGAGATTGAGATACTTAAAAACGTTACAGAGTTACACAATAAAAGTAGAATACAAGTAGTTAACAAGTAGAATATCTGAAACACATCGGGAAAATAATTGTAATTAGTTACTTGTTCATTCATTCATTTATATAATCTTGCTGGTTTTTTTTTTTTTTTGTCTTTTGTTTTTGTTTTTTGCTGTTGGTGGTTTTGATCATGTTTTAACTACTATTCTTTGTTTCCGTTGTATCTGAGATATTCAAATTGTTAACGCACAGTTTATGGCGTAATTCTATAACGCTAATACTTTTTAAGCTATTTAGTTTCATTAGTCAGGTAATAATAATAATAATAATAATAATAATAATAATAAGTAATGGTAATAGGACTGAGTGGAGTCTAATTCGGTCTGTAATCATGCGAGTGATAAATGGTAAGCTATTATAAAGTGAAGTACCTAAAAGAGAAAATCTTTTACGGCCAAACTCCAGTTTCATTTTGGGTAGCTCAACTCAGGACAATCTATTCCTGGTGTTGAAGTTGTGATTTTTTTCTCGTAAGCCTCGTCTCCTCGGTTTAGGACTTGAAAAGTACACAAATTCTCGTTTTTATTCCCTCACCCAAGTCAGGTTTAAGAGCCTCTGCAGACCACCTCTGTCCTAGATGTTAAACTAGTGAGTTTTATTTCACATTGATCAGAGATTTCTTGGTTTGTTTGGTTAACGCTTCTTTTTGTCAAAGGAAAAATATTTCCAGTTTGTGCTGATTAAGAGCTTGGGATTCAAGATGTGTACCTGGTTGATCATAATAGGGAGTTTAAGGGGGGGGGGGGGTAAACATGAATAGGCGTGAAAGTTTAAGTGATATAAAAAAAGAAATTGTTAGGATTAAGATGGGTTGGAAACACTACCAGACAGTTGACCCCCGCAAAAGAGAGCTGCAGGTTGCTAGGGGACTGTTTGGTATCCGCCTACTAATTCTTCACTTTAAATTTCCAAATCCATCAAATCTTCAACATTTCATATTTTCCTCAATTTAACCTATCCTTTGAGAAAAAATATCTCTTTCCCAAAATGCCCAAAAATCACCCAAATATTTACACAAAACCGCCAAACAGTGGTTAATGAGATAAGCAGAGAGATTTAGTGTCGCTTGAAACGTGACCGAGATATTGACAGAAAGGCCGTGTTAAGCGACCTCAAAACAACCTTCACGTGTACCCCCGCCTTAAGCATGCCACCATGACAACAGGAACAATGGCTCTGTACATGCGTTACAAAGCTTGCTACATTTCTTAGCCCTACGGTGCAAAAAATAACTTTAAATCGCCAATTTCAATGTTTTGGAGAACGTGAGCCATGACAACGAATTTCTCACGTTTCCGTTTTAAATCTAATTTTGTATAATAAATTTTCATCTGGGCAACGCCTGACTTCACAAAGTACCACGACTTAAAGAGAACAAATTTCTTTTCTGCGTTAGAGATGCGCGAAATGTCGGAGGTACCATTCCTTTTCTAGCAGAGCGTCTTGCTTAAGATATCTTTCATGTGTAACTGTATCATGTTAATATACTAACCCTTGGTACAAGCACGCAGCTCATCATTCCATTCGGAGTTGGGTTGTGCTCAAATTGGTAAAGTAGTGAATAATGAGTCGAGTTCCCACCTTAAACAAAACAATACCTCAGTTAAAAACAATTTCATTTTCCTGTAAAGAAAAAAAAAACAATGTATATATGACTTATACATCTTATTAACTAAGCGCGAGGGCCGTGTACTGGGAGAATAGGGAGTTTTAGCAAACCACGACGGCGACGGCAACGAGAACGTCGCCAAACAAAAGGTGTAATGAGCAGAACAATGGTTCTGCACGTGCATTTTGAATCTTTGTCCATTTCTTTGCCGTCCTCTGCAAAACAACAACGCGAAATGTCAAAGTCGTACGTATTTCGGAGAACGTGTACCGCAACGGCTAATTTTTCGTGTCTTCCTTTGGAATTGAACGCTGTCATTACATATTTAGCCTGAGCAGGTTTTAGACCGATAGGCGAACTGAACAGATCTAGATAGTTGCAACATTCGAAGGTAAAATATTAATACTTTTTTACAAGGCGTCGTCCTCGGCGTCGCCGTCGTCATTGCTAAAACTCCCTAATATCGGCCCGATGCCTTGACAGTACGGAACGAGCGCAGCGAGGTCCGTACAAAGAAGACCGAGTACGGTCCCGAGCATGCTTGGTTACTAAAAGATTTATTATACGAATTTAACAACGCGAAAATCTTCAAGAGAGAACTTGCGGGATCATTAGGGACAGTGCCCGGTCCAATACTTAGAAAGCGTTGGACCAGCAATGGGCCAATCTGATTGGTTTATTTTCATTATGGTCCTATGAACTAACTTACTCGTGTAATAAATGTGATTATAATATGCTATCAGAAATAATACTGTTGCCACAGCTTAGCACTTTACCGCCTATGCATGTACATGTATTTGCTTCACATTCAGAAAATTGGGTACTTAACCCTTTAACCCATTAACATGTTAACACCTGGCGCTTTTCGGCAAAAACGCATTTTTGGACATTTTTAGCCTAGATATGAGCTAATTAGCTCTAATCTACTCAAAAAAGGTATTTGTAACAAGACAGCATGCTTCTCTTCCCATTAGCAAGCTTCGGGGAAGCTCACAAATTTTGGAGGAAAAGTGATCTTCGTCGTTAAGCTTTTCGGTTTTTAAATGTTTTTCGTCTTTCCTTTTTTCTCCTTTTCTTGTCTTTTTGCTGCTGTTGATCTCCTACTGGGCTTGCTTCCAGTTCAAGATTTCCCGAGAAAGCATCTTACCACTGAGTAGCCAAGTGTAGTTGAGGGACATTTTGCGCAGAGTTTTTCAATCTAATTTTTAGCATTTTCGTGCATATTTCAAACTCAATTGAGCCAATCACTCTGATCTAGTTATCAGGTATCACTGGAAATATATTTTCTTCCTACAGAACTTGGGTGTACGTGATGCCAATTTCGGTCAAAAGTGATATTACGGAGAAAGCTATCAACGGCGACGCAGCATTGGATTGCCATGATAGTGACGTCACAAGGCTGGTTTGGTCGCGCCAAGATTGTGCTCAACTAGCTGATTTCGAATGGCTAAACATGAACGGCGAAAACAGTGGACAATATGTAAGGTTCAAATTTTACTATTATGCCAAGTCTTAGATACCAACATTTTATTCAGTGGCACTTTAACATCCTTGTAATCTAAGGAAAGTGTCTCTTTAAATTTATCTACCGTCAATACCAAACCGGATTCAACGAATCCTGTTTCATTTCTCACCTTCAAGAAACGGAAAGTTCTCCAACGGCTTCCAAGAAACTGTGTAACTGTGTGTATCAGCTGTGATAGACTTGAAGGCAATATTTAGAATCTCTGCCCGGCGTGGAGAAGCTGCTTTTGGATCAGAGAGACCAAGGCACCCTAAAAATGAAAAATAAGAATAATTAACAATTATTGGATGAGGTTGAGCAAAATGTCGTGATTTGCCAGTGGCGATTTGTCAGTGATTTGTCAATTATTTGCATAAGCCTTTGGCTAACAAATCACAATACTTTGCGATAACCAAGTTCAATAATTGTTTTATCATTCGATCACCAAGTTTGATTTCATATTTAAATCACTCTGACAGCTCAGGGAAGTTATCTGCCACTTTTTACCAAAGAGCTTAGTTTCAATTACGCATGAGCAGAATATTATTTGCAGCAAAACACATTTAGACAGCACTACGCGGGAGCTGACCATTATTTGTAGGCAGTTATTTGCAGGTCACGTGCTGAGCTCTCGGCCTATGAAAAGGAAGGGAAAATGCATCCAATGATAACAATAATTAATGCCTGATTGTCACAAGTCAATATTGATTGTAACTGCATTTTTCTATGCCTTATGCCCCTTCTGGCGCAGAGAGAACTAATTAACTATTATTTTTTCGATATATAGTCCCGATTGATTATCGTAACAGTAACATTTATTAATATAAAATGCGGTTATAAGCCTTAGTAGCTCGCAGCTTGCAAAGCTATTCTGGGAGAGCTACTATTACTTTTACATTACTTTTTACAGTATTATCTAGTTTAGTTAAAAGAGAGAATAAGTGAAAAGGGGGAAATTAAAGAAATTCGAGTAGATAAACAAAATTAAACCAAAATATTATACATAACATACATATCGTTCGTTACATATCATTCACTTACTTTGGGGTTTTTCTATGCTGCGCAGCCTTCTTAAAATACGTGGTGTATGCTTGTCATCTTCTGTACCTTAAGGGATTGAAATGAAACAGCAACAGAATGATGACTTACCAGACTGCAATCAAATTCATTAGTTAAATAGTTAATTCTTAGTATGAGCAGATTTATATAAATTATCATTGCACAGTAAAATATACCTTCCTACTTGTTCTACTTAAGGTGGCTCCCTATAGTTCTACTACCGCATGCGCGGAAGGGAAACTAATGCGCATAAATAGCAATTATATATTGGACGAGGTTGAGCGAAATATCGTGATTTGTCATCGGCGAGCAGATCAATATTTTGCCACAATATATACTACTTATTAACCGAGAGTGAGGTCATTACAGGGAAATCTCAGACCGAGTCCTTGATGTATTGACCGAGCGATAGCGAGGTCAATACATTAAGGCCGAGGTCTGAGATTTCCCTGTAATGACCGAACGGACGAGGTTAAGAAGTTATTTATTATATGGCCTTTTTAGCGCTATTCTTGAAAAGAATATAATAAACTGAACACCGCAAGTAATTTTCCACATCCGCTTGCGCGCGCTACGGCTTTCTTCGTCGCTCATACTAAAGAAGTATCTGTGTGCTAGTTTTTCTCTCAGTTATTGAAAATATAGTAGTACTTTGTCCATCTTTTCTGTTGGTTTCGCCCACGCGCACATAGTTTTTTACTCACAACTCAAAAGAGCCGTCGAGCCGAGAAAAAAATTCATAATGCCCGGTCATTACAAGAAAATAATGTCCACTCAGCAGCCAATCAGAGTGCGCGTACTTTTGTAGCCATATAATAATTTGCCATAACCGAGTTCAATAATTGTTTTATCATTGAAAAACCCAGTTTGTTTTCATATTTAAATGACTCTCTTACAGCTCAGGGAAGTGATCTACCATTTTTCACCACGGAGCGTGACTTCAATTGCGCATGAGCAGAATATTATTTGCAGCAAATAGACGGTACTATGCATGAGCAAACCATTATTTGTTGGCAGTTACTTGCAGGTCACGTGGTCGGCTCTTGGTCAATGAAAAGGAAGAAAAATAAATCGAATGATAATTAACAATTATTGGACGAGGTTGAGCAAAATATCGTGATTTGTCAGTGGCGAACAGATCAATTATTTACCGAATTACCCCGCCCGTTATCGTTACAGTGTTGCCCCGTTACCCCGGTCACCAACGGGCCACAAACCTCTGGCCGTATTAACAGGGTGGCCGTATTAAGAGGAAAAACTGACTGAGCGTTTAAAGGGGGCAAGTTTCTGAAGAAACTGTGGTGCTGCATCGGTGGGAGTATTACAAGATAATTTGGATTTATCAGCTGGGTTGATGTGAATTGGCCACCGTAAAGAGATTCGGAAGCTGACGTTTCGAGCCTTAGCCCTTCGTCGGAGCGAATAGAAGACTGAGCGTTTGTTCGGGCCACAATAAAGTGGCGGGAACAACGAGGTGGCTGAAAGGCGGAGTTCCACTGTACTTATTAATCGACCAGTTTGGTCAGCCCTAAACTTGTCTGTAATATACAATTAATTGATTCAATTATCATAGCCCCCCAGCGCCCGTTTCTCTTTATGTTCATCTAAGTGTTTGGGCAATTTCCATCCGATGAAGAATTCTGGAAGTCTCCCGTGATATATGGAACAGCATTTTACGGAATTTCTGCAGGAGACAACAGCCTTGCGAGGTACAGTGGTGACCGGATTAACGAGATTCCACTGTAAACCGAAATTTCGGGAAATTTCTTTCCGGGGATTTCCAATCCGTATTGATTTTCCCTCCCGGAATTTCCGGAATTTTCGGTTAGATGGTTTCCCTTTCGGAAATTCGAAAATTTCCGGATTTTTTTTTTACCTTTCCCAGGAAATTTCCGTACAATTTGTCCCCATTTTGAATTTTTCGTATTTTTTGGTTGAATTGAAAAGCGCCTCCTGTCATATTTAGTATTTTGATTATTAATTGATCAATAAAAAATGTGGACACATTTTTATACCTTTGCGCATACCCTGCTCACAGTCCTGGATGCACTTCTCAAAAGGGAAAACCTATACAGGAGATAAAGCTATACATTAGATATTAACTAATTCTTATTGACCAACCGCCTGTCAAAATAACTGCCATGGAAACGTCAAGTTCCCAGTACAATGACATACCAGTAGTGATGGGCTCCTGGACATACCCATCACATGCCTAATCAAATAAATTTCAGATAAAGTTGCAAAGTATGATTCACTCCTGATTTTGTTCAAGTCTCTATAGTTGGAGGTCGCACATAATTAATAGCAGTTACATTCTTAAAACTGATTGACCTGAAGAAATTGATATATACCGAAAAACATTTTTACGATAACTGCAGAAATTCTCGCGCGCTCATTGGCTAATTTTTATCGTCAATATGCGGACAGACACATGAATTTGAAATTCGTGCGACGCGTCAGCGAGCGAGAGCGGGCAATTCGACCATTTGTTATCGTAAAAAACAAATTGACGTCAGTTTTTCATGCGTCTGTCCTGTTATTGACAATGAGTTTCGTCATCACATCGTCAAAGTAGTCTGCGGATCCACTTTGCTATCGCCTCGTGGATCCACAGCTACTTTGACAATGTGATGACGAAATTTATGATCAATAACAGGACAGACGCATGAAAAACTGACGTCAATTTGTTAAATCGATAACCGGAAATGCATCGAAAACAATGATTTTTAAGGTGAATGTGTCAAGCGGTGTCGTCATGTCTTTGATGCGCTGATTCATTTCCGTATAGGATCGACGTCGCGAGCAATTTTATGGGAAAGACTGTTTAATTTTCATGACTTTTTCATCGTTGTTATGTGTCCAATGCCGATTGAACACTGGACCGCTTCCATCGTAGGCCAGATTCTTCCTGAAGGAGATCTACTATATTCTGAGGTGCAATCACAAAAAACTCACACTTGTATGCATTCAGTAGATTGGCCGTTCAGTTGATGTCAGTGTTATTGTTATTCTGAAGAGCAAATCGCAAAGAAACCATCTTTGTATTAGTTGATTTGTTTTGATATTGAAGTGCGTTCGCCAGAAATTCATAGTTGTATCCATTCATTTACTGCTTTGAAGTGAAATCGCGAAGACTAAAATTTGTTTCCGTTCAGCAGATTCACTGAATTATAAAAACGTGTGTTTATGCCAATTTGTTTCCATATTTTAGTGGTGCCCAGTATCTACTCGCAGCATTTCACTCACAATTTGTAACTTGTATTTTCATACATATTATTTAGCGACACGTGTGGGGTAAGGCCATGTGGCAACCTTGACTCCTCTTGCATCTTCTCTCGGGTAATCTGAGAACGAAAGCCTAGAACGGAAAGGATATTTGTAACGCTAACCATAAAAAGAAAATTTTCATCTCAAAGGGCCCCATCTGTTGGTTGAAAAGGTTAGAGTCTGTTTATGCGTGGTTCTTTTTGTTAGAACAAAAATATCACAACTTCCAGATGTTGCGATTATTCGAAACACGTGTTCGTGAAAAGCGTTTATAACGTTAAAGATAAGCTCGATAGGAAATTGCATTTGAAATTAATCTTGAAACGAATTTTAATTTCAATATCAAGAGACAAATCAATTTTGACCTGATATCCTTCGATGGAATAGAGGAAATTATACAGAGTATCGTTCGACGCTCACATCGAGATGGAGGAAAATAAATTTAAACGGCATAATCCCCTTCCGGTTATTAAGTTCGAAAACAAATCATTGTTAATAAACACAAAGTAAATCTTGCATCATGACTGTCAGTTAACAAAAATATTAGTGAAAGCAACAGTTGAAGATATACTAAATAATACATAAAAATGACGATTTGCAAACGGAGATATTCTGCATAATTACAATTATCAGCTACCCAAGGACAAGAGAAGACTATGCGACCAAGATTTTTGATGAATAAGCAAACTTCCGATATTGTTGAAAACGAATTCGCTTTATTCAGATTTAAAATATTTAAACTCGGCGAGTTTCACTTGATTACCTACCCTTAGTTTTTCTTGGTTTTTCATCATTGATCTGCAAAGACGGAAGCAAGCTGTGGTGGACGGTGGCGAAGTCCCCCTAAATAAATTGCCCAATCTTGATCTTTGACGAATGGATTTACCCTCAGCACGCGTCCCTAAACACTCACTCCTGAGAAAATATGCCACAAAAACGAACAAACTGACCAGCTGATGACAAAAACAAGCCATTTTGATTAAACAAGCTGGTTTTCGCACTAACTCTTATCCTCTTCGGGCACCAAACTGAAACACTACTACTTCTTCCCTTGAGCACTGCCGCTAAAGCAAAACAGGATGGGAAGGGTTCTGTTTTGGTAACGTGCCAACAATATCGGACCAGAATTGAAAGACATCTATGACCTCTTGACTTTGAATATAATTTGCCGAGAGATTGTGGAAGGAATTATCTCATTGACACGTTTTTCACGAACATTTCAAACAAAGATATTTTATTTTTACCAGTAGGAAAATGGTGCCAATGTCAAAAAGGAAGGAAAATTATTCTGATGGCGCAGGTTTCAGTTTCGAATCCACTCTCGAGTTAATTTAAAGGATAAACAACGACTATAAGACACGGAGCACACCCTAATCGTATGAGGACGAGAACATGACATTGATACGAGCTTTGCGAGAGGTATTGTATTACAGAGATTTCATTTACCGAGGTTTGTAAGAGAACGTGACGGTTTTTGATGGGATGGTACGAAATGAATGTTTGACGAGTTCGCCGATTCATAAATTCTCCTGTCGCCGTTTTGAATTAATTTTTTTCGTTTTCCTCACGCCTTTTAATGGCGCTTTTGGCGAGCTACGTAAAAACATAGAAAGAAAGGGAACATGTGCTGAAAGGGAACAAAAACATTGCCAAGGCTTTGCAGCGAACGGCACCTTTTAAATGATGTTTGACCTTTCACTCTATGGCACACTAGCCCATGATGAGAAGGAGAATTCTAATTGCTACCTCCTAGCGGTGCGGAGTTTAATTTATATGGGAAGCACACCGTCAGATACACTGGGCCTAAGTTATGGGGAAACGAAAAACCGCATCAGCGCCCAAGGAGTTCACGCGCTGACAGACACATTTCACATTACAAAGTTGGTATTCTCGACGTAAAGGACTTTCTTTCATGAAAGAAACCTTTACAGTTTGAAATGTCAACTAGCCTGCGAGCAGCCTCACGTTAGAGCACAAGCGCGCGCGGCGTAGTCGCGGGCGAGAAATGGAGCGGCGAAGCCGCGCTTCTCTTTCCCGCCGGATCGCTTTGCTCTTCGCCGCTCGCGCGCGTGACTCAAAGGTGAGCCTCCTCACAGGCTAAATGCCAACAGGAAGCTGATACCCTAAACACGACTAAAAAGGGTTCTAATGAAACGAAAGAAATACAGTGAAACCTGTATTAAGAGGAAACCCTTGGGCTCCAAACAGGTTCTTATTTATTGTGCAACAGTTAATTATTAACACCTCTTTAACAAGTCTATTAAAATATGGCACACAGAAGTTCGTAAATCTGGGGCTATCAAGAAGACACGGTATAAGACTGCTCATAATACAACGTCCAGTCAGTCAATGCATCAATCATGAATACTCTACTTAGCTTTAAAACGACATCGCTAAACAATGTTAAAGGAGTCCTAGCTGAGATTTTAGAAGAAAAAGGCCTTGAAGTGTCCGCTTGTTGCAAGTTTTGAGCAACAAAATGGCTTAATATCGGTTAAAAGGTGTGTCCGCTGAATGCAGGTTTATTTTACAGAAAATGTACGTATGAAGGAAATTCAGGAACTCAAGCTGGTGTCCTCTTTATAATAGGGGGTGTCCGCTTCAATAGGAGGTCCGCTTAGCACAGGTTTCACTGTGAATAGAATAAGAAAGAGGAGTGGTACTAAATGTAGAGCCTGTCCACTCTTATAGAGCATCTCTTTTTTTAATGTTTAAACATAAAGTGCTGTCCTGTCTCATCATGATTCAAATTCAATCATAATGCACATTCTAAAATGCGCCGTTATAATTCCAGCTGCAAAAAAAAATGCTTTTTGATCAGGCAGATGCAAAGCTCCAATTTTGTTTGACAAGGCTAATTACATTTTTACTTTAAAAATGAAATCTAACTTTAATGTCTCAAAAAAGAAACAAAACTTAAGAGACGAATTCTCCGCCTGCGAGGAATTTAGCCATCTGAGATGGAGAATTAAAAATTATCTGGACAGGTATAAATTAAGCGTGGTATAATTCGTGGCTAGTCAGTAAATTGGGCTTATAGTTCAGCTTGAACAATTTTTCTAATTGAGTTGTTTTAGTTGATTCATGTTCTTAATCCAATAGAGCGGTTTTCAATTTAGGTTCGAAAGTAATTAGATGATTATGAATGTTGTGCCGCGTAGCACTATGAACACAAATGGTGGAACAGAGAATTAACTCTGAAAGTGTAATTTAAAGTGCTAAATTGAACCCATGAAGTAACCCACTGGGCGTTAGCCCTAGTAAAGGGAATCAGGGAACCACACGAGGTAAAGAAAAAATCTTTTGACCTCGGTGGGAATCGAACCCCCGACCTCCGGATTTGATCTTCCGTTACTCTGCCGACTGAGCTACGAGGTCGGACAGAGAAAGTCGGGGACGATTTAGGTGGTGAATCGCGGCGAAGAGAAAGTAAGGGTACATATGAATGTTGTGCCGCGTAGCACTATGAACACAAATGGTGGAACAGAGAATTAACTCTGAAAGTGTAATTTAAAGTGCTAAATTGAACCCATGAAGTAACCCACTGGGCGTTAGTAGTCTAACCAATTGACTCCCAGAGCTTTAAGGCTGGGGTAAACATGAATAGGCGTGAAATTTGAAGTGATGTAAAAAAGGAAATTGTTAGGATTAAGATGGGTTGAAAACACTACCAGACAGTTGACCCCCGCAAAAGAGAGCCGCAGGTTGCTAGGGGACTGTTTGGTATCCGTCTACTAAGGCCCGTTCCAAACATGTGCCGAACCTAACTTGATTAAGTTCGACTTTAGAGCGACTTTGGAGCGACGGCTAGTTCAGACGGCGTACTTGTGTCGAACTTAATTTCGGGAAGCCGGTGATAACAATTTTCGGCAAGAAAATATGCCCTCTGAATTCAAGGACTCTGTCCAAATAGGAAAGCTGTGACTAATATTTCGCTGTTATAGCAATATTTAAGGTAGCAAATTCAAGGTTCAGTGTTTGTATTAAGACAGGTTTTCTCCCGGTTAATTCGACTCGTTAAAGGAAAATCTCATAAGCTGGGATATTATGACGAAGAAAAAGCAAAAAATGAATTTGCGCTAAAGAAACTCGCTTATACAGACCCGTTTCTCACAAATCGATTTATACACCGATTGCAAATATGGCGACGATTTCACCAAAGCGAGGCTTTTCGGTAGTAACCGTTGCTAAGGGCTGGCCAGCTCTTTTGCAGGCTTTACACTGAGAAATTGGATGCTGAAATAGAAAGGAAGGCCTGTTCAAGGACAAATTTCATCGAAATATTGCAAAATACATCTTAGAGGTGTTGTAAAGGTCAGTGTTTTTATTAAAGCAACGTTGTTTGGGCGTACATATCGCTATCCAAGGGCGATGTTTTGTTCGCAGTGGCTATTCGTACAGCACCCGTACGGCGACTTGTATTTGCTATTCGTACGGGAGTCAGTAGATTTCATTGGATTTTTCTGTGATTGCTGATTCTTGCTTATCCAAATTATCGTATTTACCTTTAGAAGGATTAGCGATTCCAGTGAGTGACGTTTTTTTGAGCCAGATTGATCTTAGGTAACGAAAGACCCACTCGCGACACTTCAAATATTTTCCGATCTACAGAAACTTGCACATGTCACGCAACCTCTTGTTCAAAGATTTGCTGGCTGCAAGCCTACAATTAGTACACTGTAGGTTTAAAATGAGCGAAAAGATTTCTTATACCACATAAATACTTAGAATACATTGGCTTGGTCTCCCTCTACTAACTATGCTTGGATTGAGTGGTAAGTGAAAACTTCAAAATTCTATGAATTTGGACTCTCGTCTGTCTCGTTGGTAATCCCGTACGAATTATTCGCATTTTTGCTATTCATACGGGAATTTTTCCTCCTTCAAAGGTTGGCACAGTTTCAGTCATTGTGGTGAATATTTATACCTGTTCCAGAAGAACAGATGTGTTCTGTTATCTTCAACATAATTTTCTACAGAAATGCCAGTCTCCAATACTAAGGTGAATTCCTCCAATCCCGGCCTCCAACACTGCAACTCTCAAAAAAGCTGGCGGTTTTGATCGCTGCTGCCGGTAATCTTTGCCATGCATGTGACTCACATTGTTTCATGTAAGAAAACTTAGTGCTTCAATCTTTAGGTAAGCGCTTACCTTTTATTTTGCAAGAGAATAAGTGGTCGAAGTATTCTAGCAACTGTTGTAGTGGTCTTATCAAATGACTCCCGTATTCCTTGCTGTATTTTCTATTCATACGGGAGTAACTTAAGGTCTACTTTAAAAATCAAACATCTCCTTATACAGGTATATATTGATTTTAATGATAACTTTTACTGATACTCAGAGGATCGCATATGAATTTAGCAAATAAATATACCAGCCGCTGTACAGTCCTTTCTAATCGCGTGACATGTGCGAATCGTAAGCAGAGAAAATTAATCTGGCTCAAAAAAACGGCACTCCTTCTAAAGGTAAATACGATAATTTGGATAAGCAAGAATCAGAAATCACATAAAAATCCAATGAAATGTATTGACTCCCGTACGAATAGCAAATACAAGTCGCCGCACGGGTGCCGTACGAATAGCCACTGCGAACAAAACATCGCCCTTGGATAACGATATGTACGCCCAAACAATGTTGCTTTAGTAAAAACACTGACCTTTACAACACCTCTAATGTATTTTGCAATATTTCGATGAAATTTGTCCTTGAACGGGCCTTCCTTTCGATTTCAGCATCCAATTTCGCAGTGTAAAGCCTGCAAAATTCCTGGAAAAACAGAGCTGGCCAGCCCTTAGCAACGGTTACTACCGAAAAGCCTCGCTTTGGTGAAATCGTCGCCATATTTGCAATCGGTGTATTGTCTTTACGACGACTTCGAGCTTCATGCATGACTGGTCACGCCACTCAATTTTGAGCCAATCACGAGTCCCGTTATATGAAAAATACATTACAGTAATTTATGCATTAGGTTCGGCACATGACAAGAGCGACGTATGAAATCAGCCGCCGCTCCAACGTCGCATAGTGCGACAGACCCTGCCGAATTTAATGTTGTTTGCCGCTCCAAATCTAACCTGCCGAACCAAACTGATTCAAACGCCACTCTTCTGCCGTACTTAACTCATCAGTTAGGTTCGGCGCATGAATGGAGCGGCGTTTGGAACGGGCCTAAATCTTCAATTCAAATTTCAATTTTCCAAATCCATCAAATCTTCAACATTTCATATTTTCCTCAATTTAACCTATCCTTAGAGAAAAAATATATCTTTCCCAAAATGCCCAAAAATCACCCAAAAATTTACACAAAACTGCCAAACAGTGGTTAGTGAGATAAGCAGAGAGATTTAGTGTCGCTTGAAACGTGACTGAGATATTGGCAGAAAGGCCGTTTCTATTCTCTTTCCCTTCGCTCAGCCGAATAGAAAACATTTCTATTATAAGTAGAAGAGACAAGTAGCACAACAAGTAGTGGAGGGAGCCGCAAGCGATGATCGAGTTTATTTACAAAAGTTTGAAACGGAGACACAAAACAACGATATAAAAGAAAAACAGCCTCGAGTAAACTGGTCGGCGTCAAGTGGTGTGATATTCACAAGGAGTGGTATATAAAGGCCTAATTATCCCAGTGGGAACTAATACCAAGCAACCTAATCAAACACCTAAAAGAAATACATGTTAAGCGGCCTCAAAACAGCTTTCACGTTTACCCCCGCATTAAGGTGGGGCTTTACCTGAATTAAAGTGAAATTTGAGGAAGTTTAAAGAGAGATTGAAAGGGGGAGAAAAGGTTATGGAACACCACCTGTGTATCTATCAATTTTTAACTTCAAACTCTAATTTTAAAACAACACCAAATCTTCAAAATTTCCTATTTCCATAAATTTTACTAATCCTTTGAGAAAAACTATCTGTCTCCAAATAAACCTAAAAATCACCAAAAAATTTACAAAACGGCGCAAAACATAGATGTGTGTAATGAGTGAACAGATTCTTGATTGCTTGAAACGTAAACGAGATATTTGCATTAAGAACATAATACCAAGCCAAAATACGGCTTTCAGGTAGACCCCCGCCTTAAGCCAAAAACGCACTTTTCGGACATTTGTGAGATTTTCAGCCTGGATATGAGCCAAATTAGCTCCAATCTACTCGAGACGGCATTTGCAACATGATAGCATGCCTTTCTTCCCGCTAGGACAGCGTTTTACGACCTTTTTGCTCGGGCATGCGAAGAAATCAAAATTTGTTTTTTTTTAATTTTTTCTTCGCCTTTCCTTTCCCACCTTTTCTTATCTTTTTGCGGCTTTGATTGACCTTCTACTGGGCTTTCTTCCAGTTCAAAAATTTCTGAGAAAGCATCATCGAGACGGGCAATTTTTACCATGGAGTAGCTAAGTGTTGTCACAGGAAATTTTTACTCCGCTTTTTTAACTCAAATTTCTGAGCATTTTCGTGCATATCTCGGGTTCCATTTCGCCGATCACTCTGATCTGGGTATCATTGAAAAGATCTTTTCTCCTGCAAAACTTGAGAACAGATGATGCCGGTCAAAGGTGATGACGTCAGAAGTGGAACAAAGCCTCTGACAGCTCTCTGACAGCTTAGATAAGCGATCTGTCATTCTTCACACAAAGAATAATATTTCCAACAAAACCCCACAGCCTCATGAGCAGACCATTATTTGTAGAGACAATCATTTACAAGTCACACGGTTACCTCTCGGCCAATGAAAAGGAAGAAAAAATTGCATTGAATGATAGCTAACACTAAGTATAGACTCTTCAGATATTGTCGTTTTAGTCGAACCCTGAAGGGTAATGAGCCAAAATTTGATTAAACTGCTGTTTCGCTATTCATGTTTTGTCACATCGGTAGTGTTTGACGTTTCTCCGATGAAAGCAAACTCATTTTGAAAAACGCTTAAAGCCCGGTCCTCACTAGCGACGCAAGCATAAGCTTAAGCATAAAAAATGCTTAAAAGCCTGGTTCACACTTGTGCGATAAGCATAACACAAGCGCTAGTGAGGACAGCTACGACATAAGCATAAGCGTAAGCATAAGAAAAGGGAAGACCATAATAACAAACCGACAAAACAACCCAAAACATAGCTACGGTGAGATGAGCATAGAGATTCTTGATTGCTTGAAACGTAAACGAGATATTTGCATTAAAAACATAATACCCAGCCAAAATACGGCTTTCGGGTTTACCCCCGCCTTAAGGAGAACACCTGAATCAGTAAAAACTCTTGAGAAAATAAGGAAAACAGCAGCAGGTGGATTCTTATGCAAGGTGAAGGGGTCGAAACAGAAGTTAGATACTGAAAATAATAGCTGCGATAACTCTTGGTAGAGCACATTTTTTCTGGTTTGTGAAGGTTTAATTTAAAATTGGAAATATCCGGCAATATCTCAGACATGAGACAAGGCCGGAATACAAGCTCACAAAGCGGATGGAATCAAACTAGCGAAATTCAACATTCATTTCAATTTCCTTGCCAGGGAGGATCAACCAGCCGCTATCTTGGTATAAAAATAAATAAATGCATAAAAACAATTCAATTTAATTATGTTATTAATACCATGGGAGACAAAGTACTCCTTAATCTTGCCATGACAACGTCTGGCCCGAATTAAAAGGTAATCAAATAGCATATTCGTGAAATTAAGAAATAATTTCACTTGCGTTTTTTCAAATAATTTCGGTCGTCTAAAGTTTCAGGAAGCTATTAGAATTTTGACGAGCGTGAAATTATTTCCTAATTTCACGCGTCCCCATTTGATTACACATAATAAAATGGACTCGCCGCACTCGTGTTCTTACATTTCTCATCTGCAGGCTGCGACTCCTTGTGAATTGCTGGAAAAAGAGGACGGATTACGGACTTCAGCGACAAATTGAACGGATTGACGGATATCGAGGATACGGGGGATCACGGATCAGCTGTGAATTTTGGCCTGGATTCTGGACTGTAACTGTTTTGAAGGTCGGATTGTGGATTATTGGACTTGTGCAATCCTCAGTTATCTTACAGTTTTTGCGAACTTGACGATGTTATCCACATCTACCAATTCACCGATGAACTCTTACACAAAATTAAGTAGCAAATCTGTTAAGATTAGGAATTGAGTTTATAAATGTCCGATGATTTCCAAAATAGACTTAGGACTTCCGAACCTGTCCAAGACTATCCTGGATTGTCCGAAGGTGTCTAAAAACCACCCGAAAAAGTTCTGATCCAGTTTTGATGGAAGAGAAACTTGTGTCCAGGGCAAGATGTAGTCACGTGGTACAACTTTTCGTATTTTTCATATAACCAAAACACACCTCCATAAATCAATTTAAAAGAAACTCATGAAAATGTGTGCCTCCAAACCTGCAAATTTTTACAGAATAAAAAATGAATTTAGGGGGTAGGAGTTGTCCCCGTCACAAAATTTAGAACATTTCCGTGTGTTGCTGATTTCCATGTGTTCCATGCATATTTACTAAATTCGGCAGTTTTTTGTTTGTGTTTGAATTTAAAAAAATCGAAAAAAGCGCGACATCATCGAAAAGATCTATTGATGTGTATTTTATCGGTGCTTTTAGATGCTGTAATTGCATTCGATATCAAAAGCCCAAAATGTGGAATTATTCCTTCCCCATTTCAGACCTACCTCATTTCAGACTAGACCTAGACTGAATTGCTTCTGTTTAGATAGGTATTTGAAAAGGGCTTTGAATTCCCTATGTTTGTAATTATACCTCACTTCTCGATCAAGAGATGAATGACAACAGTGATGGAGCAGGTTTCAACCGAGTGTCGTAAAACAAAACAAAACCAATTACTTACCAATTAGAGGCTCTCAGTCAAACTCAAACGGTAGTAAAACCAAAACCAAACACAAAATAATTGCCTGATTGCTTTCCAATTCAGTTCAACTTTCCACTCAATTGAAAACCACACTCAAATTAAGCAACAGAGAACTTTTTCCGCGTTTACATAGCCTCATCTAAACACGAGGAGGGTTGGGAGAATTCGAGACAGTTATGCAAACCCTCGACTACGTCTCGGGTTTGAATTAATTTCGAGAATTCTCCCAACTCTCCAAGTGTTTCGATGAGGCTATGTAAACACGGAAAAAGTGCTCTATTGCTTCTATAAAATAATTCTCAAAAATACGCGCGCATCTAAAACGTCACAACCTTGTTTACATACTCTAATCTAAACACACCTCTCGACCAATGAGAGCACGTGTAGTTGCTCAGTTAATTTTTGCTCATGGATGTTACGTAACATCCATGAGTATAGGGGGCATCGGATGGCACTCGATCACTCACTCACTCACTCACTCACTCACTCACTCGATTCTGATTAATTTATTCATTAAACCGGATTAAATCGTTTCTCCCAACCCTCCCCTGCTTAGTATGGTTCTTGTCCTAGGCACTTCGTGAGGTAGCTTCAACAGGTTTTAGCGGGGTACTAGAAAGACGAATTTTTTGTCCGACAACTTGGAGTTCATACATACATGTATGGCGGCTAACGCGGCACGAAGATGGTTTTTGGTTCAACTCGTGGAGTTGTAAAATTGAAATTTGTCAAGCTAAGCAGCAGTAGCTGTAACAAATGGACATGGAAATACAAGAAGCATAGCGCTCGTCAAAAACCCATATGTAAATAATCATTTATATTGAAAGGTCAAGGTGTTTTTTCATTAGACGTAAACAAAATTCTCCGATTACAAGTCACGCTAAACTCACGCTATGCAAAGAATGTAATCAGATACTCTTTTTTTCGTATATTTGCTGAAGGGCAGGAGAGTCACGTTTCGCAGACAGTGTAAGTAACCGCGTTTTTTTAACCGCGTTTTTTTATTCGTGACCTGAAGGTTTTGCGTGATCCGTGAAGAACCTGAAATATTAACCGATATTCGTGATTTTACCACAGAACTCTACGTGATTTTGAGATACAAGTTCTCCGAATAGTTACAGTGGTCTATCGAGAGTGCCATAGCCATGCAATATGCAATACGGAGCCTTGATTTAGCCATATCCTACAAACACTGCTTTTAATGTAAGAACAGGTCCTTACTTTCTTATTTTCGTAATTCGGGAAAATGAAATTTTTTTATCCGTGAACCGTGATCCTCTGTATTTTAGGTTCGTGAATCGTGCCAGAGACTTCCCTGTATGACCCTCTTGATATCTAAAGCTTTTAATCGGACATTGTAAACAGACCACGATGGTAAATTGTTTTTTTGTTAGATTATTTTTTATCAGTGCTGGCCTGATGGGCCGCTTGGCACATATGTAGACTTTGACTTCCACCGTCTGAGCTTCTATTTGCAGAACGAGTGCTTGTACCAAACGTTTCCCATGAAAATCACTTGATTTTCATGCGAATGACCGTGCAGGTGACATATATTTTCACACAAATAGTTTCGCTCAAAGACTCGTTTTACCACAGGGGCAAAAGTAAACTTTGCATTGGGCTATTCATCCATGAGCTGCTCAGAGAGCCTTTGATTTTACCTAATTCTAACTAACTTTTCCCTAACCTTGAAGAAGTTGTTTTTTCCCTGACCATTTCCTGTGGCAACCCTGTTATTACAGCTTCCCATCCAGGATACCTGTTCCTTTGATCCTTTTAAAACATACTGCATTTACACTCTTGCTCTTCAAGAATTCGAATTCTTTTCGCCAAAAGGTTCTAGATTATAGCGCAGATATCCTTCGTTCCCTCAAATAAATAAATAAAAAATAGAGATATACACCTGTCTCGTTCCCTTGGAATACATTAGTATGTCCCCTTGTTTCCCAAATCCCTGGGGTTGCGCTTGCAATTATTATGATGTGCCTGATCGAAGTTTGCTTCTCGAGTCTGTTTCTCAGGATTTAAACTCACTTTTCGTTACTGAGCTGTTAAATTTACCAGGTGTACCCCCTGTAGCCATTGGTAGACTGTATATGAGGAGCATCACTCAGAATTTTCATACATTTGTTGGTTTTTACCCACTGCATAAATCTCTTTCTTTCTTGCAATTCCGTTTCGGTTTTCTTTTTTTCCTTCGAAAATGATGCATTACGCAAGTAGCCTGTTACGAGTTCCTGTTCTTTGTTTACCTTTTTTGTCCGAGGGGGAAATGAGTACGAACATACTGGAACCCCTACAGGAATAGGATAGGAAGAGAAGTGACATGTCAGCATATTGGCAGAATTAGAATTGCGGAAATTTATTTTTTTTTAACGACTTAGGATGTGATCATACTCATGAAAGCAATGCTGAATGGCGATGGCCGAATTTTCCTCGGTATCTGTTCTTATTTTTCTTGGCCTTGCAACATTGTCGACGGGAGAGCGTGCATTTATACAAGATAAACTCCCCGCACTGAGACGTTTGCCGTCACCTCTTTGTCATCTCCGTTGTGCTGAGGATTCAAACAAGGTAAGGTGATCAAACACCTAAAATGCCTAACGGTTGCGTTGGTGTGAATACGCGTGAAGAGATGGATTTTTCGAATAATTCACATCTATGTACTTCGCTTGATATCGTGACTTCAGCCTGCGAAACTTATCAGTAATTTTATCTTTTGTATAACCCAATTAAAACCTATTCGAAACCGTCTTCATCTCTCGGCATTTTCCATACAAGATTTGGAAAACTTGGTATTTTAAATCCAATGTACGGAAACAAACCAGCTCTTCTAGCTCGAGTAGGGTATTAAATTTTGTAGTCTTTCCTGTTTGCTGCACACAAACAGGATGTTTTAAAAATATTACGATGCGTTAATTTTGAAATATACTCAACTTACTCTATCATGACCGACAATTAATGCCTTTCGACTTAGTATTTAAGGCAATATTAATGGTAAAATTTGTTAACGTATAGAAGTCAATAGGTATAAAATAACATATACGACGATGCTATATTTGCTAGAAGTGTTTATCTTTTTAAAGCGAGACACAACTAAAACGTCTTGTTGTTATGTAAATTTCTCACTTTCAATTCATTAACGACAACAATGTCACAATGCAATAACGATGCATTTCGTTTCACAGAGACTACAATACCTAATTTGCTACTATCTTGCGAACCAACGCCACTTCGAAACCTTTTATCGGTGACGGACGACGTAATGAACGTGTTAATTCACACGTTGTATTTTTATTGCATGTTCCGGCAACTGACGTCTCCCATATTGCACGGTTTAGAAAATACTACCGCTTACAGACCTGTCATGTACTTATCATTACCGTGACAAGTTCCGACTGCTGATTTTTTCAAGTCTCCTCGGTTGCAGCGACACTTAAAATTTGTATTTCGCAGCGACCATTATTCCTAATATTCTTTAGTTCTTCTTCAATCGTAAAAATTTCATCCAATTAATATAATGCTTATAGCTTGTTTATCTTTTAAGTGTCTCATAAGCAAAATATTGGTCTCTTCGGGTCTCTTTATTAAATGGCAGCTTCCATAATTTATTAAGACCATTTTAAACAATATCTACATTTTAGTGCACGTATTTGACACGTGCATTAGCATCTCTGTGTATGCAAGGTGTAATTGACTCAAATGTTAGACCGTATTAGATAACTTACAAGTCAAGTCGAAACCTTAAAGTGCCCCTGTGACAAAAAATAAATTATTTTTTTCCTTTGGATTTCAAAACTGTGTTAACTAAACATTAAGTGACCCAAGTTTTAATCGCTCAAAACAATTTCAAACACTTATATTTGGATAGGTCGTTATAACCACTGTTTATCATTTGATGCTACAATTATGGTATCAAAAAACTGCCCAATCATTGGTGAACATGTTGTCGTCATTTTCTTGACACGATAGGTTACCATAGCAACAGTATGATCTCTGAAAAACACCCTTAATTACAGTTTTAGGGGCTTGTAATTCAAAAACGGCACGGTAATTTTTTTTTATATTATCAACTTTTGATAAGCATGAGAAGACGCAACTTTTGGCAAAGTTTAAAAAAATTCTGTACATGGGGTTCAGAGCCACCTTAAAGTTTTGAACAAATTTATCCGATTGCGTCAACTCTGTTGCTGAAAGGTTGGATAGCGCTATCCAGCCACTATCCAGTGGATAAATTTATCCGCTCTTTGAACAACCGGGCCCAGGGGTAAAATGCAGACTACAGACTACAGATGTTTAAACCATTATCAGGTGCTGACCGTAAACAGGGTTATTCAGGCTAGTCACAGAGGAAGTCTACACTCCATTTAGCCCGAAGGTCACTTCGGTTAGCCTGTATGTCACCCAGGTTTGTCTAAATAACACTCTGTTTAACCTGATTACAGTTAGCTCTCAATAATGCAAATGGTAACATGATATACATGTAGTTAAAAGGTCTACAGTCTGTAGTCTGCATTTTACACCTGTTGTGAAGTCTGCATTCTAACCCTGATCCACAGTCTACATTTTACTGGTTAGAAAAGAAATATAAAATCATAAGCTTTCAGCTATCAGTCTATAGCCTTTAATGAATGAAAAAGTTGGTGTGCGAATGGAAATATATACGGGAAAAAAATGTAAATGACAGCTAATTTTTTTAACATTAATATATCTTATCCTGGTTACAGCTCTGTTTTTACTCACCTAGTCTATGATATTTAAGGAATAGAAAACATGTGCCGTATTTCTATCGAGTTATAGAAACATAAGTGAAAGTTTGGGAGAACGAGAAATGCTGTCGGAACACGAGCCACAGGCTAGTGTTTCCACAGCTTTTTCAAGTTCTCCCAAACTTTCACGAGTGTTTCTATAACTCGATAGGAACACAGAGAACATTCTTTCTATTCCCTTTAGAAAATACCGTGACGAAGAAAAAGAAAAACAACTTGTTTACTTTGATCACCAAAATGTAAATTCTCTTTGTTCACGCCCTCATTACATCAACAGCTTGTGCTAGTTCTGTGTTTCTATCGAGTTATAGAAACACAGTGCATATTTGCTTTGGGTTATTTTCTAAAGTTATTTTGAGCTTGAGTCTGAATCTAAAATGTTGTTGTCAACTATGGCATTTTTCTAGGCCATCTCTGAAAAAGAGTGTATCCGAAGCTGCAAGGGAAAATTGACACTGTCATTAGGTAATGTATGCAAGAAAATGTTATGTTACAATGTTCTACAGAAAACAAGTGAAGATATGAAAGATCATAATTACATGTTCTGCTGGTTTGCATTTTGTATTATTGCACTGTCTGCTTCTGCTTGAATTTTTTTGGCTATTAAAAGTTGCATGTATGTTTTACCAGAGTTTGTCACTATACGTCACCACATACTTCGTTAATTTTTATGATGAACAAGACTACCGATATGTCTTTAAATTGAAGAAAACCCCCAAATAACAGGTTACAAAAGCAGAAAGCCAAGGTAGCTGAGGTATTAGTAAGAGGTATATAATTACCCACTCCCTCCCCCCTTCTTGCAAGGTCTAACAAGGTTTTAAAAAGAATAGAACTTTTGCAGGATTACAATATCTTTCTTAGCTACTTCTACAGATGCAGCATATTGGCCCTCATGTACATGTATATAATATTTTGAAATAGTAATATTGTACTTTATGTTGCCTAACTCTGTATTATTTTATTCTCTAGAACAAAGCAAAAGCCATGACTCCAGGAATAGAATGATTAATCCTGTGATAAATGGACATTTCATCAGACGTCAGCGAAGTGTTAACAACATGAATGTATTAATAAGTAAGTTGCCAACTTTAAGTCACAGGTTTGCTTATGTTTAAGATTGTTAAAATGTTAACTACCAATTCATCATGAATACATGAAGGATCATATATTTGAACTGCAGAGAAAGATATGAGGGCAAGATTGATCATCAAAGTTATACACACAACTTAAGCAGTTGCAAAATTAAGCCTGAAAAAAATTCAGGCTTGAACAGGATTCAAACCCATGACCTCTGCGATACTGATGCAGTGCTCTACCAACTGAGCTATCAAGCTAACTAGCTGGGAGCTGGTCATGTTGTGAGTAAATTTGTAATATAACCATAGATGGTGAAGAGTACTTAACAATTATTCGCCAAAGGCAAAGCGAGCTTTGGTGAATATTCACCATTGTTCACTGAGCCTGAGGTGAATAATTGTTTTAGTATTAATTTTCATAGGTGAATGTCAAGGACTACAATATAACAGACTAAAACATAAAAACACAGACGTAATTGTTTGTTTGCATACACGTAACTATGCAGCCCTTAAGCTTTAATAATAAGCTTGCATGTACATCGATTAATTGTCAATCAGTTTACTCATCGAGTTTGGCAGTAAAGCAAACAAGCGAAACACCACAAAAAATAAATTCATCCGGTACCTTTATTTTCATCGTTGTTGACTTCATTCACAGCCTAAAAATGAGTAGCTTTAGTTTGAAGAAAAATATATTTCGGTCAATCGATCTGACCTACTGGCAATTGACGCAACCACTGCGTTTATGATTTTTAAAAGTTGAGTTATTGAAAAGATTTTTGGTCCAAGGGTGACAACAGTCATTTTGAAAATTCTCCATCCCGGCTTTCAAATATCCTGGACTTGGATTGGAGTGTGGTTGTCTTTTGAATAAATGAATACTTCATTAGCAACTGTCTGCCATGTTTACTTGGCAAGATGGCGAAGATGGCGAGCTTAGTAACCAAGCTCTAGCGGGGTGAACATAGCATCATATGATGAGCTTTTCGACCAATCAGAATGTCCAATTCTTATATTCAAACAAACAAACAAACAAAAGACCGTTTAATGTTAAAACACTTTGCAGTCGAAAGACTGAATTACGTGAATTTTACACAATAATATATCAATAAATATAAAAATTGAATGTTATAAATATGACAAAGGTTGGAATAAAAAAGAGTTCGTAAACATTTATGTACAGTGACTAATAATAAAACTATCTCGGTATCTATTGGTTTTGTAATCGGGCACAACAAACAAGCGATTTGATCTGAGGTGATAATTCCGACGAGGACGAGCCGGTAAAAGGTGATCGACTTAGTTTGTGGTCACCCTTCTCAATGTTGCTGAATAGTTTCTTGCACAATTGACTTCTTCTGTCATATAAAGATGGAAGGCTGGCTTTAACTAGGCCTTCACTATAACTACAGGTAGGAAAAATTATGCGCAATGCGCGACGCTGAATGCGCTCAATTTCATCCGACAGATGGTAGATTGCAATGAAATACCTGGCACGCATATTCTAAAACTGATCTAATGACGCTGCAGTAGAACAAAACAAGGTCACTGGGGGATATTCCCGCGCGCTTAAGTTGTCTTAAGAGATAAAGTCTCTTGGTAGCTTTGGTTGTAATTGAGTCAATATGCGCAGACCATTTAAGATCACTGCTTATGGTTACGCCAAGGACTTTAGCCGAAGAGACAGTTTCAAACTCGACCCCTTCGATGGACACCCCAGGGAAGCTAGGGGGAGTGCGCTTAAAGCACGTGCGGATCTCCTTGCACTTCGTAGGATTGAGCTGCAGATGGTTTTCTTGAGACCAATCATGAATGTAGTCGGCCGCTTGTTGTAATGTGCTGAGCTTAGAGGTGGGAACAACTTCCGAGACCGTTGTGTCATCAGCGAATTTCCACATGAGGAACTCTTCGGGGGGACGGAGATCGTTAATCATCGCAAGAAATAGCCATGGACCTAAACGGGTCCCCTGTGGCACTCCAGCAGGAACGTCCAACCAATCAGAGAACACTCCACTTAGTTTAACCCTTTGCTGTCTGTTTCTTAAGAAATCAGTAACCCAGTTCACTACTGTAGGTTTAACGCCAAGAGAAAGAAGCTTACCAACCAATATATGATGGTCAACGAGGTCGAAAGCTTTCCTAAAGTCTAATAGGGCAGTCCTTACAGTTGAACCAGTGCCGTCCGTAGCTCGCAGCCAATGATGGAACATGGAGATTAGAGCAAATGTGGTGCATGACCCCGGGATGAATCCAAACTGGGAGGGATCGACGGTCGATAACAAAACAGGCTTCAGATCCTCGTCGATGACAAAGCTCTCTGCAACCTTAGACAAGGTTGAAGTCAAAGAGATAGGTCTAAGGTCTTTATTGATGTCATTGACAGTGGGTGCTTTTGGGAGAGGCGGAACATCAGCAATCTTCCAAGCTCTTGGGACCTTGCACTTAGAGTAGGAAGAGTTGAGGATATCTGCAACCGGAGCCGCCAGAATATCAGCAAATTCCCTAAGTACTCAATTTGGAAGATCATCTGGTCCACCGGCGCGCGCAGAACTAATTTTATGTAGTTTGCGTCGCACTGAGCTCTCAGTGACTGTGATGGGCTGATCACCGTTCGTATCCACTCACACAGACTCAGTTAAAGGAGAGTAACCATCCATGACACTGACAAACGCCTGGTTGATTTTGTTTGCGAGAGTAGGCACATCACACACGAGGTCGGGGTGAAGAATAGAGGTCAGGTCACGCCCTGATGATGATTTAGCGGACTCACATAGCTGCTTAACCTCTCTCCACCAGTTGCTTGGTTTGGAATCATGCAAGTCGTTCACCTTGTTCTCATAGTACACTTTACGACAGCGCTTGCGCACACGGTTAACTTTGTTTCTAAGGATCTTGAATAGGGGCAAGTTACCGGAAGTGAAAGCCTTTTGGCGACGGATAATGAGCTGTTTGAGTTGTAACGACACCCAAGGATGATCCGTCTCGTGAATTCAAATGGAGCGAACTGGCATCATTGTATCCAAACCATAATTGATGACTTCGGTTCGCAACGACAGCTTCCCCGCGCATGACTGATCGGACGACAGCAAGCTGGACCAAGGAACCTCCACCAGAAAACGCCCAAGACTGTTTACTTTGCTAGGGCGCTTGTCTCTCGACTTGATGGTCTTGTGCTTTGGCTTTGAGGCACTGCGCGCCCCTGGGCCCATGTAGATGGTCATGTGGTCAGAGAGACCAAATGGCGGTAGGCGGGTGGGAGCCGAGAAGTAATCATCCAAATTCGTGAAGATCTGATCCAGAGTCCTGTCACCCCTAGTTGGAAATTTCACAGTGGGCTTCAAGTTAAATGATTTAACCACTGACTGGGCCATAGGAAAATCGCCAGCCAAGATGAAAGCACAGTTTGGGTAGGAAGCTTCCAAAGACACGAGTGAAGATATTAGATATTCCTTCATCGTTGTGTCATCAGCGTCAGGGTACTGGTAGATCACGCCTACAATGATGTTCGAGTCAGCTGGAAGACGGCTGGGCCTTAGGTCCGCCCAGAGGACTTCATGGTCAGGATGTTGATAATCGGTTAGAACCGAACACTTGATGGATGATTTGACGTACAAACACACACCACCGTGTTGCCAGTCTACGCGATCGCGTCGGAAAATCTGGTAGCCATTGATATTAATAGGCTCATCAGGAACGGAGCTCTTTAACCATGTCTCGGTAAAAAGAGCCAGCTCTGCGTCCATGGTGGTAATCGCGTGGGCAATTTCATCGGTCTTTGGCTCGAGCGACATTGGGTTGGATAAAAGAATGGAAGGCACAAAATGCGAGGAGGTCCCAAGGGAGCTAGGAGTCACGCTGCTGGTTTCTGATGATGAAGAAGAGGTGACAAATTGAATATTTAATAAGTTCCCGTAGTTTACCGAATTTTGTCTTCTACTAGATTCCCAAACACCAGAAGTTTTACGGTAGTAAGAAGGGATAGTCTGGATTCGGTGTTGTCGTCCATCCGCATTACGCTTTATGCCTCCACGTTTTCCTCGCATACACTTAAACAAACCAGCAGATTTCAAGGCGTTCCACTCTGACGGTGCCAAAGGCAAGATTGAATTTTGCCAACAGGATCTTAGAGAAAGTAACGCTGATCTGGTATACGTTACTGCCATGTCGTTAGGAGGAAAAATATTTCAATCCCGAGACTTAGGATGACAGCTTCGAGGAGAAAATTAACCAAAAGTTGTAGAGCTAAGTCGTACTCAGGCAGCCGGAACGGCGCGCATACATTATGCACATTATACATTATTCACCTCTGGAAATTATACTAAAAGTAAATATATTAGTTTTATAATAATATTTGAACTGTGGAGAATGCTATAATTGATCATTGCAGTTATATACAACTAAGCAGTTTTAAAAGTATGCCTGAAAAAAAATCAGGTTTTAATGGAATTGGAACCCAAGATAACAGTGCAGTGCTCTACTGACTAAGCTATCAAGCTGAATGGGAGCTGGTCACGTGATCTCATAATATACCTGTAGATGGGGTTTTACATATCCTTAGATGGAATTTTTTTCATGCTAAATTTTACAACTGCTTAAGTTGTGTATTACGCATATCATATTTTGAAAACCAGACTTCCTAAGGATAAGCTTTTTGCATGGGTTTGTTCCATTGAAGAGTCCTACAAAAGTTTCAAGTCGCAGCCATTAAAATATTTCACCAGTTACCTGACCAGAATAGAAAAAGCCCAATGGCTTAAAAGGCATGCATCTAAATCTGAAAATTTAAATCATTGTCAAAAGATCAAGCAGTTCTATGTGCTTAATGCTATCTATAGGTTTTTTGAAACTAATAATATCATAGAAGTTATGCAGACTGAGGTAATAAACACCAGTATTGGCAGACTTTCTACAGTACCTTTCCTCTTTTACATGTAAACAGTAATTTCATACGCATCATTATAAAAAAGGCTGAGTTACTTCTGATTCATAGGAATAATCGGAACTCTTCATCTTTTCTACCAAGTTTTAGGGATTTAAATTTAATTCTAATGCATGGTTTGGAACTGGCACTACTTATGCAACCAAAATAATATTGTTTTTCGAAGCAAACATTCCCTTATATAAAATTTACCATTTAGCACAGTGCAAAACGCTCCAACATAGCTTTTTGCTAAATGTGGCCGTCAGCCGATTCCTTATTAGCAACTGCTCTAAATTGTAGATAGGAAGAACCCCCCTTAAATGACTTCAATAATGTACAATTCCTGCATAAAAATATCCATACCTACTGTATGAAAGGCTGGCAGGTGAAGTACACAGTAAAGGACGGTCTTAATATCACAAGGCTTATGACTGGAATAGCTTTTTTGTATACAAATGGATGGGCCTGAGCTGTAACCCAGGGGGTGGGGGTTCTTTTAAACCAAATTTATTTCTCTTTTTAGCAAAGTAACATTGTCTGATACCAATTTAGGAAGCAGTTGTTACCGGTAATTAAAGCGATTTAGATAACATCAGATGAAGCTGCTAATTTAGAATCAATGATATAGCTTAGTCACAGGTTTTCTTTTGATTTACATTGATTACATGGTTCAACTTAAACAATAACGTGACAATGACTTCAATAATGTGCAATTCCTGCATGAAAATGTGTGCTGGTGAGGTACACAAACTTAAGGAGGGCTCACATATCAGGAGGCTTATGACTGGAATATTTTTTTGTATGCATATATATTCCAAACTAACATACATTTGTACCTTGAAAGTCCTAATACCTAAATTTTAGCCTTTGTAGAGGCTATCTAATTCCAAGTCGGTAACCCTATCCACCAGATAAAACACCATCCAGTGGATAGGTGTTAACAAAACAAACCACGCTATCCACTGGATAGTGATTTTTCTTGTGGATTTTGTTATCCACCTTTCAAACCACCAGGGCATCGACACTTAGAGGGGTCAACACAATTACCTAAATGCAGCTGTGGTCATGCGTAACCAAATGACTACCAAGGCAAAAGGGAACCTATTGTGTTTGGTTTTGCAATGAATATTATTACTTCATGATTTGTAAATGTTAAGCACTCTTGACCTCAGTTAAATCGGATCATGTTTACTGTGGGTAGTCTCGATCGCCATGTCGGTCAATAGTCGGTCGAGAGTCGGTCGATAGCAGGTCGACACTCGGGCGATAGTCAGTCGATATATCGGTTGAGATGTGCGTCGGCCAAAATATAGTTTTTAGTTCACTGATACCCCGCTGAAGCTTCGCCGACACTTCGCCAATACTTCGCCGATACTTCACCGAGTATCGTTCGACTACTGGTCGAACACAAAGCTTCCAGTATGTTGGTCGATGTATCGGTCGATAGTCGATCATGTTACTGTTGCAAAGTTTGTGGCCGCCAGCTTAGTGTGTGAGCTCACACACACAAAAAAAACTGATCCGCTATATCAACCTACCACCCACCGACTATCGACCAGCTAGCAATCGAGTTTGAGCGACTCTCAACCGACTGTCAACCGAGCGATCTTGGCCAACACATGCCTGATATTTGCGCGACAGTTCACCGATATGTCACCGACACTTGACCGATATCCCACCGAAATTTTGCCGATACTCGATCGAGATGCATCTGCGCAATATCGACCGATAGTCAGTCACTATATCAACCGAACCCCGACCGACTATCGCCCAGCTATCGGCCGAGTTTCGACTGACTATCGACAGACTCTCGGTCGATACATTGGTCGAGTGTTGACCGACAATCGACCAATATATCGACCGTCATAGCGGTCGCACTACCTACAGTAAACATGATCCGTTAAATCTGATTACTTTTTGAAAGTTGCTTACTGAAAAATCTTCTACCTTCTCAGAATGTCAGTCCACACCAAAGGGTTTTCTTCAAAAGGCAAAGAATCTGTTGGTAAATTTGACAGGAGAAGGATGGCTTCACATTAAATGGGAAGCCATAGACTCTATAAAGCCAGGTAAATAAAAGTCTAATGGTACTTACAGAGGTATTAGCTGTGCATATTGCCATAAGTACATGAGGGGAGCGTTACTAGTGGCCTATTAGAAACCGAAAAACCGCACAAAAAATCACCCAAAACCGCAAAAGCACAATCAAATTTGTCCAAAACTGGAATAAAAACCCTCACTGACAGAGCTTTGGTAGGCTTCAGAATCTCTCTTTCTGTTATTTGATTTTTATACATCTAAACCAGTGTTTTACACAGTTTAATAAAGAACAGGCTAATAAAGAACATATTTGAAGAAGGAAAAAAGTTTGATAGTAGAACATGATTTTTTTTTCCTAGGCAAATACTTCTTGCTAACCATGAAACTGTCCAAAAAAATATTCCTGCAACCAGGCAATCAAAAGTGGCTTAAATGAAACAAAACTACTTATGTGAATAAAAGAAGCTTTACTTTCAAGGTAAAATTTTGTGTCTTTCAAGTAATCAAGACTTAATTCTGTATGAAGATGATTCAAATTTTTAATGCGCAACCAGTCAAAATACCCCATTTTAAGAACCTGCTGACGCATAAACAAGCAAGGCGACCCCATTTTCTTATTGCATTTTTTTAATGGTCATATCATGAAATATGTTAACTATTCCAAGTTTCAAAAAAATGTTTGATAGTAGAACAATTTCAAGGGAATTAGATTAATTGGGGGCAGCACTCTTGAGAAAATATAGTACCTTAATAATAATGTTTTCTTTCCAGATTACAATTGGACAAGCTATGCATTAATCTACCATGATGACGACAGCACTGACAGACCAAAATGTATAGCTGTTCCAAAGGTCAGTTTACAAATAGCAAATTGTTCAAGGGGGAGGAGGAGGGGAGCATAGACTACACATCATCCAATATTTGTCCAGGAACTGCTGTAGCCCATCAAACATGAAAGGACTGTGGGAAGATAATTAATGGTTATTTTCTTTTCATTTGCTCTAATAACTAAGGTCTTCCACATTTCTGAATGAGACTGAGAATGAAAATGAGAATTAAGGCTATACAATTTTTTTATAATACACAAAATGCATAGGCAGGCCATTTAAAAATACACACAGACATATCAAAAACAAAGGTATATCTTGGTAGTTGCCAGGTCATTAGTGGTGACTTACCACTAACCAGCCAGGGTGACTAAAAATTGAGGTTTACTAGCCGATATGGGACTAAAGTGGAAGATGTCTTAACAGACACTCTGGTAAGCGCCGAGCAGTTCTACTAATGACTGCCTTCACAAAATCTTGCTTGAACTCCCATACAAACTTTGTATTCCCTTAAGCGGACATTCTCATTAGCAGCCATGGACACTTGGAGGGCTTATGATCTAGACTTTTTCTTAGTTTTTATGATCCCATAAATGAACACTTGAAATGAATTTGTAAACTGTATCACTGCTTTTTGTTGCAGCGAGACCTTTTACTGCTAATTTTAATGCTGGCTGCAATGTAATTATTCTAGTAAGCGGCCAGCTTTTTTGTGTCTCGAGGGTGTCCACTTACAAGGGCTTCCACTGCATGATACAAAATACTAATTGTGTAGTTCCAGAAAATATCCATACCCCCACCACGGAGGGAATTTCACGTAAGCCCCCCCCCCCCTCCCCGGAATTTCCATTTTTGACCAGTAAAACTAAATCGATCATACAACCCCCCCTCCCCCTGGAATTTCCTGGGTCTTTGACCCCCCCTCCCCTTCGGAATTTCCAATTCCCTCCGTGGTGGGGGTATGGATATTTTCTGGAACCACACATGTGATGTATTGCAAAGTACGAAGTTAAAATAAAAATATAATTAAGTTTAAGTTTAATTGGAGTAACTTTCTCTTCTTGTTCCCAAATTTAATTAATCCAACTTCAATGAATGTTTAGTTTGTGGGTGGAAAATTCCAAGGGGATACCATTTTGATTTCTCTGTTGCCATGAGACTCCAGACTCACTGTGAGAGTACTTTGAGGACTTTTTTCATTGCGCATGCCATTTACTTCTATGACTGTTTTGGAACAATAATAATGAAACAAATATGTGGAGATTTCCTTCTGGTTGTGATCAGCCATGCCAACCGAAAAACCGAGGAATAAGAAGAATCAAGATAACAAAAATAGACCTTATACAAAAATGGATGGCAATTACTTCTATCTGGTAATTAAAGTTTCTTCAACCACTTGTGGTACAGAATCAAAAGAAATTAAGTTTACCCCTGATTTCTCAAAATATCCAATTTTCAAACCACTTCTTGTTTCCCTTGGAGGTTCAAAAAATCAGAATTCTGGTGTATATTATTGAGCAATCAATTTCTGGGATTTGGGCACAATTCAACTTTTATAGTTCTTTCTCTTATGAAAATGCTGACTACAAAAAATTCAAGGGACACTTATTTGGTCCTGGGCGATTAAGAATTCAAGGAGACTAGTCCAGTATGTAAATAAATATATGGAAGATCATATAGTTGAACTGCAGAGAAAGATATGAAGACATGATTTATCATTGCAGTTATACACACAACTTAAGCAGTTGTGAAATTAAAGCCTGAAAAAAATTCAGCTCTGTCAAATTGTCCATGCACTCTTACTCCTGTTCAGGCATGAATTTTTTTCAGGCTTTAGTTTCACAACTGCTTAAGTTGTGTGTATTAACTGCGATGATAAATCATGTCTTCATACTAGTCCAGTATGTAACACTTTTTTCCTGAAATTTTTCTTCAGAACCAAACAGAGTATTCGCTGAAGAAAGATGGTGCCCGGAAAATCCCATATTCCTTCCATGCTGCAGTATGTATAACACTTCTACCTACCTAGACTGTGTCGAAATATGTAACTTACAGTAAATATGTGAACAAGTGATTCCATGTTGCAGACATTACATTGAGTGGCAAAAATTGGCATTTAGATCTTTTGTCAAACCTTCCAAAGCTAACTGAGGTGCTCAAATTTATGAGTTAAATTACTGTAGCATCCCGTAGTATATGGTTGTGCTGCTGGTATAATTTTCAATTAGGGAAACTGGAAGTGATTTTTTTATTTTTATTTTCCAATTTGTCTCATGTGAACTGCCCGCACATATAAAAAAATCATTTTCCAATTTGTCTCATGTGAACTGCCTGCACATATTACATCCCTCTGGGGTTCTACTGTGCTATTAATTAGTATGTAGTTTAAGGTTCTGTGTAACACTTCAAATGTTTGCCTGGAAATGCAGCTGTCTCACAAGACGGAAGAAAGATAGACCTTTGTCAGAACATTCAATTTAACAATTTTCTAATGTACACAGGAGTTTCTCTGCTCATGTTTGAAGCTTTGATCTGCCACTGATGGGTGAAGTCCTACCAGCTATGCAGACTACCATAATTCTGAGGGGTACTCAAGATTTCAAGTGACTAGAGTGATCCAATGGGCAAAATAATCAAAACACCAAAAAATCCCTGGGTTTTCCAACAAAACCCAAAAAACTCTTGGACCAAAAATTTATTGTTTTCAATACAAGTTTTACCCAAAACATTCCCTACCTAAATTAAGCCACTCCCAAAAAAATATTTGTCAAATTTCCTTACCCAATAAAATCCGAGAATGAAAAAAAAAATTTGAAACCCCAAAATTGCTTTGATCATCCCTGTCACTTGAAATCCAGAGGTCCCCCCCTCCCTCGCCTTAACCCCTGGAACTATTAACCTGTGTAGTTGTTCCTGTGTGGTTTTCTGCAGTTAAATATCAAGTGCCCATAATTTGAATGTTTTCACAAACAGTTACTATTGATAACTTATTGTTAAGTGAGTGTAGATTGAAGTGAGAAACTTTAGAAAAATAGATTAAGGGAACTTTGACTTTGCCATTAGATAAAGGCTAACTGTAAACATTATTTTAGATTTAAATTTGAGCAATGCCTGTCAGATTGATCGTGGATGGCCTAACCCATTTTGCTATAAGTGCACTTCGTAATGTCATCCAAACACCATTGCACAAAGAAAATAGATTTAAGGTGGCTCATCCAGTTTTTTCGTTCGGGGAGTAGATCACCATCGTGCGTCACGCGTGAGAAACATGAGCGATGGAGGCGCGAGTTTTTTTTACCAAAACAAATATGGCGGCACGCAGCTTTTTTTGCCCAAGGTCACTTTTGTACTGTTGGAGACAAAATTCGCATATAAAGGAGGCTTTACTTGCTGGAACAACTTTAGTCAATTCTGTGAATTTAAGAAAAATTGTTTCTATCAGCAATCCAATGTTTCCCAAATTTCAAAGGAAACTCGATCGATCATGCAGCCACCAAGAACGCATTCAGGACTCGTAAAACATAGCAAACCCAGAATTTGTGTAAAAATTCTACAGAGTAAGCCCAGGAGGTTGTCTTTAACGACAACTACAACTGTAAAACATAGGCATGCAAGGCGTTCAAGAGTTATTTTTTAATTAAAAGGTTATGAAGATAGGAGCATTTAAGGGAGTGTTTACAGTGACAATTTAGTTATTGACAAGTGTTTTTGGCTACGATGCACAGCACGAAAGAAAGTGAGAATTTGTGATATATATACGATCTTAAATCTCTAAGATAAACGAATAGTAGGCCTTACAATTTTGGTTTAAAAGTCTGGCTGCCTGGTTTATGTTGAGAGTGGAAAGAGGCGAAGTGAAGGCCTTGGCGTTGTTTATTTTAACGAGAGAGAATGGGTGATTGTTTTCGGGTAGGTTTTTGAGTTGGTGCGCAAAGAAAGGGCTGTGAATTTTTTCTTTGTAGAGGAGCAAGCCATATATGTGTATTTTGTGCTTCCATAATAAAACATGGAGTGTTGACAGATGATGTTTGCTGACAGTGACTGTGCATTGCAAGCAGTTGAGCATCACAAAAATTACTTTGAATTCGTTATGTAATTCTCCCTCCATAAAGCTAAATCGATGACATGTACACTGTTTTACTGAACAAACTACTGCAGTAATCTGACACGTCTCCGAATTAATGTAGATACCATCTTATTTTCTAACAGGCAATTTGATTCGTTCTTTGATGCAACCCACTTCGTGATTGGTGTGACACGCCACATGCATAACTCCCTGTCACTCGCCGATCTCATAGCCCTTTCAACCCCCAAGAGGAATTTGTGCTCAAAAATACTCAAGTTAAGAGAACTTTTCGTATTTTATACGAGTCCTAAGTTTACCCTTTTTACACAACAACACTAGTTTACCGAAAAAAAGAAAGAGAAAAAAACACCTCTGACACGTTGACAGTCTAATTTAATTCATTCCCATATGAAAAATAAAAGTGTCAAATTACCATTTGTAACTAAAAATAGCAAGCATCTTGTGGGAACAAGTGGTGATGATTTGCCAGCTCTAATTGAATTTACTCCCTTGTGAAAAACAAGTGTCAAATTACCCTTTGTAACTAAAAAATAAAATATCTTGTTATATTTCCATGCAAAAACAATCGTTACCTGTACCTATTGTAAACGTTCGAACTCTTTCAAATCAAGATAGTCTCGTCTCCTCTAAAACATTTCGTAAGAACTAGAAGCAACGATGCGCGACGTCTAATTGAATTTACCCCTTGTGAAAAACAAAAATATCAAGTTACCATTTGTAACTAAAAATAGCAAGTATCTCGTGGGAACAAGTGGTGGTGATTTGCCAGCTCTAATTGAATTTACTCCCTTGTGAAAAACAAAAGTGTCAAATTACCCTTTGTAACGAAAAATAAAAATATCTCGTTATATTTGCACGCAACAAGAACACAGCAACCGTTACCTGTACCTATTGTAAAATTCAAACTCTTTCAAATCAAAATAGTCTCGTCTCCTCTAAAACATTTCGTAAGAACTAGAAGCAACGATGCGTGACGTCTAATTGAATTTACTCCTTGTGAAAAACAAAAATATCAAGTTACCTTTGTAACTAAAAATAAAAACATCTCGTCCATTTGCATACAACTACCTCATGCACTGTTTCATACCTCAAGGCTCATCTCGTCCATAACTAAAATCCTAAGCCTAACTCACAGAAAATGCCGAAGTAAAGCCAATATATGAATACTTCCTCCTCTTTTATAGAAGAATAAATATGGCAGTTCTGAACTGTATCGGGATCAAATCTTCTCATATACCATTTACTTTTAAAACAAGAAATTTGATTGGCTGTTTACAGTAGATCCGATCTGATTGGTGTGACATACATACATCTCTCACTCACTGACTCACTGATCCATTGACCCGTCCACAACATACTCGACGCGCCGACTAAGAGATATTTTTTTTACAAAAAAATAACTCAATGATGTTTTAGCATCAAACGACATCAAACTAAACGAAACGCCTGTTCGGAGCCCGCTCACCCGCGTGGGCACACGAAGCAGTCAGCAGTAGTCAAAACAGCTCATAAGCAACTGCTGATCTTATAAAGTCTGGATTTTTGAATGCGTGTCTATGCTTTTTATTTAATATAATGTTATCATTGAGAGCAAACATCAGAAAAAAACTAAAAAAATTCTACGGAAAGGAAATTTGCACTGCAAACTGCAGATTAATTACCCCTTCAATCACCTTCATTTTCAGAATACTAATTCAGTTTTATTTCATGGCGTATAACATGTGATTGTACGACCTCCTTTACGTTTTGAATTTTCACTGGATAATTCAAGGCAAAGGCTAAGTGAATCTCACTGTTTAGCCAACACAGTGCATTGTATAAATTTTGAAGAGGGATTTTCATCTGTATGGATGGCCCCTAAATGTGTTGCTCTGCATCAAGTTTGTTTAATTGGCTGTTGAACAGACTCAGGTCAGGTATTTTTAAAAAAGGTCTAAACAACAAGAAAGGTAATTGTTATAGCTACTAACTTTATTGCATACTACACTAATTTAATGTGGGATCATGCGTATATTACTAACGACATCTGTGGTCGAGTATTGATCGATACCCTCAACCGACATCTTGACTGACACTCTGTCAACATCTTGATCGATACAGCAGACCAGTGAATTTATACAGGGCTACAACAAATAGGCAGTTAAAACAAAACCATGGAGTTTAAACTGTTAAAAAAGCCACAATTATCATTTGTTCAAAATAAATGACTGAGAATAATTATTCTCTTTTTGCAACTTTGTAGGTTGTTGTAAACCCCTATGGTCATGGTGAAATCGAACTTCAAAGGTTTACTTTTAGAGGTAATAATAAAAAGTCATATTGCTTTGATGTAATAATTGTAGCAAAATCATCTGTATTGAAAATCGTCTTTTTGATTAACTGTATAGAACTTCCAAACAGGTAATAAAGTGTTGTTGTTGTTGTAGCATAAATATATACCTTGGATATGATTTGAAAAGTTAATTATCGTGGGGGTGTTGTTCAATCAATCCAAGAAATCTAAGGTGGAACATTTTGAATGCTATTTTATTCAGACTCAGTTTAAGGACATCATAAAGTGGAACCAAAACAAATTTAGCAAACTCCCTCAGATCACAAACCATATGAAAGAGATGACTTGAAATATGACACAAGATGTGAATTCCACTTTATCATGAACATAACCCAAAAGCTTAATCTAGTCCTATCTTCCCAAATTGATAGTAATAATGGATGAATGTCAGTAGTTGATTAAACTTGATTTACAATGTAAAAACAGATCAACAGCAACAAAACTCTTAAAATATATTCTGCTATTTTCCATTACTTGATTTTGATGTAAGTGTATTATGGGCAAACATTAATTTTGCCTTAATGCATATGTACATACTGTTATACGATGTTAGCTAGCCTACTTCTAATTAATTTCATGGCAAATTTCGCTTTCAAATTCAGTCACTCTCAGTAAATTTCAATGGATGTTTGTCATAATTTCAAGATAGGTGAAACAAAGAATAACCAGACATTTTCTTTAGATACCGGTAATACATTTTGCTGAATGAAAAGCTAATGGTTCAATTGGCCAGGCTGTTCAGAAGAAAATGTAATTATTATTTCCCCTGTGCTCATAAATTCGTATTGTGTATTGTGTTCATAGGTACTCCAAAAACTTTCATCATTCCAACTGTTCCTGCTAAAGGTAATTAAGAGCTTCACTGTTACAAGTCTCTAAAATGAAGTGTGCATAACAACTTTGTAAATTTATGATTTCTCCATCATAGCAAAACATGTGAATATCATTGATGTTATTGAATCTACGAGACTCTACTCTACTTGTGGTCATATATTGACTACTGGTCGAACACAAAGCTTCCAGTATGTTGGTCGATGTATCGGTCGATAGTCGATCATGTTACTGTTGCAAAGTTTGTGGCCGCCAGCTTAGTGTGTGAGCTCACACACACAAAAAAAACTGATCCGCTATATCAACCTACCACCCACCGACTATCGACCAGCTAGCAATCGAGTTTGAGCGACTCTCAACCGACTGTCAACCGAGCGATCTTGGCCAACACATGCCTGATATTTGCGCGACAGTTCACCGATATGTCACCGACACTTGACCGATATCCCACCGAAATTTTGCCGATACTCGATCGAGATGCATCTGCGCAATATCGACCGATAGTCAGTCACTATATCAACCGAACCCCGACCGACTATCGCCCAGCTATCGGCCGAGTTTCGACTGACTATCGACAGACTCTCGGTCGATACATTGGTCGAGTGTTGACCGACAATCGACCAATATATCGACCGTCATAGCGGTCGCACTACCTACAGTAAACATGATCCGTTAAATCTGATTACTTTTTGAAAGTTGCTTACTGAAAAATCTTCTACCTTCTCAGAATGTCAGTCCACACCAAAGGGTTTTCTTCAAAAGGCAAAGAATCTGTTGGTAAATTTGACAGGAGAAGGATGGCTTCACATTAAATGGGAAGCCATAGACTCTATAAAGCCAGGTAAATAAAAGTCTAATGGTACTTACAGAGGTATTAGCTGTGCATATTGCCATAAGTACATGAGGGGAGCGTTACTAGTGGCCTATTAGAAATCGAAAAACCGCACAAAAAATCACCCAAAACCGCAAAAGCACAATCAAATTTGTCCAAAACTGGAATAAAAACCCTCACTGACAGAGCTTTGGTAGGCTTCAGAATCTCTCTTTCTGTTATTTGATTTTTATACATCTAAACCAGTGTTTTACACAGTTTAATAAAGAACAGGCTAATAAAGAACATATTTGAAGAAGGAAAAAAGTTTGATAGTAGAACATGATTTTTTTTTCCTAGGCAAATACTTCTTGCTAACCATGAAACTGTCCAAAAAAATATTCCTGCAACCAGGCAATCAAAAGTGGCTTAAATGAAACAAAACTACTTATGTGAATAAAAGAAGCTTTACTTTCAAGGTAAAATTTTGTGTCTTTCAAGTAATCAAGACTTAATTCTGTATGAAGATGATTCAAATTTTTAATGCGCAACCAGTCAAAATACCCCATTTTAAGAACCTGCTGACGCATAAACAAGCAAGGCGACCCCATTTTCTTATTGCATTTTTTTAATGGTCATATCATGAAATATGTTAACTATTCCAAGTTTCAAAAAAATGTTTGATAGTAGAACAATTTCAAGGGAATTAGATTAATTGGGGGCAGCACTCTTGAGAAAATATAGTACCTTAATAATAATGTTTTCTTTCCAGATTACAATTGGACAAGCTATGCATTAATCTACCATGATGACGACAGCACTGACAGACCAAAATGTATAGCTGTTCCAAAGGTCAGTTTACAAATAGCAAATTGTTCAAGGGGGAGGAGGAGGGGAGCATAGACTACACATCATCCAATATTTGTCCAGGAACTGCTGTAGCCCATCAAACATGAAAGGACTGTGGGAAGATAATTAATGGTTATTTTCTTTTCATTTGCTCTAATAACTAAGGTCTTCCACATTTCTGAATGAGACTGAGAATGAAAATGAGAATTAAGGCTATACAATTTTTTTATAATACACAAAATGCATAGGCAGGCCATTTAAAAATACACACAGACATATCAAAAACAAAGGTATATCTTCAGGGCTAAAACTTGGTAGTTGCCAGGTCATTAGTGGTGACTTACCACTAACCAGCCAGGGTGACTAAAAATTGAGGTTTACTAGCCGATATGGGACTAAAGTGGAAGATGTCTTAACAGACACTCTGGTAAGCGCCGAGCAGTTCTACTAATGACTGCCTTCACAAAATCTTGCTTGAACTCCCATACAAACTTTGTATTCCCTTAAGCGGACATTCTCATTAGCAGCCATGGACACTTGGAGGGCTTATGATCTAGACTTTTTCTTAGTTTTTATGATCCCATAAATGAACACTTGAAATGAATTTGTAAACTGTATCACTGCTTTTTGTTGCAGCGAGACCTTTTACTGCTAATTTTAATGCTGGCTGCAATGTAATTATTCTAGTAAGCGGCCAGCTTTTTTGTGTCTCGAGGGTGTCCACTTACAAGGGCTTCCACTGCATGATACAAAATACTAATTGTGTAGTTCCAGAAAATATCCATACCCCCACCACGGAGGGAATTTCACGTAAGCCCCCCCCCCCCTCCCCGGAATTTCCATTTTTGACCAGTAAAACTAAATCGATCATACAACCCCCCCTCCCCCTGGAATTTCCTGGGTCTTTGACCCCCCCTCCCCTTCGGAATTTCCAATTCCCTCCGTGGTGGGGGTATGGATATTTTCTGGAACCACACATGTGATGTATTGCAAAGTACGAAGTTAAAATAAAAATATAATTAAGTTTAAGTTTAATTGGAGTAACTTTCTCTTCTTGTTCCCAAATTTAATTAATCCAACTTCAATGAATGTTTAGTTTGTAGGTGGAAAATTCCAAGGGGATACCATTTTGATTTCTCTGTTGCCATGAGACTCCAGACTCACTGTGAGAGTACTTTGAGGACTTTTTTCATTGCGCATGCCATTTACTTCTATGACTGTTTTGGAACAATAATAATGAAACAAATATGTGGAGATTTCCTTCTGGTTGTGATCAGCCATGCCAACCGAAAAACTGAGGAATAAGAAGAATCAAGATAACAAAAATAGACCTTATACAAAAATGGATGGCAATTACTTCTATCTGGTAATTAAAGTTTCTTCAACCACTTGTGGTACAGAATCAAAAGAAATTAAGTTTACCGCTGATTTCTCAAAATATCCAATTTTCAAACCACTTCTTGTTTCCCTTGGAGGTTCAAAAAATCAGAATTCTGGTGTATATTATTGAGCAATCAATTTCTGGGATTTGGGCACAATTCAACTTTTATAGTTCTTTCTCTTATGAAAATGCTGACTACAAAAAATTCAAGGGACACTTATTTGGTCCTGGGCGATTAAGAATTCAAGGAGACTAGTCCAGTATGTAAATGAATATATGAAAGATCATATAGTTGAACTGCAGAGAAAGATATGAAGACATGATTTATCATTGCAGTTATACACACAACTTAAGCAGTTGTGAAATTAAAGCCTGAAAAAAATTCAGCTCTGTCAAATTGTCCATGCACTCTTACTCCTGTTCAGGCATGAATTTTTTTCAGGCTTTAGTTTCACAACTGCTTAAGTTGTGTGTATTAACTGCGATGATAAATCATGTCTTCATACTAGTCCAGTATGTAACACTTTTTTCCTGAAATTTTTCTTCAGAACCAAACAGAGTATTCGCTGAAGAAAGATGGTGCCCGGAAAATCCCATATTCCTTCCATGCTGCAGTATGTATAACACTTCTACCTACCTAGACTGTGTCGAAATATGTAACTTACAGTAAATATGTGAACAAGTGATTCCATGTTGCAGACATTACATTGAGTGGCAAAAATTGGCATTTAGATCTTTTGTCAAATCTTCCAAAGCTAACTGAGGTGCTCAAATTTATGAGTTAAATTACTGTAGCATCCCGTAGTATATGGTTGTGCTGCTGGTATAATTTTCAATTAGGGAAACTGGAAGTGATTTTTTTATTTTTATTTTCCAATTTGTCTCATGTGAACTGCCCGCACATATAAAAAAATCATTTTCCAATTTGTCTCATGTGAACTGCCTGCACATATTACATCCCTCTGGGGTTCTACTGTGCTATTAATTAGTATGTAGTTTAAGGTTCTGTGTAACACTTCAAATGTTTGCCTGGAAATGCAGCTGTCTCACAAGACGGAAGAAAGATAGACCTTTGTCAGAACATTCAATTTAACAATTTTCTAATGTACACAGGAGTTTCTCTGCTCATGTTTGAAGCTTTGATCTGCCACTGATGGGTGAAGTCCTACCAGCTATGCAGACTACCATAATTCTGAGGGGTACTCAAGATTTCAAGTGACTAGAGTGATCCAATGGGCAAAATAATCAAAACACCAAAAAATCCCTGGGTTTTCCAACAAAACCCAAAAAACTCTTGGACCAAAAATTTATTGTTTTCAATACAAGTTTTACCCAAAACATTCCCTACCTAAATTAAGCCACTCCCAAAAAAATATTTGTCAAATTTCCTTACCCAATAAAATCCGAGAATGAAAAAAAAAATTTGAAACCCCAAAATTGCTTTGATCATCCCTGTCACTTGAAATCCAGAGGTCCCCCCCTCCCTCGCCTTAACCCCTGGAACTATTAACCTGTGTAGTTGTTCCTGTGTGGTTTTCTGCAGTTAAATATCAAGTGCCCATAATTTGAATGTTTTCACAAACAGTTACTATTGATAACTTATTGTTAAGTGAGTGTAGATTGAAGTGAGAAACTTTAGAAAAATAGATTAAGGGAACTTTGACTTTGCCATTAGATAAAGGCTAACTGTAAACATTATTTTAGATTTAAATTTGAGCAATGCCTGTCAGATTGATCGTGGATGGCCTAACCCATTTTGCTATAAGTGCACTTCGTAATGTCATCCAAACACCATTGCACAAAGAAAATAGATTTAAGGTGGCTCATACCAGTTTTCTCGTTCGGGGAGTAGATCACCATCGTGCGTCACGCGTGAGAAACATGAGCGATGGAGGCGCGAGTTTTTTTTACCAAAACAAATATGGCGGCACGCAGCTTTTTTTGCCCAAGGTCACTTTTGTACTGTTGGAGACAAAATTCGCATATAAAGGAGGCTTTACTTGCTGGAACAACTTTAGTCAATTCTGTGAATTTAAGAAAAATTGTTTCTATCAGCAATCCAATGTTTCCCAAATTTCAAAGGAAACTCGATCGATCATGCAGCCACCAAGAACGCATTCAGGACTCGTAAAACATAGCAAACCCAGAATTTGTGTAAAAATTCTACAGAGTAAGCCCAGGAGGTTGTCTTTAACGACAACTACAACTGTAAAACATAGGCATGCAAGGCGTTCAAGAGTTATTTTTTAATTAAAAGGTTATGAAGATAGGAGCATTTAAGGGAGTGTTTACAGTGACAATTTAGTTATTGACAAGTGTTTTTGGCTACGATGCACAGCACGAAAGAAAGTGAGAATTTGTGATATATATACGATCTTAAATCTCTAAGATAAACGAATAGTAGGCCTTACAATTTTGGTTTAAAAGTCTGGCTGCCTGGTTTATGTTGAGAGTGGAAAGAGGCGAAGTGAAGGCCTTGGCGTTGTTTATTTTAACGAGAGAGAATGGGTGATTGTTTTCGGGTAGGTTTTTGAGTTGGTGCGCAAAGAAAGGGCTGTGAATTTTTTCTTTGTAGAGGAGCAAGCCATATATGTGTATTTTGTGCTTCCATAATAAAACATGGAGTGTTGACAGATGATGTTTGCTGACAGTGACTGTGCATTGCAAGCAGTTGAGCATCACAAAAATTACTTTGAATTCGTTATGTAATTCTCCCTCCATAAAGCTAAATCGATGACATGTACACTGTTTTACTGAACAAACTACTGCAGTAATCTGACACGTCTCCGAATTAATGTAGATACCATCTTATTTTCTAACAGGCAATTTGATTCGTTCTTTGATGCAACCCACTTCGTGATTGGTGTGACACGCCACATGCATAACTCCCTGTCACTCGCCGATCTCATAGCCCTTTCAACCCCCAAGAGGAATTTGTGCTCAAAAATACTCAAGTTAAGAGAACTTTTCGTATTTTATACGAGTCCTAAGTTTACCCTTTTTACACAACAACACTAGTTTACCGAAAAAAAGAAAGAGAAAAAAACACCTCTGACACGTTGACAGTCTAATTTAATTCATTCCCATATGAAAAATAAAAGTGTCAAATTACCATTTGTAACTAAAAATAGCAAGCATCTTGTGGGAACAAGTGGTGATGATTTGCCAGCTCTAATTGAATTTACTCCCTTGTGAAAAACAAGTGTCAAATTACCCTTTGTAACTAAAAAATAAAATATCTCGTTATATTTCCATGCAAAAACAATCGTTACCTGTACCTATTGTAAACGTTCGAACTCTTTCAAATCAAGATAGTCTCGTCTCCTCTAAAACATTTCGTAAGTACTAGAAGCAACGATGCGCGACGTCTAATTGAATTTACCCCTTGTGAAAAACAAAAATATCAAGTTACCATTTGTAACTAAAAATAGCAAGTATCTCGTGGGAACAAGTGGTGGTGATTTGCCAGCTCTAATTGAATTTACTCCCTTGTGAAAAACAAAAGTGTCAAATTACCCTTTGTAACGAAAAATAAAAATATCTCGTTATATTTGCACGCAACAAGAACACAGCAACCGTTACCTGTGCCTATTGTAAACGTTCAAACTCTTTCAAATCAAAATAGTCTCGTCTCCTCTAAAACATTTCGTAAGAACTAGAAGCAACGATGCGTGACGTCTAATTGAATTTACTCCTTGTGAAAAACAAAAATATCAAGTTACCTTTGTAACTAAAAATAAAAACATCTCGTCCATTTGCATACAACTACCTCATGCACTGTTTCATACCTCAAGGCTCATCTCGTCCATAACTAAAATCCTAAGCCTAACTCACAGAAAATGCCGAAGTAAAGCCAATATATGAATACTTCCTCCTCTTTTATAGAAGAATAAATATGGCAGTTCTGAACTGTATCGGGATCAAATCTTCTCATATACCATTTACTTTTAAAACAAGAAATTTGATTGGCTGTTTACAGTAGATCCGATCTGATTGGTGTGACATACATACATCTCTCACTCACTGACTCACTGATCCATTGACCCGTCCACAACATACTCGACGCGCCGACTAAGAGATATTTTTTTTACAAAAAAATAACTCAATGATGTTTTAGCATCAAACGACATCAAACTAAACGAAACGCCTGTTCGGAGCCCGCTCACCCGCGTGGGCACACGAAGCAGTCAGCAGTAGTCAAAACAGCTCATAAGCAACTGCTGATCTTATAAAGTCTGGATTTTTGAATGCGTGTCTATGCTTTTTATTTAATATAATGTTATCATTGAGAGCAAACATCAGAAAAAAACTAAAAAAATTCTACGGAAAGGAAATTTGCACTGCAGACTGCAGATTAATTACCCCTTCAATCACCTTCATTTTCAGAATACTAATTCAGTTTTATTTCATGGCGTATAACATGTGATTGTACGACCTCCTTTACGTTTTGAATTTTCACTGGATAATTCAAGGCAAAGGCTAAGTGAATCTCACTGTTTAGCCAACACAGTGCATTGTATAAATTTTGAAGAGGGATTTTCATCTGTATGGATGGCCCCTAAATGTGTTGCTCTGCATCAAGTTTGTTTAATTGGCTGTTGAACAGACTCAGGTCAGGTATTTTTAAAAAAGGTCTAAACAACAAGAAAGGTAATTGTTATAGCTACTAACTTTATTGCATACTACACTAATTTAATGTGGGATCATGCGTATATTACTAACGACATCTGTGGTCGAGTATTGATCGATACCCTCAACCGACATCTTGACTGACACTCTGTCAACATCTTGATCGATACAGCAGACCAGTGAATTTATACAGGGCTACAACAAATAGGCAGTTAAAACAAAACCATGGAGTTTAAACTGTTAAAAAAGCCACAATTATCATTTGTTCAAAATAAATGACTGAGAATAATTATTCTCTTTTTGCAACTTTGTAGGTTGTTGTAAACCCCTATGGTCATGGTGAAATCGAACTTCAAAGGTTTACTTTTAGAGGTAATAATAAAAAGTCATATTGCTTTGATGTAATAATTGTAGCAAAATCATCTGTATTGAAAATCGTCTTTTTGATTAACTGTATAGAACTTCCAAACAGGTAATAAAGTGTTGTTGTTGTTGTAGCATAAATATATACCTTGGATATGATTTGAAAAGTTAATTATCGTGGGGGTGTTGTTCAATCAATCCAAGAAATCTAAGGTGGAACATTTTGAATGCTATTTTATTCAGACTCAGTTTAAGGACATCATAAAGTGGAACCAAAACAAATTTAGCAAACTCCCTCAGATCACAAACCATATGAAAGAGATGACTTGAAATATGACACAAGATGTGAATTCCACTTTATCATGAACATAACCCAAAAGCTTAATCTAGTCCTATCTTCCCAAATTGATAGTAATAATGGATGAATGTCAGTAGTTGATTAAACTTGATTTACAATGTAAAAACAGATCAACAGCAACAAAACTCTTAAAATATATTCTGCTATTTTCCATTACTTGATTTTGATGTAAGTGTATTATGGGCAAACATTAATTTTGCCTTAATGCATATGTACATACTGTTATACGATGTTAGCTAGCCTACTTCTAATTAATTTCATGGCAAATTTCGCTTTCAAATTCAGTCACTCTCAGTAAATTTCAATGGATGTTTGTCATAATTTCAAGATAGGTGAAACAAAGAATAACCAGACATTTTCTTTAGATACCGGTAATACATTTTGCTGAATGAAAAGCTAATGGTTCAATTGGCCAGGCTGTTCAGAAGAAAATGTAATTATTATTTCCCCTGTGCTCATAAATTCGTATTGTGTATTGTGTTCATAGGTACTCCAAAAACTTTCATCATTCCAACTGTTCCTGCTAAAGGTAATTAAGAGCTTCACTGTTACAAGTCTCTAAAATGAAGTGTGCATAACAACTTTGTAAATTTATGATTTCTCCATCATAGCAAAACATGTGAATATCATTGATGTTATTGAATCTACGAGACTCTACTCTACTTGTGGTCATATTTTTTTTAAACTCATGTGTACATTGTTCTCTAGCTAGCAGTCTTGGCACTAATCAGTGACTTTTCACTTGCTGAATGCTCGACTGTTAGTAGTCTAATTAAAGGCTGAACCATGATTATATCTTATGACAAAGGGAATTAAAAAACAAGAATTAAGTGACAACTAAATGTCCTTCTGATATAATATTACTGAAATACCTCAAGCTAATATACGGACCTGTCACTTTTTGTGATACTTAGTATCACTGCATGGGTATAAATTTGTAAATTTAATGTGTGACTGACTTGTTGTTATCACTGTTTTATGAAGGTGCCCTCCTACTTTTATCTAGCTTAACTTGGTGCAAACATTTCTTTATTTGAATTCTGCATCAATAGTAAACTGGATTTCCAGCCTTTTTGTGAGCCCATGTTCCTTGCCCCACACCATTGTTGGGAGGAGAATTACAGCCAGAGCTAGAATGGCTGGAAATTGAGCCTACTTTTATGGAAGCTGTTGTGCAACTTTTAGTTTTATTTTACTTGTACCATGGAGCCCCACCTTATGGTCACCTTGTTAACACGGTCACCTCATTATTACAGCCGGTCTTTATTGTCCTGGCAAAATGCCCAAACATTTTCTTATAAGAAAACCCTGTTAATCTGGCCACCCTTTTAATATGGTTGATAGCCGGGCGCCACATTCTGAAATCATAACCTGTATAATGCTCTATAATTTTCCCCATTAATACAGCCTTTTGGACGAGTTATGTTCATCTTTCCATTGTTAATATTGTATGTGCTGATTAAAGTTTCAATTTTTTTTATAAATTATACCTGCACTTCTAATGCTCATTAAAGAACAGCTGTTTAGAAATACAATGGCAATGCCTGTCAAGACATCACTTAAAATATAGACCATACAGATATAGACCCTGTTAATTATTATAGGGTCAAATTTTCATGGCCCGTTGGTAACCACATTAACAGGGATCCACAGTAATAATGCATCCTTGCTTTTAATGCTTTGTATTTTTATTAATAATTATTTTGTCTTTGCTATGCCAGGTACAGCAAAATTCATAGGTCCCATAGTGGGAGGGTTGATAGCTGGAATTGTATTGCTGGTGATTTTGTATGCTGCAATGAGATGGAGAAAGAAACCCCTGTGCCCAGGTAGGCTGTAAACGTTAAGTTGTGAATTAATGAAGATTTAACAAAGCCATGGACATTATTTTGTAGCACATTAAGTTAAACATGAAGCAAGCTAATACATTGAGGCTTAGGTGTTTAGCCTACCAGTCATAAATCCCAACAGGCGTCTGGTGGGCACATTAATTTTGATTGGCTACCTGATCGACTAGAGTGCCATTTTGGTGCACTAGCGTCCTGCAAAATTAAGGACTGTTGCAAGCCATGAGCACAACAAAAAGTTCAACGAGCTCTCCTCCTGCATATTAATGAATCTCGATAGATTTCTTAGGCGTACTCTGCAATACAATAACAACATGAACTGGCTAAATTCTGCATCCTTTTTGTGCTTAAAAACTGTTTTGCAACGCTGCCATGTACAGGAACCTGATATATCAGAGATTTTGTGGATTTTGCTTGTAAACTTTCTTTTATACAAATTATATACCGGTAGCTGACATATTTCATTTTGTGAGTGCAGTCTTAATGTGTTGAAGTTACAAACTTCAATATTTTGTGCTTGAACTATAAATTAAGTGAAGGATAGGGAAATCCTCCCCCCTGATAGCTCAGAGGGAGTGTAGGCACACCAGAAAATAATTATCAATTTACTGCATTGGATGGTACGCGCGAACTGTTTTGGACGACTTTGGTTTAGTATTTATGTATTTACTTAATTATCTTTTCATTTACTTGTTTGGTTCTTTATTATTTATACATTTACTCATTTTTACTTATACTGGTACCACAGTCAAATTCCTATCTGTGGAAGGAATATGGGTGTCTCCTAGAATAGCACATTGTCATTGTTGTTATTGTAATCGTTTTTACTCTTTTTAAATTTATCATAGATGGTCGGGGAATGCCCCCACCTCTACCACATCTAAAGGAAAACAGCAAGGGTAAGTTGAATATGGCAAATTCTGATCATAAAGTATCCAAAAATTGATTTGTAAGTCTCCTTCCCCTCTGATCACAGTTTAATCTATCAATGAAAAATTATTTTGGTTATACACCCCCCCCCCCCCCTACACCTGCAATATAGAATTTTATATATATATTTTTCCTTAGGAATTTGTCAAACCATTGTGTATCCTCAAATAAAAAATAATGGGTTAATATTGATGCGAGTAAAGTGAAGCTTCTGAAAGCTTTTGACAAACAGTATGTCTCTCCAACTTATCATCGAAAGTGTCATGACATCACCCCCATCACCCCCTGGATGTGAGCCAACTGTACCCGTGGATATATCTTTTACCAATTCGTAATCCCGCCTCCTTAGATTTGCTGACACTAAGACATGTATAGTTATATTTTAGGCTACAAAACCGTACAGTATTCCCTTGCTCGACAAATATCGCTTGAAAGTCGGAAAGTCGCGTACATATCTTTCTGTTAAATATTTGCGTTCAAACCAAGCATGCTTACTTACCCAAGTTCGATTGCATCGCTAATCCTGAATCTTCCTCCAACGCTTCTTCTCGACATTTCGTCAGTTTGGGCTGCAATTGTTCACTGTTGTTGCTGTCCAAACGGAACATCACGGTGAAAAAGTATTTATTTATTCTTAAGTCATCGAGTCGGCGAGAAATCAAACTTGCATTTGATACTTGTGAGTGGCGCCCAGCCGCGACACGTATTTCCCGCGCTTTCCATTCACGTGTTCAACAGGATAATGCACGAGTTGATCACGTGCAAACGCAACAAATTTCTGATTATCTTTTGATAAAGGGGCTAAGTTTCTAAAGAAACTGTGGTGCTGCATCGGTGGGAGTATTACAAGATAATGTGGTTTTATATGTGAATTGGCCACCTTAAAGAGATTCGAAAGCTGACGTTTCGAGCGTTAATCTGTCAGCTTTCGAATCTCTTTACGGTGGCCAATTCACATTATCAATTCAGTTGATAAAACCAAATTATTTTTTTATTAGTAAATTCTCAGCTCCGACTATTGCATTTCTAGCTTTTTGATTGGCTAAAATACTCCGACTATGAGCCAATAATCGGAGTTTTACGTCATATGGAAAATAGTGCGCCAAGTTTAAAAATTTCCCGCACGAAGTTTTCAACTTCAGCCCTCTATAATGGCCGAAATAAAAATCGGCGGCAAAACCCGGTTTGAGAATTTACTAAAACAATTATTCCATTAGCCCTTGTTGGATATGAAGTGATTATAACCAACTCGCACTACGCGCTCGTTGGTTATCACTTCATATCCAACTCGGGCTCATGGAATAATTGTTATATAGTCGACCTCGGGAATACCATATTGTTATGATTTCCGTAAAGACTCGCTAATCTACTGACGCTTGTCTTGTTCAATGGCGGGCAAGATGAATCGAATCCTGCATCGGCTAGCCGAGCCGGCAAGATGGCGCTATCTTCCCAGCTCGGGATTATTCGCTGTTTCTCGAAAAAAAAGGATTATTTTTCCATATATTAAATCTTTATGTACTAAGCTTGTTCTGTCAAGATAGCTGGATATTTTCGCGTGTTTATGGACCACGACTCCATCTTAGTTCATAAACACGCAAAAAAAGAACGAGGCCAATATCCAGCTATCTTGACAGAACAAGCTTAGTCTATAAAGATATCCAGTTATCTTGACCTCACGCTTGGTCAATAACCCATATTTATTGAAGAGGGGCTCTTATTAAGGCCTCCCCCCCGCTTTTGAGAATATACATCAAAATGAATTTGTTGTCTCCTCTTAGATCGATACTACAGTTGCTACTACCCAGAGAGTGAAGATTTCCGTAAGAGGGTAGCTTCGATTGTGAACTACTTTCGCGAGAACGGATACAACGTCATCATGGACCAAATGGTGTCCGAAGAAATTACTTCCCAGGGCCCGACGCGGTGGGGAGAAAATCAAATACGAAAGGCTAAGAAGGTGTTGATATTCTTGTCTCCTGGTTTGGTCAACCTCGCCATGGATAGTCGAGATGATTCGCAATGCCAGGTATAGTCTTTGCTTCATTGTTGGTTTTATTTTTAACGTGAACCTCGTTCCCAGGGTGAGGATGAGAGACCCTGGGAATCAGGTCGACCTTGTCCCATGATTCTTGGCTTTCGAAATTCTGTCAAACGCTTTCTATCGTGGCGATATCTATCGTGGCGTCGAAAACGATGAGGGGAAAGATATTTTATTGGAAAGTATGTACTCCCTATAATGGCCTGTACTGGGAGGGGTGGTTGAAGGCGGTACCTTTTTCAGACTTCAGGTATATAAAAGTGTAGGGATTTCACAAGTTGAGGTATATCAAAAGGTAGGGGAATCTATCATTTAGTTCTTTTTCAAACAGACGCACCTTATGGCTGTATCATTTCATTTATTAGGTACTACATGAAAGTCGGTGACAAGAGGACCTTTTTTGGCGGTTTATTCATAACACGGGCCAGTTATAAAAAGGGTACCTTTTTTCAATTAAAGGTATACGAAAAGGGTACCTTTCACTCAGAATGGTATTCAAAAGGGTAAGGGGTTGGACTTTAGGGGCGGAGCACCCCCCCCCCCCCCCTATAGAACTTTGTAAAGCAGCTCCTCCCCCCACTCCCTTTGGAGGCGTACATCAGCAGTCTGTCTAATTTCGAAAGAAGCACCGAAATGTAAGCTAATTACGTGATCAACTAAAAGGTTTTCTAATCGAAACTCGTGAAATTAGAAATAGTTTCTCTTGTATTTATCTGTCAGAATTACCCCAGGGCCTGAATGGGGTTAACCGACTAGCGACAAAAGAGCGGAAAATATAACTGACAACCGACAAAGTGATGAAATTTTAACTGACTACCGACATGCGGACTTCCCCATTCAGGCCCGCCTAATGGAAAAAATAGGCTTAGACTTTTCCAAAACACGCGTTAGTTATGTGTCTCCTTCACTTAGAGCCTTTTATTCAACCGAGGGAGAGAACTATTCAGGTGGTACCACTTAACAATGCGCGATTAAAAAGACATTTGCAAAACCCGCGTTAGTTATGTATTTCCTTCACATAGAGCCTTTTTTTTTTCAACCGAGGGAGAGAACTATTCAGGTAATACCACTTAACATTGCGCGATTAAAACTAATAATATATCTGCATTGAAGGTTCTTTTCTCTTGAAGTATATAGTATTTTTCCAGCGTTGTTTGATATTTAATAGCAAAACGATGTATCTTTTTAGGATGTCAACCGTGTATGGATTGAGCTTGAAGTGCTTCGAGATATTTACACTAAAAATCGTTCGGCCGCCCAGATGGTGTGCATAGCTTTGCCCGATGTACCGGTAACATCCGAAGTCCTTCCGCTGTGGGCAAAAGTCAGCTACAAATGGCCTGATGATGCGCTGGAGATCTGGAAGCGTCTAAACGACAGACCAATGATATTACCTGTTTAGGAGTGAGATGGGAATTTCCGAGTGACACATCACAGTTATTAGTTACATTTTCTTATTGCATTGCATTACATTGCGTTTTCTCAGCTATCAGTTAAAATTCCCGCCCATTTCTTAGCTCTCAGTTTAATTTGGCAGATCTTAGTCTTACGTATCATTCGAAAAAAAAAAACTGAAAATAACGTGCTAATTCTTAACCGATGAATAAAAATTCTGCAGTGTAAAATAGTTTTTTTAGTTTTTCTTTTAGCTTTTCTTGACCCAATTTAAAGTAGTTCTGGCAATTTATTCCCGTTATTTATCGAGGAGAAATTTTCATGAAGGGTTATAGCAAAAGTGCCGAACGTATCAGCAGCTGATTCAGAGGTAACCTGTATCAAATGTAATTTCATTCACTATTTAACTCGGGCTGTTTATTTCTTCCATATTGTTTTACACAGGGTCGTTCAGTTTTCAATAATTAGAGACATATCCCTTTTCTCATGGCTTGCTTTAAGCCACTGTGATTGTAATTATTTATTATGGTGATGATGTTGTAAGGAAAGCTAGATCAAGTTTTTCGCTGGTATACAATATGTCGACCAAGTGTTCGTTTAGTTCGGTATGAATTTCATAGAATAGATTATTTATTTATAAAATATATATTAAGTTTTCTATTTAACTTAATTGATATTAAGTGAGAGGTACATATCTGTACATTTTCGGCTTTAAGCCTTCTTAAGCGCGAGTGATATTTTCCGTGATTTCCACTTCAGGGTAAATTAGAAAGTTAAGGGAGTCTTGCGTAGTTTCATTTGTAGTAAAATTACTTAAGCTTGACACAGCTGTCAAACATATACTGCGGGCTCGCTTCAGAGTTCTCGCGAAACCTGCCGCTACTTGCCGCTATCAGATGTTCCAAGTTAGTAAACTCAGTGATCCGCATTGAAGCCAAAAACGTGAGCCATTTACTGAAAAGCTTTAAAAGCTTTGTTTGCCGAATCTGTATGCATAGAAAAGTAAAGAGCAAGTTTAATGTAGTCTTGTGTTTTTGTTTTCAACTCTATGTAATAGCGTTTTGTACAAACTTCCCCCTTTGCCAGGGTCGTAGCTCAGAAATTATTTTTGTTTTGTTTTGTTTTTGTGGTTTATAATCATCACAAACACCCTAAATACCTAGGAAGAGAATTTAACCATGCACATTGCCTCAGTCATAAACTTCATGGAAATTGCTTCAGTCATAATTGTTTTTCTTGCTATGGCCCTGCTTGTTTAGAGCAGCTACAATCATGGACAAAAGTCGTTGGGACACCCATCTAATATGACGAATTATCTGTGTTTTACAACTGAAGTTTGAGAAAAGCGCTGCTATCCTTTTAAAAACGTGTTGCTGTTTAGGCAGGTGAAATTGTATTCGCGTCTGGCGTGTGCCCAAAAGCGCCAAAACCGGTTTGAAGAGCGTTTTCGAAGAGTTCCGAAAAGCTCCGATTGGTGCGAGCGGTAGGCCTGACTGTAAAAATGAAGCTGCGTTTTCGATTTCCTTCAGCGTTGTGTGAACGAGAAAATAATGCACGCTTTATGTTTAGAAAAACTCAGCAACTAGACGCAGCGGAACGCCACTGCGGTCAGTAGTTTTCTAAGACCTCCAAAGTGCATTATTTTTTAAGAAACCATAAGAATTCCAACTTCATCTGGTTTAGAATGAAAATATTTACGTATGAGAAGGGGCGGTGATATACGCTGTCAACACAACATCCACTGCTCTATAATTTCCTGCCGTGCATCTAAAAAATATGATGCACGCTCGAATAGCTGGTATGTATAAAGCAGCTGCATTCGTTAAGTGAGGACATACCCTTAGTTCAGGACTTGCGACGAAAGTATAGACACAACCGACATAGGAACACAGGATAACGAGAGAACAACTCTGTACTGGCCCTGAGGTTGCAACTAGTCACGTGAGCAAAATTATACAAAGTGAAATATGACTACCCCGATGTAATAGGATTGACCAGCATACAATTTCTTCAGAAAATATCAATTTTGTTACTTACGTCAAGCAGACAGTTCGGAATGTAAACAAATCGAAACTATGTAACACTAAGTGATAACATTGAGCAACGCTTTTAGCTAATAATGTAAATGACTACCAGTATTTTATTCCAGCACCAAGAGTTCTTATAACGACCTTTTTTAATGTAAATGTCTAGTAATGTCTTGTTGTTGTAGTCTCACTACGTTTCAGTACATTACCATACCAAAATTCGCAATTAGCCAATCAGCAGCCGTGTCTACTGTCCTGATATGGCCACAGGTCTGATATGGCTACGATATCATTACCTCTTTGGAGTAAAGTAATTTTTCTATCGGTAAAATTGAAAGAGGTTTTAAAACTAGAATATTAAGGCGGGGGTAAGCATGAATAGGCGTGAAATTTGAAGTGACATTAAAAAGGAAATTGTTAGGATTAAGATGGGTTGGAAACACTACCAGACAGTTGACCCCCGCAAAAGAGAGCCCCAGGTTGCTATGGGACTGTTTGGTATCCGTCTACTAATTCTTCACTTCAAATTTCAATTTTCCAAATCCATCAAATCTTCAACATTTCATATTTTCCTCACTTTAACCTATCCTTTGAGAAAAATATCGGCTCTTTCCCAAAATGCCCAAAAATCACCCAAAAATTTACACAAAACCGCCAAACAATGGTTAATGAGATAAGCAGAGAGATTTAGTATCGCTTGAAACGTGACCGAGATATTGGCAGAAAGGCCGTGTTAAGCGACCTCAAAACACCCTTCGCGTGTACCCCCGCCTTAAGCTCGCAATCCTCCCTAGGAAAAAGATGGCGATTGATACATTTACCCATAATCCGTAGCGTAAGATAACCTTGAAAGGTGAAAAAAACGTACAAAAAAGTTCTAAAATCTTCAAACCTACTATACACACTGTCGTTCAGGGACAAATGTTGCAAAAATATGGCTGTCCTTGTGTGCCTTTGTTTTCCGGGCTTAATCATAAAAATTACAATTTCCTCGATTGTGGTTGGTTTAAAAAACTCCTATTTTCCACTAATTCACTTGCCAAGTTGTTATCGGACAGTTTGATATTGGACAGTTCAATAAGCCAATCACATTCAAAGTTGTAGTTAAAATCAACCAATCCCAATTTCAGACTGACATGAAACAATTTACTTTTCCTTTGTCAGTATTTTAATGAAAATTTTCCCTTTTCTTCATAACTTGGCTATTCTTCTTTTCTCGGAAATTGTGATTTTTATGATTAATTGGTAATAAGACGTCCAATTCAGTCTGTGATAATACTCGTGATAAACAAATCGGGCTACGCGGTCGTCCGATTTTGTTATCACTTGTATGATTACAGACCGAATTGGACTCCACTCAGTCCTATTACCATTACTTAAAAGCTGTCGACACTTTCCCGCCAAAACTTAACTCATCGCGCGCGCCACTTTACCAAAACGCCTCGTACCTTTTTCGGTACCTTTTTCGGCAAGATGTCAGGCTCGTTTGGTCTCACCAAAAAACGAATGCCGCCAATAAGGTTTGGCTATAATTAGTTCTTAAGGTGTAATATGGAAAAAGGTTTGCCACTGACTCTTGATATTTTTCTCTTCCATCAGAAGCCTACAGAGGCATCGCGCCAGCATTGATTACATGGTAACGCGTGCAAGCTTCGCGCTACGTTACTTTAAAAAGCGTATGACAACGAACTTCACTTTCATATCACTGATGAAGGCTTAAGTATTAGCCGAAACGTCTGTTAAAAAATTTCAAGAGTCACTGGCAAACCTTTTTCCATAGACCTTATGACATCTTTGAGGACTGTTCGTGGTGCTCTTTTGACGTATGTTCCTTGTTTACCAATGTCCCACTAGACGAGACAATACAAATTTGTCTTACCAAATTATACTCTCTTCCTGATCCTTATGACATCTCCTGACTACAATTTTTTTCTATTTTTAAACATTGTTAGTTCTTCTTTACAAAAAGGTATCTATTGTGGCGTATACTTTGAATGACCATTCTTTAACGACAACATTGCAACCGTGAGTGCTCCAAAAACTAAACATTAATTTGCAACTTGTTTGTAACAAGAGGAATGTTTCTTTTTGTTGACCAGCACCTTCAATAGCTCATTTCTGACAACATTGTACGCTACACAAAATGTGAATTACCAGAAAACCCATTGAATGATCGATCAATTGATGATTGCCGTTGAAAGTCAAGAGTGCACCTGCAAAAGCTCGTGTGACGGAGTTTAAAGCGTCATCAATGCAAATCTTCAGTGACGAAACATCACGGTACGGTTAATGTTATAGGCCATTTCTGAGTTAAATTGTGCCTCGTGCAAAACCCTCTCATATGAAAATGAGTTTGATTTGCATGAAAATGAACCTGTAGAGGAAACACATTTCTATACGAATCGTTTCGCACGAGGAGTCGTTTTGACACAGAGGTAAAGAGAAACTCGGAAGTGTCCTATTACTCCAGAACTAACACTAAAACCAGTCAGCTTGATTCAATTTTCGGAAAGCATTGCCAAGATTCTCCGTGACCCAGTGAAGCTCATTCTCGCATGCTGAACCAAGAGGTTGTCAACAACAAGTACGTCACCATTTCGCCACGGAAATCCGACAGCGCATGACCAAGTGACTGCTCTTATGTGCTGAAGCACCGCGGGCTCGATTTCGCTGCCATCGCCATAGTAGGTCTGGCAAGAGTAGAGATGGTTAGGTAAACCAGAGTCCTTTTACCTTAGAAAAAACGGAAAGAATAACACCGCGTAAAAATTGAAACAAACAAAATTGCAAGGCCTTTTCAGTCTCCACCAAAGGGAAGGTGGTTTACATCTGACCTCATCAAGCCGGTCAGCGTTCGCAGATTTAACGGACTTTGTCATGGTAGCTTTCTGTCCTCAAAACTTTGCAAGATTGCTTGACTTATCCGAACCGTACCCAGTCGCGACGAATAGACAATTTAGCCGAGGGCACCAGGAGCGAGATTAAAAAACGGCCTAAAGAGCGTTGTGAGAGGGAACGCTAGTTTCGTTGCGCCACTTCCCAGAATGCCCCTCGCACCGCCTAAAATGTTCTCGCTGTAGACACCCTCGGTTAGATGGTCTACTTTTTTCAATCAGAAAGATAGCGACTGGGTACGAGTCAGCACGACCTAACCTACGATACACAACAGTCCTCATATGGGACGCATAATTGAGACCTATTACAATTCCTATTTATTAATTTGAATTGAGGTCGCTCTTCATTTAAGCAAAAAGAAAAATCACAGTGTGACGGCAACCGACGCATAAATTTTCTAATAAGTCCGCGGACAAACGTTGCGTGACGAGCCAAATAACGACAGCGAAGGAGACTGGGGACTACATGGTCACAAGACAACACAACTTTGCTGAACCGAGACCAAAGAACTAACCTTGGCATCCCTTGTAAGTGCGAAGAATGATGGGATTGAATCTGATTAAACCAGACAGTCTCCCCAGTCTCCGGATGTTTGAGGAAAGCCGGCAGAACTTGCCAGTAAACCAAAGCTCCGGAGGGTTCCCACTTAAAAGTGAACCCTTTCTGCTGTAGAAAATGTTCCGCTGTCTGGAAGAATGTAAGAGAGAAAACGTGTGTAAAACTTTCCAGCTTCAATTCCGATTAGTACGTTTGAAGAGATCGTCTACCGACGTGCGCTCAACATTCGAGCTAATTTCAAGATTTCACCCAACAATGTATCGTATGGACCAAACAGAGAAATCAACATCCCCCGGCAGTCATTTGACTTCTTGATTTGCCATAGGAGGTGGGAATTCGACGTCATTGGTTGTTATTGGCATGGGGAATGTGACGCCATATGGGAGGGATATCGTCAGATTTGAACAAGTTGGCGTGAAATGATGGTGAATCGAAGCTGGAAGGCATCTAGAGATCACGCCGTTCATTGTGTGAAGTTGTGGCTCGAGATAAAAGGGTTTCAAAAGCTCGGTTCTGCATTTGAAGTTAAATATAAAACGCCTGAAAATTTAATCACTTTGATATTTTTATGATATGGAAAACCAATACCTGGGAGACGTTGGAAGCTGAAAACGAAGGTCAGTATTCTTTTCCATTTGGGCACCATGTTGTCCCGGAGGCAGGAGAATTTGATCGTCTTATATGGCTCTAAGGTGGGATATATTAACACCATTTCTGGCCTGGGGGATGGAAATTTGACCAGCGGAAAATTCAAAATGTCAAATGACCGAGGGGGATGTCGAAGTTTCGAATTGACTGATACTATAAAACGTTGTAAGGTTTACAAATAATTAGGGTCCTTCCGAAAGTTGCGACTCAAGAGCAAAAACTGTAGTGGTCCATCCGGTTCCACCCTTTGAAAGAAGTGACCAGAGGAAATATTTACTTCATTTTTTTAAAAAAAAGATTAAACCTACGAAGTTTCTGATATAACGAGCTGTGTACGTGACTGATGTTACGTTACACAGACAAGCGTTGCGTGACATACTTGGCTTCTTCTTTCCAACTGCCTAAGTTGGAAAATTTACTGCGATGATCATTCTTCACTTTCATCTGCAGCCGCAGTTCAAATATGAATTATTTCATATATACTTCACATCATTTCACTCCTCACGGGAAGATATGAACTCATTTAATTGACCTCGCTCCCAATGTGTTGCTTCATAGCTCAGTTGGTAGAGCATCGCACCGGTATCACGGAGGTCACGGGTTCGAATCCCGTTGAAGCCCTGATTTTTTCAACTGCCTAAGTTGGAAAATTTACTGCAATGATCATTCTTCACTTTCACTTTGTTCCTTCGCATTATTGTACGTACAATTATTCCCAGGAGAAAATATCTTTTTGAGCGAAGCATTCCTCAAATTTACCATTTATGCTGTTTAAATTTATTTATAAAATTGTATTATTAATATCTTGAACTACAAGGAGCCTCGCTGGGACCGGTCTAAATATTTTCCAAAACTTACAAAGCTACATTCCATACCTTTGGATCCTCTGTCATAAACACGTCTTGCCATGGAAGGTACGCACCAGGCCCCGCGGAGGAGCGTAACGAACATAACGCACCTTCTTGTCGGCGAAAGTTTGAAGAACCGTGGGATCAAGATGAGAAAGTATGTCGGTACTTTTAGCCAGCGGCGTCTCTCCTCCACAGTCTTCTCCGGGTTCTTGTTGGCAAAAGAACAAAAGCTATGGAAAGACCAGAGTGTCAAAATTATTCCGAGACTTCTCAAGTACTTTTACCGAGTCATTGTCTTCTTCCTGTTTCTCGTACCTATTCACAGCCTCGACAGCGACAGGACATTCTTTCGTCATTTTCCTTCGCCCAGTCACGTAAAATATTTTCTAAATTTTCAAAACTTTTCGCCATGTTTAAAATAGAGGTAAATTGTTTGTTATATATTGGCGTCATCTATGCGTCCCAGAAGTCCTATCGAGTTCCTCTTGATCACAGGTGAGAACCAATCAAAATGCGAGAACAATTTGACATATTGTAAAGAGTAACGGTTTTGAATCTTCTCAACCAAGGGCGGAACCTTACAAACTTTGCTGAGCATTCCTCCCTCGGGTTTCCCCCACCTCCTGTTCCTTTATGCTTCATTACCTTAGCTGGATACACCGGACTATAAGCCATCTCATTGTGATGTTCTATCACAGCCTGGGGCGGCTCATCGCTGGCCGTGTATGTCCCAGAAGTCCTATCGAGCTCCTCTCGTTCTACCGCGCCACCTTGATACGTCATCCCTTTGTAGCCTAGCCTTTGGGACAGGCTGGAAAAGTCAGCGGCAGTTTTCAGCGGCAGGTTTCGAAGTAAAACAGCACCGTAGTGCGAAAGGTTCTCCTGTAGATATCGACGGCAACTGGCGACACAATCATCCACGGAGCGGGTTTCGACTCTCACGGCATGAGGAAATGTTCTCGAAGGAGCTGATAAGACATCCGGGAAGCCATCTCCAGTGGAACCAGGTAAAAACTCTTTTCCCGCCAGTCTAGAAGGTGTATTGGGTTGGAGGTCTGCTGGTTTTAACGTGGTGATCTGAGGGCTCGCGTTGTCGAACTCATGCGTCTTTGTTGCTAGGGAACATGCTGGTGTGGTGCTCAGAAGAGATGGCGGCAACTTCAACGTTCGAAGGGACCTCAATAGCATCTTTTCCAATCAACTACGACAAACTACATAGAACAACAAACAAATCCAGCAACATTAAAGTGATTCCACTAGCCTTCAATGCAGGCGTATTTTGACGAGAGAGCGTATTTTGATCAAGCGATCGCTATCTTGGATTGAAACTTGGAAGAGGCTTGGGGAAAGACGAAACGGCGTCGTAGTACTTGTCGTGCGACATTATTTCATTGCACGTTGATGCTGCGCGTAAATTAACACCTGTTTTGCAAATTGCGGTACGTAACATGTTGCCCGAGCTTGAACAGGGCTGGATATAGGCGCAACAAAGATTTTCATCTTGCGATGCAGTATTGTTGCGCGACAAGTGCAAATATAATGCTGCCCGCGTCGTTACAGACAAAATGAAAAGTAATGCGACCAGTAAGTTCCAGCAAGATCATGGTCTCTTGGTTCCAGATGTTACACTATTTTCCGTCCGTCTTATTGACGTTCCACGGAGGTGCACCAATGTAGCGGCTTCATACTGGGCTCTGTAAATTTGTACGAAACATTTCGACAAATATCCGAGGCTGGGATAGCACGCAGACCTAAAAGTTGGGGAAGTGTCTCCTTTATGTATCCTCCATAAGATCGCATATTCTTGACATCATATCACCCAGCGAATGGTTTTTGATCTTTTTTTTAATTGCGTGACGGTGAAAACAATCTATTGTACGTCGAATTCCACTGGAAATACGGTCAAATAAGGATCTTCTGACCCCCTTCCCCGGGGATTCCCACATAAAAAGGACGGGGGGATTTTGAAGAGATTCCCTAAGAGGGCGTGGCGTGGCTTGAAAGTGTTTTTCACCCCTAAGAGGTGCCACATCCAAAATAACTTCAGGGATTACGAGAAGGATCTCTCGCGCTTCAACAAGACATCACTGGATATTGGTTTATTATCTCCTATCATACTTTTCGGCTCGATAACCTAAACTGCGAAAGCTTCCGCCGCGGAGCTTTTGAGGTTGAACATGCTAAGAGGTGCCAAAACCACCCCTATAAGGTACTACGAGCACCCCTACATGGGAGTTCCCCCCCGGGTTCTCTCGGTTCCTGTGCTCACACTTGAGCTTCCAAACCGTAAGCCTGCTCTCAGGCTAATAGCCCTTTTCACGGTTAGTTTTTCTCATTTGCATTACAATGTAATCCAACGTGGGTGCGAGGCAATTTCGGGCTAAAACTACAAAATAGCCCGAAATTGCCTCACATACATGCTAGATTATATTGTGATGCAAATGAGAAAAGTTAACCGTGAAAAGGGCTATTGCCCAGAGATTGGGGGAAATAGGTGTGTGCGGCGCCAAGAGCTATGGTTAGGACATAAATTGCCGGTTTTCACATGACGCAAGAGACTATGAGGTGAGAGAACATATCCCCGTGCCCCATGATAATCTTTTTCAATCTATTTTTAGCTTCGTGCCACTATTTTTAGATTCGTTCCCATGGCCGCACGGTCCATGGTCAGATGTCATTGTGACTATGTTGTGAAGAAACTTGCGAAGACTTTTCGAACCGTCGACCGTCACATGATCCAGTGAAATCCTAAATCGAAATTTTAAGGTGTAATTGGCTCTAATTTCCCACTGTGTTTTGTTATCCTGTGTGCAATAAGCGTTCGAGAAAAGTTATCTCAGTTCCTGAGAAAGAAAGGAACGGAAAGCAACGAGAAATCTTCGAGTAAAGAACAGAGACGACAAGAACGCGAAAGCGAAGGTGAGATTTTTTTGTTTTGAGCTTATAAGCTTTCGAAATCAAAGTTTTCAGATTCATCGACAAACTTGTTGTCTACTACAGACGCCATTTTCTCAAAGCAGAACAGCAAAGCGGTCATTTCGTCATTACGTCATTACAGCTGACCAATCAAGTATCTTTCCTAAAATAGGATCGCAAAGCTAAAATTAGATTGAAAAAGATTATCATGGGAAGAGGCCCATGAATGGGGGATGTGTTCTCTCACCTCATAGTCTCTTGCATGACGTCACAAAAATTCAAACTACAAAACTATTGATCCTCCTGATATTTTACTTTCATGATGTAGAAGAGCAGCTGAAAACTAATATCCATAAACATTTTTGCTCAGAATGGGTTCTTGTGATAGACCACACTTGAATTTCTTAAGTTTTTGCGTGACGCGACGTTACATGACGGCCGTGTTGGTTAAAAAGTGACTTATTTCAGGACTTATTTCGGGGAATTTGGCTATCTGAATAGTTCTTGTATTAGAAATAGTATTATTTTAATGTTTTTGAGTTCCTCCAGAGATAAATTCACGCTTCTGTAGCAAAACTCAGTAACAGATGGAGTCTCTATACAAATTTCTATAAATGTGGGTAAAAAGTTTCCCCGCATATCTTGCATAAGCAAAATTATTGTGACCTGAATCTTGACGAGAGCCTTTGCATACTTACCTTCTTTCTTTTCTCAGATTCTGGACTTAATCTATTGAACGGTATTTATTTTTTATTTTGAATGGCGTGACACTGAAAACCAGCAATAGGGTATCGATTTTGGCCATTAATTCTGTTCATAAGTAGGGTATGGTTTTTGTACTCTAGTCCTTAATTGGATATCTTCTGTTTTAGAAAAAAGCTACTTTTTCATCATTATCGATAAGACCGTCAACAAAAGCCCTTCACAAATTACGTTTACGGCAATTTAACATTGTCAAACGTTAATTTTTGTAAGGACCACCGTGACAAAACAGAAGTACCGGATCCTCTCGCTGTAGAGAATCTAATCAGCTATACATGATGGAGGGTTTCATGCGGTGAGCTTGGATTCTGCTTGACAAGATGCACAAACCCTGAACTTGTTGCGAAATGTGAGCATATTTTAGGCATGACAAGTTGTGAGTTAAATGAACGAGCCGCAAAGCCAAAGTTTGTTGCTCAAAGTTGACCGACCGCGACGGACCGTCT
>OZ026605.1:5836127-5848627 GCA_964020085.1 Micromussa lordhowensis
ATCAAGAATAGACCCATTCCCCTCACCAGCTCGGTCGTGAACCAAATATTGATAAAAAATTTCAGCAACTTTCTGCCAATTTTTAAAACCCTTAAAAGTACCAGGTACTGATAATATTATCAAATCCTTTATGTGAATGTTGCAAAGTTTCATCTCAGCCCGAATAAAAAAATTGGGGTTAGGTGCACTTTAAGGATGGAGAAGATAAGCACGGACTGCAAACGACGAACTTGAAAAATTTAGGCTTAACTTTTCATGATGCGCAAACCGTGAAGTAGTTCCTTGAAGCTGGCAAGCTTTTTTAAAAACCTCACCTTTTTCTTCTTCTTGACTTTAGGTTTCGTCGATACTGTCGCCGGCGAGGGTATAACAACATCCGTCGTTTCCTAAATAGAAAAAAGGGCAAGTTAGAACACAACAGCAGGACGAACAAAAAGCACAATATATCACTCTTAACATAAGTCTCACGAACCTGAGGCAGCGCTGGTAACTGGGTCTCAGTACTTTGTGGCACTGCTACGGGCAAAGTCGCGCGAGGGGGACTTGCACTAGCCATGTCCAAATCGGAGTAGTCGACTATAGGTCGTGAAAGTGACGCAGGTTTTGCTACTAAAGCTGTTGGCATTTCATCCCCAGGGGGAGGGGGTGGGGCTTCTGTTGGCTCTGGGGGTGGAGGTGGGGGTGCAGAGGATTCCACTGGAGGGAGGGGAGGGAGATCGTCTGTACCTGTGTGAAATAATGAAATAGTTAAGTACAGCAATGCTTATCGTAATCATGCAGACATCACATGTGTAAGAACTGAATTACCTTACCACTGATGTTCGAGGCAACATAGAACTTTTCACGGTGTAGTCGTGCGGAAATCAATTAAAAACATCTCATTTCAGACCACTGTCGGAATCTTCTTAAATTTGGTAATTTATTTGACTTCCTAGGACGTTTACCCAGTGATTTCGAAATGACATAAAGCTACATAAGAGGCTGTACTTCGCCCTGGTTTCTCAAGAAAAAAACACCAAAACACAATTTGAAAATACTCCATCTTCGAAATTTTCCTCATCGTATCCTGCTACCTCGAACCCCAGTCTTAAAATCCCCAGCCGCTGCTCGGGAAAGGAGCCCGCGCTCGAAGGAGACGCTAGGGGTTAAGATCCGAGAGAACGGCGGAAATCGAGCCTAACCGCAGTCCGCACCCTGACCCCACCCCCCCCCCCCCCGCAAAGAATTATGCGACTGCGCCACTTCGCTATCATTTTCACCGACTACGGCACTGCAGAATACAGTGAAACCACTATTATACCTGACCAAATAGAATGCTATCTGTAGTCTGTCCTTTCAAATGCATGGACGTATCAGTTTTCAATCGACTCTGTGGAAAACGTCGTCCACTGTAAATTCAGTGCGGCCTTAGAAAAATAGAGGTTTTATCAATAAAACTTACTAAATATTGCTCTTTTGGCGATCAGTGTTCAGAATTTATTAAAATTGCTAAAAAAGGGTTCAAAACTGATCCAAACTTGAAAAACTTTCCCAAATTTTCGAACCGTATCTCTTGGTTCTTCTTTGGGGGACAATAAATCTAAAATTCAAAGTTACTGCTTTATATTTTGGTTCCCACGGGATCTTAACAGCGGCACATATGCTCTTGGGAACTCCATTCTTTCGTTCTCAGAGTTCTTGTCAATGTTCGAGTGTAAAGATTCCAGAAAAATTCTGCGCTTGTAATTAGTTTCATTTCAAAGAATTTCGCCGTAGCGTGGATGGATTTTAATAACTTACTAAATAAAACTTATTTTAGTGGCGTCATCTGCTACTAGAGGCGTACGTTGAACAGGGGCTCGTTTATAAAGGAAAATGACAGACGCTAACTTCGGGATTGGAGTTAATGCCCGCTTAATCGAAGGTTCACCAAATCCAGGTTTCACTGTACGACGTACACACACCTGGGGGAGGGGGAGGTGATTCTTCTTCTTCGTATGGAAACGAGGCAGTGAATGGCACAACTTCAGAGGCATCATCTGTTCCGGGAACAGGCGGATTGACAAAGGACTCTAAATAAAACCAAGAAAACAGTGAATCACGACATATAAAGGAGAAAGAAACTGTCATCTTTTAGCGGAAATTCACTAGAGCCAATACTGTTTTAACTGCTAAGCCAATAACAGAGCTAAAAACGGTCCATTGTTAAACTCCTACATTTAAACTCCTACATTGTTAAACTCCTACATTTAAACTCCCGAGTTGGATATGAAGTGATAAAATAACCAACGAGCGCGTAGCGCGAGTTGATTATAATCACTTCATATCCAACAAGGGCGAATGGAATAATTGTTTTAGTAAATTCTCAAACCGGGTTTTGCCGCCGATTTTTATTTCGGCCATTATATCGGGCTGAAGTTGAAAACTTCATGCGGAAATTTTTTAAACTTGGCCCACTATTTTCCATATGAAGTAAAACTCCGACTATTGGCTCATAGTCGAAGTTTTTTTAGCCAATCAAAAAGCTAGAAATGCAAAAGTCGGACCTGAGAATTTACTAAATGTATATAGATCTTGCTTTGGTTTGGAAATGAAATATAAGAAAAAACAGCACTGATGCTTACGGGATAAACCTTTTTATATAATAACCAAATCAATGCGCGTGCTCTGATTGGTCAATCAGCTATGGGTTATTGTGCCGGTAAACCCATGGGAAAATCGCGCGTCTTCTGAATTATTATATAAAAGCAATAGACCACAAGTTTCTATGGGTTTTAGGCTGATCTACCACTTGGGATGTTGGTAGAACACTCGAAGAATTCGTCAACCACTCGCCTGCGGCTCGTGATTTACAAATTCTTCTCGTGTTCTACCAACATCCCGCGTGGTTTATCAGCCTATAACCCAGAGAAACTTGTGGTCTATTGCTTAAGGTGGCTCAAAACAGTTTCCAACACTTAGATTTGGATGGGTCATTATAACCATTCTTTATCACTTGATGCTACAATCAAGGCATCAAAAAACTGACCAATCATTGGTTAACAAAGTGGTATCATTTTCGTGGCACAATAGGTCACCACAGTAACAGGATGACCTCCTAAAAACACCCTTAAAGCTGCAATTCAGGGTGTTTTTAGGAGGTTATACTGTTGCTATGGTAACGTATTGTGTCACGAATATGATACCAACGTCTTCACCTATGATCGGGCAGTTTTTTGATGCCATGATTGTAGCATCAAGTGATAAAGAATGGTTATAACGACCCATCCAAATATAAGTGTTGGAAACTGTTTTGAACCACCTTAAAGCAACTCTAAGGGGCGGTCTTTTTCACCGCGGAGTTCTTATAAACGGAAATTTTCCGATTAAATTTAGTTTAGAAGACAACTAGAAGTGATTGCACTATTAAGTAAAACTTATGTGGTAAATATGATAATTATATACCGAGTATTGAATCCGACTTTTCCCCTGCAAAAAGGTCAAATTTGCAGACCTTTGCATAGCTGGGTAGACGAACATTATACACAGCAACACAAACAACCCGTTTCCTTCCAGACTGGACATGAATCGATGTAATTACATTTTGCATTCTTTTTCTTGCTATGAAAAGGTTTTTCTACCGCGCGGAATTCTAAATTCGAGATGTAGAAGAAAAATGCGACCAAAATAATATAATTCTACAAGGCCAGTGGTTAAGGTCTTTTATGAGGTCACACCTAACAAACCAGTTTTACCTGTTTTAACTGAAGAGGATACCAATGGTACGGTTGGCATGACAACTGACATCGCGGGCGCTTGAACCATTGGCACATAAGCTGAGGGAAACAGAATTGTATTGTCTTCAGATGATAATTCTCAAAATGAAACTCAAACAAATTTTATGAAGTGAAGAGAATCCATCTATAAGGCTTGATAGGCTAGCTGTGGATCCTCGACACTATACATTCAGTCTGTATTGTTTTACCATATACAAAATAAGAGAAGCTAAACTAAGATTGAAAAACTGGCCCCGATAGTTCAACGGGTGGACCAGATAATACTATCCAACAAATAAATCGCCATCTAGTGGAACAAACTGTACTATCCACTGGACACCGTATATCGCGTTTATATAATAACCAAATCAATACAAATTCTTCTCGTGTTCTACCAACATCCCGCGTGGTTTATCAGCCTATAACCCATAGAAACTTGTGGTCTATTGCTTAAATAGCGGGTGCCCCAGGGGTTTTGGGGAACAAGGGGACATGATCATTTATTTCAAGGGAACAAGGGATATTTTTTGGAATAAATTTGGGAAAACAAAGAATATCTCTGTTATTAAAGGGAACTTTGAACAAAACTTCTGGGGAGCAATATAATTTATTAACAAGGTACAACGTTAGGAGGCCCTCATCTTTTCAAGACCATGACCAGATGGACTACTCAGCATTCCATCCCGTCCTGATCGCTTCATTCTACAGAAACCAAGACATGCTCCAGCTCTGTGGGCCCTTTGAGTCTAACCGCAAAATTCATTGTTTCCTTTCGTTAAAAAGCAAAAAGATAGATGGTTCAGCTAGAATGGGCACTATTGAGAAAGGATTGCCAGGTACAGACTGACATGGATACGCAGACGTTTCTGAGAACAGTCATACTGGTTACGGTTTTTCAGCACTTTTACTTCGATGGATCAATACTACTGTAGTATGCACGCTTTGCGGACCTATGTGATGTACCTTAAAGTGCCCCTGTGACAAAAAATAAATTATTTTTTTCCTTTGGATTTCAAAACTGTGTTAACTAAACATTAAGTGACCCAAGTTTTAATCCTTGATTTAAAAAAGGCACCTGTTTATTTTTACTGGAACTTTCCTATTTAATGATCCGCCATTACTAAATTTAAGTTCTTGAGAGAGCTGGATCGTGGAGAAAATGACGTCAAAGGCTCACTAGTTTAAGAATGCAATGCGTGTGTACGCTGCAGAATTAATATGCAGCACGGGGGTTTTGGGCTTTCACACTTTTAAACTCGCACTTTGCATACATAATAAGCTGCGTTCACACGCTGAAATTTTAAGCTGGTGAGCCTATGACGTCACTTTTCCCGGATCCAACCCTGTGAGGACAAATCGGTCAGGTTTGAACGTGAGTGATGGCGGATCGTGAAATCCAAAACTTACACTCAAAGTAAGCGGCCTTTGGATAAAAATGAAAGGTCAGAATTTTGCCAGTCAAGTGTTAAGCAGACACACTTTCAGAATCTCAAGAAAAAAAGGAAGTGATTTTTTTGATCACAGGGGCACTTTAAGATTACCCAGGATTCTTGGGCGCGAATGAATGAATTAAAGATGCGTGTTGTTGTGTGCAAAGGCGGCGTGTTTGCTGGAAGCGTGGTTGTGTTCAATCCAAAGTAATCTAGCGTCCATCCGGTCCATTTCGGCTAGCAAAACACGACAACTACCGCCGTGTTTTAGTTGACGCTCCTACAGTGACGTCAACTATATGCCAAGTCATAGGTGAACGAGTTCTGATCATTTCCCTGACATTACAAAGTACCATTATAGCAATTTCATAACCGTTAAAAACACCCTAAATTCTAGCTTAAATTATCGAAAAATTAAAGTGCCCTGAAATGCCTCCCACGCCCAGTAATTTTAGTTAAAAGCACTTGAAGCTAAATCTAAGGGTGCTTAACGGGTCGTGGTGTTGCTGTGGTAACCCTTTTGCATCATGAAATGACCATAACCTGCTTACCAATGATTGATGCCATAAGTGTATCATTAACTCAAAAATAGTGGTAGATAATCTATTCATCAAAGAAGAAGAGCTGACAAATGCCAGAAAACACCACTTCAAGAATAACATTTTTCACCTGGATAGCTCCACACTCCCAGACTTTGACTGCTTGTCGCAACAGCCGCTGAGCTCTGGACCAGTACCTCTACTGAGGGTGTGTCTTCCTTGACATCTGTCCCACTCTCATCTGACGGGTACTCCCACTGAGAGTCACCTGTCACCTTGTTCGTGTAGTAGTATCGCTTGTGTGTCCTGCCAAAAGCAAACAGAGTACAACAAAACAAGAGAATGAGGCGCTACACCAGTGCAGCACTTCTCCTAACATTATAAATGGAGAGCATTCATAATGAGCAAAAGACTGTCCACAACAAGAGTCCGCTTACAAAGAGAAATTCGTATTTTTTTTTCCGAAAAAAAGATCAGCCAAATTTCTTGCATTGCTCAAAAGTAATTATTTTCTCGCCAGGATGACTATTTCACTCAATATCAATGCTCGAACCAAGTTCCTTGGTAAATAATTCTTGTATGCTCTTCCTCTACAGAATCTATTACCAAAGATGCACATAATTGTTTTAATTACGCAAACTAAGGAGTTGAAGATGTTTGTTATACATACAGTTCCACTGACCTTGCTCGTGTCCTACTTTGTTTCTTGTCTTGTAATGCTGGTCTTGCTGTGGCGGCGGTGATCATCAGCGAGGTGAGTTCGAGTCCAGTATCCTGACGTGCCACAGGGTATCCAGTCCACAATACAAAGTGCACAACCACAGACCAGGGTAACAGACAGACAGACACACACACACACACACAGCTACACACAGATAAACAGATGCTACACTGTACGTGTACTCACAAGATTCTAATGACTTGGGTCTCTAAGATTGATTGAAGTCTCGGGTTTTTTTGGCAGTGATATCACAGGCTGATATGAGTACTTTAATTTTGATTAACTGTAGTTGAGTTGATCTTTGCAGACCTTTGAAGGGCCATGGGGCACCTAAAGTCTCTAAAGGCTGGTTTATGCTAGTGCATAAGCATAAGCCGACTTACACAGATACAGTAAGATGCTGATAATTAGCGCCTTTTGTTTGGGAAACTTCCTAACATAAGGTGCTAATTATCAGCATCTTACCGTGTCTGCATACGTCGGCTTATGCTCATGCGCTAGTAGAAACCAGCCTTAAAGGCTCTGCATTAAATGGCATTTTTCCCCATACTGACGATGATTTGTCAAGAATATACTGAGAGGACATTGATTTAAAATCAAAAATAATCAATTTAAAAAGTTTTATTACCTTAAGTGATCAAATGTCCGTTTATAAAACACAAAGGAAAGCTGCTGTCAGAAACTGATTTTCTAACTGTTGCTTATAGCTATGGAGGGATCAAGTTTCAATCACACAGATTTTTTCCCGTACTTATATATATTTTTATGGCACTGTCCAAGAAATGTAAGATAACAAAAACACAGTTATGTTGTAACTGTTTTTCTTTCGATTTTTTTGCAAGCAACTTTTCTTGGGTACAATTTTCCCGTTTTCTCAAAACCCAAATCAGTGAAAATGCCACACAAAAAAAAAAAACCACCAGAAAAAACCTTTTCTACAGGCTTTTTGTAGAACTACAGAACCAAAAAGTGGAATTTGGGAGAACAAGAAATGCCCTGGGAACAACAACAGCAGACTATTGTTTCGACAGCTTTTCAGAGTTCAGAATGTTCTCCCAAACGTTTATGAGCGTTTCCATAACTCGGGATTTGTTCTATTTCTTTTAGAAAACACTATGCTTTAGTCAACAGCTTGAGTAAGTTCTTTGTTTTTTATCAATTTATGAATTGACACTTTTAGCATGTGCTTTCTGACAGGCACATTCCAAAGGGCTTTAGAAGCCTGCCTTTGCCAAATTTTCTCTTGAAACTCAACCAAGGAGAAACAAAAGGACGCTGAAAATTTTAACAACACACACAGAGACAAGACAATAATAACACTCATTGAGAACATTGAACATAGGACAGACATCGAAACACAATGTCATGTGGATCACATCAATGAAGGATGGCTAGTTTCTGATATTTTCACGACCCTAACACTGACCAACTTGTTAAAAGATGATGGTGTACCAGAAGAAGCCATAACGAGACAACTTGATAATTATCACAGTCTATAGCTGTGCACAGTTCATTACGAGTCCAAGCCTGTTGCTCAGTCCAAACAGGCAGGATACTCCCCCTGGCAAAACACAAGACTGATACAGTACCTGTCCCAGTGGCACGACCAGCCAGGGGGGGCTGCAGACTCCTCGTACTGCTTGAGCTGCTTGTCGGCTTCACCGAGCTTGTCAATCAAGTGACGGCTGTCCAGAGCTCCTTCACGCCAATCACTGATTCGTGTCTGGAGATGAAAATATATGAACCTAACTCAATTTTGCTAATTACACTGAACTGTTGAGCTACTATCTAAGAAATATTTTCATTCTCAGAAGCAAATCAAAACTTTTCAATTAAGATACTGTTTAAATTATGATGAACAAGATTGTTTACTTTGATCAGTGGATCTATGGATAAAACCCTAGTGTGTGACCATTCAAATAAAAGCTCTTGAGCAGTACTTTTTTGCGCTGTACAAGATGGTTCAGTTAATACTGTTATGCTGTTCACACTGGTTCAAACTTTTACATCTGTGGATGATACCCCATGGTATGACCATTTAAATGGAACAGTACTTTCATGAGAAGCCTATCATTAAGACCTTGGTGTATTACCACTCATATACAAAAGGTAATGAGAGATTATGAGTGCATTTGTGTTAAGGTATATAAGGTTGACATTCTGGGACACCCCAAAGGGTGGACATACAAGCGAAGCTAATGAACTTGGGTAGGCCAAAGGAACAAAGATGTTGTCTAGTACATCAAGCGTTCGACACCATTTTTGAACACTGGTTTAAAAGCCAGTAGGTAACTTTGCCTATTCTCTTGACAGTTTCGTTCTTTGTTTTCATTTTCACATGCTAATGCTGTTGTACCATCTCTCAGTATTTAAATTTCTGCTACTTGTATCCCACCTTAGTCTGAAGATGATATAGATTTATATGGAAATATAACAAGTATATAGGATTGTTTCCTTGCATTTGTTGCCTATATGTTAGTCACAATGCAATTACTCTGCTTCACATTTATTCTTTAGTACATTTGCCTATGTTTACTTTACAAAAGGGTACTGTTACATTAGCTTCGCTTTGGTTCGTCATTTCATGAGGGACCACGCGTAATTTGTTTTATGGTAAGTTTGTTAGGGCATAAAATTAATTGTTGTACATACCTGAAAGATTGTGATAAGGACAGAATTGGTCATTAATGACAATAATTGTAGAGGAGCAGTTAAGGTGATTCCCGGGTAAAAGAACCCGTCATAGATTTCCGATGAAACTTGGTATGGTGTCATTACAGTACAAGGAGATGTTAAAAACGTAATAAAAAGAGGGGGTCACCGTGCTTGTTTTCATGCCACGATGCTGAAAAAATATGGTTATTTTGGTGACTTTTGGTTATCTCAGTGCGCAACAAATAAGCTCAATTATTTTTCAATGTGGCGTGTTATATCACACAGAATTCGACTGTCTTTGACTGCTTATTCATCTACGTCCCAGAAGAAATGGCTTCAAATACCCTGCATTATTAACTGATATTTTTATCCTTTAAAGGAAACATAATTTGGACTTGCTCTAATGGGCCCGTTACGTCTCTATCTGTAGCATTTATTTCATTTGCCAAAAAAGTAGCCATAGATTTCTGCCAAATTTTTTCTCAGTTATTGTGGATATTGTTCTCATTGAATTTATAAAATAGAAAGTGGGGGTCACCGTGCTCGTTTAAGAGGAAATTAAGCTTTTATCTCGCTATCGAGCTTAGTTTGAAGGAAATCTCTTATGTTTTGTACGCGCGCGCGCGCTCATGTGCGCGCGCTGATGACGCAAAATTCATGCGCAGTAGGAATGCGCAATGCAAAACTCGGGAATCACCTTAAGACAATTATCATAGTCTAAAAGTACATAAGTATTTTTAATTCTGAATTTGCACTTGAAGTTGAACTGAACAACTTAAACAACATAAAGAACAGCAGAGGAGTTAACAGACTTATCACAGAAGGTGAATTCCAAAAGTATTTGTACACTTTACATCACCAAACCATGTGCTGTACATTTCGTTCAAGTCCTAGAAATCTTTTTGCAAGGGTGGACATTCGGAAGCGGTAAGTAGTTTTTGGCTGGATATCATGAGACTAAAAGCTGTTAACATTTATTTCAAGTGCATATGAGTGATTTGGTGCAAAGCATTGCCATGGGTTTCATAAATCCAGTCATATAGACGGGGCGTAGATGGACAAAGCTACTCAAGTTAAGGTCCTTACCTCCATTTCAATGAGTAGAACCTTCAAGTCAGAAACACCTTGTCGAGAGACTTCTAGGAAATCCAGCTTGTTGGTGAGCACTGATGTCAGATCCAAGATTTTCAGCTGTGAATTAAATACAAAGAATGTCAAGAATTTTAATTATCCATGTTGACTTAATCAAGAACAAAATAACATTATGACATAACTAAAGCAAAGAGCGTGCTCTAATTGGTTAGTTCAGCGTCTACTATTTACTAGTTAACAATTAGATTATGAGCTCGAGATTTCTATGAGGTGATAGTCGATGAGGCCGAAGGCCGAATCGACTATCGCCTCATAGAAATCGAGAGCGAATAATCTAATTGTTTTAGTAGAATTCTAACTGAAATTAACGCAAATAACGGTTTCCAATGATTTTCCCACGCATCACTGAACTTTACCCATAAACAAAGTTGCACATATCGAACTGTCCTTGGCAAATTTGCAGTTGTTTACGCGCGTACCCGCTTTTTCAATATTTTCAAGTTTTTAAAGTCAAGAAACCTTAAAAGTGCTTCTTTTAGTCTTCTCAGGAATTTAATTATCCGTTTACATCTGAAATTCCTTCCAAAACTTCGGAAAAACTATAAAAACATCACATTTCCTGGACGACCGACGGCCAACTGTACTCTAATGGCTGATAGTATACGAGTAGCTCAGCCAATCAGATTGCAGCATTTGCATTAGTATACTAGTAGAATTCCACTAATTAAAGTTATCAGCCAAAGCCAAACATTGCCTTCTCTCACTATTCTTGGAAAAGTCTGCCCTCAGACTGATATTCTTTAGATACTTGCTTCACTATATACTTCTGCAGGTTTTTTCATATTTTCTTCATGAACAAGCATAAGTGTATCAACCTACATCATGTTGTACCACAAAAAGTTATCTTACTCTGTAATCTTCTTCTTCTGTATGATACGTTTCCTTTTTTTCCTCTGTAAGATGGCCAAGAATGTGTATAATTATTATTAATCTTACTAATTTAATATATAAGCATAAAATAGTTTGTCGCTTTACTTCTCAAATCATAAATAATTCGTCAAGTTTAAACAAAGGAAATAGTGACCGCAACAGTGTTTGGATAATGTACCGGATGGGTATATTTAAGTAAGCTGAAATTGTATACCACCCATACACCTCCTGGCCATGCTCAATGCATAAAGGTCCAGACGCACATTGCAAAATTGCTTGCAATGGTTAAATTGCAACATGTATACGTGTACTCTTGAAACGGTTGTGTGCAATAATGCAATTAAGCAGAATTGCATCCTACATTTCTGCAATATCTGCAATATCACCCTAGGTAAAGCCACTCAAAATCACGCTATGAGCAGAATCCCATTAATAGTAACATAACAGTTTTTCCCTGATTCTTCAGTTGTTACCTGTAACAGAGTTTTCTTCTTTTTTCTCCTCTGTGCCAGCAGTTTTCAGATGTTCAAAGACTTCAGGGGGCAACAGAGGTTTCTCTTCCTTGTCTCCATCTTTCTCTTTGTCAGCTTCATCTTCAGACATCTCCATGCTCTCTTCCACCAAAATGTCCTGCTTTTCAGCTTTCTCGTAGGTGTCTGATAGCAACAAACCAATCAAGAATGCATCAACAATAGCTTTGATTGGCGTGAAAATATGCTTGGATATTTGTCCATGGGCATTATCTGTTCCACAAAGCAGACAGTTTTCCAAGAGCATGGCTCAATTGAAAACTGGGAGCATTTGAGGAACTGATAGAGTCCAAGGACAAATATCTGAGCATATTTTTGAGCCAAATGGAGGCTATTCCATTTATTATCCTACAAAAGTTTTTTTAAACACAAACAGTCTTGAGAATTGAGGAATATCACACGCATGTTGCCCAGTTTAAGCTGGGGTACACTGTATATTCAGTCACATAATGCATTACGACCAGTCGAACACAAGCTAAAATATTTGATGGATTGAATAAAGATTAACAACAGTTTAAAAGACCCTTGTATCAAAGAACTACAAGCAACGATACGAGTGTGAAACAAAATTGGATTGCTGTTCTGCAGGACTCTAATTTGTGTCTTGATGTATCACCAACCTCTCCATACCAAATTACAAAATTCAGTATAAATCTGTTAAAGAGAATTGCTATCCTGACCTTCCAGTAGCTGAGCAGCAAAGTCATCGTCAGAATCCTCATCCACATCCACAAGCTTTGGTCTTTTTGCAGGGACTTCTTCTTCACTGTCGACAGATTTAACAGTTGACTTTTGTACTGCAGCTCTCTTTTCTCCTGACATTTCAGTGTCACTGTCTCTATCTTCCTCCCATGAATCAACCACTTGAA
>OZ026605.1:5856127-5891127 GCA_964020085.1 Micromussa lordhowensis
ACTTGCCAAGTACCTTCATTTCCATTGTAATCAGCATCCACCCATGTGTCAGAACCTTCTGCAGCAGACATCACTGGACGTTCATCTTCTGTGGTGGAGCTGACAGCTTCTTCTGGTTGTCTGTTCACCATTCCATCATCCCCAGTGCTAGTGGTATCTGCATCCATAGATTCTATTTCCTATATGAACATTCAAGATTATTTAACTTGAATCACCATCTAAAGGAGGGAATCCCATCTAAAAATGACAGGGGTGCTCATCAAAAAATTTCAAAAGAACCCCTAAGAGTTTTTATCCTTGGTTCTTGACGGCGTAAGCATACATGTACAACACAATGTAATCGAGCTTGAATTAGAGAGCATCGATGCTGTGTCTGGCGAAACATAATGACAAACAGCCATCAAAACTAAACTACAATAGGCGAACAATAGGCTAACTCATAAATACTAATGACTTTGGTTTGTGCGCGTATTTCATGCGCATTTTGGGCCCAATATCTTCAACCTGTACTGTACTAAGATCCTGTTTTGTAGGAATGCCTTGAAATCCTTTTCACCCCTTAGAGGTACCAATTCTAAAACAACACATTTATCTTGAATCATATTCTTTTTGGCTCAATACCCTAGATTAAAAGGTACTGCGAAAGCTCATGCTGTGGATCTTTTGAGGCTGAACATCCTAATACATGTAGGTACCAAAACCAAGTTGTTTAACCCCTAAATGGTACAATGAGCATCCTTCTCATTTTTATATGGAAGTCCCTCCCTGGGCTATAACAAGGGCAGGACAATAATAAGACAACTTGGCTTTGCCGAGTAACTAACAATTTTTGTTGACCATCTGTGATCATTGAATAGGCTAAAACAATAACAAGAATTAATGTTGAACATCTTAAGAAAGGTCTTTGGTAAGAAGTCTTACTTTAAAAAAGTCGGCCAATTTGGCATCAATTTCCGTGTGCTGTCCAGTTGATGATGTGTTGGGGATAGCTGACTCCTCTTCATTGTTTATTGTGCCATTTTGATCAATATTGTCAAGGTTCTCTTCATCAACTGCAAGAAAAAGAACATTATTGGCCCTTATTACCTAAGGCTACAAAATAATAGATCTCAAATACAATTTTATTAAACTAAAAAAAATGTATTTGAGATTTATTATTTTGTTGTCGTAGATACATAATTTCAGATTATTTTATTAAATAAAATAATCTGAAATTGTGTAATCAATGGCAATAGCAACCAACCAAGGCCAAGGTCATGTAAAACATGAAAAATAAATGATAATTCTATTTACTTCAATGATCAAATGATGCAAATCTTTAGATCCAAACAAACAAAAAACAGAACTTGGTAATTTAACATTCTTGTTTGGAGGAAGATATTAACCTCTTGTTTAGTGACCTTCTAGTTACTAAAGTACCACTGAATGACACACATGCTGTCATGCATATTTGAAAATTCAGCAAAACCTCGCATCTAAATCAACCTTTGCATATTTTTCTTCAAGTTGTTTAAAGAGGTTGATTATCGTACTCATAATGTTGAAATGGCTTTACAATCTTTACTCTGAGCTAATTGAGCTAATTTTGAATAGTTCAAAATTTTTTAACCTTGTATATCTATCACAAGTTATTAAGTACATCTAATAAACAATTACATTATGAGCTCAAGATTTCTATTGCATGCAAGTTATCTAATTGTTTTAGTATATATCTACTAGTTGTTCAAAACTTTATCTAAATGCTCTTCACAGACACTTCGAAAATGCAACGAAGTGGCCGTCATTTTGTTAACAAGCGCTCAATGCTACGCTACTATCTACAACAGAAAAGATAGTGAGTAGCATAGCCAAACAGAGAGCACCATTCATGATAGAATGTTAGCAGGAATCAGATCTGGATTGTGTACTCCACTCAATTCTAAAAAGAATTATAAATCTGTTTTTATTGATAACAATAAATTATTATAATTATTTAATTCGTCATGCATGTCTCTTACCTTCATCATCACTGTGATCAGCATATGATCCAAGTAAACCAATACCTAATGATATTCAGTGACAGAGAAACTTGTGGATAAGGCATCACAACCATGGCTAAACTGTCACTTTACTATGCGATTCATTTGCAAGAACTTCACCAATACACTATCATCAAGCAACACACATAACAAAATCAGTTACATGTACCTTAAAATGAGTCAAACACATAAATCAAATAAACTGGAATATTCTATAGTGTAATGAATCTTTTTTGTCCATATATTTATACTTCATGTTGCTATATTTGAGGGTCTATTAATAATTTATACAAACAAATAATACTTTGTGAAGCAAAAATTATTAGACAGTGTGTATTTAAAATACTGGTAATTATGGCTGATTATTTATTACCGATTAATGGATTACATTATACAATAATTACCTGTAATGCTGTTAGGATTGATGGTTCTAGTCAAACCACTTGACACAGGAGCTGGGTTTAAAAATAAACAATTATACAAACTAAGAGATGAGTTTCTTAAGCAACATATGACTGCTAATAAGAGAAATGGTCCAAATGTGGCTCAACAAAATTCTGGCTTAGTAACCCTCGTATACATAATTTACATACACATGCACAATTATTGGTTGGTTATATTAGATTTACAAATTTGCAAGCCTACATACCCTCCCCGGCTTCTCTTCTCGATACTCTGTCTATTTGGAGAACAGTTCGTCTTCGGGAAGCTTGGGCCACAAGCTGCTTATCTTTGGCTCGCCGACCCATAACTTGAACCTTTTAGAGCTTCATTCTGTAATGGACATGAAGCCGAGATTTCTTTGTGCTAATCTAGAAGATACAACTTTGTCACATGTGACTATTGAAGTTCATTCTGCTTGGGTCATGCAAAAATTGAATACAACTTTCATAATTCATAAGGGCAAGGCACTCGGCAAATTGACGGCTTTGAGGATAATTCTGCACACCTGGTTTGACCATCTAGAGGAAAGCTTTTCTTATTAAGCAGTTGAGTTCATAAAGTTTTGCCCTCCTGTTCAAAATGTTAATAAAACCCTGGACATCATCCAAGGCTAATATTGAGGTCTTTTTATTATTATTATTATTATTATTATTATTATTATTATTATTATTATTATTATTATTATTATTATTATTATTATTATTATTATTATTATTATTATGTCTTATGAGCACAAGGTATCATGAGAACTGTGGTGATGATGATGATGACAACGACGACACTGATGAGGATGATGATAGTGATGATGGTGATGATGATGAAGCTACTCTTGTCATAGAATTTTTAACCCTGTTGCAAAATCATGTAGCATTTCTTGCATTGCACATGACAATTACAACTAAGTTACAGGTTTGACTTGCACAGAACAATTGGTATTGTAGACTTGCCATAAGCTTGTTATATGCCACAAAGTTGTACTGTTTATACATGTCTCGATCCGCCCTTCCATAACTTCAAATAAAAGCCTTTCAACAATTTTTATTTGTACTCCCTTATTTACTTTAGGAGCTAGAGGAGCCACACACGAAGTGGGGTTTTGAACCATAGATTACAGTAGACTATTATCACTTAATGTGCCTATAACCCCAGAATTCTTTTTGGCTAAGATGAAACTTAGACAAACACACAAAAACAAATATTTGCCAAAATTTTCGGTTTGTGATATTTTTATGGGCTTTAAAAATTAACATAAAGTAGCTGAAATTTGATATATGACCGAGCTGGCAAGGAGCCTGGGTCTATTACTGGGTTGATGTCACAGACTGTTTTGCATGCATGTTTATAAAGAGTTAATGCTATGTAAATGAATATGTGACGTCAACCCAGGAATATACCCAGACCCCTCACCAGCTCGGTCATAACTCAAGAGATATCAAATTTCAACTACTTTCTGTTAACTTTTATAGCCCTTAAAAATATCACAAACCGAAAATTTTGGCAAATTCTTTTTGTGTGTTTGTCTAAGTTTCATCTTAGCCAAAACAAATTCTGGGGTTATAGGCACTTTAAGAACTAAGACAGACGTAAATGCTTACAAGCAAGTCTGGTACATTTTACCGAGAAGTCTACATCAAAAATATGCATAACAAAATGCTCTAAAGGTATCCAAGAATAAAATATGTACAAAATAAGAAAACTAGCGTTTAAAACAGAAAAAATGAAGTCTATTTTAAAAGAACTCACCTTTCAACTGGGAAAAATCTGACAAAAACGCGTGAAATATCTCTTCAACGGAAACATGGTGGATTCGAGCACACGACGGGCTCATAAAATTAGTCAGCGGTAAACTAATCAATTAAGCTCTAGTGTCCAGTTTTCCTCATGCTAGTTAAGTGCGGGTAGTCGTGCGGGTAATGGCGGCAGTCACATTCCTTTTTAGGACAGGTAAATGCAGTTTTCCCGCTGATAAATTTCTAGTTTAACCATTATAAATCTGTATGTTATCTTTACGGGAAAGAATTATTACTATTTTGTGACTTTTTGCGTAATCCTTTGCAAAGAAATTTGAGTCTGATCTTCCTTGGTTACTGGATTTCGATCAAATGTTTACGTTCGTTTACATGCACTTCCTGATTTTCTTACATGGATGTTTTGTGGGAAAAGGGAAACCGCTCAGAAAGCATTACAGGAAAAGAACCTTGTTCGAAGGTTTCCGTCACTCAATTTGTGACTTCCAAAGTATCTGCGATAACATTTCGTTCAATGCGATAATGTAATTAAACTTAATTAGCTCAAGTTGACTTTGTTTGACTCTTTGAGCTCGCAGCTCTTTATGCTCCAAGAATGGGCAATTTACATTTCATTGTTGCCGAATGTTGAAGTTAATTTGTGAAAGCGCAAGTCAATTGTCTTGTAAGTCAACTTATGCCGCGAGAATTATAGTATTTTGACTCCAATGCAAAGTCTTGAACTGCCATTTCTGGTGATCTGATTGTAGGTAATGTAACAATGTGTTAAAACGATGTGTTTGTAATAACTAACGGTCCTGGAATAGAGATACAAAGAATAGCAGAAAATAATCGGATTGTACAACATTCATGAAAGTTGTATCATTCTCTTGTTTCATCCTTCTCCTTTTCAGTTCTCATGCGATCTACAAAGACTCAAAGCCTGCCCAAGGTGTCACCTAGAAAGTCACCTGTTCGAAAATCCTCAAGCAGTGGATCACAACGAACAATCAGCCCTCTTAAACGTCCTACAAAGCAAAGGGGTAACACCTTAGCAGCAAATAAGTCTGACAGTGGATTAGTTTCATCGTTCAGAAAGCTCTCTATAACCCCCAATCTTCCTCCACCATCACGGTCTAAAAGCACATCTCCTAGGAAGTCAAAATCCAGTCATGTTCGAGCGTTGAGCTCTCATGCTCTAAATTCAGTAGAGGACATTGTTAGTCTCATAAAGGAAGACAAATGCAAGAATATTATTGTCATGGCTGGTGCTGGAATCAGCACTCCTAGTGGTATACCAGACTTCAGGTAAATGATATATAAGCTCTGATTAGATAGCCTGTGCCATAGGGAGACTCAACAGTTGGAATTCAACATATGGTTAAGTTTGTCTGCGACATAGGCTAAGCATGGTTGGGGTAGTATGTTTTGTGTCCTTGCAGGGGACCCTATCATGCTTGACTCTCACATACTTTTTCCAGTCCTGATAGCAAAGTAGTTCAGGAATATATATATAGCTGCAGGTGTTGGTCGTTGACCAAGGCTGAGGTCCAGAAGACTTGTTTACCACACCTAAGGGCTATACTGAGAGAATATAACCCCTAGGTCATGTGTAGAATAGGTAGATTAGGCTGATCTTATTCATTCTCACAACTAATGATAAGAGAGATCATGATTACTGTTTTAAAAACGTTCCAGCGGCATACGTTTTATATCAAGATATAACTGAGATTTGAGTGTTTTACTTTTTGTGGAAGTCAGTTATTGCAACTGCTTCAAATGGTAAATTTAGGACTAGCTTGTGAAATCCACCACGTATATGGTCAGAAAACTGACTTGACATGACAGGCACTATATCTAAATAACACTGAAAACAGCTGTTTACCTGCAGATTTTTATGCCAATCTTAGCATTTAATTTCCCCCCTTTTTGTATTCAGGACACCAGGAACAGGACTTTATGACAACCTACAACAGTACAAAATCCCAGAACCAACGGCCATTTTTGACTTGGACTTCTTTTGGTATGATCCAAGACCATTTTTCTGCCTGGCAAAGAGCCTGTATCCAGGAAATTACCAACCAAACTATGTACACTACTTTGTAAAGCTCCTACACGACAAAGGACTGCTGTTGAGAATGTACACACAAAACATTGATGGACTAGAAAGATGTAAGCTTGCTAAATTTCAAAAAGTATTTTTTCTTTGATGTCTTTATTATCATAAAACAAAAACAAAAAAAATAAGCAACAGAACACTTTTTACCATGTTTACATAGCCTAATCTAAACATGAGGAGAGCTGGTAGAATTAGTGACAGTTATGCAAACCCGAGACTACATCTCGGGTTTCCATAACTTTCGAGAGTTCTCTCAGCCCTCTGAGTGTTTAGAGATGAGGCTACCGGTATGTAAACACAGAAAAAGTGGATACATCTGCAGGTACCGGAAAGCTTTGTATTTTGGGTCACTTGGGATTAGTCTTTATTTGGAGTTGTTTTGTTTCCTGTCTTTTATTTCTTTTGTTTTACGTAAGCTTACGTAATCTGTGCTCCGGTACCTGCAGAAAGATCCGAAAAAGTGCTCTGTTGCTTTTATAGAACAATTCTCAAAAATATGCGTGAATCTAAAATGCCACAACTGTGTTTACATACTCTCATCTAATCACACCTATAGTAGCTTAGTAATTTTATGAAGTCGGGTAATGACCAATCTGAAAACAGTAAATGAATGGATCACTTTTATTAGCACTGTTGTAATAGTATAGTAATCATTATTGAAACCATTTAGTAGGCAGGTTCAAGAAAGTAAATGGTTTTTTTTTTTTTTTATTCAATTAGTGGCTGAAGTCCCTGCGGGAAAGCTTGTGGAGGCTCATGGGACATTTTCAACAGCTTCATGTATAAGATGTCAGAAGAGCTATGACGGAGAACAAATAAAGGTTCGATTTCAGGAAATGTCACCACACATAAAGTACAAAAGATATTCGAAGATGGTGTTATACTGTATACATGTAGCTATTGACTATTGTACTGGTATTGTTTTATGGGCACAGTAATCCCCTTGGAAAGTTGGAAGAACACTTAAAAATAACTCACTTTTTCATTTAAAGGTGTATTTACGTTTTACTTAGTGGTCAAGCCTTGCCTTTGGACCCATATGGAGACCTTCTTATTAAAAACTGTTAACTTTGTGTCAGAGAGAGAAACCAACATAATCGGTGGTGGATTCAGATGCTCCAGATGAGGGCAGGATTGAGGATGGAGGTGGGGTTAGAGACTGGGAGTGTGAAGTGCAGAAGAATTCATTCAGTGCAGGGGGTGAGGGGGGGCAGTCACTTACGGCCCTTGGGCCTGGGACCCCAAGTTTTTCCCTGTCATGTGACTCAGTAATATTTTTTTGATGTTCTAATGAATAGTTATTTTGATGCATATTGCTATGTCATTTAATTACCTCAGTACTAAGAACTGGAATTTTCTTTTTTTTATACACAGCAAACAATCATGGATGGTGACATTCCTAGATGCTCCAGCCCTAGATGTACTGTGAGTAACAAAGCTATTAACTAGCAATCCAGCTGCATGTGAACCGGGAGTATTATTGATATATACTTAGACATTTTACAATAGTTCATGTGAGTTTGAGTAAGGGAGCAAGTGCTTGCCTGCCATCAATGTCGGGTTGTTATGGACCTTGCATCATATGCAGGTTTCTTGTATTTTCCCCCTCGACAAAAATCAACACTTCAAATCAATCCCAACATCCAGTGGGGGGGGGGCTCACATATGAAATGGGTGGGGATACTCCTTGTCTCGGTTAGGGGTGTAAATTTCGGATCTTGGTCTCACTTAGGGTGTTCTGGGCAAAACGCCATTATATTTAGCCGTGCATGTCCCACTTAGGGTTGCGCACAAAGAAATATAAAAATATATATTTAATTTATGATGGTGCTTTTAAAAACTACTTATGGGTAAAAGTATTTGATGATAATGTCTTTGCCATAATTAAAAGTCACTGTAATTTTCATTTGTCAGTGGTCTAGGGTTAACATGGTCTCTTTTAGGGGTCAAAAAAAGTTTGGACCACACCCAGATCTGCTCCTTTAGGGATTTAATTAGAACTTTCCGACAAGCATCCCCACCCCTTTCATATCCAAGTCCCCCCTGGGCCCAATGCACAAACACTTTATAACAAAATAAGAAATGAGATACCGAAGCAGAGTCAATGTTTTAAGCAATCATAAGCTTTCCACACTGTCACATCATCTTTCTAAAGTGAATGTGGTGTGAATCTATTTGTTATATGAGCTTGGGTGGACCAAGTCATTTGCCAAAACATCCTTGTGTGGGGCCGGAAGTTCTAGTCTCGATGAGTGTCGAGGACTGGCACAATTTCCAAGGCCCCTTAAAATCTTGCTCTCTGATGAGTTGTTTTATCAAATGAATGAATCTCTGTCGTTATATTTTCAGGGTGTAATAAAGCCAGACATTGTTTTCTTTGGTGAAGACTTGCCCAAGAAGTTTTACTCCTATATCGTGGATTTTCCAAAGTGTGATCTTCTTTTAATCATGGGCACCTCGTTAGAGGTAAGGGCAACAAACTCATATTCACTTCATTGTCATTGGTCTCGCTGTAAATCTAAGTTTTAATTGATCTTACGGACAACAAATCTCCCAGACAAAGAGAAACCAACTTCAGTTTTCGGCCCTCCATTTTGTTCAAAGTGGCTGAGAGTTCAGAGAGGTGGCTTTTACAGCTGGCTAGCTTCCCAGCAGAATATGTAGTACGGTTATCCCCCCCCCCCCCCCTCTCAGAGATTCCTGTCCACCCGCCCCTCCAGACATAACACACCCTGGGTGTTTAAACTAAAGTTTGATCAACACAATATTTTCAATTGCCTTGTGCAGAAAGTTTCTGTGCACTTGTCTTTGTAGTCCACATTTTAAAAACACTAAATCTTTGCAGAAGTTATTTCCCATCAGATTCACATGTAATAGCTTTATTTCATGCCTTCTCTGTACCTCTGTAAAATTCCCCGGGGTGGACTCCCATAAAAAAGGACGGAGACGGAAAAGAACCCCTTAAGAGGTACCCAAGACCCTGTTGTGTGGGTGTTGCGTTAAATGTTTTTTAACCCCTAAGAGGTACCAATTCTAAAACAACATATTACCTCTTGTCATATTTTTCGATTCGATATCCTAAAAGTTACCGCAAAAGCTCTAAAAGGTATGACGGACACACCGTTCTATTCATATGAGAGTCCCCGCCCGGGGTAAAATACTGTTTTGCAAACAGACTGGCTTATGGCCTTTTGTATTTGTATTTCGCCGCAGGTGGAGCCATTTGCAGGAATAGCGAGTGCTGTAGATCGTTCCACGCCTCGTCTCCTTCTAAACAGGGAAATCGTGGGCCCGTTTTCTCGGCGTTGGGAGAGACGCGCCAACGACGTTGTCCAGCGCGGGGACGTTGTCGAAGGCGTTCAGAAACTCGTCGACCTTCTGGGATGGTCCGAGTCGATGGACGCTATCATGAACAGTGCCAAGGAAAAATGGAAAGAGCATACTTCGATGATGGACGCGAATGTCAACAAAGCTTCCGAAGAGCTTGCTAAAAGCATCGGGAAAACGTCGGAAGGGAAAACATCGAAAAAGCTTCCGCTAAATTCTAATGAGCAACAGAAAAAAATAACTAACGATTCGTCAGGAGTAAACCCATTTGGCACCAGAACTCTGCATTCTTTGGCGAATGATTTAGCAGGAAATGGCGTTCTTTACAGGACAAATAAAAGCGTTTTGTTCATGAGCAGAGAGGGCCCCCTGAGACCAAACTTGGCAACTCAGAGAACACCGCTGCTGCCGTTTAGATACACTCAAAGGAAGGACTTGAGCTCTCAGGACAAGAACACAGACTTCAAAGTCATTGATCCTTGCAAAGACCTCGCCAGCGCAGGTTTCGGGCTTGGTAGGAGAAGCGCGGGTCGCTTGGGGTGTTTTCTAGCTGGGACTGCTGGTGAAAGTTCCAGTGATGATGATTAGATGATATGAATGGTGCTTCGTGTAAGACTCCAATTAGAGTACCGCTTCCAAGAACAGTCAAGATCAACAATTTTTACAGCTTCCGCTTTATGAAACAGTTCGCGTGTTTATAGTAGGAAGAAATTGGGGTTTAGAATTGTTTAGCTCTTATCCAGTCAGAGTCTAAGAGAAATGATGAAAAAAGGCTCATAATCAAAAGAAACTGGCGGCTAATTTTCGAATCAATCGTATGTGGAAACTGAAGAACACTCACATTTAGGTATGATAAAATTAAATGATTTTAACAGTGCACACTTGAATTTCAATTTTATTTCTGATTGGAGGTTTGTCACGGTAACTGAGATATACCCGCCCTCTGTTCTTACACTAAACAGAATTACTAAACTTTCAACAATGCCTTGAACTGACCACAAACATTTACCACGTATTTTCCCAACTGTTCATTTCGGTTTTTTTTTCTTTTGGGGGGGGGGGGGAATGGGAGAGTGGTGGGGAAAGTAGCTGAGGCGCGCTTGTTACGAGATTAGGAGAGCGCTAAATCGAATCATTACGGTAGATTTACGAAATTCTGGGGGAAGAAGCAGGCTGACTATCCTCTGTTCGGGCTCAAAACGTCAACTCGTTTATTATCGAGTAACGTTTTCCTAGGAAGCTTACAGGGTTTTAGTAGGGTAATTCCTTTATATGGGCTATATAGGTATGTTCGGTGTCAAAGGCAATGGATTTTGCACCGTTTTGGTTTGAAATAGGGTATAGGTGGTGACCATTTTGGTCTAAATAGGGAATGGTTTGTGCACTTTGGTCTTGAACTGGGTATGTTTGGTATGAATTACGTTTGCTTTTAGTAGGCTCAGGCTTGACACTATGGCATCGTATTTTGCGTCGGATCTAAAATATGATATATGGGGAAAATGTTCTGAATGCGAGTACCCACGGGCCGAGAACAATACAGAAAAAGTACAAGAGGTTAATATCGTGTATGTAAACGTTATTACTTATTTCGTTTTTTTTTGGAAATATTCAACCCTAATAAATTCAAACAGCGCCTTTGGGAAACCTTAAAATCTTTGAAACATGCAATGATAGTAAGCTTGTGGTAAGCCTGTGGGGCAACAAATGAACAATATTGAGGTGGACTATATGGGGTACCGAAAACCGCGTTAGCCGCAAGAAATTTGGCAAATACCGCAATACCGGGTTTAGAAACGATGAAATACCGCAACCAGAATTGCAGGTTATTGGTCACGATGCCCAATATCAATTCAGAATTTCTCACTTCCTCTTATCACGTGGTTTGGTATTCATTTATAACGGTAATAGAACTGAGTGGAGTGCAATTTGGTCTGAAATCACAAGTATGATTTCAGGCTAAAATTGCATGACACGAAGTCCAATTGTCATTTAAGTGTAACTTTTTTGAAATCGCACGATTTAATTGTAATACGAGATTTTGATCCAGTATTGATCCAGTTACGGGTTTGTTAAAAAAGCGGAACCGGAAACGCTTTTCCATCTCATTTTGCGAGTATGCAATACAGAAAAAGATGTGATCAGTTAAGAGCAAAAAACTGCGATTCATAAAAAAAATCGCACTAGCTTTCCTGCAATTTGTTTGGTTACTTCAAACAAGCTTTCAAATCCGATTTGTTGTATGTTTTGTTCTAATGTGCCATTCTCATTGGCTGGGGAAAAGATGCGATTTAGAGCAAATAAGTGCGATTCGTGAATAAATGGCACTGCTGAGAGCCAATCAAATTGCAAGCAACGCCGATGATTTCAAAGTGAATGAAATAAAAGGCAAAATGAATATTGTGTTCACCAAGTTTCACGCAAAAAGCACACAAATAACTGTTCTGTTCGGAATTCGACCTAAGCCTAGAGTAAAGCCATGCTCGCTTAGACGAAAACAGACCTGTTCAAGGAACCCAGTATTTCTGGAAAACGCCAACAGGTCAGGAGAATGGCGCAATAGCTTGTTTTCTCTTCAGTTTCAGCCTTAAAATCGCTGCGCTGAGACTTGATTTCAGAGGCTGTTTATTCATGATATGGGTACGTCTTTCATACATAGGTACAGTACAATTTTTTTTCCGGTTCCCTCTTGTATTATATATTCCCTCTTGTGGTTTTGTAACCATTTAAATAACACCAGCGCAAAATGTAATGCGAAGATATGATTGATCATCACAGTTATGCACTCAACTTAAGCAGTTGTGAAATTAAAGCCTGAAAAAAATTCAGGCCTCGACGGCATTCGAATCCATGACCTCTGCGATACTGGTACAGTACCAACTGAGCTATCAAGCCACCTGGGAGCTGGTCAGTATGTGAGTTCGTAATACACCCGTAAATGATGAAGTAATGTAATGCCAGACTGAGTCATACATGTGTGAGCTAGTTAGTGTAACCAGCGAGCGCAGGAGTCAGTCGACTGCTGGTCGCGCCAAGATTGAGACGAGAGGACAGGTCTGCGGGACTGGCTTCCTACGCAGGCTAGTCCGGGTCGAGTGAGGACATGAAACACTAAGCTAATTATCAACTTGAAATCTAATCGCCGTGTTAGCTCCGTGTTAGTCCTTCGTGAGAGCAAACTGAGGCATTGTCAATCTCGTTCCCAGGGTCTCTCTTCCACTCGAGCAGGGATACCCCAGGAACGAGGTCAGTTAACCTTTTGACTCTTGTTCTTAGGGCTAGGAGCATGTTTTTAGTTGTTTAGCTATTAAATCGGTTGGCGAATTAAAAAAGAACCTAGTAAACGGTACAGGTCGCCCCAACGAAGTTGAGGGATTGTGGATACTATGTATCTTTCTGAGGATTGTGAAACGCCTCTTGACTTCTTCTAATCTACATTCGAGCTCACTGACCAATCAAGGTGGTACTTAAAAGTATCTTTACACCCCCGGGTCGACAGGATGCTGGTCACACCAAGCTTCTCAGTTCTACAACTTGGTGGGGATTAGCGCGGTGACAAGTTAGGTATCTTGTCAAAGACTACATCAGATTCATGGTAATCGAGAGCAGCAGGGGTCGAACACAAACCAATCCAAGGTAACTACAACTTCGAATCTCTTTACGGTGGCCAATTCTCATTATCAACTCAGTCGATTAAACCAAATTATCTTGTAATACTCCCCACTGACGCAGCACCGCAGTTTCTTCAGAAGCTTACCCCCTTTATACAAAGTTTTGTGATATTGTCACTTGACCCTTACCGTTTATAACTCCAAAATGTTGTTGTTAAATCAGTGCGAAGGAATTTTAGCTCTGACCAGAAGGTCTCTAAGAGACTTGTCCTTCTTGTACGCGACAATTGGAGGTTCAGAATATATTTGACCGACTCTATTGCTCTCAGTTATAAGGTGCCAATGTTTCATAAGAATCCTTTTTAGGTTAGGCGTAGCTGGGTTGAAAGTCGTGATGAAAGGCAAAACATTTCTGGATGTTTTTTTTTTATTTTGTAGTGCCTCATTTCGTGATGAGAATTTTACTTCGGCTAGAATATTTTCGGCGAGTTCTCTAGGATAGCCTCGCTCGAGTAAACGAGCTAGAAATTCTAGCTTCCGTAACTCGAATGTTTCTATCGATCTTTAACCGAGTTTGTTTAACACTGAGAGGGTGACTTGAAGAGAAGTGCGTATATTGAAACGTTTCTGTAGGCTTGTAATGTGTTTGAACATCCAAAGTTTTGTTATGTACGCGTTTGATGAGTGTTGTAAAACCAAAACCAGGGTGATCACTCTTAGCCAATCGCAAGTACACAAAAACCTTACCAATTAGACTACTCAGCCACAACCTAGAGCGGTTTTCATTTGAGTGCCGAAAAGTAATTGGTTTTGCGTCAGCTACGCTACATGATTGGCTTACAAACCTCGCGCCACTTTTTATAACATAGCCTTAGCGAAGCGCGCGTTCTGATTGGCTAATAAGCTCGATCTATTTGCCCGTGGGTTGCACGCTCACGTCAGTTAGTTTACTTGTAATTTCTCTCGGCAATCAATGTTGACACTCTTTTAAAAATAATTCCTGTTTTTCTTCTCCTAAAAGATGGAAAATTTAATGATTCTTCCGGAGATGAAGATTACTCCTTTGAGCTACGAAATTTTGAGCTCAAGTTTTTTGCCTGGCCTCCACCTAAGGAGATTTGCTTATCAAACCGAGGAGCTGAATCTGCTGGTTGGACAAAGGCACTCGGCACTCGGAGACGGACCAAAACAACAACAAACTGGTCTGCATCAACCTTTCGAGATTAGCAATGCATAGCAGGAATTTTAGAGGGCATTTTTTCAGCGATTTGGCGATAATAAAATTCAGCACAAGCTTTCATTGTAATTTTTTCCTCTGGCGTCGAAAGCCTGACTCGATCGTGAATCGAACTCTTGAAATTGGAGAAACAGTCGCTTGAAGGAATGACTGCATCGTACACTAATATGGCTTACATTTCTGACATTTTCCACAGCCTTAAGCTTATTTTCTGAAATAACGAAAGAGTCAGATCCCTTTTAAAAGCCATTCATGTGTTCAAGTTCAGCCTTGTGGACGCGCAACTCATCAAACGTGGAAAGGAAAACGAAACCAACAAACCTGCTATTGAATAAGAGCATCTCAAACAGCTCAAAGCCAGGGGTGTTTGTGCGCTTTCTTCTCCACTCCTACTTTTATGAAATGGCTGGTGCCATATCGTTCTTTTCTCGAAAGACAGAGATTTCAGCCACCAAAAGCTTCAACCATTTGAGGTTTGTTTTCGATTCTTCGGAAAACTGATCCAATGCAAGCTCAACTAACTTTACAGAAACGCTTTTGTTTTTGGGGCGCCAAGTGTAAATAAATTATTTAGCCTTTTTTCACCTACTATTTTTGTTATTTACTAAATAACAAAATTACTCGACTTGCAATTTATAAATCTCCGAGTTAGCGTCTTTTGACATATATAAATGGAAACTTGTGTTACCTTGGCGTAAACTTGCATTTTATAAATTGCAAGTAGATGAACTTTGCGATTTATAAATCGCAAGTGATGTATCTTTACGATTTATAAATCGCAAGTAACCTATCTTTACGATTTATAAATCGCAAGTGGCGTATCTTTACGATTTATAAATCGCAAGTGACGTATCTTTACTATTTATGAATCGCAAAAGAGCGATTTATAAATTGCAAATGTTTAACATCTCAGTTGCAAATGTGTGATTAAACGCGATTTATAAATCGCAAATGTTTAACATCTAAATTGCAAATGTGTGATTTATAAATCGCAAACGCGATTTATAAATCGCAAAATGCGATTTATAAATCGCAAATGTGCGATTTATAAATCGCAAATGTTTAACATCTAAATCGCGGGCGTTAACAAAACCAGGGCCGGATCGGATCGGATCGCATTGACAAAACCTGGACCGGATCGGACCGGATTAACAAAACCTGGATGGGATTGCGTCCGATTGACAAAACCCGGACTGGATCCGAAAAAAAAGCGGATGGCCATAAATTTCCGCCAAAATAGTCACGTAACATTTTGGCATAGAAATAACTGTCTTTTTTCGCAGCTCAGTAAAGCCTCACGGGAGTTACAGGCTACCCAGCTTGGAAATGAACTGACGATGTTTAAGTTTTCGATCGGAGATAACGACACCTGCTAAGCAAGTGCCGGTCAACTGAAGCCACTACGGTTTGACCGTAATTAATTGTAGTTGAAAATGAATATCCGCAGACGTTCTCAAGCTCACTGTGTTATGTTACATCGCACGTGGCGTATTGTGACAGTGTTGCGAAAAGCGGTGTTACATTACAGTGTCGACCGTCCATTTTGAGCGCTCAGTGTACTAGTATGGAGTCCGTAATAGCGTTCTATCAAAACGTTCGTTATGCTCCTAAAAAGACTTTTCGGCAACCATTTACAATGATGGGAAAGTAATTTACAATAATGTTTAAATAAACTTACAAAAACTATGTACAGTGCAAGGCTACAAATGGGTTTCTTATGCCATAATTATGTATAGTTTTCAAAAAAATAAAGTATGTGAGCTTGTCTCGTCTGTTTTCTGTAGTTCTTTATGCCTATTTAGGCGAAACAGCAACATGTATACCTCTAGTGTCGAGAACCATAACAACTTTGCTTTACTGAGCTGCGAAAAAGACAGTTATTTCTATGCCAAAATGTTACGTGACTATTTTGGCGGAAATTTATGGCCATCCGCTTTTTTTTCGGATCCAGTCCGGGTTTTGTCAATCGGACGCAATCCCATCCAGGTTTTGTTAATCCGGTTCGATCCGGTCCAGGTTTTGTCAATCCGATCCGATCCGATCCGGTCCTGGTTTTGTTAACGCCCGCGATTTAGATGTTAAACATTTGCGATTTATAAATCGCACATTTGCGATTTATAAATCGCATTTTGCGATTTATAAATCGCGTTTGCGATTTATAAATCACACATTTGCAATTTAGATGTTAAACATTTGCGATTTATAAATCGCGTTTGCGATTTATAAATCACACATTTGCAACTGAGATGTTAAACATTTGCAATTTATAAATCGCTCTTTTGCGATTCATAAATAGTAAAGATACGTCACTTGCGATTTATAAATCGTAAAGATACGCCACTTGCGATTTATAAATCGTAAAGATAGGTTACTTGCGATTTATAAATCGTAAAGATACATCACTTGCGAGGGCGTTAACAAAACCCGGACCGGATCGGATCGGATCGGATTGACAAAACCCGGACCGGATCGGACCGGATTAACAAAACCTGGATGGGATTACGTCCGATTGACAAAACCCGGACTGGATCCGAAAAAAAGCGGATGGCCATAAATTTTCGCCAAAATAGTCACGTAACATTTTGGCATAGAAATAACTGTCTTTTTTCGCAGCTCAGTAAAGCCTCGCGGGAGTTACAGGCTACCCAGCTTGGAAATGAACTGGCGATGTTTTTTTTAACGACACCTGCTAAGCAAATGCCGGTCAACTGAAGCCACTGCGGTTTGACCGTAATTAATTGTAGTTGAAAATGAATATCGGCAGACGTTCTCAAGCTCACAATACGAAATGTATAGTTGTTTTATTACGAGCAAACGTGACCGTGACGGGAAAGTGGTGTTATGTTACATCGCACGTGGCGTATTGTGACAGTGTTGCGAAAAGCGGTGTTACAGTGTCGACCGTCCATTTTGAGCGCTCAGTGTATGGAGTCCGTAATAGCGTTCTATCAAAACGTTCGTTATGATAATGATAATCTTTAATAATTACTCCTAAAAAGACTTTTCGGCAACCATTTACAATGATGGGAAAGTAATTTACAATAATGTTTAAATAAACTTACAAAAACTATGTACAGTGCAAGGCTACAAATGGGTTTCTTAAGCCATAATTATGTATTGTTTTCAAAAAAATAAAGTATGTGAGCTTGTCTCGTCTGTTTTCTGTAGTTCTTTATGCCTATTTAGGCGAAACAGCAACATGTATACCTCTAGTGTCGAGAACCATAACAACTTTGCTTTACTGAGCTGCGAAAAAAGACAGTTATTTGTATGCCAAAATGTTACGTGACTATTTTGGCGGAAATTTATGGCCATCCGCTTTTTTTTCGGATCCAGTCCGGGTTTTGTCAATCGGACGCAATCCCATCCAGGTTTTGTTAATCCGGTCCGATCGGGTCCGGGTTTTGTCAATCCGATCCGATCCGATCCGGTCCGGGTTTTGTTAACGCCCCACTTGCGATTTATAAATCGCAAAGTTCATCTACTTGCAATTTATAAAATGCAAGTTTACGCCAAGGTAACACAAGTTTCCATTTATATATGTCAAAAGACGCTAACTCGGAGATTTATAAATTGCAAGTCGAGTAATTTTGTTATTTAGTAAATAACAAAAATAGTAGGTGAAAAAAGGCTAAATAATTTATTTACACTTGGCGCCCCATATTTGCCGACTGCAAGTTTCGTTTACTGTCAGCTTGATATTTAGGTGAACCGACAGTTTGAAGTTGTTTGTTTTCCCGAGATCGAGAAAATGTTAACTAGAAACTCGCCGCGATCCAAGAAGAATTTTGATGTGTCGCTTTGTCAGATTTTTGAATGAACATTTTCGCGCGGTTTATGGCGCTTTTGACTTCATGTAAGCCGGACAAGATTCAATATACTCTATCTCAAAAGTCTCAATGTTATAAAAGAAATGGTGAGAGTGCAGCCGTGCAATTATCGAGTTATATATGCACTTGGGAGGTTTGCTAAGCACTCAAGAAGCTAGAGTCGCACTCGGCTATCGCCTCGTGCGACTCTTACGCTTCTTTCGTGCTTAGCAGCCTCCCGCGTGCATATATTTAACAATTATCCTGCGAAATCGCGCGGAATATCGTCTGATACTTAGCCGACGAGGCCGTTGGCCGAGTCGGCAAAAACCAAAACCAATCTGGAAGAAGTAAAACCAAAACCAATCTGGACTCGTTAGACTATACGTCAGCTACGAGTTGTTACTTGAGTTTTGATTGGTTCACTGAATTGTCTGTGCCCTTTGTGATTGGCTAGAATGATTACTTCGTTTTTTTGTTTTACGACATTCAATTGAAAACCACTCTAAAACAGAACTGATAAAGATGGATTACTTGTAACATGGAAAACCCTGCTCTGTTATCAACACACCACCATTTCTGATTGCTGGTTATTTACTAATTTTTGTATTCTCAATTCGTTATTTATGGACTCTTGTACTTATTTATCAATGTGAAGTGGTAAAATTGTTCTAACACTGAAAAAAAAAAATTCACATTCACTTCTAAGTTTTCTACTTTAGTCAGACATAAGTGAAAATAGCCTATCAGTTGAATCCTGCTCATCTGGTCTATTTTCATCAATATGAGATTCACAGAAGGGACATAGCTGTTTATATGAAAATTCTGTGAGTAAATAAATTTTAACAGGATTTCGCAGAAGAACATTTGCAACATATGCAACTATTCAAGTTTCTATTGTCCAAGAAATGCTAAACCAGTCTCTGCATTACTAGTTCATAGAATGTAACTTTTCATCCTCCAGATGTCTCTTTAGTCTCCTTTCCAGCTGTTATGCAAGTCGTTATAGACCCTTTTCATAAATGGCTGCCAATTTAAATTTTTTTTGTATGCATTTAAATTAGCCTTACTAATCCTCATTTCAGGGTAAAAATTATTTTGAATTACCAACTACAAAATGAGGTTAGTAAGGCCAATTTTAATACTAGCAAAAGAATTTATAATATTGGTCATCATTTATGAAAGTGGTCTATGGAATGGTCACAGCTGCAAAGGAGACTAATGACTCACTTGCCAGTAACACCGACAAATTTAGACATCAAAACTGGTCAGTGTGGAACTTCTTAGGCTTGATTACCAGCCGCTGTTCAGGAAAGGAGAGCGTGTTCCCTGCCAGAGGACATGCAGGGACCAGACTTGAGAGAGCAGCGGAAATCAAGCCTAAGAACTTTTCAGCCTCTCGACAGGTTTGCCAATAAGCATGTACTTGATTGGCACACCAATGCAAACCTCTACATTCTTTTAAACCCCCACCGTCAGTGTTTTCACAAACAAAATGCCTTTTCAGGAAACTTATTCATGACAGCATGACAGGCAAGAGCTAGAGTGTGAACAAAATAATACTGCTAACTACAGAAGCAAGCAGAATTATAAACCACAAATCCTCCCAACTGTTGACAAGATGAATGAATTAAATGTCTTGACAGCGAGCAAGATTTGTATGCTGACAACAGGGCAATATGGATGAAAATAGCGCCTGTTTTCTTAAGTAAAATTTAACCACTCAAGCAGGATGCTACTCATCCAAATGTATTGATGACTTCTTGATGGAAAATCCAACTCTTTAGAGGAACAACGCTGTGAAAACGACATACAATTACAAGTACAATGTAACCTTGGCAAGAATGCCATAAACAAATCTCTTATAAATTCCATTAAAATTGTCTGGATATATACATTTTTTCTAAAAATTTTAACTTCTGTCCTCAGCTAGTAGACCACATTTTTAATTTTGGTATTGGGCTAGGACTAGCTTGAAATGGAGTCTAGTGAGAGGAAATATAACATTAAATTCTTTTTTAATACCCTCTATCACAATAGCCTCCATTGCAAGCTATAACTGCTTACAAAATTTGTGGGGAAGGTTGTCAAAATACAATACTGATTGTGATATATTTGAATCTAACTAATGCCACGCTTGAGGAGTTTCACTGCTCCCTTTCCCCTATTTTATTGAAGAACATGGTGTGACTAAGTCTTTTAGTAAACCATGACAATGAATATGAGAGGGAGGGGGAAGGAAAATCGATAACCTTTCCAACATTTTTGTCACAGGTTGTGGTCCCAGTCCAATATCAAGAAAACAAATTTGAGCTATTCTCATTTGAAACTTGAACAACTGTGATGTTCTGGAGATAAGTTGAGCAGGAATTTGTTGAGTTTCTTGAAGGTTTGCCAGAAGTTCCACCAGCCATGACTCCAATATGAAGTTCTCACTAGCCACTGAACAAAACCATGATGATCTTTAAAATAGCAGTGTGTGTGTCACAACTGTGCTTCATACAATAACACCTAAAGCCATACAAGATGGAGGTCGATACGGTGGTGGCGGATCACCCGCCCTTACGCTTTCATTATCATCCAATACTGCACTGTAGGGTGGAGGTGCAACATTTCCCTCGAAGAACCCCGAGACAGTCTGTCGGGTACCATGAGTGACAACACGTCCCCTACTATTGCGATGATGTCGATGATGTCTAGTTCTATGTCTCGGATTACGTGGTCGAATACATATTCTCATAGGAGCTCTTTCAATTGAGGAGTTCCTTTGACGTTTTGAAAGTGTTGTATGCCGCACAATGCTGAAGACGACAAGAACTACTAAAAACATACAGGTGCACACTGTTGCCACGACTACAAATGTGTACGGAAGATGTCCAGTTTCTGGTTCAAGTTTACTTTCTGCAGGTTTTTTTGTAGTATTTATTCTTGTCACAGGAATAGTTTCTCCTAGAAAAGAAAAACACAATAAACAATCATTGTTGGTCAATTCTATATCAGCAAGTCAGCATTCAATCAAGCTCATTCATGTCTTTCACAAAAGTAATAAGACAGGCAAGGTGTTCCGGCCAAGACACTGAACTCTCAGATTGCCTCTTTCCACCTGGGTGTATTAAAGAGTAGCAGTGAATTAAATTTCAGGGGAGAACCATACGATGACTAGCATCCCATCCATAGGGGGAGTAGAAATACAGTCACCTAGTTGTTTAACCATACAGGAACCAGGATACACTTGGCCTGACACAAATGCTACATCTATACAGCTGACTCAAGTATCTTGTCCAAGAACACAACACAATGATCCAGGCCAGGGTCAAGATATATAACAGCGGTGATCAGTGTTTCAGCCAGAAAATTTTACTTGAGGACCAAAGTGGCCTCTGAAGGCCTTTCTAGGAGCCAATTTTTTAGGAAAGGGGTCAATAAATTGAAAGCTAGAGAAGGAAAAAATGCATCAGGGTACCGAGGAAAATAATAAAAGCAGTTTATTTGGATTTATGATGAAATTTGATAGTACATGTAAGTGCTTTTTGAAGTGTTTCTACTCAATAAAGTTTCTTTTGAATCAGGATCCGTGCATTACAAGGCATAGGCATACATGACGTAGTCACTGATCAACGGTTTGCAGTGCATTTTTGGGCGATTTCAAACACGGTCAGTTTTTCAATGTGAGAGACTCAATACAGCAAAGCAAAAGGATGGATTGACTTTTTTCTTACGTTGAATGTATTAGAAGCAAAGATCTTTCAATATGATTTTCTAGAAGTACATAATGTGTGACAAAATGACCGTAGCTGATCGTCAACACAGAGAAATGTAGTTGCCATTATGGCAACTAAACCAGAATTTTTAGTCGCAAAGGATGAAATGTTAGTTGCGTTGGTGACAGTATCGGTCGCAATTTGAGACCAGGGAACGCTTTTGAAATATGCCTATGCCTGTGTTAAGCCTGCAGTCTTGTAAAAAGGGCCTTTTTCGTCTTTCTGGGGGCAACGCAGGATTCCCGAAATGACGTGGTCCGGCGGAAACACTGGGTTATTGGAGATGTGCAACAAGAAACTGAATGAACTCCTCTTTTCCTATTTTCTTACCTGTTTTAGGGGCTTTGGTAGCTTCAGATGGTTTATCTACTTTCTTGTCATCGTCTGATTGAACAAATAAGAGAACACATGAAACAAAAACCTTTTAATAAATTTGTTACCTTTTCAAACAGAATATAATTTGATTGAGAATTAGCATGAGTAAAATCTACAATCAATCCCTTAGTCAGAGATTTTCTTTATAAAATTCTTGTTTCCCATCTGCTTGGATTCAAATTGATCAATAACAACTGCAAGAAGACATTAGGAACATTGATCTTCAGGCAGCAAAGAACAATTAATTTAATTGAAAGCATTGCTTTCTCAGATCATGCATACTCGATCGACATCTCCATCAACAATTGATTGGCATCTCTGGCGATACTTGGTCAACACTTTGTCAACATCTTGGTCGACAGTCAGTCGAGAGTCAACTAATTTTCACAGACACACCATTGAGTATATATTGATACATGAGTCGGTCAACACACTGCCAACTATCAACCAACCATTGATTGAGCATCAATCAAGATGTGGATGGAGCGTTGATTGATGGTATTGATTGACACCCGAGCACAGGTGCCTTTAGTACACATGATAAACTTTCTCACATTCAGTTGAATTTCATAACTTTTTCCTTGCAAATCAAGGTCTTCAAACTTAGATGGTTTCATGGCTTGGTGCATGTGAAAGTTATAATTTTGAGCCATTTGATTATACTCTGCACAAAACAATCAGAAGTCAGCATGTAGGACTCTTGTGGAAATTTTGCCTTTGAAAATTTTGTGACCAGTCAGTCATGGTGACAGGTGAAAATGAAACTAATAATAATTACAGTTGAACCTCTACTAACGGTCATCTCTCTACAAAGGAGAAGTTCCACTTTATTGTTCTAGTGGGGTGTATGAAAGGCAGAACTCTCCAGAACTGAAAATGTTCAACCACTCCTACCAACCTTTCTTCTTGAGGACTTCCAATATCCGAGAGTAGTTTACAAAGAAGCATTCTCTGTGTTTTTCAAGGATATCGATGGATAACACAAATTTTGGGTGCTTCATGGCATGACACCCTGTGAGTTCACTGATGCACATTCGCAGTTTCTTCACCTCAGGGCATATTGATGTTGCATTCTGGTTATACTGCTGGTAGCAATTATTGACGTGTTTCTCATTACATTCTTTTTTATGAACTGTAGAGAGAGGAGAAATTACAACATCAACAACTCATACTATTGGTAAAAATTTGATTAAACGCCCTTCCTCCAATAAACATGCACCCCCCTTTTTAATAAGAGCCTCCCTCTTGATTGTCGTTCTTTTTATAAGTACCCTTACCTCAATAAGCGCCCTTTCTCCAAAAAAATTACAAAACATTTAAAACTTAGTCACTGAATATAAAAGAGACTGATTAGAAAAGCAAATCACATACTCTGCTTTCTACAAACATAATATTAAACATGCTAACTTAGAATAATGTGACAAGGCAATGTGTAGTTCAGGGAAATGTCCATATCCCCTCCCCTAAGAGGGAGTAATGGAAATTCCAATGGGTGAGGGAGAGAATCAAGAAAAGTACAAACCAAACCTGGAATTTCCTGAGAGAATGAGGAAGAAATAGGGTGTCAAATTAAAAAAAACTCTCCACGGGAAGGATATGCATATTTTCTGGAACAACAAGATGCTTTTGTGACTGTGAACACAAGTAACAGTCCTTGTAACCATAGGCATAGAAAACCTACCACTTCCACTTAGCTCCCCAGCTCGCAACCTCACTAACTGACTACAAAATAATACAATATCTATCTACCCGGTAAATCATATTTAGAGTGTAAAAATCAAATGTTAAAATCTATATGAGCTCAATAAATATTACTATTACTATTATTATATGAGTAATACAGACTGGTAAATGGACATCATACCTTTACTTGCTTGAATACAATCTGGATAAGAATTCATTTTCTTCACAAGCATTTCATACTTGAGTCTTACAACTTGGCTTGGCCATTCCTTATTATTTACACAAGCCGTAAGACAAACTTGCAATTCCACCACCTCAGGGCAAACTGGCAAGGTGTTTTCATTGAATTGATCTTCACATAATGTCAACCGTCTTTCAGTGCAGTTGTTTTTGACATTAGATTCTAGAACAAAAAAGAAGGTAAATCAGTAAATAAATGTTTTGCACAAGGTCGTAAAACAAACCAAAAGTACCTACAAGTAATAAGCACAATCTACCCTCAATTGTCCAGACTCCTTGTGACTTCTCCAAGGTTCCAATTTTTGAAAGCACATGGCATCAAAACAATAAGAGGCTAATTTCTGACATTCTCTGTTAAAATAATGTAACTTAATCTAACATGAAGGACTTAACCATGCATGCATTTGTCTCACTAGTATTCTGTTATCAATTATCCAAGCCTAAAGTTTTAATTGATTAATGAATCTAGGTTATTGACATTTTGCTGTCAGTAATTATCTGAACATTTCTGAGCTAAAAACCTAGCTAGAAATAGAAAAGATGACTGTTTGATATCAAAAACCTGCCAATTTTTCTCCAGGACTAGATAACGGAAACTTCAAAAATAAAGGCATTTTAATTAAGATAACTTAATTAAAAGTCTTATTCACCAAAGCTGTGCTCTGTACAAAATTGACATAACCCAAAGGTCCCAACTTATTTATATATAGGGTGCCCAATAAGTTTTGGCAACAACTATGCTTTTCCTGTCTCCCACAGGCAAAAGAGAGTGGCGTCAAGTGATTTATATTTACAGGAAAGTGAACTTGACTTGGCACACCAAGAGGACAACAAAGTGTTTACTTATGCTTTTAATCTTCAGTGTTGCTATTAAGAAACACTAAATTAATAGCAGTTCCTAAATTTGCATTTCTTCCAGTCTGCAGTTGACTTATTTTTAGCTAGCTGGCACCCCTGTTTCTACTTCCCCCGACACAAACTTTTCAATGGCAAAGCACTATTTCAACTTTTTAATTTGCAATTAAATTTGTAATTTAAATGTGCAAGTTTTCTTCTCAAAAATTATTTAACACAAGTGTAGTTAACAGGGTCATGGAACAGGAAATTGCCCAAAAGATTTTAAATGAACTCTTAGACAGTGCAGGAAATGGCTTTAGCATGGCCTGCCAGCATATATATTGCACGCAAAGGAGAAGTCACGACAAATACACTGCAATTTCTTCAATGCACGGGCTAAGTTCAAATATCGAGGAATTGACCCCATTTATCTGTTTTAAGTATCAGTGTTTATCAAGCTATCTCATGTTTAGATGAAGTAGTGACTAATTCAATGTAAATTGCTTCTCATGATATCAAAACCAGGCAACTGGCTTGACTGGTGAAACATTCAAAACAGTACACCGCCTCGGGCGACATGACGAGCGAAAGCAAACGCTCCCTTGCATGAAAGATTTCAACATGTGTGACTGCGAACGCAAACAGACAATGTTATCTTCGCACACATTTGAGTGCAGGGGATTTTACATTCTTGTAGAATATAATCCCTTTATTTCAGGTAACCTAAGTTCAGGATTGAAGCTTATAAGCATACTTTTGTCGTTAGCAGTTTAGAGAAATATGAGCCCACAAAGCGATCGACGAAAACAAACGAGAGAAGAATACAAATTCTCACCACCACAGCCGATTTCGTGATATCTGCCAACTCTCTATTAAATAATATTGAGATTTGCGGCTAGGTGATGGCAGAAACGAAGTCATAAGCTTAATTCTTAAGTTTTATTAGCCAAACATGGAAAATGAAGCCTGCCAAGAAAATCTATATGTACGGTGAACGAGATGCGTGGATCGAACACAACACGAAATTCAACTCTTATCAGAGTCGATGCGTCTTGTTCAAACGGTAACAAACATTAATTATATTCAACTGCAGAAAAGAGTAATAAGAGTTTTCCCTAAGCAGAGATTTGACTTGCTAACTAGTAAAATCTGCACGCATTTCAATATTCGTGAATCTGTTCTCGGAACAAGAAATCTTATGTTCTGGAACAAACCCAAAGTGAAATTTTATGCCAACTCTGGTTGAGGTAAATTCGACATGCTCGACCAAAAACACGTCAGATCTTATAAAACACTTTATCGTTCCCATCCAGAGCACAAATCCTAAAGGAAATGAAGAAGTAGCTACTTCAAGGGTTCAAAGTTGGCGTCAAAACAACGAGTGCTTTCGTAGACACTGTTCTATTTTCATCACTGGTCGCTCCTACAACTATACCAAACCATCGGAGCAGAACAACCGAGCTTTTAATCTTCAAAGAAGCTAACAAACAAAATCTATCTTCTAACGTCACTGTGAAAGTTTAATGTTTCCTTAAGTTGTATTTTCCGTCATGTTCACTTACCCACTGAAGACATAACAAGCACAAAAATCAACAAAACGAAGCACTGTCCCTCTGCCCTATCCATGTTTCTTGTGCATATCTGCAAACAACAAACCCCACTGTCGGGTTTTGTGAATGTGTCCAATTATGGAAATTGGCTCGAAGATGAGCGCAGTGATTGGCTGGCGAGCGAAACAGATGTCACTTTCTTTCAACCTTTGGCGGCCAAATGATTACAGGTCATTCGTGATGAAATAAGAGAAAATTGGCGCTATTGTAATAGAGCCAATCGCAAATGGGGCTATTTTCCCGTCGGAAACAACAAAGGCTTTCGCTAAATAAGGCTTAAGATGCCGAAAAAGAATAGCTTTTATCCCTCGCGTCTGGGGAAATGAACGAACATAAGATGCCGCCTGATTTACATTTCAAGCACAACTAAACGAAGCGTCAAAACAAAGCTGGTTTTCATTTCTGCAAAATGAAGCTTTTGTAAAATTTCAAGTACCGACAGGGAGGCCAAGCTTTTTAAAAACTTGAACTTCAAGACATTTGTCATTTTTCAAAAGCCCTCGTTAGCAGAAATTTTTTTCCGAGTGAATCGCACTTGGCCTGAGGAGGTATTTCAAGACGTCGCATTGACAAAGCAAAAATGTTATATTAATGTTATGAAGACGAGGTTATTTTACAGTAATACGGTATTTAAATTTAGAAACATTTGTTTATTATTTTATGATGTTTGTTTAAGAAATGTTCTTCAAAGAATCAGGTAGCATTGCCTCTAAAATTACTACTAAGCCAATTATCAGACGACAGCTCTCTAAATTCAATCAGGATTCTGATCGAGAATTTTTTTTTATTTCGCATTTCATTTTCTTGTTTATTTATTTTTTTTTTGTTTCGTTCTCTTTCTTTCCAACTAATATGCACCCAGAGTTCCTTGCGCTGTTTGCGGGAAGTTCAAAAATCCAAACAACCAATCAAATGATCGAAAAGTTCGTTTACCGTCTTCAGCGAGTTGTACTGACTGCGTAAGAAACGTTTCTTCCCCTGGTTTCTACCTTTGTGTGTTTGCCGATCGCCTTAGCTTTTAGTTTTATAAGTTATCTTTAGCTGTGTTATTAGTTTTTACGAGTTAATTTCTGGATACCTACCTACGTTTTGGTAAGTACTTTGATGTGAAGCTCGTAGTCTCTGTTTGTGTGAGCCGCCATGTTGCATTTGGTTGTGTTGTGGTGTGAATGCCTGCAAACTCCCTGGCCGTTTTGAAAGCGTTTAGTCCCCATTAACGCCACATCTTTTATCAAATTAAAGTTTTATTTCCACTTTTCTGTTCATTATTTTCATAATCTTGGTATTATTATTCCAAAACAAATGAAATTCCAAATCTTCAAAGAATTGAGCTCGTATGTTGCGTTTTTAATACATGTAGCTTACAAATCCTTACAGATAATGTTGTTAACCAAATGCTGATGATAAGAGTAAAATCGAAAAGAGACTGGACGTATGAAGTTTGTCATAACGAAACAAAATTATTCCCTAATTTGAAGTCGTGAAAATCTTCTAATTTGCCAAAAGCTTGCTAAGTACAAACTTCAATTCCTAATCACGAGCAACATTGATGTTCTTACTTTGTATCTTCTTTAGACATTGGTTTTTATATGTGCCGAGTCCAAGACTAGAAGCAGCGAAAAATGGATGTTACCGAAGTACAAGTTGTAAGTTCCTTTTAATAAATAGACAGTTTCCACACTGAAACCAATAATTGAAACAAACAAAACTACACAAAGCCCCCAAAAAACATCCTTGCAAGTTATATGATCAGAACTTTATAACTGATTATGAATTTTGACGTATATTCTGCTCAAACTGTCTATCTTGAAGTATGATTGAGCAGATGAACCTTGCTTGATCTTGAATTCCCCACAATCTGAAACTCAAACTCAAATCAGTTTCCTCCGGATGTGCTAATTGGTAGTCTAAATTTCAGAAGAAACGGCTGAAATTCAGACTATACCAATGGCTACCTCCAACCCCTGCCCTCTTGAACCATTTTTTGGTTTCCCTTGGCAATTCAAGATAGTAGCTAAAGCTAAATAGGTTAAGTCTGCATCTGAGTCAAGTGGCCCATCATATTTCTACTCCCCCCTGGATATGATGCTAGTCTCTCACAGCATTACTGGTACCCCCAGCATAGGCTCGATTTCCGCCGCTCTCTCGTGTCTGGTCTACCCTCCCCGAGAAGAGACGGCTGGACGCGTGAGTGGCAAACCATGTCTGTGACATAAAAATTCTTGCGGCGTTTCTGGTGGTCAGAAATGTCATCTGATGAGAACCATAGGCGGGCCCACATGACGCCTACGGCTCGCAGTAACATTTGTACATGTGCCGTTTTCGCCACCTCTTCTTTCAATTTTGGCCTTCCAACCTATTTTGTTTCACACTATTGTTACAGAAGGGCATTATATGCTGTTTTCTGTCTAAGAATTTTTTGAAAAAAGTGGAGCAGAGCTGTTTGACTGTGGTATGGCACATGACATGTCAAAGGTCACACATATGTTGGTGTGCATCGTGTTGACACCATTTTGCCAGTTCAGTTTGCTTTGGTTCATTTAAAAATTTAATTTTGTCTGGCTTCGCCAGAGACTGGTGTCACTTTCCTTCAAGAAGACTACCGTACACATCAATTTGCTTGAGTATTTTTTTTCTTGAGATGGATGTTGCGTTTATCCCTCTGATCTTTGCTGACTTTGTTCGTTACCTGACATTCTGGCACCACATGATTTAAATATAGATTCTCACGCATAAAGTCTGTTGAGTATTTTGTGTGTTGTATGGGTCTTGTATATGCCGCTATGGAATAAATCAGGCATTATTTCATCAGTTGAAGTTATTTGGTTAGATTTCCCGCTAACGTGATCGCTCTTCATATCGCACAACTTCTTTGCTACTGTGAAAAAGATAATTTATGCAGCCTACTCGATTTAGGCAGGCAGATTTGTTATTGGTCGAAATTAACAATACTAAGGTCCACGAGTCCAGCCATGAGTTCGGGGGAGGAGCGCGGGCTCCTTTCCCGAACAGCGGCTGGTAATCGAGCCTACCCCCAGCATTAATTTGGCTTGTACTCATTTGTACACCTGGGTGGGAGAGGTACTGCAAGAGTGATGTGTCTTGCCCAAGAACACAATGTAATGTCCCCAGCCAGGGCTTGAATCCAGACTGATCGATCCGGAGTTGAGTGCATTAACCATGAGGCCACTGCCTTGCCTTCACAGTTAAAGATACCAGGGTTCAAGAGTATAATGCTATACTGCTGTCTGACTATAAAAACCTTCTTTTACTTTCTTCAGCGTTCGCCATTATCAACACAAGATCAAAATATCATGGTCAGCAAGCAAATGGTAAAGCCCCAATTTGTCAGTAAACTGAGACCGCCATCAGCCGTCAAGAGACCTCGTGAACAGGCATTCACTAATTCTGCTCCACCCAACTGTGAGGTTTGTATGTCAGACTAAGATAAAAAAAAACTCTATTCCATCTTGGCCTAAGTAAACAGATGCCACACTTTGCATACTCTTGATTCTTTCCATGCTTAAGAAAAATTTGTTACAATTGACTATAACCTGTGATCATGCACTCTTATCGCTTGCTGAGGAGGGAGAGAGATAAAGTAAGAAATGCCTGATATGAGTCTTTTGTAAATCCTTATTTTACATCTCTCTCACCACCGCAATAAATCAACGCCTGGTTGCAGGCTGTCAACAGTTTCCAGCACATTTCAAGACTTAGATTTTGATGACTTATTATACCACTCTTAATCAGTTGATGCTGTAACAGATCATGGTACGTTATTATCATTATCATGACACAATAGGTTACCATAACAACAGGATACTTTCTGTCTGTATGGGAGCATTAAGGCCAGGATACACGGTGCAATATTATGTTCAATGGCAAATTGCATTATGTATCCCCTGAGATTTTTGTGTACAATATTGTAGCAGTAGAATTTTGTCCTTCTTCTGCAACAACGCTCGCAACAAATTTCTTCGTGTATCCACCATCTGCAACATTTTGTTCAATAGTGTGACGTAAATCTCAGTGTTCAGCCAATCAAATCTCACATTCAAATTTATTCACTGACCCAAATGTCGCCTGTCGTATGTTACGCATAAATTCAAGTCAAGTTTACGGCTCGCCAAAAAGGAAAGTGATGGATTGCGTGATGTAAACATGAACGCATAAGAGCTTGGTAGCCACTCGTTAAATATCACACAATGTTGGCAAAATATTGCAACCGTGTAGCCTCCATCTCACACCAAATATTACTTGTTAAAAAAGACAGAAAAAAGATCTAAATCAGTGGTGAGGGTTCTTCAATCACAGAACAGTCAAACCTCTAGTAAGTGGCCACCCTCTGGGAAATGGGAGGTGGTCACTTAGTTGGGGTCAGGCCACTTAATAGAGGCTCGTGCACTTTGAATATTTATCTTAGATTGGATTATATTGCTTAGTGAACATAAAATCACTTCAAGACAGTCATGATACATGTGTGTTTGAATGTTCTTATCAGTCGTCAAATTCAATTTCGACCAACATTTTTTCCTAAAGAAAGTCAAACTACATGTATTAAAGTGCTACTGAAACGAAATTTTCATATGTGAGATTTTTGCTTAATAATAAAGTTTTAACCTTACTTGGGGACACTGTAAACTTTTTTTCACATGCGGTAAGACTTGTAGCACAATCATGGTGCCCATTTGTGTAACATAGGGCATTTTTATGAAAATGCGGCAAGTGCGCGAAAATATTATTATTTGCTACATATAAGCTAGTTAACATCATAAAAGCAATTTTAGTGAGTTTTGTGATGTTTATAAGGTTTCTAAAGCGAATTTATTAAATACCCACAATCCTTTGTGGGCGTGGCATTTGACTCTCTCACATGATTTTACTGGCTATAATGACTAAAATACAATATATAAATATATTTGAACACTATCTAGAGTTACAAAGAAGCAATAATTTCTTCATTGACATCCATAGGGACTTTGTAAATGTTGTTTCTCTTTCTCTTTAGTTCTCCACACACATGTCGCACAGTGCCGGCAAGAACAAATGCACTTTTTTTTTCGTCAAGTTTGTACGTCATGTCAATAATGTTGTCCCTGATGAAAAAGTTGCCTCTTAACCCAACTGATCCTCTGGGAAAAGTACAGCCATAGTCATCTGTGGTTGCCTCCTCCAGTTCTTCCAATCCATTGCTTGTGACTTTTAATAGGTAGTATTCAAAGTCAGGATCATCTGCTGCTGCAATGGCAACTACACTACCTTTAGCAGCCAAATCTGCAATTCTGACTGCAGTGTCACCAAGGGTTGCTTCAGTCTCCTCAGCTGCTTGCCTGGTTGTAGCAATAGATGACTCCCTTTCTAGTCTGACCTCCTTCCAGTCGTCCATCCACTCCTTGTTGCTGCAATTCCCCTCATCACCACTGATGCAGTCAATGCAGTAACAAGTGCGGTTCCGAACAAATACCCTTCCCTGCTCTGCAGTTGTCTTGACACAGTGAAGCTTTCGGATGCCTTTGAGTGTTTTAAAACTTCTGTCTGGTCTTCGTCTCACCACAGCGTCCTCACCTTCTGTAGGCACATAAAAGAAGACCCTCCGAGCAAGTCCCACGGCTTTGGTTCGTGAAGCAAATGAAGATGCTGATGGAGTGGAAAAGTTCTCCGTAAGGAAATCGGTCATGTCCTTGGCATTCCTGATCACTGCTGTTTTTCTCAGCACTGCCTGACTCACCTTCTGTTTGATATTAGCTCCAGCAGCATCTTGCTCACCTTTGGCATGCGAGGTCTCAAAGTAACTTCTCTGAATTTGGAACCCATAGTCGAAAAGACAGCACGAAAGATCTCCAATACAATGCCGTGACTTGTACTGGGCAGCACACCCATCTGTGAACTCGTGTAGTTTGTTGACCTTGATTTGCAGCTGCTCTTCCAAGTAACCCTTCACCAGTTCCTGCGCCTTGTGCACTGAGTGGAAGTCTTGGACTTCATCATCAGAGATCACAAACAGGTGCTCCTTTATTATCTGTGGATCCTCTTCTGTGCTTGTCTTTCCATCTACAAATTCCACTGCATGACGATACAGGATGGTGATGTGAAGGGAGACTTTAGCCACATCAAAGTACTCCGACTGAAGCTCGTCCTGTTGCCTGCAGCTGTATCCTTCCGAATAGTCGTGAACACAAACTACCTCATTGAGTGGAAGGTGTTCAATTAGGTTGTCCATTTGCTCTCTCTGCCACTTTGCCATAAATGAATGGTACGGATATTCTTTCAGGAGGTCTGCAAAATATTGAAGCAATTCACTTGGTGGTGTTTGCTTTGTGATCAGAGCAATTTTTTTCTTTTCTTGCCCATTTGCCAAAAACTTTCCAGTTCCCACATAGGCATAGTGTTTCCAAATCACTTGTTCCTCTGTGTCTTCGGAGAGCTCTTCTGTTAGCAGTACAAACTTGTCCACACCACACTGGTCACAATCCCTATTAAGGCATTTCAGTTTGTGATAGGGCTGGTCATTTTGTTTTTCACACAAAGTAAGATCAGCTGCTTCAGTTAAAGTAGAGGGAATTGACACATCATTTCTTCCACTTTTTCTACATGCATTTTTCCAGAATTTCAAGCAGTCCTTAAAAACAATTTGTGTTTCAACATGCTTTCTACAAAGACATGACCTTCGGTCCTTTTCTTTTGCAGCACGGATGAAAAAGGGCTTCAAGGATTCAAACTTCCGCTGCTTTATTTTCACATCAGGGTGAATAGCCTGGAATTCCAAAAACGCTTCTGTTTGTGTTTTTTCGAGGACGTGCTTGGCATGCTCAATGTATTCTTTTTTTCCGGTTCTTTTTCTCAGAACATCTTTTTTATCTCCTGTCGGTCTGCTGGCTTCATACGTCCAGTAATTGAAGACAAGCTGTTTATCTTCCTGGCTAATTGCATCGCCTCTTGTTTTCCGCTCAAGATAAAGCCAACTCTTTTTTTCCCCCGATAATATCTTTTGCCTCTCTTTGACGGCCTTTCTCACGCTCTTACGCCCCACATTTACCAGGGTAGAAAGCGTCTTTTTTGCCCTTGATTTACCAACATTTTGGCCAAAGGCAAGATGTTTCAATGCAGAATATGCAGCTTGCTTGTCCTTTGAGCGGCTTTTTTTAACATGGTCTGCTCCTTCCGCAATATCCGCTGCGAGAGCTCGAAGTGCCGCAGTTTCTTTCATTTCTTCGGGCGATTTTATTACGCCTTTCTTCTGAAGGATTTTTCTTGTCCGTGGACTAGATGAAATAGCTTCAAGAAGTTCTGCCTTTTTTTCAGGAGATTTTGGCAGAGCTTCAAATGTTTTCTTCAGTGCCCGTGTCTTGGCCATCCTGTTTTGGAATGTGGGCGTCGAAGGATTGGCAGTATCATCATCCGAACTTTGGCGAATTTCTTCCCTTCGTTTCTCTCGTAATCGTCTCACCCTTTCTCGAGTTTGCTGCCGAATTTTTTCTCTTCTTTCCTCATCTACAGCTTTCTTTTCCTTTTTTTTCTTTTTAGCCGCTAGTTGGTTTTGTTTTAACTGTTGAGACCGCCGTGTCACGCCAACGGCTTTCGTCTTCCCGGTTTTACGCTTGTACTCTTTGACGTCCGCAATTTTGCACTCACGATTTCGTTCGTAATACTTTCTGTCAGCTTCTTTCTTTTTCTCTATCTTTTTTTCTCTCCACTTCTTCATCTTTTCAGCACTCGAAGAGCTTTCCTTTTTGCTATTCATCTTTGAAGAACGCTTTTGTTTCCGCTCTGTTCTTGTGAAATCGCGTGGGTCGTAAGAATTGAAGTGGGCGATCCAGCACGTGTTTTCATGTTTCAGAGGCGATCCAGCACGTGTTTTCATGTTTCAGACGCGATCCAGCACGTGTTTCAGACCCTGAATTGTCCACAGAACACCCCGCATATACAGAGGAGAGGTCACAAAGGATCCCTTCGATGTTTATTTCTCATTAGCCGTTTGAGAGCTTCGTTTTGTGCAAAGGTTTTGTGCAGTTTTCTGTGCAGAGCGGGTTTGAAATTTGATCGTTACACTTAGATAAATACAAGGCGAGAGTGAATATAGGTTTCCGATTTAGTTTATTTCAAATATCTTCGGTTGTATTGTACATAAGGCTGTGAAACTTTGCGGATTTGTATTTGAATACGTGAACTGTGTTGTGGAGATGTCTCAGCGGCCAAGGTGAC
>OZ026605.1:5896127-5963627 GCA_964020085.1 Micromussa lordhowensis
AGAAATACATGTATGCAGGAGTTATTGTGTGGCAAGGAAGTCTTCAGGAAAGTCTGAGATTTCTGATTAGTTTTGTCTTGGTAGAAATTTTACCATACAGACCACTTTTCCATGGAAATGGTCAAAAGCTGCAGTGTTTTTTTTTACTTTCGAGTTCTATGTAAGAAACTATCTACTTACCTAGCTTGCTTGATGGAGCTGTACTGGGGAATATTGGCCCAAGCCCCAAGGCCATAGCAGTAATTAGGACCAAGTGCAGTGCTCCGTTAGTTAGAGGTTAAAAATAATTTGAAAAGGGGGGGAGGGGGGCTAGTGAAGTGACTTTCAGGCTAGTACATCATATTTACAGTGTGCCCAAAGGTCAAGCCTGTGGTTTTTTTTCTTTCACCCTGTGCAACTTGTTGCTTGATGGCATTTTAATAATACCCTTTCATTACAGCCAACACCCAAAATGAAGAAATCCACATCTCAGACCTCTGTGAAGTGTGCCTCGCAAGACAAAACAGGAACAACTAGGTCAGCTGTCTCTGCAGCTTTGAGACGTCAAACTACAACTAGTACTGTGAGGAGAGGTGCTACCTCGACACAGGTGGCACCCCGACCAGCAGGAAGTCAACTGTCTTCTACAACCAAGAGACAAACTATAGCTTCTAAACCACCAAGCACAAGTAAAAATGTTCATTCAAAGGCTCCGGCTTCTGAACCATTGCCTGGTCTAAAAGGTAACTTTCTTTAAGAATGTTATGTGTGTTTTGTAGACGAGGGGTACTACTAACTGGAAACTTTAAAGGGGAAATGATCTGTTTCCATACGTCAAGTAAGGTAGGTAAAGTCTGCATACGAGCCTAGCGGCTCATCAGGCCGGAGCTTATCCCGGTTTCAGTAGCATGAAGTGACTAGGAATATTTCTACTCCCCCCTGGATGGGATGCTAGTCCATCGCAGGGTTACCCCCAGCATCAAATTCGGCGGTACCCATTTATACACCTGGGTGGAGAGAGGCACTGTGAGGGTGAAGTGTCTTGCCTAAGAACACAACACAATGTCCCCGGCCAGGGCTCAAACCCAGAGCGCTCGCTCCGAAGTCGAGCGCACTAACCATGAGGCCACCGCGCCCCCTTAGTAAGAGAGAGGTAAAAGCTCTAATGTCAGATGTTGTCAGAGCGGATTTTGTTACCCTGATACAATGGAACCTCGCCATATGGCCACCTCGTAATTACGACCTCTTTATTCTGGCCTGAAAAGAAGATCAGTCAGTCACTTTGTTATTTAAAGAACCCCTTTAATGCGCCCACCCCGTTTATACGGCCAGATTTTTGTGGCCCGTTGGTGTCTGGATTAAGGGGGTTCTTTAAATAACAAAGCCACTGACTGATATTTTGTTCACGGTGGAGGTGCAGTCGCCTGATGGTTAGTGCGCTCGACTCCGGAGCGAGTCGCCGGGGACATTGCGTTGTGTTCTTAGGCAAGACACTTTACTCTCACGGTGCCTCTCTCCACCCAGGTGTATAAATGGGTACCAGCGAATTTAATACTGGGGTAACCCTGCGATGAACTGGCATCTCATCCAGGGGGGGAGTAGGAATACTCCTAGTCGCTTCATGCTACTGAAACCGGGATAAGCTCCGGCCTGATGGGCCACTTGGCTCGTATGCAGACTTTACCTTTACTGTACTTCTACCGTGTTGATCCAAGGGCATAATTCACCGACACGCCGTGTTTGTGGGTTCACTGCTCCATTCCGAGGGAACTGTAAACATTGAGCAATCTAAAACCTTCGACAAACTGAAAAGACCTTTTTTTGGTGCGTCTTATTCCTTCATCGAGGGACGATGTCTTTTCATTTGCTTGTTTGTTTTTCGGGGTGAAGAATCCGTATTCATACACGCTAACGCTGTCAATTTTCCCCTTTTTGTCAGGAAAGAAAAGGCCCGCTTGGGACTACAAAGGGAGATTGGAAGACATGGAGGGGTTGATGTTAAAGTCCAAATCTTTCATGGAGGACATGACGAAGACAATTGGCGATAACCAGGGTAGAATAGGTTATCTGGAATCTTTGAACAAACAACTCGAGGGCACGGTGCAAGTCAAACATCAACAAACCGAAGAGGTAGCTTTTCTTTTGCGTCTTTTTCTTCTCTTTTTTTTTTTTTTCAATCGGTAAATGGGCGCACTGGGCCAGAGCGCCATATTTCACCAAACGCGTTCTCAAAGTTGACGGTCCAGAAATAACTTTTTTCAGTTCATTGAATGTTGATCATGGATCCGATGGCAACATTTTTATCCACTATTCGCTCTTCACTATTGACTTTAAAACGTTAGTCTTGTTTGCCGATAGACAGTCATTGAAACTTGACACTCCGTTGACGGTTGAGAATTTAGAGTTATCTTTTCCAAAACAGTGAATGAAGAACAACAACGGACGCACGCACGCACGCACTTTTTTTTATTCTTTTACCATTGCCCTCTACCTCGCCCTTCCTTACTTTCTTCCTCTCTGTCTTCTCTTCAATTTTTTTTTCTTCTTTGTTATTCACGTATCGGTTTGCCCAATCGTTTTTTATTCTCTCAGTATTTCGTTAATTCGTTAACTCACTTATCAGCCCGTTCGTCTTTCAGGAACGTTTTCATTCTCACACAAAATCTGTGCGTTTTTCACATACACCACTTATTTCAGTTATCTCTCTTTTTTTTACCTTTCCTTTTAAGGCCACAGCCAAGATTCAGGATCTTCAGTTCAAAATCACCAACGCTGAGGAAGAAGTCAGATCTCTTCAACTGAAACACGAGTTTGAGCTAGAAGTCGAGAAAAGGGCCAAAAAATGCCTCCAACAAGAAAAAGATTCGCTTGAAAACGAGCTGAACATCTCCAAACAAGAGGTCATGGCCTTGAAATCTACCGTCGCGAAAATGACCGCAGATTCCCTGGGTATAACCACAGAGTTACAAGCTACAAAGGTCGGTTGAGTTTTGTATAGCGTTATTCATTATCTGTTCTCGACATACTCCTTGTCTCCTCTCTTATTGCCTTTTTTTGTTTTCTATAAGTTTTCCTTTCGCACTGATTTTCCCTGTAGTCCGACGAGTCGCCACTCATCGCGTCCTCTTTTGAAGACGTTTATCCACAGCGAGAAAGACCTCTTAGAACCCGTCCACACTAAAGCCGGAAGAATTTGAAAACTGAGGTTTCACTCTTAAAACGCATCAAATGTTTTCCGGCCACACTACGCCGGAGGGATTTAAGAACGCAACAATCACCGGATTTGTGTGGACAGAGAAATCAAATGCTAATCGTGACTACATCATTTTCGAAAAGCTCTGTTTTCAAAATGTTTTCCGTCCACACGGAAACACAAAGCCGGCGTTATCAAATTCCTCCGATTTAGAAAGCGTTTTCAAATAGCTCCCGGCGTTTTCGTGACGGATTAGTGTGTACTAAAGAAAGCTGCGTTTTCAAATTTCTCCGGTGTAGTGTGGCGCTGCCTTAGATTCGTACAACTACACAAGCCTGTGCGCTTTCTCTGATTGGTTGTTGCTTGGTTACCAATTTTCGCGCGCCTTCAACACCCAATCAGAGACACCGCCTTGATCTCTACAGAGCAACGTCATCATTGAGGAATGTCGTAGGTCGAATTCGTGTCACCTGTCTCCAGGTCTCACACTCTATAAGGAATGAGCGCCCTAGCAAATAACTCTGCTAATTCAAAATATCACCACTGGCGTCTTTTCAAAAGGTCAATCTAGAAAAAACCCTCAACGAAAGTCGACAAAAAAGCGAGGCAATTTCAAAACTCGAAGAGACGATACGAGGTCTTCAAGAGCACGTGGCTGGTCTGGAATCCAAACTCCGCTCCGAAGAAACGATCCGCCGCGAGCTTCATAACACCATTCAGGAGTTGAAAGGCAACATCCGGGTTTTCTGTCGCGTGCGGCCCATGCTGACGTCAGAAGATAATCAGCGGCCGTGCGTGTTTTCCTTTGGACAGGACGAGAGGGAACTGGTGGTAGAAGCAACGTCGCCGAATGAGGTGAGCTTTTCTCTCCTGTAAGTCTAATGCCGCTAGTAACGCTTTCTGTCTGTTTCAAATCCCGCGTGTCCCTTTAGCTCGTGAACAGGTTCCCGGCGAGGACGAAAGAACAAGGCTAAGAATTAAGCGAGCTGTGTCGTTTTTTTCCTGTCCAAACTGCTCTTGGCTATCTTCGCGCCCCCCTTTTGGTCGCCCTATAACCCAGTTAGGAGCCTGGACAGAAGCTAATTTCCCTTCAAGTTTGCAGCCATCATCCGAAACAGTTCGCGCAAAATTGCTGACCACAAATTTAAAACATTTCAAATAGTTCAAAATGCTTCAAAGAGTGACAAAGCCGGGCTGTAGTTTCATTGTCATCAAAATATTTGCCCCAAACACTCACCGTTGGATTTTATCATCCCACAGAGTATTTGCGGAACCAAAAAAGCCGCGCCTAAGCACGAGTTCAACTTCGACAAGGTGTTTACTCCTTCTTCAAGCCAAGAGGACGTGTTCGGTGAAATATCGCAGTTGATTCAATCAGCCTTGGATGGTTACAATGTCTGTATATTCGCTTATGGACAGACAGGCTCGGGAAAAACATACACCATGGAAGGAAACACTGCAGACCACGATAAACAGGGAATGATTCCTAGGGCCATGGAAAAAGTGTTCAGCACGTCCCAGGATCTCAAAGAAAAGGGCTGGCAGGTGAGCAACGATTACGCGCGCGCTTTTAGTTTGTTGTGTCGCTTGAAAATCTCTTTCGTTGTTGATTGACAATAGGCCCTTTGCAGCTGGGGTCACGTGACCAAATTTTATGTTATGAGCTATAACTTTAAGAATGCCGGAAATGGAAAGAGCGCATCGAAAATACCAAATTGGCCAAGGTTGAGCCCCCCTGGAATGAAAGAGTAAGTTTATACGACAGTTTGAATTTTCGGAAAATTTAGAAGTTTTGTATGGGAAATGTTGCTGGAGAGCAAGGTCTTGCTCTCCAGCAACATTTTTCATACAAATCTTATTCTTTTAAAACTTCAGACAGTCATAAAATCTCATCTTTTAATGATGAGGGCCTCGAATTTGGCCATTTTGATATTCTCGACATGCTTTTTCCATTTCTGGCATTTGTTAAGCTATAGCCCATAATTTTATGAAAAGTAGGTCACGTGATGGCTTAGCTGCAAAGGGCCCATACTCTGGTTTAGGATCTTTCGCGTGGCAAACCGGCTTGGATCTGTTCTGTATACTATTGCGGTGTTGTTCTAGAAATTAGGCATTACGTATGGGCTACCTATTTCAAGCTCCCAGTTTGTCAACTAATTTTTTTAAAGGTAGCGTGCAAAAAAGGAAAAGCGAACTGGTGAAAAAAGTCTTGCGCTAGCAAGTGTGTTTTTATCCCCCCCCCCCCCCCCCCTTAAACCTTCTTGGAAATCAGGCTGAACATAATCATTTTACTGCGATGGAATCCCGTTATTTCGACCTCTTTATTATTAATTTAGAGTATATTTTGCTTCCTTGGCAATAAACGTTAGGAGAAGTCTCCCCTCGCCGTCATATTTTTTCCCTACCGCGATCTAATTGTGTGAGCTTAGCCTTACACTCGGTGACCTGATGGTTAGTTCGCTGATCTCTAGATCGACATAGAGTACGATTAGTCCGTTGTGCGTGACGCTAAAAAAAAATGGCAGCGCGAAATCCTAATGGCACGAAGCGCGCGAAAGGATTTCACGCTGCCATTTTTTCCTGACGCGTGACGGTTTATTTATAGTCACGCTCGACAGACTAAGCGTAAGAGGGACTTCTAGTAGTCCAAGGTCAACAGGTCAAGGTCAACAGGTCTGCGTTTGAGCCCTAGCCGAAGCCTGGACTAAACACTTTACTCTCACAGTGCCTCTCTCTACCCAGATATGTTAATGAGTACTGGTGATCTTAGATGCCCTGCAATTGATAAATAGTAATTCATCCAGGGTGGGGTAGGAGTAGAAATATATTCCTATTATATCTCTCAGTTACTACGCGCGATGTGATTGGTCAATATAGCGGGCCGTATTCTACTGTTCGGCCCGCTAAAATTTAATGCTGCTTTTGTTGCCAAAACGTTTCTTGATTCATCGCCAAGCGTTCTTAACTTTTACATCAAGTAAAAGTTTAAAACTTTAAATTGTGTGTATTGAGACTTACTACCGACTTAACAACGGTTTTAAATTGACTCGTTTTGCTTTCGACGTGCATAGAAATCGTGAATAGAAATCGTTCCCGAACCCGTCAGGCACACATTAGAGTTAAAATAAATATCTTACTAATCTCATCTTCTTGGTCCGTACTGTAAGTTACGGATCCTCGTTTTTTTTCCTTCGATTTTTGGCCCGCGCGCTTCACGCTTGGACCATAAATCGAAGGGGTAAAACCTCGGTCCGTAACTTACAGTACGGACCTCGAACTCAGTTAGTAAGAGGTGTGTACTCACTTTATGCAAGGGTCACCGGGGATAAAGGCCCCTGGGACCGCAATCTAGGCTTAAGGTTTATGATTATTACATTTGTGTATACCTACTCTTTCTCTTGTTAGTACGCCATTGAAGCCAGCTTCTTGGAAATTTACAATGAAACTATCAAAGACTTACTGGGTTCAGGGGATGCCAATATAAAGCACGAAATCAAACTTGTCAACCACAACAGCACGGGCGGAGCGTGCGAAGTGACAGTCACGAACGTCAAAACCGTCAATGTCACGTCAGAAACACAGGTTAGTACTGCAGAGTGACACATTACTGCGTGACTAGCAAAACAAGAACATTGTATATGTTGCGTGACGGGAGGTTGTCGCGACATTACATAGCGCAAACTTGTGTGACGAGCCTTGTGTTGCACTTTCTCTCCGAAAGGTGTGACGATCGTGTGAGTATATTGTTATTTAAAGGCGAGCGAGGAACTTGTGCAAAACGTAAAACAACATTTTGAGTCAAGCTTTACCTGACGAACCTTAACGTAAGTTATCACTCGTCTGAGACTACCCAGCAAGGAGGTATATAATTATTAAAAAAACAGCAAGGGAAATTCTAATTTGAGATGACTGTTGCTAAGGGGAAGTGCTTGTCTCTTATGTTACAGGTGTACAGTCTTTTGGAGAAGGCGACTCAGAACAGAGCTGTTGCCGCTACGCAGTGCAATGAACGATCTTCGCGGAGTCATAGCGTCTTCAGATTGAAACTTACCGGCGAAAATCATCTCACTGGTGAAAAATGTCAAGGTATAAAATCCATTTAGCCAACGTGAACGTATGAACCTTTATCCAGATTTTGATTTCCTTGCTTGTAATGTAAAGCCTGGTTCACATTTGTGCGATAAGAAAAAGAAACATGTTCCTTTTTCCATGTGCTTGCGCTTATGCTTATTTCACCAGTGTGATATCTGGAAAGACCTTCCATCTTCTTTAAAAGACTTAAGTGTGTTTGCATTTCCGAAGCATATAAAACGTTACCTCCTGTCAGAAAAAAAAAACAGAACCATTTTTCCACAGAAGTATTTTAAAGTCTGTAAATTCGCAAGTCATTTATTTACTATTTCTGTAATTTTTTTTTTACTCCTTTAATTATTGTTGTAATTCGTATCTTTAATCATCTGCTTTCTCTTCATAACATAAATTGTGCGGGGAGCTAACTAGAACCTAACGGTTCACTTAGCTCCCCAGCTCGCAACCTACTAATCAACTAAAATAAAAACATCTACCGAAACTGTATCTAGAATATAAAACCACATGTCAAAATCAATATGAGCTAAATAAAACATTATTATTATAATTATTATTATTATAATTATTATTATTATTATTATTAGTATTATTATTATTATTATTTCTTGTTTCACATGTGAGAACTGACGTGAAATAAACGCAAGCAGAAGCGCAAGAATTCAACCAATCGGCATTTTGTTTCTTCAGCGATTTAACTCGCACTGCACATGCGTATGTTGCTAGTGTGTTTACGCTTGTGCTCATCTCAAAAGTGTGAACGAGGCGTAACGATTTTGTTCCTGCCTCGTTCTCGTGTTGTTTCCCCGAGCCCTTTACGCTGAGATTTGGTACCAATCTCTCGCGCCCAGGCGGCGAAAATTTTGCGCAGGCACGTCCTGGCCAAACAGACTCGTTAGTGTACGCAAGTTTTCTACGTGCGTCTCCGTTTGGCCTGGGGCCCGTTTCTCGAAGGTCCCAAAAAGTTGTCGCACTCGGAAAGCCATAGCAAAATCTCAAACCTTACGATTACAGAGCTATTTTATTCACGTATTCTTAATACGAACAGAGGCTCCCTTCATACAAGAAGTTTCAGGCGCATACACTTCTCTTTTTTAGATACAGATTAGCTAAAAACAGCCGAAAAGTTTCCGGGCCCTAGGCAACTTACAACTTAGTTAACGCTTCCTTGCAGGAACTCTGAACCTTATTGATTTAGCGGGCTCTGAACGCTTGAGTCAGTCCTGTTCCACTGGGGAACGACTGCGAGAAACCAAGAACATCAACAAGAGCTTGAGTAACCTGGGAAATGTTATCATGGCTCTGGCCAACAAAGAACAGCACATTCCGTACAGGAATTCCAAACTCACCTTCCTGTTGCAGAATTCTCTTGGAGGAAACAGTAAAAGGTGAGATGTTGATACAAGACGCTTGCAGCCCTGTACTATACACTCTAGGAATGCATTACTTGCCAAAAAATGTCGGACGATTTTAAGGAAGTGTCCGAAGCTGGATAAAACCGAACTTTGTTGTTTCAGTCCAATTCGTTTTTTGTCGGCATAAATTTGCAAGCAATGATTCAGCAAAGTGTCCGGAATTATGGTCCGAAATTTGTCTGAAATAAAAACTGTCCGAAAATTTTACGTCCGAAATATTTTGCAAGTAATGCAGTCTCGTTTGGAGTTAACTACGACCTCTTAACAAAAAGACCAAAGGAACATCTGTGCATAATCACAACTATCATAAAGAACAGGAACCGTCTACAACTCTGTGCATTGTTTCATCTCACGCCTCAGCACTTGAATGAGATTCCTGGTTAACTAGAAACTGAAATGTTCATCCAAAGAATTGCTTGGGTGGTAGTGGTGGGTAAAATCAAAATGGCGACAACACAGGACTGGAAAGAAAATATCTACAAATCAGGAATTATCAGTTCTCCTATTAAACCTCGCAACTCCAGGAGATAGACGCATACTCGCTTATTCCATCCCCGTAGTCGTGACCTCTGATGGCGTAGCATTAGAGTCACGGTGTCTCTGGAGGATGTTGCTAGGGCGGGAAAAGTTGCAGCCAATTAGAGATATTCTGTTGTGTCACGCCACCAAAAATAACCTGGGCGCGTGACAATGTCGCAAGCAATTTGAAACCCGTGACGAACGTATAAAATCATTTGGTGTGCTGCACCAAAGTTCAAAGCTTGGCTTGATAGTCTGGTATCCTTGCTCTGAGGTTATCCTAATCATCTATTTTTTCTATCTTCAGTTTGATGTTTGTAAATATTTCACCGAAAGAGGAGTCCCTGCAGGAGACACTTTGTTCCTTACGGTTTGCCACTAAGGTAAAGAAAGATACAGTAACTCGTATTTTTGTGTTGGAAACGTGTATTTCCTCTGAATATCAAAACTATTCTAGCTGCTAATGTTTTTCTTCTAAACTTTCAAAACAAACTTCTACTGAAGGAAACCTGTAAATAGTAGTTTACCGAGATAGAAAAACACCAAAGAGATAATAATAAACTATAAAGGAACAAGGATTGTTAAGGATGGAGAAGATTGGCACGGATTACAAACGACGAGCTTGAAAAATTTAGGCTAAACTTTTCAAGATGTGCAAACCTTTAAGGCGGGGGTACACGTGAAGGCTGTTTTGAGGTCGCTTAACACGGCCTTTCTGCCAATAGCTCGGTCACTTTTCAAGCGACACTAAATCTCTCTGCTTATCTCATTAACCACTGTTTGGCGGTTTAGTGTAAATTTTTGGGTGAGTTTTGGGCGTTTTGGGAAAGAGATATTTTTTCTCAAAGGATAGGTTAAATTGAGGAAAATATGAAATGCTGAAGATTTGATGGATTTGGAAAATTGAAATTTGAAGTGAAGAATTAGTAGACGGATACCAAACAGTCCCCTAGCAACCAGGGGCTCTCTTTTGCGGGGGTCAACTGTCTGGTAGTGTTTCCAACCCATCTTAATCCTAACAATTTCCCTTTTTATATCACTTCAAATTTCACGCCTATTCATGTTTACCCCCGCCTTAACTTAAACCTTTTCTTTTTCTGCAGGTAAACCAGTGTAACATTGGAACCGCGCAGAAAAAGGTCCTCAAGTAACCCTCAGAACTCAGAGCAAAGACCTGTGGATCACCTTTTAGAGACCTGTACGATCATTTTTTTAAAATGAAAAGAAAATTTGTAATATTTTCTGATTTATTTTGTAGATACTGCTTTTTAGTTTTCCAGTGGACTGTAAATTACTTTTTATTTCGAACATAATGTGACCGACTGCTACCAAGAAAGTAGCAGCGTTTTTTTCTTCGTTATGAAGAACGGTCTTCAAGCCGAGTGCCACATGAAGCTAAAAGATTTAGTGTGATTTCCTGTTCATGGGAAAACCACGTTGATTCAAATCATAAATCAGTCCTGATTTTGAATTTGATAAAGTAACTCTGTAACGTAAAATATTAAAAAATTCTTAACCTTGTAAAAATGGTTCCGATCTGATCTTTTGTCTCGTTACTTCTTTTGAAACCCCCACCCCACCCCCACCCCCAGTCTGTGTGTCTCTAGGAACTTGCAAGAAGAATTCGCATTCAGTTACGAAGCCTGAGTAGTTCATTATGGCTTCACGCGCGCGTATTGTTCATTTACGCCGAGGTTGAAACATTCCTTTGACTGGGTTCACGCGCGAGGTCGCACGTGTAAAGCGAGGCTCTCGTGTTTCGCGTGTCCAAACTTTTCGCGCGTTGGACTTTGCTGTTTTAAATAAAAGCAATAAAAGTTTTATGGTGATGAGAATTAATTTAATCTCAGAGCTATTTTAATATTTATAAATCGTCAAAAAACGAGTAAATTTTTTCCTCTTGGCTAAAAATTAAAGTAGAATTGAAAAAGAAATACCAAATTTTACTTAGACCAACTCTTAATCCTTTACATTTTAATAGAGTTTTGGACGGTATGACAAGTGCCGAGGTCACAAAAACTAATGTCCGCCAGTCAAGCGAATGATCAAACCCAAATTAAACAGATTAAAGTCGAAAAGTCAACGAGAAATGAAAAATTCAACAGGCGCATAGTTTGATTGTTGAAACATCGCAATGTTGGGTTTGTAAGTAGTGACAGATTTGACTAGCGTGTTATTACACAATTTATGTAAATATAAAACGAAAGATATAAAAGTTTTCACTGGCTCCGACTGAGTGTCAATGCCATACCATTGTGATTTATGGCCCGGTTGCCTTATTATCTGAACGGCTACAATGCGTTTGTGTCTACTAAAACTGAACTTCTCTCCCGTTTTACTGCAACCATTTTGTCACAATTCCACTTTGAAGACTCAAGTGGGAAATTTTAATTGAAGATTTGGCTTATCTGAAGGTCTTTGACACAGCGAAACGAAAACAGACTTGCGGTCGGAAAGAAAATTATCAACTTGTATAAACTACCGACCAGTGAGAAGCCATATATATGACAAACAGCATTCCTGTGTTAGATCTGGGTTCTTAGTAATTATTGTAATGATTAAAAATCGCTTTTCCAGATCTCGCTGTCAAGAGGTCTTGATTTGGAAGTCAGTGGATTAGAAATAATTTTTCATATGCAATCGAATGCGACAACCAGATGGTCACACTTTCGAGCAACCTTGCTGAGACGTATTTTGTTTTTCACAGTGGAAGCAAATTAGCTAATTCGAATTGCTTGCATTTCGTGTTAAAAAGAAGAATGACGGTAGATTTTATATCTCGAGCACGGTCGCCAAATAAAGTACTGTCCTTCTGTCGGTGTAGTTATACTCTAAACGATGAGTGAATTTTGTTCCAACTTGTAGTTTATAAGGCTAAAATAACCGGTAAAACAGAAACATAGATGTACGCCTTGAAATACAGACTTACGTAATATATTAATGGCGTCAAAATAACACATTGCGTGAATATTGTCAACGCGAAACATTGTATCGTCACTCTATTTCAATGGTTTCACAACGACCCGAGTAATAATTTTCAAAACTATAATTTTTCTCGCTTTTTTGTCTGGGGATAAGGTTTTCGGTTTACTTTTAAATTATAAATAACGAGCAATTGTTGTTCAAAACAACTCTCTCCTGTGAACAACAAAGGAATTTATACTTGTTCAAGTATGAACCGCGTTCGCGCGAGAATGCCGAGTGAATGACACTATTTGAAGACGCGAGGATGTGCGAATCATGTTTCCGTGTTGTTCGCGTTCGAAAGTTTAGTTATCGGCTCAATTCGAATCAAACTCCGCTCGCCAAAAATATCCCACAGTTTAAGAAAAACCCAGGCATTTCACAGAAAAGTTAAATAAAATCAATTTATTTTCTCAGCTGGGGTTCATTCCTCTATAAACAAAGATAAGTTCGCGGTCAAATCTGTAATTTTGTAACTCGAAATAGTCGAAAACTGAAAGCGATCCGGCTATAAATTTATTCATTTTTGAAGATAAGAGATTTGCTATCGGCAACCAAAACCGTAGCATTGATCGAGGGACAATTAATACCAACGGAAAGAGTACAAAAAATCACATTGCAACAATATCTAAGCCATTACCAATTACAGATTAAAACTCCACGTTTTCCTTTGACCGTGTAGTCCTTCTCAATCCCAGTAAGCGATACGCGAGCGTTTGAACGAATTGCATTTAAGAACATTCGCAGAGAGCATTTCGTAACAAAAGAACTTAGTTTCTGATTCAGACTGGTGTAAGATTCGGTTATTTAAAAACTGGAAGTAAACAATTCGAGTTTTAATGAAAGTGTGGGGCGATTCTTAAGTCACAACTTTCTCTCAGACCAATCACAGCGCGGTATTTCGAGTGAATAGCGAGAATGGAGAAGTAAAAATATTCATAGAATTGAAAAACGTAGTTTTAATTTGAACAAGAAAACAACATGCTGTCTTCGGACGTGCTGAATTAAAGGCTAAACTAAATCACCAACATTTCATCTTTAATGCAAAAGAATACACGACAAAATAAATATCAGTCTTCTCACGAAATTTTAAAAAAATTAGTAAATCGCCACATCGCTTATATTTAAATTTTAGTCGCCGCCTGAATGTCTTGTGTCAGACGTAAACATGAAAACTACATTTAATCGACCTGTGTTACATCTCTCTAAGCTTAGAATAGATTCATTTCAAGCCAAAGTCTTGAACAAAATTCTTTAATGGTACAAAGTGTTTTTTAAAAATCATTTCTCACTCCGGATAGCACATATTGTTATTTCCATATTAAAATTCTCCATCGCAGCTCCGAAGTGATATATGTTATGGTTTTGCTGCAAGTAGCTTCGCATATTTCACCCGGAATACTAGTACTTCTAGTTCACGTTTAGTTTTGAATTTCCAAAACTACAAGGTTATGATTCTGTTCAGCATCCTTTAAGCCTTCACAAACAATTTTGACGTTACATCAAATTTCGTGAATCCCTTTCAATCAACATTGTTTCACAGAACAGTCAGCGTTATCACTTTATCGCTATCTTTTCTGTTTTTCTTTAGTTCCTCCATCGTGTTCAATCACAAACCACATGTAAATCCAAAGACACTGGCTTAAGGGTTTGGAATCTGAAAATGTTTTGCTATCGCCTAGAAATACCTTCAAATATTACCTCCGCGAATTTCAGTCTATCATAACAACATTAGCTTCCTTGCAAGAATTGGAGTCGAAAATTTTAGCTCGAGTAATTTTAAGTTCCTGACATTTTAAGGTTTAGAAAAGCACTTACATTATATGCTGGACTAGAAGAAGAACAAATCTGTTTAATTCAGTGAAAATATTCAGAACTTTCGTATATGAGCCAAGAATTTCTGACTCGTTATATTTTCACCTACGGCAACCGAAGAATAAAATAAGAATTGGAGAATTGAAGGATTCCATCTGTCTGTCTGTCTACTTGCTTCTCGTTTTCACAGCAAAATTGCTTTGCTTTAATTCATGTACAAACTATTTTTTTGGCTCATCGTTCTCTGGCCGAAGCACTGTGCTTCCTTAGTGCAGCGTATCAATTATAAATTAGTGAATTTTATATATAAAAAAATGAATTCATTCATCTCTCGAAGTCAAGGCATTTAATCCTTGGGTTGTACAGGAGTTTGTTTTGCTGCTCTCCTTCCAAACAGCATTGTACAGATCCTTGTCTTTTTGTTTCACCCGCTAACAGCAGGTCGCTTGCAATTTATCTTTATATCACGAAATGCCGAGAGGAAAAATCTCACGGCAAGGCACAATTGGCATTTCCGAGGTGTTGCTAGTAAGCGAGTTGGTACGCAAATCGTCTCCTCGCTGCGTCGTAGGTCTTTGGCGATTCATCTATCGGTGATCTTCTCTCTCTCATCTCCTTCTTGGACGCAGTAATCTGTAATCTGGAAGTCGTTGTCACTCCCATTCCTCCCCCAAAAACCTTCAAATTAAATAGCTATAAAAAGGGAAGGCTTTTCTAGTCACACCCCCGTTTCAAAGCGTATAGTAGCATCGGGATAGTCGACTAAAGGCATCGAATTGGACACTACAGCCGTGTTGGCTTTGTTCTTATGCCCTTTGTTGAGATTGGAAGGAATACTGTCCAGTGAAGTTAACATTTCCATCTCGATTCCTGTCGACTCGGGGCCGTTCATTCCGTTATGATCGACCGTTTCATACTTTCGTCCCTGCTCTTGTTCGTCTTTCTCCTTTTGGATTCGTTCTTGCTCTTTGCGGTCCTTCTCTTTCTTGCTGGCCTCAGCCGCCCTCTGTTCGTTCTCGCGATGGTAGAAGTAGTTAAAATTCGACACTATAACAGGCACCGGAAGCGCGATAGTCAGCACGCCGGAAATGGCACACAGTGACCCTACGATCTTTCCCCAGACTGTGATGGGTCTCATGTCCCCATAACCAACCGTCGTCATTGTGACTACGGCCCACCAAAATGCATCGGGAATGCTCCTAAAATGCGTCTTCGTCTCGCCTCCTTCGGCGTAATACACCGCCGAGCTGAACAAGATGACGCCGATTAGAAGAAAGAAAATCAAAAGCCCTAGTTCGCGCAAACTTGCGCGCAATGTGTGTCCTAGAATTTGTAGTCCTCTGGAATGTCGGGACAATTTAAAAATCCGGAAAACGCGCACCAGACGGATCACCCTCAGCACTCCGAAACTGGACGCCTTCGTGTCCTGCATCGGTAGCGTTATATAGTAAGGTAAAATAGCAACAATATCGATGAGGTTCAGAAACGATCGCACAAAAACCAGCTTCTGAGGCGACGAGATTAGCCTCATAAAGTATTCAAACGTAAACCATATTATACAAGCTGTCTCCAACGAAAACCACGGCTGTTTTCGTTTTTGACCATCGTCTTCCTTCCTAAACTGAGGCAGGGTCTCGACGCAGAATGTCACTATTGAAAGCGTAATCACAACAACTGAAAATATGGCAATAATACGTGCTCCTAAAGACGTGTCGGGGAATTCGAACAATTGCCAGATCTTCCTCTGTAGTTTATTCTCGGGTAAAATGGGTTTTTCCTCCTCAATGTATCCCTCTTCCTGCTCCACTTTGTGTAAAATGTCCTCGCCGAGCTCGTAAAATCGAATCTCGTCAGCAAACACGTCCATAGGAACATTAGCCGGCCGCAAAAGTTTTCCTCCGGATTGATAGTAGAAAAGGATCGCGTCGAAAGCAGGCCGATTGCGATCGAAGAAGTACTCACTCCGACCAGAATCGTAGTACTTGCTTCGCTTGGCTGCATTCCCTAACAACGTCTCCGGGTATTGTTCTAGCGTTTGAGCGTGTGTTTCAAATTTCAAGCCACTTACGTTGATAACAAACCTGTCCGCACTCGCTTCTTGCGCCGCCATAATTTGAGGCTTGATGCCGGACGGGGTGATGGAGCCTGTCTGTGTGTCGCGGTGGACCGTGGTATCGTTTGTGCAGCCGTACACATAGTTCGAAGGGTTCTGCCTTTCAGGAGTCGCTGTCATGGAGGACATTCCTGTTAGAGCGTCCAACTCCAATTTACGATCTGTTAAATACGGCGAACCTAGAGCCCGGATGCGAGGAGAAACACTTGATTAATAATTGACATGAAGTACTAACCAAAAGGGGAGTTCTGCGAGCGCGGTGCCGTCGAAAGTGGAAAGACCGCGACATTTTTACGGGCGAGAAAAATCCTTGAAATAAGCGAGGAGAAAATTTAAAATTCGAGAAGATGTCCCGCTTCTAGCACTGAAAGGGCCCGATTCTCATAAATTATTGATTCCTTTTAGATCTAAACTTGTAATTTATTAATTCACTGAATAAATTATCACGTCTTCAATAAACAGGAAATGTAAATAAGGGATGTAAACACACTAGAACTTGAAATGTTTCCCGTGTTATTAGCAGTCAGTTGATGCGCTCTGGTCCATCCACAATCAGCATTTGTCCTCTAAACAACACAGAGTCACTTTTCAAAAGCGAATTTCGCGCTCTCTTCTCCGAGTGAAATGTAAATTTCTTTGGCGCGCTGAAACAAGGGCAGCTGTTTTACTCTAAGACTAGGCTGTACTCGCGAGCGGTATGTTATACGCTCCTACTAGTGAATAACACTCTTAAAAGAACGCACAATCGCCCTAGCACAATACAACTTACTTGGGTAGCTCACGTTATGAAAGAGAATTCTGATGCCATCTGACAGAGGCTCTAGCAGTAGATACAGTGTACATACACGATGCCAGATAACACTGTTAAATGTTACTCGAATTGACACCTCAGAACATAGAGTCAAGAAACATATTGCCATAAATGCCGCTATGCAGCCACAACGTTCATCGCAATTTCTCCAAAGTCATTGTATCCGTGTCCAAAGGCGACTTCTCTTAACACGTGGTTACATTTAGGCCAAAAAAATCTAATCCTCGCGAGCCCTCTATGAACTTCTCGTTTCTCGACGCGGCACTGGGTCGAAGCGATCTATTCCTCGAAGAAAGGAATTTGCAGTCAAGCAAATTCGATTGTTATGGCAGCTACGAGTGTGGCTTGTAATTTCTTGCCGAATTATCGTGCCGTTAAACGGTGTGATGTTATCGATCGGCCGTACATTCTTTTAAACCAAGCAGAAGATGTCGAACGCGAAGCAATTACAAATGTCGCTCCCAGGTTGTTGGGCACGCGCGATTGAAATTTGAACTACAGAAGACAGAGCCAAAAATTTGCATAGTAACACCATTGATGGAAGACCTGCTGTTTCGAAAAACACACCCGTCTACATCCCTGTCAGGATGTCGAAGCCGATATATGTTTGGACACGGCTCACTTCGGCTTCAAAAATTTTAAAGATTGTTAAAGCGAATAGTAAATTTCCTTTCTCGGAAGATTTTATTGTGATAGCCGAAAAAAAATTAAAAAAATAAATATGCAAAACTTCATCTCGCGTAAACGTTTATACATAAACATGACAGCTATCGCTAACAAACGCCAAAACATTTAAGCTAAAGCTAAAGAAGCCTCCTGGAAAATTAACTCAACGAAGAGAAGTGGTTTTATCATACAAATCTACTGACTTTTTACATGTTCTTTACACCCACGAACAACTTTGGGAACAACAGAAAACAACTCTCTGGCATTTAACAGTTCAATTAGGTCTCAAATTTAACAAATTCGCTACCTGGCAACAATATTTAGTCAGCAGAAAACGCAAAAGTTGCATATCTTTGTTTTGACTAGTTTGTTGATATCTGAAGGGTCGAGTTTCATTCATAATACTAATTCGTTAACGAACTGGACAGATTTTTCGAGACTGAAATGTTCGCAATCAAACTGGTTTGATGTGTTAAAATAATCCCGCTTCGTTTTTCTCTGTAGCACAAGCACGAGAATTGAATTTAAAAGAAGTCACGTTATTTTGTGCGTCAGTTTTTGTATTCGCATATTGGTTGTTTGTTGTTTAGTTTAATTTGTGTTGTTTGTTCGTTTTATTTGTGCCATTTGCCTTGAGACTACTTCACCCTAACCCACCCCCGAGGGTTCGTTAAAGGTTGTGGTTTTGGTTGCTTGTTGATGTAATTTTTTACCTGCTAATGAGAGACCACTGGAATTATGGCTCATGCAAGAGTTATGAGATGAAAGCGCTCGTTGATTGTAAACAACTACAAGGACTGCTGTTTTGCGCTCGCCAAACACCCAGGTGTGGTGTTTCGGGATTCGCGCCATTTAGCAATAATTTTGACGTTTAATGTAATGCCATTCTCTGGCCAGAACAGAACTTAGATCTATAATTTGTGGCGAGAAACCCAGCTTGTCATGATAAATACTGAATATACAAATTGCCTTTCGTTTTCGACAAACCCACGCGGCTGCCGCGGTTTTTTTCGCCGTCATTTTTTTTACTCCATTTTTATGTGTTTTTTTTTCTTCCAGCGGGGAAGATTCGCTTGAGAATGACCGAATAAATTAGACCGCCCGCGGAAATCAAAGGCGAAATCATTTTCTTAGTAAAACAAATCTGTGAGAAAACTGCCAGATGAGGGTCAAATTAAACTCAAGCAGTTGATCAAAACACTGCCCGGTAGTCCCATTGCCAACGCTTTGGGTTATCGCAGCTTATTTCGTTGCTGTCTGGTGAAGGTCATATTCTCATAGCCGAAGGATGTGAAAAAAAATTCGCGTCACGCGAAAGCGAAGATTAGAAATTTAGCCTTTGACACTGTCTGTCTGTGAAAGTGACTCGCGGTGAAGCCAACAAAATGTCAATGTCATTTCGCCAAAACCGGGTAATTACACATTTTAAGTCTTGTGGTGGAATATTCAAGACAATTGTCGTGGCTTTTGGGACGCTGCATCCTAGACAAAACCTCATTATCAAGCTGACGGTTTGATCATTGGTTTTCGATTGAAGCCGAAGAACCGATGGAATTTTGGCCGCCACGTGGGCGTTTATTTTTCTTTTACTGAAAGCTGTATATTTTTCTTTGCCTGAAAGCTGTGAAAAAAGATAACACGCAAGAAAATGGCATTTGTTTCTCGTGCTCTAATGCAAGTCACGACGACTCTTTTCAGTGCTAAGATTATTCATGACATCAACACGCTTAAAAACACCTCTTGATTGATTAAAGCGAATTTTCTCCTTGATAAATTAGCAGAAAGATGGCAAGGATGAAGAAAGTGTCAACCAGGGCATAACTTTGATTTATTACGAAATTCTATAAAGAAAATTAATGTATTCGTAAGGGAAAGTTACATTTCCAGCTTCAAGATAGAGAACTGGTTTCAATTTTGTATATCGGTTTCGCTTGCGAAAAGAAGTGGTTTTTGTCTCGATTACGTTGTTTGTATGGACGAATATAATCGTTTTGACCTCCTGATTCAGCGTAGAATATGAATACTAAATTTCACAACTCAACTTGCTGACGAGCCTCGGCTATCAATAATTTGAACAATAGGCGAAAAGTAAAGGTGATTATTGAAAGTCAAGATGCGGGAAAACTGGATTACGTGTTAAAAATCGACAGAATGGGTCTTGCTGAAAGGCTTACCTCTTGCTGGCGGGTAGAATGTCCCCGACATAAGGCCGGTCCCTGAACAAGTCACCGCAACAGATAAGCTCGCTGTGTATTTAACTTATAAACGCACCTCCGTGAATCTGATTTTTGAATGGCATTGAATTTAACGATGTGACAAATATATGTTAAGGCTCCCTGCGGGACTCAACTTTTGCCTATGACCTTGAACTTTCCATGAAAAAAGACCGCTCTACTCTATGGACTATGGTTCATTGTAGCGAAAGGAATTCACGAGCAAAAATGTAATTGACGGATTCAAGTGTCTTTCCCTCGTTTATGCCGTTTACAACTACCGCTTTTTAGTCTGTTAATCGTAGCTAAGCCGGGAAGATTACACTGAAATAACTAGCACAAAAGTTTTAATCGACTTTTGGCAGCTTTTAAAGCCGTTATTTGGCTTTTTACTGAGTATTTTCAGGGGTAAGAAATATCGCGAAAAGACGAAACTCGGCAGTTCAATTTCTATCATTTCTGTTTACCTATGAATTTAAAGCGCTGGCATTTCAGCCGAATCTGATTCTGTATGTCAAGCAGAAATTATGAACTCCTACAACCATGGCGTGCTTGATTTAGTGAATTAACCGCTTGTTCTCACCATTGGTCCGTACATTATGTGGAAATTAGCTGAAGTCTTAAGCCAATTTTCGTTCCAGTTGCACATTACTTGAAGCTATATCTGTGGCTTGGCGCCCTTCTAAGCGGAAAATCCTCACTGCTGGGCAGTTTCTTTTCAATTGTAATTTTTCTAAGGCCTTGTTAGGGGGACGTCTAAGGTTTCAGACGCGCTTATATAGATGTGGCCTGGCTTGTAGTGAATCGATGCCGGGCGTATAAGAGGTATTTTAGTTTTGGTAAATACTAAAAGTGCCATAGTACGTTGATAGGTATAGAAACAGACTAGGTTTTTACGGACGAGGGTATAACGAAATCTAACTAAGCTACCTGAAAATGGCCAAACTAACAAAGAATATAAAATTAAATCGCTCGTCTATGGTGGACGAAGGATAACCGATTCAGTGGTTGCTTTAACGTTTAACGACAAACTGAATAGTTTGAAACCAATAGCGCTCGAGTTTCCAAAACATTTACTCAGAAATCTGATTTAGGCAAGCTTTATTAATGTACTGTTTCGGGAAATCTACAAATCACCAAGTTCGAAATTTCTCTGGTTTCTATACCCCCATTTTAATATGCACCTTTACTGAAAATCCTGACAAACATATTGACTAGCAGAAAATTCCTTCGTAAATCGCGTTGCATCGCAATTTTGCATAGTAATTAACACTGCTCCCGGCAAACTCAATGATACTCTGAAGATAGTAAAATGAATAAAACAGATATTTTTAGCGGAGTTTAACGAATTGCACATAACTCTCAAAGTTAACCACCGTTTCCTACGCCAGTGTTTTGAAACCGCAAGAAACAATATCATAGCCCTATTCATTTTCTCTTTTTTAATTCAATCTAAGAACTGTCCTATTCTAATTAAAATTGCAAATGTAACTAATTTAACGATGGATGAAATATGGCTTCGAAATAATCTCTACTAATTTCTCTCCGTCATTCTAAATTCCAAAAGAGAAAAGAAGCTATGTCATTCTTGAATAAGCTTCACTTTTGTTTACAAAAACCTGATGTTCTACGCCAAGATTGGTTTCAGGCAAAAATTCGTCCTAAAATATTTTTGGTCGCATTTAATTTTCTTTCAGTCTTATTTCTTCTTTTTGTGGTAAGCCATCTTAATTCTTTTAACCTGCTAGCGGGCAAAGGCACGTTGACAAACTTAATTGAATAATATAACTAATAAATTGTTCATTAAAACGTTACGGCATGCCGGATAAGTTAAGACGCCCTTCTCGTGGTTTAAAAGCGGTTACAGATCTCGAATTATCCATTTCATAACAAGGTGTGGGCTTAGAGCAAAGTTAAAAATCTGGCGACTTGTAAATGATACTGAAGCATTGGAAACGAAGCAAATTTGCACTTAAAACATTACGATAAAACATATACACTTTTCTCTGATTGCAGTCTTCAGATTTTGAATATTCAGTTGCCAGATAGCATGCTAAACTACTTACACGATGATCCATTGTTTTATAAGTACACTAATTTCGAAAACCTTCCCTGTCATTCGAAATTGAAATAAACGTCTTCGCCAATTATTTCAGTGATTCGCGATCTATCAATGCCAATAAAATATTTTAAAAGGAGAAGTATATAGAAATTGTCCTCTAGCTTTCAGGGCACTTACCCTTTCAATGTCTCTTTTTATCACACATATGTCACAGTAATGGTTTTAGCTAATATCACTGTGGGCAAAAAAAATGCGTTGAAACCTCAAATTTAATGTCTGTTTCAAAGTGACAGACATCGAATATCTGGAGTGGTAAACAGTTTGACAATACTTCTCAAATAACACTTGTTTTCGAAAAAATCTCTGGAAAGTTGGAAGAAAAAAAAAACAATTCTAGAAAACTTCTGTGAGAGATTTCGTGCGAATGCAGATATTCGACAACAAAATGTAATAAACATTTTGCAATAATCGCCAGCGGCCATGAATCATAGGCAAATTCCATATGTTACGGCCATACTATCACGAAAACGGTTATACGGGTTAGTTGTCCCGACCGGCGTCCTGTACAAAATAATAAGGCGAAATAATTACGAACTTTGAATTTTTATGTTGAACGGGATTCATAATGACCGTGACATTTCTAGGATTCTATTTTTGTGCCGGTTGAAACGTCAATGTTTCTAGAAAATTAGACAGTGAAAAAAATACATCGAAACAATCGTTCGGCGTATCCTAGCAACATTGGTATAAAGGTCTAAAACTAGCCGAGACTAGCTTGTCATCGCTCATATAACACAGACACAGTGCTTTTAAAGGTGGACTACGAGAAAACAACAGATTTATCATAAAACAACAACAGGAAACATTTTACTCCATCTATGACCGGATAATAGTTTTCGCCTTGGACGTTTGAGTGCCAGAAATGTACAAAGAAACTTGACATTTTTAATCAATTCGAATGAAAAGTCAACTCAGCAGTGAACTGGTGGGTGGATTCCTTGATCTTTGGAACGTTTCCAAGGCATTCGACCTGCCATAGCCTGAATATTTATCTGCTCCTCGGCCAGAGAATGAGAAATGATTCTCGCGCTAAATATTTGGGGCGTTTAGGATCAAGCAACTCTAGGGATTTGTAGTATTCATCTGAAAACAGCGTGAGGGCATGCGCGATCACTCGCTCCGTAACAAGTCAGCCCGAGTGCTACTGAAAGAACATTTTACAATACGATTAGGTATAAGAATGGCGCGATATTTTTATTTTGTCATCACATATCGAGTGTGTCCGGTGGATAGTGTTATCCACACTTTAAACAATCAGCGCCAGGGCTGCAAGACAGGCATAGAAAGTCCACAGTCGGTCGAGCGCAAAAAAATACAATGCCACTTTCAGTATTCGCTGCCTCGAAGTTTGTAAGAGTTTGAATGCAAAATGCGTAAGATGTGTGTTAAGAAAACGTTATTAAAAGAACAGCGATTAACCGAATTAGGAACTGATAGCCAAGATAGATAACAAAGTTTAAATTCTCTATGTGTGCTGCTCTTTTCAATAACTGCCGTTTCAGTAACTGTTGTGTCAGTCATTGTGTTAGTGTACAGTCTGTTTTCGTGTTGTACACGTTTCCTGGCGTATTTGCCCGGTAGAGTGCATTGCGGCAATGACGAGTGCATTTCGCGACGGTTCTGCGTGGATTCTCGCCTTGTAATCGCCATTGTTAGCCTTTTCTAGGTGCTTGGTTTATAGCTGGAAAGCAACGACTTATTTTCAATCGTCGTTCCTCACAGACTGCTCTCAAACACCTCAAACAGGCTATCCTTGCTTAGACTTTCTTTCAAGCTAATAAAGCTACCCTGCGTTAAATCATCGATTACCGTGTCGATAGCCTTCACTGAGTTCAGTTACAATTTGCTCAAAGCCACTCAAACATGTTACAATCAGTAATTTTCAGAATAACAAACACTCATCACCAGTCTTCACCTCGGTTTTGAAAATACGCTTGACTCAGTGCGCTGCACATAGTGTTTTTGTTGCTACAACAATTATGTTCGCTCGCTAACCTGTGCTGTTGTCGTTGTGGCTTCTTGGGTAAAGGTGCCTCATCCTGCCTCCAGAATCTGACAACAAACAAAGCAATGTAACATCAGCAATTGTTTCGACTTTATTTATGGCTAGTTTTCATTGATCTCTGGTGATAGTCTAAGTTCCTTGATTTAAGAACCAGCATTCAACATGTTTTAAACAATTTGTTATTGTCTTGAGAGCGAGCATAAGAATAGACTGCAGAATATGGGTGTTCAATATTATTTCTATTTTATCTAGTAATTTTATATAATTAAGCGATCAGGCAAAAACGATCTTTTACATGTCAGCCTACCTGCTAGTATTTTATAGTAAGAATTCATCTGTGAAGCCTTTTAACTAAAAATTATACGAACTCGGAGTTATGGACAAGACGTGATCGCACTATGAGCCTGGACTCTCCTGGGTCAGCGGTTGCTGGCCAGGTAACCTGGTGACCGACGAGCCCGTTGACTTTGTTACCAGATCTCGTCTCACTAGCTCGGCAAAACAAGGCCGGGCGTGGCATGCATTTCACGTGAAGTTCGCACTGAAGGGAAATCTGGGTTGGTTGGGTTTTCGTGTTCTATATTGGGGAAGAACTTGTTTCGGTTGGTTTGATTGATCAGCTTTTTCAACCAGCCTCCAACCAGGTTGAAACGGTTGAAAAAGCATTTGCGTGATTATGCCGCGTGATTGTAGCTCGCGTAGGGGCTATTCCCACGAGTTATCGCGTCTCAACCGAAAACGGTTGGAAAGTGTTCTATTGAGAAACGCTAACCGTATCAACCCCGAAACCGTTCGCCGTTTTGAAATGGTTGTTCTCAATAGAACAGGACCTTAATTAAAGGCCCCTTTAAATAACTGAATGGCAGATTTCCCTTCCCTTTTATCTACCTCAACTTCTAAAGTCTAAAAAAGGTCCCCCTTATAAAAAGTATTCTCCCGGGACAACATCTCTTCATTGATGGTGCCGCAAAGACGGTTTTCAATCTCTTTATGCCACTAGCACTACGTTCAGCATTACAGGTTGACTCAGGCTACGAGACACGAAAGCTCTTAGAATTTCCTTAACCCGTTCAGGAGCCCATCTCTAGGAGCGTGCAACACCCATACTAAGCCTATGTCACCCCACTTTTACAGACCGGTCTATTTTTAGACTTCTTTTCCCTCGAAATAGGTCAGTTCCGGTCTACATGAGCTCGCATCGGTAAGGAAAAAAGGCTCCTGTCCGTCCAAGATCGTCCAGGGGCCCATTTCTCGAAAGCCCCGGAAACTTTTCGCGCCCGTAAAGCCATTTTTAGTTCATCTGTATCTGGAAACGGAGAAGATGTATACGCCTCTGAAACTGCTTGTGTGAAGAGAACCTCTGTTTATGTTGAGAATACGTGAATAAAACAGCTCTGTAATCATGAGCTTCAAGATTTTGCTATGGCTTTCCGGGTGCGAAAACTTTTCTGGACCTTCGAGAAATGGGCCCCAGTTTTGCACGATAACTGCACATCAAACACGTCTTCATTGGTTTATTGGTCTTAAGTCGTTCGCAAGGAACATCAACACTGAAGCGTTTTCTCTGAACATCTCTTATTGAAAATTTGTTTCTACTAAAGAGACAATAAACAAAATTTGTACGTGTAACATGAGGATGTCAACACGACGTAACGGCTTTTGCAGAAGGCTTACAAGTTCTTTCAATAGACTCCAGATTTAGACCGTTGTAGAAATCCTTAAAGGTAAACTAGCCGGTCTTACCTTTAACCTGCACCCAAGCTACCGATATGAACCATGTCGGTTCAAGAAAGAAAGTTGATAAAGGTACACTGAGTCGGAATCCCGATTTCTCGAACCTCCAGGGGAAACGCAAATTGGTTCGAGAAATCGGGGGGTAACATTACAGTGTTTGACTGAGGAGACGGAACGACTTTTGGTTCAGTCGAGTTATCGGGAGGTTCGAAAAAATGAGGGTTCGAGAAATCGGGATTCCACTGTATTTAAACCCTGCTGCGCACAATTTCCTTGTCATTAGCTACTTAATCTACCGAATGGAGCTTAGTCACGGTATTTTGAGTTATTTTATCCGCGTACCAACTTACTTTTAAATGGAAGGAAACCTGAAAAGAATACTTTACTAAGATAGAAAAACACCAAAGAGAAAATAACAAACCATAAAGACACAACGATGGTTAAGGATGGAGAAGATTAAGTCGGATTACGAAAGGTGAACTTGAAAAACTTGAGCTAAGTTTTTTAAGTGTCAGAAACCTTGATGCAGCTTCTTTAACGCTGGAACCGGAAAACTATATTCATTTCCCGCGGTTTCTCCCAATTACAATAGCAAAAAATGTTAACTTTCTTGATTATTGAATTATTTGAATTATTTTCATCAAGGAACAGCTTGCATGGTGCTCCAGTCATCAGATCCCCCACAATTACTTTTGTACGGTTCGCACTGAATACAAATCAGAACTAATTGAACCTATTGAAGTTAATTGTAACTATTCATTTGAGCTCGATGTTTACATGTAAGCCTTTGATTGCTTCGTAATTATTTGTTTAAGATAAGCAAAAGCTTAGGTAGGGTCCACAATGCGCCGGAGAAATTTAAGAAAACCCGGCTTTTATTTCTACGGTTAGGTCTATCATCCACACTAATCCGTCACGAAAACAGAGCTTTTCGAAAACGCTCCTCAAACCAAAGCTTTTCTTCATTTTCGTGTTGATGGAAAACGTTCAGTAGAAAAATTAACATTCCCAATCGTGCCTTATTGCGAGCTTGGTCTCGCCTTGGTTCGTATAGGCTCGGTTTCCGAAACTGCGGCCGGTAACCGAGCCCGCTATCGGGAGAAACGGTCGAGCCGGCCGAGATTAATACCCATGGCGAGACGAAAAGATACGATTAGGTTTTGACCGTACTTAGATTCGACCAAAGCATCATATCGTGCCACATCAGGCCTGTGACTTGATATCGCAGGACAATAGATGCGGCCTTTCATTTTTTTAACATTTATTTACACTACTAACCTTACTTACATTACTAACAATACCTACAACAGCAACAACTTTTACGATACTACCTACAATACTGACACTACTTACAAGTTTACAATACTGCGCGTTACTCACTGTACAGTAAATTGACTTATGTAATCTCTAATGTTACTTGCAATACTAACGTAACTTACGATACCAGCGTTGATTTTTTTTTCATAACATTTCATACTAATGTATGCGACCTTTCATTGGTCAATTGCGAATCTGGGCACGATGAAAAAACTATCTTTAATTGAGCAAAAAGTTTATAATATTGCGAGTCCGCAAATAATAACATTTAGCGTGTGGTTGCTTTATCACAAGGTAATCACATCTAGTCATTTTGGATCGAAACATATATTAGCTTATCATTTTCGGAGGAAATAAAACCACTTATATCTTTATCTATCGACATCTACGAACTTTACGCTATATGTTTGATCGAAGCAAAGATATCTACCCGTGCGATTAAACATTCCTGAGTCAAATTCTTATCCTGATAATGTTCCCAAGAAATGAAATGTAATAGTCCGATAAAATATTTATTTTAGTAAGTTTTAAACGACCATTCAATGACCTTGTTCAGGTAAATATAACATACCAAGATAACTCGTAGTTTTAAAAAATTCATGTTCCGTGGCTCTGAGAAAAAAGAGCGCCAATTTTTTTTCCGTTTACAACCCTTCTGAGCTGTTTTTATTCGCATATCTCACGGCTTAGCAAGGAAAAACCGTTTTTTTGTACAGTTACCGCGGTCCCAATGTAGATGAACGAGAAAAAAACAGGAGGTGGAGCCCTGAGCTCGAGGAATATGTGAAATTATGAAGCTTGAACTGAATTTACAGAAGATAGTATACCACTAACTGTAATTTGGGTTTAAGTATCTTTCCATTTGTCATTGACAACAAAAGTGTACACATTTAATTATTAACGCGCGTCTTTCGACCAAATTAAAGGGGCTACCATCTCTGAATTCCCTCTAGCCGAAAGCAAATTGCAATCTCCCAGTAGATTTTCCTGAAATTATTTTTTTCACTACCCAACTAGCTTTTCACGGAGATCATCTACATCAAATTGGCGATATACATTTTGTTTTTTTTTTTAATCTTCACCAGCACGATTTTAATTAGACGCGCTACAAAAGAGTTTTAAGTGCATCGTTTTTATCAATTAGCTTTTAAAATCATTCTGCACAAAATGATCTTGCAAGAACATCTGTCAGGTGTATAAGTTTACTGACATGCAATACATCTTCGTCATGGTCGTATATCAGAACACGTTTTGTTTTGAGATCTCATATCTCTGTTTTCATGTCAACATTCAATAATAGTCACGAGCTAGGAGATAAGCCCGCGCTCTTTAGCTAACCGATGTCGATGATCTCTTAAGAAACGCCGGTTTTAGTGCGAGAAGAAAAGGAATTTTGCAAGACTTCTCGCTACTACATATAGAGTAAAATATACTACCTCTTCATTAATTCAAAAGACGCTGGTCGCGTAGGTAGCGTTAAGAGAAGAGGCTTTCAAGCAAACCAGCGTGAAAATCTCTCCATTAAGTTTCTACATATACACCCTACCTGTCACATCGCCGGTGGGTTGCGGCGTGTGCGCTAATGATGCATACATGACGTGTTTAGTTGGTCTTCACTTGCTGATAAATTTTCCAAAACGAAATCCTTGGAAAAACTGGCGAGCTGGGCTGATCACTTCACATCCTCGCGCGAGGATGAAAACCTACAGCACTTTACAAGCCTGTTTGTCATCGTTATGTTATGTGTTTCATTTTCCTCAGGCCACGATCTCAGTCCTTCCTGCCTTATTTTGTCACTTGTATTCGTGTGACCTCACAGTTTCGCTTCTAATGGACTCCAGCGCCAGTTACATACATACTTAGGCCGACAAACCCTTTCAACGCAAGACAGAGTGATTGGCGCAAAATAAATTGGTTTAGCACTTCTTAATTATTGATGGCGGTAAATGGGGTGATTATGCCAAATAACAGTCCAACAGGTGCCGGAAGTTGCTCTGAGCGCTCACATCCGGTGTGCGCCTTTTAATGAAGGAATTCTGGGATTGGTAGTTCGAGAACGTAATTTATGAAGATTGTTTTGAATTTATTCACTTGACTTCGGCTGACGGGTTGTAACCTACGAGCTGATGATGAATTATACCACCTAGTTATATGTTACGGCCTTATGTGCTACATAGCACGAAGAGGACGTAGAAAGAGATAGTTATACGTCACTAAACAGCGTCAAGCTCGTATTTAGGAAATATTTGTCGAGTGCTTTCTTCAAGTTTATGGACCAAGCCACATGTGACGTCTATAAACTCGACAAAACGAATGATACCATCACAATTGAACCTCCCCACAACGGCTACGTTGGGGACAGAGGACAGTAGCCGTTGTAGAGAGTTGGCCGTTATGGGGAGATAGGGGTGTAATATGTATGACACCTGTTTTTTTCTGACGTGCAACATCTTTTTTAGCATAGAAATACGTCAAACAATCAGAAGACATCAATAAAACAGAAACCAAACAGAAACAGAGACCAACAACGCGTGATATAAAGCAAGTTTGGTGACCTTTTCCAGTAGAAAATGGAGTTTTAAATACACCGTTCGTGAGTCATTGAAAATATTATCTGGGCGTTGTCGAGAGGTTACTGATTGTGGCAGTCGGGGCACGTTTGAGTGGTCGTTGCAGTTGTGGAGAGGTGGCCGTTGTCGAGAGGTTAAAAAAAGAATGAATGTATGCTCTGTCCGCCTGGACCAAAACAAGTGGTCGTCGTACAGAGGTGTCCGTTGGTGAAGGTTCCATTGTATTTCTTAATCGAACAAGCTAGTTCAAGTCGAAGCTCTTTTAAACCTGTGCTGATAAATTAATCCGTCCCACCAATCGATCCTCGACAAGCGCGCCACGTACGCAAAGTGAAAAGTTTCTTTTTCTCTGGTCGCTTTTAGTTCGTGAAAGTTAAAATGAAATTGTCTGCCAAACATGAAGGACAAAAGGCTTTTACTTAACAACAAACTGTTTCCGATGTCTTGGAACAGCAGTTCACCAAAACTAATCGCAGGGAGCCAATCAGAATTTTCCTTTTCATCGTGGATCAGTTTATTACGTAATGTGTGTTTCTTTTAGGTGTTTAATAGGTTGCTTTGTATTAGTTCCCATTGGGATAATCATACCCGAACGCCCCCGAAAAGGGCACCCCAGCTTGGTGGACAACTGTTTGGTGCACGTATACCAATTTTTAACTAATCCTTCGAGAAAAAAACAATTTATCCCCAAATATACCCACATAAAAATTTAGAAAACAGCCCAAAACGTAGATGTGTGGGATGAGCAGAGAGTTTTTTGACTGCTTGAAACGTCGAGATTGCGTTAAAACCGTAATCCCCAGCCAAAATACGGCCTTCATGTTAATCCACGCCTTAACCAGAAAAGCTGCATGGAACGTTGCTTACAGTTACCCCCTCCGGAGCACAACACATGTTGCTGCGTTGTAGAAGATCATGATTCTGTTTTTCTGCAACGCTTCCTGCAGCGAAAACGTTGACATCTTCATTTTACATGCAAGGGATGTTACACTAGGCAATTTTCTGGGGAACGTTTGTTGCGACTAAAAAATTGCAGGAAAAATTGTTATTGCCTGGTTTAACAGACCTTTAAATCGCGTGTGTACAGAAACCAGCTTTACTTTAAGGAGCTCAACCAAGGTATTTTAAGTTCTTTTGGCCACGTAAAAAAATGACCTTTGAAGGAAACTTGAAAATAACATTTTTCTACGATAGAAAAAGACCAAAGAGATCATAATAAACCATAAAGGAACAAGGGTGGTTGAGGATGGAGAAGATTGACACGGATTACAAACGACCAACTTGAAAATTGTAGGCTTAACTTTCAAGATGCGCAAAGCGTGATGTAGCTTCTTTAAAGTAATTCAGAAATCACACTACGATCGTGTTTTTTTCTGTTCTTCAGGAAGTTCGTTATTTCAACTGCAAATAAAGTTTAAAGTTTCCACAAACACTCACAAGAAAAGCACCTTAGTCATTATTACAATTCGGCATACGTCAGGTACTGTATGAAAGAAGGCGGAACAGGTAGTTCAGGGAGTCTTTGTACTCTACTGCTGTCAACTCTCTTTCTGATAACGAGGCGGCAAAAATGCTGCAGCGAACGTGGTGAGTTTGTCAACCGCACCAGTTTACTCCAGCCGGGACGCGATGCGCGCGAATTCGCGCGGCATAGCTCGCGCGTGCTGGGCCTGTTCCCCTCGAACTCTAATAACAACTTAAGTAGCTCTGGTCTTAGCGCTGGCATGGCAAAAGGGTCTCTAAACGCAACGCAAGCTCCTTCGTGAAGCTGATCGACGTTCGCCCCGCGCTTGAGTAGAAGTTTGATGTGCTCTAACTGCGCTTCGAACGAATTGTAACTGTGTCCGTAACAGAACCTGGTAACGGCTATGGTTAGCGCAGTGTTCTTTCCTCGGTCTGTGAAGTTCGGATCAGCGCCAAAGTCCAACAGGATCTTGCTACAGTCGCACGACGAATTCTGCGCAGCGAGAATCAACGGCGACGAGTACGTGGCTCTGTTTACATCCGCGCCACCCTCTGTCAAGATCTTGACGCAATCGACGCAGTCGCCTTCCACCGCAACCATCAGCGGTGTCTTGGGTAGCACGTCCACATCTTCATATACGTGGTTGGGATTTGCTCCCCAGTCTAACAGTAACTTGGTGCATTCTGCGTGCCCTTGGGAAGCCAGGCATATCGGGGTCATGTTTCCACTCAGAGTTGCAGCATCCACGTCAACACCCTCAGACAGAAGTAGCTCCATGCATCTATAGTGACCTTCCTGAGCGCACAGATGCAGCGGAGTGATTTTTTCAGGGCTGGTCTCTGCGCGCGCGCTAGCTCCGGCGACCAAAAGAATCTCTATACTTTCGTAGTGCCCGCGTTCTGCGGCAGTGTGCAGCGGTGTTGCCCCATCGATGACGCGTGCTTCCGGGTCTGCCCCTATAAGAAAAAGAAGTAAAGACTGAATTGTTTAAGCCATAAAAATTTGACATTTAATCATTCAAAAAGATGTCAGCAGGAGATTATTAGCAATTAAATTCAACCCAGTGCTGACAAATTGCCATCATCCTGAACTCGAACAACTTCTATTTGGGATTTGGCTGGGATAATGCACACACTGTTTGTACAATTAGAAAATAAATTTGCATTATTTTCTCTACAAAATCTCCCTGGACAGATTATTTTAAAGAAACTCTTTTTCTCTTTGCATTAAATTATCTCTTGCAAACGCGTGATTTCTATATAGCAATGAAGAGCGAATAATCTAATTGTTTTAGTATAAATCTACTAGTCGTTCAAAACTTAATCTAAATCCTCTTCTCAACACTTCGAAAACGCCAAGAAATGGCCGTCATTTTGTTAACAAGTGCACACTGTTACGCTACTCACTATCTATCACAGAATAGATAGTGAGTACTGTAGCGTAGCCAATCAGAGAACGGCCTTCGTGATAGAACGCTAGTAGATTTATACTAAAACTCCATAGAACCACAGAACTAGCACAAGCTGTTGACGTAATGATGGCACGAACAAAGAGAATTTACATTTTGACGATCAAAGTAAACAAGTTGTTTTTCTTTTTCTTCGTTGCAGTATTTTCTAAAAGAAATAGAAAACATGTGCCGTGTTCCTATCGAGTTATAGAAACACTCGTGAAAGTTTGGGAGAACTCGAAAAAGCTGTGGAAACACTCGCCTGCGGCTCATGTTCCCACAGCTTTTCTTGTTCTCCCAAACTTTCACTCGTGTTTCTATAACTCGATAGAAGCACGGCACATGTTTTCTATTTCTTAATTGTAGCTCATCAGTTGGAAAAGTGTTCTTTTGAGGAACATTTACAGTATCAACACAAAACAGTTGCATGAGTGAGACATGAGAGAGACATGTCTCTCACCCAGGCATTTGGCGAGGGTGGGAGATGACTGACATTTCAGGCTAGCTTGATCCCAACAAAACATGACCTAACTGTTAGCTTCCAGTAAAATGTTTTGGATTGTCTTGGAAGAGAAGATTGTGGGACATTTGATGAGCCCAAGGAGCATTATTTTGCGGTGTGCAAGAATATGTAAATAAATACTTACTGGCACCCAAAAGAATATTAATACAACTTGTCAAGCCCTCCTGTGCAGCAATGAACAGAGGTGATGCATTGTCCACAGTCAATAAGTTTATATCAGCTCCATTTTTTAACAATAACTTCAAGCAAGAGTCATATCCATATTGTGCGGCAGTAAATATAGGTGTGGCCCCATCACTGTTCTGTATGTTAATATTTGCACCAGAGGAAAGAAGCAAATCTATGAAGTCTTCACGGCCAGCATATGCTGCCTCATGCAATGCACTCCAGCCACCAACATCCTGACTGTTTACATCCAAACCACAGGAGGTTAAGAAAATCTATAAAATATTTGTAAAAAAGTAAAAAAAATTAGTACTCCTGCTATACAGACATCTCTAGCTTGTATTTATTGGAATAGAGTGCTCTAGAAGCTCTGTCGAGATAAAAAAATCACCATCTACTCAATCTATGCTAAGGTAACACAAAGTGTTCTGTCTTCAATTATGAACAACATTCAAAGAATCATTAACTGATTTATTCATTGATTACTCAATGATTTCACTGATTATTGATTAGTTAAGTCTCATTCTACATAGATGTACGTCTCATTCTATTGTCTTATTTACTATTACAATCTTTCAATGTGATTTGAAGATGGAATTCAGTAACAATAATAAAAGTTTCATAGCCCTGGTAAAACATTTGCCTGGATCCACCAAAATCCACCTCTTAGGATTGTAATTTCCTGGATGGGATGCTAGACCATTGCAGGGTTACCGGTACTCCCCGGGCAGAGGCACTGTGAGAGTAAAGTGTTTTACCCAAGAGTTCAACACAATGTCCCTGGTTAGGACTTGAACCTTTACCGCTCAATCTGGAGACAAGTGCACTAACCATGAGGCCACGGCACCTCCAATTATTGTGTAGTGGGGTTAAGTTATAATAACTAAAGTTTTCGATACGCAATTAAGAACAAAAAGCAGCGATATTAAAGCATGATGTTTTGACAGCTCCATGCCATCATTTTCAAATTAAAATAAAACACATAGGGTTAATTTACTTGTAATTGTTATGGTGTAGTATCTATGTGTTAGAAAAAAAATCACGAATCGCAAGAAAACAAACCTGAAAACACTCTAAACTGCCTCCTTTAATGGCAGCTACAAGCAAGCTCATTTCCTCATCATTCATAATATTCACATCAGCTCCAAAGTCCATGAGTGTTTTCACACACTCAACATGACCATTCACAGCTGCCAAGAAAAGAGCAGTTTCACCACTATAAGCTCTTGAATTAATGATGTTCTCACTCCTGTGCTCTAATAAGCTCCTTAGACAGCCAGTTTGTCCGGCAGCAGCTGCCTCATGAACAGGGAACCAGCCACGGTTGTCTGATACATCACAGGGAGATCCTGAGAACGACAGTGGGTGTTTTTAGCATCTTCTCTGGCTAGAAGTATATATTTGCCTGTCAAAGACTGTTGTTACGGCAGCCAAAAGCTGGACTGTTTTTTTATATCCTTCTAGCCTGAGAATGATTCTAAATTATATTATGATTCATCCTGGATGTGGCCCTTCTATATTTACGTTATTAGTATTGTTCCATTAGTACTAAAACATATGAACAGGGGTCGAAAAAAGTGCTGTCCAGTTGTCCAGGACAAGTAAATTTTCCTGCCGGGTCCAGTGTCTCCTGTGATAAGAGCCACAGAAGAGTTCTGAGTTCTGAGTTCATAACCTTACAGTACTGACTGAAATGTGCTAATTTAAGAATTGGTGCATACAGTGGTGCAAGGAACACAGCCTGCTTACATCGTCAATTATGTGTCCATGGGAAAACTGTAGCAATACATTGACGTGGACACAACGAGCTTCATCACAAGATGGGTATGAATGATGATGTTCGAGAAGAAAATGCAATGGTATGGCATCAAATGCGCCAGAACTCAGGCTGTCCATTGAAAAAGCATTAGCCCTAACATATGCTTGGGTGCACAAATTTACTATAACTCAAGCAGTGCATGAGACCGCACTAGATGACGAATCCATGTCAACAGAAAATGGTGATAGATTGGTATAACTATTGCCGAGAGGTTTGTGCCGACAGAGTCATGAATCATAATGTGGGGCAAATAGGTGGACCAAGTTTGGCAAACGAAGTACAACCACAGTCGCTGCATCAAAGGACAGTGGGTCTTCAGCAGCCTGCTTCCTTGTTCCAGTAGGGCAAAGGGATAAAGACACACTTTTACCCATCATACGAGCCCACATATTGCTGGGTACACGCGTGATGAGCAACAAGTGGAAAGGTTACGGCTGCCTAAAAGACGAGGGCTATAGCCATCTCACAGTAAACCACAGCCTAAACTTTGTAGACCCAGACACAGGTGCGCACACCCAGCATATTGAAAATACATAATGGGGAGTTAAACAAAATATGCCTCGTCAGGAACATCCAAAGATCTCTTTGAAAGCTATCTACAGGAATGGATGTGGCGTAAGCACTATGGAGATGATCCTTTTGGAAATATTATCAAGCATTTATCGCCGACTTATAATGAAGTTCGTAAAGATGAGTAAATAGTTCCTCATAACACTGTATACACTGTTCATGATCCCATCTCCACTTCATGGAGGAAAGAAACAAAATACACAGCTTCCTTGTACTGGACTGAATTTGTGGAAGAAAATCAAGGCTAAGAAACGCATAATGAGACGAGAGGTAAGCAAGTAATTTATTAAATATTGCTTTCATTTAAAAAAATAGAAAAATAGTTGCAAACCCTAGCATCATTTCATAGCTTACCGCAAGCAGCCTTGGTCTAGGCCTAAATCGCTATTTTTAAAGCATTAATTTAAATGCGGTAAATGCGCCATAAAAATGAATTTTAGGTTTCGGTTTTCCGTAATTTTGCCCTTAAAATCGTTTATTTTCCTATGTCTTTTTAAAATCGATGCGTATTTCCGTATTTTAGACCTACAATGCGAGACTTCAAAAAAAATAGTAAATTTTATAGTTATTCAAAATGGATAAGTCTCAAAGGGACTCTATTGTTTTGGCTATTGGTTAGTTAAACAAAGAACTGTATGCATTATAAATGTATGGGATTAAACGGAAATCTTGCCGAATATGGATAGTGTTTTAAACGGTGAGTAGCGTTATCTATCTTTTGAACAAGAGAGCCCACATAGAAACACGATACTCAATCGCATCACCCAAAAGTAAAATACTCACCACGAGCAAGAAGCTGTTTTAGTGTTTCCTCATCACCTTCACGTGCAGCTAATCCAACGTTTGATACTGTCAAGTCATCAATCCTATTGAAAAATTGCAGTCCATTGCGAATATTTAGGCCTATGTTCAATTGATCGAGTGCTCTCTGTTCGTCGGCCATCTTGGAAATTGCGAGACGATGAATAACTAACATAGAATTTGATTGGACGAACATCTATTGACCAATCAAAATTCGTTTTGTATTTGTCCCATCATCCTCGACGAGCTCCCTATGAAGCACATGAAACATATTGCGGTGTGGCGATGCGTTGAACGTGGGAACTGAATTTCTACTCGTTTTTTGAATAATAGTGGTTCTAATTTGCCGTGAAAACTGAAGAAATTGGTTTTAAGAGATAATGACGGCCTTTTTACCGCCTAATTTGCTGGCATTATTCGCTCCGCGCGATCCAATTCCTTACCTAACTCCTTTGGATAAACCAGCTTGGTTGAAGCGACCATGGCCTTACACTGGCCTTGCAGCGTATGTCCGAGAATTTGAGGTAAGGAGCTTGTTTGCAACTTGTTTGACTAAAGAAAAGTATTCTCAATAGTGTGATGTTGAACTGGTTAAATAAAAAAAGAGGTTGATTTCGTACAGTAACAGGCTATCGGTGCGTGGGTAGCTAGCTTTCCTGGTAGAATAGATCAATTTTCTTTTAAGAAATACATCAAATCTTAGCTTGAGCTTAGAGTTAATTGGGGTTAGTGTGTGAATATGGCAGGTGTTAATCATTTTTCAAACGTAAAGCTTCTCTTTGTAACAGTATATGAATCTTGATAATAGATTTTATTATTACAACGTACAAAGATGAATAATTTCTTTACCTCAAAATGTGGAATATCCAACTAGTTTTATGTAAGCTTATGTCAAAGACCAGTCTTATATTAATCAAAGATCGTGTCAGTTGATATCAAACAAACATATAATGGTAAGTTTTAAATCTTGGAATGATGTTTCTTGTCTTAGTATCACATCAACTACATACATTCAAGGCATTTCAATGTTTTAACATATAGTAGTTGAGTTATCTGTTTACAGTTGAATCCTGCCATCTCGAACTTGCAACTCAAATGAGAAAAGTTTGAGATAATGGATGAAAGGAAGTTCGAGAGAGCCAATAGCAATGGACTGAAAAGTGAATTCAATAGATCGTTTTCACTGTCACGCAATAAAAAAATTAAATCGAAAACCATTCAGTGGATAAAGTCAAGAAATTGTGATCTTATTGGAACTAAATAAAGAAGACACTTCTCCAAGTTTTAGGTCTGCGCGTTGTCCCAAACCGCAGATATTCGTCGAAATGTTTCGCAGAAATTTACAGAGCTCAGTATGGAAACGCCATGTTGGTGCACATCAGATGTGCACCAACATGGCGGCCGAAAAATAGTGTAAACAGCTGGAACTTACATTGGCTATCTAGGCGACTTACTATCGGTACTTAACAAACAAGCATTCATACGAGCACTTTTTCCAATGCTCTAACTTCTAAAAAGGCTGCAAATCATGAGATAGGTAAATCTTTTTCGACAAATACGATCGTAGCTTTATGTCACGCACCGCCATAACTCTGAAATTCAAAATGCTCTGGTTCCCAAACGAAGCACGCTATGGAGCTGTAAAATTGTAAACAGATATAAATATATCGTCTCTTATGCCTCATGAGGATAAAAACTATGATGGCCCTTTAGTTTTGGATTTTAGAAAGCGGTGACGTCACGTGAAAACGATCTATAGACCTTTTTACCGATACGGCGGCCATCTTGAATTCTATTGTTTTGACTGAGAAATTATGGGCTGCCGAGGGGGCAATCGCTGGAAAATTTATCGTATACACAGCTTTCAGGATAAATTTTTACTGCTTGTCTCTCATATTCCATAACAAATATTACAAGCGTTACATCTTTCCGTCACGATATTTGGCAGTTGTTCCTATGGTTATCGAAAAATTATTGTTAAAAGTTATCACGCCACAGTATTCTTTTTAATTATTTCTCATCTGCCCCCTGGGCATCCCATAATTTCCTCGGAATTCAAGATGGCCGCCGTATCGGTAAAAAGGTCTATTCAATTGAAACTAATTTGAGTTCCAGAGAGCAGGGATTTCAGGATAACTCAGTTTTAGATGGCAAGGTTCTACTGTATATGATCACTTCTTTAGTTTCATATGTAAGCAACTCTCATCTTCTTTGTTTTTAAAGGATCCTAACTTAACTCCCGCACCAACTCGAGGAGAAACAAGAGATGAAAAAACTGAACGAAAGGTAAAGTAGCTTTTATAAATAAATGTATGCAATGTGAAAGAGAGTGGGCTATGTTTTAAGGTCTATGGAAAAAGGTTTGCCACTGATTCTTGATATTTTTCAACAGACGTTTTGGCTAATACTTAAGCCTTCATCAGTGATATTAAAGCAAAGTTCGTTGTCATACGCTTTTTAACGTAATGTAGTGCGAAGCTTGCACGCAAGATCAAGTAATTCATGCTCGCGAGATGCCTTTAATTTGTAGGCTTCTGGAAGTATGATATAGTCATTACCAGCATTCAGGTCCAAAGTAGTGGGCTATGTTTCTTCTCTTTTTGCTGGAAATTCAAGAGAATTCATTGATGTGGGAGACAAGAAAGGTCTACTAGTTTTTTTCTTTTTCACTTTCTAAGTGTACACATTTATGTAGTGAACTGTAAGTTTTATCAAAATTGATCAACAGTTAATGCCTTGAACATATTCAAAGGGTACCGGTATTTTAGAAATCCCTTGTAGATTACTCAAAAGCCTGCAATTCAAACTCCGGCTAAAACTGCTGGTTATTATCATTCCCAGTTTTGATCTCAATCACATTTCTATTTCAGAGGAAGGAAAAAATTGAGCGCACAACAAAGTTTCAAGAAGACCAGATAGAACAATGTAAGTGTTGATATTTACCTTTGCCAAGTTTCATACAGTCCTATAAAGATAGTGGAGGTGTTGTGGTCTCACGGCTACCTCCAGATCAAATGGTGCAGGTTCGAGCCCTGGCTGGGGACAGTGTGTTGTGTTCTTGGGCAAGATGCTTTACTGTGGGAGTGACTCTCTCCACCCTGGTGTATGAATGGGCACTGGCAAATTTAATACTTAGGGGGTAACCCTTCAATGGGCTACCATTCCATCCAGGGGGGGAGTAGAAACACTCCTAGTCACTTCATGCCGCAGAAACTGGAGATAAGTGTCAACCTGACGGGCCACTTAGCTTGTAAGCAGACTTGACTAAGAAAGATACCAAAAGAATCAAATTTTGCAAGCTCAGCTTTTTACCTCTTGTGATAAACTCTGGTAAAACTAATATTTGTACATGTTTGACTTTTTTGCAGGGGACCCTCATAACGATGCTAATGCCGTAGGAACTGATGCATTCAGGACACTTTTTGTGGGAAGAATTGTATGTAGACAATCTTTACTTCTTCACTGTATTGTAGATTCTTCATGTTGCTAAATCACAATATGAGCCTCATTAACTTTGTTGTGACATGGGATATACTGTAATGCATTTTTCTACATTTTTTAGAATTATGATACCTCTGAGTCTAAACTCAGGCGAGAGATGGAGCTCTATGGGCCAATCAAACGAGTGAGTGATCAGTAGTTTTCTGCATTTTATATATTTGTGAAAGTATTCTATCATAGTCTCTTGTACACATACGTTGAGAAATCTAAGTATGTTTTAAGGTTCAAACATGATACCAGTGAAGTCATCAATATTGTCACTATGGGAAATGGGAAATATGCCGTCACCCTGGTTTCATATGAATTTTACAAGTGGTTTATTTTCCATTACAACACTCGTGTCTATATAATTAATAGTTATTTAACACATAAGGTGATTTTACCAATAGCTGGCCACTGGGCCATGCTAATTACTTATAGTTTCTATTTGCTATTTTGTTTTCAGATCCATATTGTCCACAGTGCAAACAACGACAAACCCAGAGGTTATGCATTCATTGAATATGAACATGAGCGAGACATGCATGGTATGTACCTAAAGATATTTAAGAGTACAAGTATAACTTTAGTGTAAGCTTAGACTTACATGTAAATATAAAAACTTAAAAGATATCTTGGGGTAGCTTGGGAGCTCAATGTGGTTTTCAAAGCTGTGTGATCTCAGTTCAAATGATTGACTTTCATGGATTCCTCCAAGTAAATTATTCTATTTCAAGATTGATCAGCATGGCAAAGGTTACTATCGTAATTTAAACAGAGAATGTAAAGTTCACATTTATACTTCTTTGACTACCAAAATTGTCGAACTTGGCTCGGTAATGCCTTGTGTTGGAAAGATTTATGTGTTATTTTTTATGCAGGTGTAGCAGATACATGTAGTACTTTAGATTGCCAAATATGGGATTATTTTTTGTTTCTTGAAAGTATGATTAACTCCTGATTTCACATAGCTTTGAAAACCAAGATAATACCTGATATTTTGAATAAACATACTTGAATAAACATAACAGTATTTTGGATATTTTTTGCTGAAAATAAGTTGTTAAGTGAAGACTGCACTGCTGTATCAGGTAGAAAATGGCTGCGAGAGGGTCTGATACAAGGTATATTGGTAATGGTTGCAATTGATCCTGCTTTGTTCTCTTAGTACATGTAAAGTATTATAAGTTTTACATTTGTGCGATTCTTTGTCTTTGACACATTATTATACCAGACCACCCACTTTAGAAGCTGGTCTTTCAGTTTAAGGTTGCTCATTTTATTTGGCTCTCTCCTTGACATAACACTGAAGAACATTTTATAAATAAAGAAATTGTAGTCTTGTCTGGACATAGAATGAGAGAATATATCAGAGTTATCTTATTGGCTGGGCTGGTTTAAGATTGTGTAAAAGATAATGGATTGATTTTTTGTTCAGAGAGTAAAGAAAGTACCGTTCTATAAACCATGGGAGCATAAAGTATTCTGAGGTAATTAAAACCATACATGTAGTCATTCTTTTTTAAGAAAAAGACCAGAAAACCCTAAAATTGGTATCAAGTTTGAATCACATCCAGCTATAATAAAAGCTGTTTTGTGTTCCATTTCCCCTGCTAGTATTTTTACTTGTAAACTGGTAGATTTAAACCCTTCCTATTTCTTGGACAATCAATTACTACCTTGCTTGGTTTAAGTTTCGTACCGGTTCTGGGCAGTTTTGGCACCCCATAACCTGGTTAAGTTATGATCTAGGTGTAGAGCTCTGGAAAAGTCCTGGTAAGCAGAGGTTTGTCTAACGTCTTTACTAAGTTTGGCTATTTTGATCGAATCTTGCAGTGAATACTTTATCACTCACCATCACATGAAAGTGAGAGTAAACTTTGATGAGCCAGTACTTGGTTAACTTTTCCCAATACTCTTGAATTGTCCTGAAAGATAATCAGGTAAAATGGTGGGTATAGGTGTCGAACAGGTAAAACTGCACATTTTCAACTCGAAATACTTGCGTGACACAAAGAGCCCATTTAAATTGAACTGTGGGAAACATTTAAAGAGGAAGTCACATCAGCTTTAGCTGGTTTTTATGCGGGTCCTCTATCCTGGTCGAATTGGAATTAGGTAGTGTTGGTTTTTGTGGAGGGAGGAAAACCGGAGTACCCAACAGCAATTAAGTTTGTGAACTTGGATGTCAATGAAACAAAATTTCAACTCTACTTCTATAGAAAAAAAATTGCATTGAAATGTAAAAGAGGGAAAGAAAGTCTTACATAATGATTGGACAAGTTTTCGGTAAGCTGAAGAGGTACATGTAGAATGTAAAAGCCTTCAAAGCAAAGTGAATTTTAAACAGTAAAACTTTCAAGGTCTCAGTTTATAGCTATATTTTTGTGTTTTGGAGCACCATTTCTACAAAAACAACACAAAGATTCTCTTTAGGGAAATTTTCTTTTAAAGGATCAAGCTTGTATACTTTTTGCTAAAGAGGGGATTTCTGGAAACCATGAGTCAGATAAGAGCATCCCGATAACAACATTGACCAACTGTCTAAAACTTTGCTTCCGATAAAGTTACCAAGAAGGTTGTTTTATTCATAAGATAGTTGGTTTTCCATGGCAAATCAGGGATGGTCAATATGCTGTAGCATGCTTAATAGACTGCATGGCAGGCAAGTGGAGAAGTAAAAGAAAAGAGAAAAAGGTGTGAATCCTGCCATGCAGGGTACAACGTGTTAAGGACATTACTGTATGTTCTTTAAGATTAAACAATTCACATGGTTAGCTGCACTGGAAACTAGAAGATGCAACTTCAACTTCTTAACTTACAATTATAGGCGGCATAAATTTATTAGGAGTTTTCAGTTTCTTCTGCGATAAACTGCAATGCAACTTCAGGCTTTGCTTTTGAAACTGCACACAAAACCAACAAGGGATCCAATTGCAGCACAACATCATTGGCTATTATTTATTTTCTAATGACTGATAATTAAATACAATGTCTCTAATTAAATATCCTGTCGGGTGAGTATTACCAAGGGAAGCCAGTTAGCACTTTATTTCTAAGTACCTTGTAGCTCCATGTCAAGGTACTAGGTAGGGAATAAAAAAATTGTTACTCTTTAATTTAAACATCTGAAATTTCCTTTTACGATTTCTGGAATATGGATGTCAACTTATCACACTGCATTAGTATCTTGGTTATTTCCAATAAAATATATTAAAATTTCGAATCCTCATAACCTGTTATCGCTAGCATACCCTGTATTCAATTTACCCCGGAAGAAGTATTTTTTAAGAGGGGTAGGGTTAGCCTCTGATTGGCTTCCCTTGGTGACGTCACTGGCTGTGCTGGTAAGGAACTCCAGTGACACACGCACACTACTGGAGAGCAATGAATGTCACCACTCTTTGCCGAGTAATGTTGGTTCAGTTAGGACCTGGCAAGGGTGTGAGTATTCTTACGCTTCATATTTTGTCGTCCCCTTAAATTCCTTGTATTCTTCAATCTGAGAATGAAGAAACTTGTCAGTTAGGGAAATTGTTTTGAGGTCTTGCCAAAGTCTCAGAACTGACAGAAATATTTGGTAATCAGCACAATGAAGGCATAATTTTAACTTGGGTGGGAATGCAAAAAACAAAAAAAACAGAAAGAATGATTGAAATCCAGGGTTCTTTTGTTGTATTTTTTCGGTGTAAAATGTTCTTTGTACAACTTCTTTCTCCTGGAGTTTTTTTGAGGGAAACTATAAACAGCTTAGCTTTGGAAGAATCACCCATTAGAAATGAGGAGGGAAAGTCAGGATTAGTACAACTGTGACATTTTGACACACTAGGTATGATATTTAGGAAGGGAGAGCATTTGCAAATTCTACCTAGCGTACATAAATGTTGCATGTGAACTGACGTTGACCTGCTCTACTCATTTCTTTGGAAATGGCAAGTCCTGTGGGTGATTAAGCTAGAAAATTATGCCGTGGTAAAGGAACTAATTCCCACCATTGTGCAGTAGACCTTCAATCATTCAGATTTTTTTTCTGTGCTCCTGAATTTTCTCAAGAGTACAATTACCGGTAAGAAAATTTGATTTTAAATACAAAGAGGAATATTCCTGAGAAACATTTAAATCTGAAATGTTGTTATGGCATATGGGAAAGTGAGCATAATGTTAACACATTTACACACACTGAATTTTTCCACTCAAATAGCTTTTTGTGTTCAAGTAAATGTTAATTCAGCCTTCTGTTCTATCTTTACCCTCAATTTCCAAGTCTCATAATCTGAATGACTAAGATTTGACTGCACTAAAAATAAACTGTGAGCCATGACAGGGGGAACTACCCGGGCTCATGAAAAAGTGTTGTCCTGGGAACTGTTAGGGTACATTCCTTTGGGGTGATCTGGGTCAGGATCAGTGATCCAAGATCACTTGGATCATAGGCCATTGCAGAAACGTGAGAGGACTGGGAAAGAGTATGGTTGTTTTCCGTTTGTTTGAAAAACTAAGATATTCAAATGAAAGATCAACTAAATTTGAGAATATTTATCAAGAATAGAAGTATTTAGATAAGGAAAATGGCAAAATGGTAGCTCTTCAAATATCACCTAAAATAGAGAGTTTGTATGGATTGGGTAGACAAGCCACAAAATTATAAGGATTTGTATGGAATTTTGCAACTTTTGAGATTCTCCCATTTGAACAATTTTCAACTGAAAACTCTCAAACTTGGCTGGGTAGCTTTTCATTCAGTAACATTTCAGTTGAAATGTTTAGATTTTCAATCTAATCAATATAAGAAACTCGTCCCAGTCCTCTCACGTTTCTGCAATGGGCTATGTTGTATCTAAGGAACTGATGAATCTGTGACCAGGGTGGATTCATCGGTTCCTTTGATGCACCATGATCACTGATCCTGATCCAGATCACCCCAAAGGAACGCACCCTTGGTTGGTAAGTTAACTGGCAGTGGAAAGTGTGACATTGACGGCAAGGACTATATTGACACACTTGCAAACTTTGAATTACGTTCTGTTAATTAGATCAATTGAGTTTGTTTTTGATGGACAGTAGGTACAGTGTATCAGTATTTTACTGCACACTTCTGGAGGAGTGATACCTTTTTCTGTTTAAACCAAAATGTACTGGTTTAAAGTTCAAGAAAAATATAAGTGTTATTGTTACATGCAAGACTTGTAAGTCTGTAAGGTCAATATTGTCTCTGCCGTTGAAGTATTCAGGTAAGTGTCGTGTATCTTTGGAACTGCCATGTACCATATTACACTGTAATAATTTGACATTATTGTAACATTTGCACTGGTTTTGTGTTTTGGTTGAAGCTGCTTACAAACATGCCGATGGAAAGAAGATAGATGGCAGGAGGATTGTTGTAGACGTTGAGAGAGGTCGCACAGTCAAGACATGGAAACCAAGAAGGCTTGGTGAGTTTACTATGATGTACATATACACTGTAAAGTTAGCACTCTCGCACAATTTTGACAGTGTTTAGAAGTCGTGACATGCTGGGTGGTGGTAATAGTTGGAAATTTTGAAAACAACCCCTAAGAGGTACCAAGATCCTGTTCTGTGGGCATGGATTGGAATTTTTTTTCACTCCTAAGAGATACCAATTCTAAAGCAACACATAATCTGCTTTTTTGGTTCAATACCCTAAAAGGTACTGCAAAAGCTCCCGCTGCAGACGTTGTGAGGCTGAACACCCTAAGTGGTACTAAAACTGCTTTTTTAACCCCTAAAACACTGTATGACGACCACCCCCATCCTTTTTGTATGTGAGTCCCCTCACACAGTGACACAGTGACATGGAATAGTGACAAGTGAATAGTACTTTTCGCGCGCGCTGATTGGTTAGCTCGGAGGTGATTAGCCAAGTACTATTCACCTCCGAGCAGCCGAAGAAAAACAAAGTGGCTTTTGTCGCTATATTTTAGCTAATGAAGTTACTCTTTGGGCTGCTAGTTATTCAGCTTGTGTGGTATATACTAAAACAATTATTCACCTCAGTGTCGGTGAAAGTGGTGGATATTTACCTCCACTTCGGTGAATAATTGTTAATTATTCAACAAATTGTAACACTATCCAAATATAGTCATGATGCTCTCGATATCTGTCATCTGTAGGTAACAGATATCCGGCGGTATACGTAGCTTCATACGTGGGAAGAAAAAGTGAAACAAGAAAGTGTCGACAGAGAGATTTAAAAATGTTAGGCTGTGTTGTTATCAATTTGTTGAATAATAAAACAATTATCCTGCTCAATCTCGCGGAATATCGTCTGATTTTAGCCGACTCGGCCTACGGCCTCGTCGGCTAAGTATCAGACAATATTCCGCGCAATTTCGCAGGATAATTGTTAATTATTGCAGTTGAGTCTGCGATCAAATGTTCTTTTGTTTAGAAATGCACGCAAACGAGGCGAAAGGGTCAATACAAAGCAGAATTGACCCTTTCGCCTTGTTTACATGTAAAACCGCTGATAACTGCAATTACAGCTATTGTGCAGGGTTCGTACGGGTCCTGGATAACCTGGAAAGTCCTGGAATTTTATTGTGGCATTTTCCAGGACTGGAAAGTCCTGGAAAAAGGCTACTGGTCCTGAAAAGTTCTGGAAATGTGTTGAACTTAAGTAAAAAATATGAAATGTATGGCAGTCAGTAAGGAGAATTAACATTGAGATCTTGGGACTGACAGGGTAAATGTGAATTTTAGAGTCCTGGAAAAATCAATTTGAGTCCTGGAAAAGTCCTGGAAAAGTTCTGGAAATTTGTTTCTGAAAAAGGGTACGAACCCTGATTGTGGGAACTTCACACCCTATTGGTATCAAAAGCGATATCAAGAATGAAAGATAAAAAATTAGTTAATGGCTTTATCAAATGTTAGTGGCAATCTTCCCCTGGAGGATGGTAAGTCAGGACTAAGTTGAATAGCCCAACAAACAGCGTCGCGTTTCTCATCAGCATTATAACTGCCGACTTTGGTTGGCCAACTTTCTCTGTGCCATATTATGGCCCAGCTCTTGAATAAACCGTGGCTTGTAAACACTGCTCTGGGAGATGAGGTGACCTCATGGTTAGTGCACTCGTCTCTGATTCGAGTGATCTGGGTTCAAGCCCTGGCTGGGGTCATAGCGTTGTGTTCTTAGGCAAGATACTTTACTCTCACAGTGCGTCTCTCCACCCAAGTGCATAAATGGGTACCGGTGAACTTAATGCTGGGGGTAACCCTGCGATGGACTAGCATCTATCCATCCAGGGGGGAGTCAAAATTACTCCTGGTCACTTCATGCTACGGAAACCAGGATAAGCTCCAGCCTGATGGGCCACTTGGCTCAGATGCAGACTTAACCTGTACCTGTAAACATTGCTGGGACAAATTCCTTTTTAAATTCTAAAAAGTATTGAGAGCAAGAAGCAAAATAATACTCTCAGTTGTCAGTATAAGAACTTCTGGACTCACAATTTTTATTAAACACAGCCCCAGCCCAAGAAACATTTTACTATTAATTTTGCATACAAAGAAAGTGAAGTACTCTGTTTATAGTTCCCAAACTGAACTAAATCTTTTCCTCGCAGGAGGAGGGCTTGGTGGCACTCGTGTCGGTGGCCCAGATGAGAATATCAAGCATTCAGGACGTGTGGAGAATACAGAGAGATACGAGTAAGCATTTGTTTACTGGTACTTCTTTTTTTTCCCTTCTTTATTGCAAAACACATAATAATACTTACCTTACTTACAATACAACACTTAATACTTACTTTACTTACAATACAACACTTAATACTTGCTTTACTTACAATACAACACTCGATACAATAAAAATGCAATACAATATTTTAATCTACCATGTACATTAACCTGGGTGCTCTTTAGGCTAATTGGAGCGATATGAAGGCTAACTGTAGTAACATTTCCTCATTTCGCTATTTTGTGTTTTAAACACACCCTTCATTACTGAGCCAGAAGAGCTGGTGCAATTTTAGAGCTGTGAAATATGAATCAAACGATAACTCTTAACCTTGGGTAACTGGCCAGCTTTGGATGAGGTTGAAACACATAGAAATCAAATATAAATCAATTTTGTATAGAATCGCATAATTGAATAAAATCTTGCATTCTGATTGGTTTACGAAGCGAGGTATTTAGCGCGGAATTGCGAGTTGAAAACCAGGCTCGGTGATATTGTTTCGCATCTACGTCATCTATCTCATCTATCTCAGGATAAAACCAAACTGCTGTTTTCTTTTTTTCTCATTTTATTCAATTATGCGATTCAAGGAAAATTCATTACCTGACTCGTGAATTCCGCGTTAAATTGCACTTGAAAACCGATATCGCACTCATCGCTTCGCGATTCGTGCGATATCAGTTTTCGCGTGCAATTTAACGCGGAATTCCCTCGTCAGGTAATGAATTTTCCTATAAAATTGTGATGGATTCCTCATCAGCTTGGTCATAATGTAAATATTGCCAAAAAACAGTGTGTGACCTACCAAGCTCCTATAAGTTAGATTTTCCACTGACCGCCGCCAACTGACTCTTTTATTTCTCAAACCAATACAGCCTAGCATTATACGTAATGTAGGCAAAATACAATAATGTAAAACAACAGTTATAAGCTTAGTAAGACTCCATGTTGACAGTCTTAATAAAGAATATCTAACAAACAAACAGTGTGTTATCAACTTAATGAAGGTTTGGGTGGGAACTGGGGCTCCAAAAGAAACGTCAGCAATGGCGGACAGCAAAATAGCAACTGGCAAACACTGAGCATGTGACTCAAAAAACAAACCCTCAGGCCCAGGCCCCAGAGGTGTGTGAGAATTGTTGTCATCTATTCTTTCACTTGGCAGGGACCGTGAGAGAGAGAGACCGGACAGAGGAGACCGGGATCGCGATCGTGAGCGTTACAGGGAACGTGACCGTGACAAAGATCGTGAACGTTACAGGGAACGTGACAGAGATCGTGACCGCGACCGTGACCGCGAAAAGGAACGTCGAAAGCACAGAAGTAGGTCACGTGAAAAAGACCGTGATCGTGATCGCGACCGTGACAGGTGAGAAAATGGTGTTCTTCTGATTGTATTCTTTGATGTGAACATCCAGGGTCCGTACGGGTCATGGAATACCTGGAAAGTCATGACATGGAATTTATAATTTCAATTTCCAGGCCTGGAAAGTCATGGAATTTATAATTTCAATTTCTAGGCCTGGAAAGTCATGGAATTTATAATTTCAATTTCTAGGGCTGGAAAGTCATGGAATTTCAATTTCTAGGCCTGGAAAGTCATGGAATTTATAATTTAAATTTCCAGGCCTGGAAAGTCATGGAATTTATAATTTCAATTTCTAGGCCTGGAAAGTCATTTAATTTAAGCGAGGGTCGTTGAAAGACAACGTGCTTTCTGAAAATAAAAAGGCAAAATGATGAAACATTGAAGAAATAACAGACGAGCCAGAAACAGACTGAAATAAATTATTGTTTTGAAAATACCGTGAGAACGACTGCTTAACGTAGGTCATGGAAACGCAGAAAGGTAATGGAACTTAAAAAGCTCAAAGGAGTACAAACCATGACATCTGTGTGTATGATACGACTGGGGCCTTCCATGTATATTTTCCACATGATTGCGTGACATCCTTTTTTGTCACCAGGGATAGGGAGAGGCGGCGTGATCGTGACCGTGACAGAGATCGTGGTGATCGCGGTGATCGTGATCGAGAAAGGGAACGTGACAAAGAGCGTGATCGCGATCGTGACCGTGATCGTGAAGGAGAAAGAGTCAAGGAAGAGCCAAATGGTGAATATCCACAGTACGACAACGAGAACCAAATGGACAACAACAATATGGAGATGGTGGATTGAGGTAAGCTCAGTTGATTCACTGCTCCAAATCTCAATTTATTTCCACATTTTAGTTTTATTGTTCTAAGAATTGAGTAGTACATCCATACTAGCCAGAAAAGGCATCGAATGTTTTGACACTACGCAGGAGGAATTTGAAAACTTCACAATAATCGGTCACTTTGAGGAAAACTCGGGCAGGGAAATCACTTTATTATTGCTTTCAGAGTGTTTTCCGTCCACACTAAAACGCAAAGCCCGCGTTTGAAGAGCGTTTTTAAAAAGTTCCGTTTTCGTGACGGATTATTTGTAGTTTGACTGTAGGCAGGGGCACCCAACGGCAATTTTCGGGAAAATATCTGTTCGGAAGACGCTTTAAGAACTAGAATTTTCGGAACATTTGTTGTAAAATTTCTTGCTTGCCTGCCTCTCCTAGGATTTTCGAACGTCTACAAAATGGTATAATTACCCATTTTAAACGGATATTTACCCTAAAAAAGGCCACCTAGAATTTTCGGGAGCCTTTTCCTGGCTGAAATTTTCGAAAAGGTAAGATTGATCCCTATAATTTTCGGATCATTAGACTTTCGGCTAGGAAATCCGAACAGATGAAAAGTTTTTAGGGGATAAAAATATGCCTATATCTACCGTTTAAATACTAAAATATGTTCAACAATGCTATGTTAAGTGGTTTTGAACTATATCCTCGTTGGGTGCCCCTGTGTAGGCCAAACCGTAGAAATAAAACTGCGGTTTCAAATTCCTCCACTGTAGTGTTACTTGAAGTTGAAGGTGGCTTGACGAGTGAAAAAACAACCGGGGGTCTGGCCATTCGCCCTTCTTTATTCTGATCCCGTTGCGCTACTCTTCATCCAGTAGCCTGCGTCGCAGACGCTAACTACCTCGGGGTACTAGCGTCTGCGAAGTGGCGCACAAATCCTTGTTCCAGTCCCCCGACGAAGTAAATGAACACCGGAAGGTGCTTTCGAAATCTTTCTCAATTCTAATTGGTTATTGGCAATACTCTCTTTATACAGGTATTAAAAAAATACAAAGCGACAGAAAAACGGAACCATGCCAAATGGTCAAACGGATCTATCTCCGCTTAAAAGTTCTCCTACTAACACACTAAATTCCGTCTGCGACGCCGGCTATTCATCTAGCTGAACGCCTAGTTCTTGTCAAGAGTGCTTGCAGATGATTTAATTCCACTCGCTTTTTTCAATTATTAGCTGTAAAATTCTCCCCAGTTGTTTTCATGCGTCTTCTCAGAGGTCCTCACAATTTTTTTCTTTTCTGCAGATTTCACTGAAGGGCAACCACTGTCTTTTACATAGAAGAGCCTTTTCAAGAAACTTTATAAACACCTGCCACTACTGTTCTTATCTAAAGAATGCCGGTGTTGATTCGTGGTGTAACACAAAAGCTCAATTTCACTGTGAGCATTGTGTGACGACTCAACTTACGGTTGCAAAGAGACCACGTGTTAGGTCGTCACGCTATCTCCATCCTTGCGACTTAGGAAGGCTAGTTCACTTTTTAAGAGAAAAATTGTGTAAAAGGCTGGTAATTCGAGATAAAAAAAAAAATCTGTAAAATAGTTTTAGTCCTATTTAACTAAACAAATTTACCCATTCATCGGCTCTTATGTCGCATGCTGAGGTTTGTTTTTTAGAATGTGATGTTAGGATCTTCTCGCTCTTTTCTGTTTGGGCAAAATTTCGCTGTTTAGAATAAATAATCTGGCTGTCATTCCTGTGAATAGTTGTCATTAGACATAGACATACCAAAAAACATGCATCATTTAATACTGCGTCTTCGTACTCCTCGAATTTTACAGTCACATAATTGCTCGGTAGTTAATCTTATTTTATATTTTAGTTCATAAATGGCTAGTTCTCTTTTTACAATGCTGGAATATAATTGCCGAGTTTAAATAAATACGAAAGAACTGTTGACTCCACTTTGTTCTTGTTTCATCACATCCAGCGAAAAGCAAAAGACATGAGACGAAGACTGCATTTGTTGCGCTTTTTTCCCCTCGTATGAGACTTGAAGTGTTATTAGTTGTAACGATGTTACTTAGCAGGTAGTTTGTTTTGACGGATTATCAATCTATATGCCTTTTTTTATCAAGTTCGTTGCAGAGGGACTATCAGTTTGTGATAGTCAGTTTTTTGTACCTTATACAATTATAAGGTACAAAAATATTTTTTTTTAAAAATTTGGTCTTTAGGCATTCAAAAAATATATACTTTGCCATGGCTTAGAATTAAATCTTAGCCATGAAAAAAGTTTAAAAAGATGGTGTGTTTTTAGGTTAAGTCCCGCCTTAAACGCAGTTATTTTGGCTGCGAACCCTGCCTTTATATGACCTTGGGCTGCCTGAACTTTCGCTAAGGGCGAGTAGCCGAGCCCTGAGGAATGGTCATATGACGGAGAGCCTCGATATTGACGTCAGTTTTTCATGCGTCTGTCCTGTTATTGATCATAAATTTCGTCATCACATTGTCAAAGTAGCTGTGGACCGCCTCGTGGATCCGCAGACTACTTTGACAATGTGATGACGAAATTAATTGTCAGTAACAGGACAGACTCATAAAAAACTGACATCAATTTGTTTTTTACGATAACAAATGGTCGAATTGCACGCTCTCGCTAGCTGACGCCCTGCCCGAATTTCAAATTCATGTGTCTGTCTGCATATTGACGATAAAAATTAGCCAATGAGCGCGCGAGAATTTCTGCAGTTATCGTAAAAATATCGATTGAAGAAATTCGATTCTGTCACGTATCGAAAGCCTGATAGAATGTCTTCTAAATAGCTGTTTTGGTGGTCAAAGGACATCATTTAAGTCTGGTGATCGGTAACTTGACATGCAACATTCGAAGAACTGAATGTTTGCGGCAGTTGGTGGTTCCAAGAGTGCTGTTAAGTGCTAACAGATCGAAACTTGGTTTGCGATTGTGTCAGGCCAAAACAGAGTAGGTCTGAAAGCTGGTCAGTTCAAGGGCATACACGACAAGTAGTAGGCGCCGTGCCTAAGAAAGTGTCGATGTTTTGACCTGCTTTTAGACTTGTGAAATGTGTTGATTTGGCGGAAAGTGTCGCAACAGTATAGTAACCCAAAATGCATTGCAAGATGTTTCTGACAATATGTAAAGGCTGCTATTAGCAATGAACCAGAACAAGTAAAGTCAAGACTATCATATTTGAGGAAAAGAATGATCCCTTGAATTGTTGTGTCTAAAAGCTTTCGTCGGGATAGAGATTATTATCACAAACACGGCAAAATAGCGACCTAGACGAACTCGTCGGTGAGATATAGTTGGGATATTTGGAAAGGGGCCAATCACTATCACATCACTAGAGGCTGTAAGAGCAGAACGCCAATCTGCAGGAATTGAATTGATAATACTCATAAAAAGAAATCTTTGTTGGGATTTACAAGTGAGGAAAACCATACAAGAAGGAAAGATTTAGGAAATTTAGAGACGCGCGCCACTGAAGCCCTATCACCATTTCACCTTCAATAAATTGCCTTCAACTAACTTCGCCACTTTATTTACCGAAAAAAAATACCAGCTTAATCGATCCCTCAAGTTACATTGTCAGTGAAAATCCATATCTCAACCACGCGGTAACCATTGACAGTAAACACCCTTGGCATTTGTTTTTTAGCCGGGAACTAAACCCGCTTAAATGCGATGATAGTTCGAAGGGGTTCACAAAAGTCACTGCAAAAAAAATTCGACAACTCTAACTGACTGAACATTACACAGGCTCAATACAAGAAGGTTGGAGAGGAAAGCGTACAAGACTTTCATGCCAAATGGAGAGCGAGAACTTTGTGGCCCCAGATTCTCCCGGTATCGTTTTCCCTCTCCTCTGGCCTCTCCTATAAAATACTCTTCACAATCAAACTAGTAACACCGCATTCTATCGCGCGCGCACGAGGGCAACGTTTATTATGACGCACACAATTCATGTCTTTAGAACGAATACAGGTTTTCGGTTGTGGCTGGAGTTTCGGCTGTCAACATAGAAAATGGTTTTCGTAACTTGCTGGTTAGCGTTCATTGCTGTTAGCAATGTCATTGGATACTTTACTAAGAATCGTTGCGATGAAAGGTAAGAGCAAATAACAAAGATAGTACTTTTCTAATGTCGGATGAGAGAAAAACAACTATTTGAACTCCGCGAACTGCTTTCTCCAACTTGCCACAAAGGGCTTTTTTACACCGATGAAGGGCTCTGCCCGAAAAGTTTGTACATTTTTTAATGTTCACTGACACTTTCAAGAGTTTTTCATTAACTTTTTACTGCTTTCTCCAATGGCGGCGGCTCATTGTGAAAAGGTCTATGACTCTCGTTTTTCGTTAATATCATCGCATGCGCAAGGAAAATCAACTTTCAAAAAGCAACTTTATTTAAGCAATATTTAAATGGCGCTTTTAAAATATTATGAGAGCAGCCGTTATGAGTAGAAAAAAAACACGTTTTATCGGTTCGTCCTATCAGTGGACCGTGTCCATGGCAACAGTGTAAACAACAGCCTCGCACGTGCCGAGATGGCGAAACAATTCGCATTTACTCTTAATCAATTCGCATTTAGTTACTCTGAGCAAAAGTAAATAAATATCACCAGAAAAGTTAGGTAGCCCGCAGCGCTGACTTCGAAACATCCTATCAAATTTTGACGCTGTCTATGGTTGAGTAAGTTAGCTGACGTCATCCTGAATCCGCGTGCGACTGGGTGCGAGTGTAAAACGGAGCGATGGAAAAGAAACTTGTGCAGAGAGCGCTGGTAGTGGTCGCGTCTTACTTTTGCTAGATAAGGAGTTTGCTTTGAAACGTGCGGTATTTTTCACCCGAACATTTTCTGAACTACATTTTAGGAACAACCAGACGAAAAGCTGCCGAGCATGTCGGCATCAAAAAACTCAGCTCGGAAAGACTGACACGAACACACCTGTCCTATAAATTATCGCAATGGAATAAGGAATACAGAAATAATTATTAGAAATTATTATTAGCGGAAATGTGATTTCTACTTGATTGCAGCGATTTCGATCGCTCGATCAGTTCGCGAGAATCAGTGTTGCTGGCGAAATGGCTGTTGTGTAGTAGCCCCCGGGTGAAGTAGCAACTTACTCGGCGAATTAAGCCAGTCGAAGAGAAACTGTTTTCCTCTAAGATAAACCCAATCATAATAAAGCAATACTTTTTTCTTTGGTTTCCAGCGACAATACAGGGAATGTAGAAGATATATCAGTTAACAGGAAGGAGTCAGTAGAACACAGCGGTCCGCAGGTGAGCCAGATCTTGTCAGTATGACATGACCAGCCGTGTTGCTACTCCTTGTAGGTGAATGCTAGTCTTCCGCGCCCCCAGTCAACAGGTGCACGGATCTGCCTTCCCCTCAACCATAGTCCTATAAGTTTGTACCACGTGACAGTTGTATATTTTGATTACATTACGAGTTGAGAATTCTCATGTGAGAAAGTAACTTACTAACGCAACAAGCCAATTCAAATATGAACAATAAGAGGTTCAGGAATTTTTAATGCATGTCTCTATTCACAAGGTATGAGGTTAGATTTCCTACTGGACTACTGACAAATCCTTATCCCTCCAGTAATTCTGTTGACATAAACACAAATCGATTGAATCATCTCATAAGGGAGGAGAGAACTTCTAGTGACTTTGTCGAAGTTTTCCACTCTTTTGTTTTCGTCCCTGTGTACTGCTATCTTACGAGAGATCGAGCAGAGAATTGGCAGGAAGGAAACAAATCGATCGAGTCATCCCACAAGGGAGGGGATAGTGTCACGTAAGTTTGTTATTCTGTTTCGTTCTTCTGTTCTCTATCCTTTGTACAACTGTCTTATGAGAGTTGTACAAGAGAACGACAACAGAATTGGTAAGAATGAAAATCACGCGTATCGGCTACAAAATAGAGTTCTTAAAACTCAGCCCTGAATGGAACGGCTTCAGATAGAGGAAAGCGACAGACTTATTCCATTAGGCAACTGGAAAAAACTGAATTTGGACGCCAAACAAATCAATATAAAATCCATCAGTTAGTTGGCATTTTCAGAACAAATCTTTCCTATCGACGCAGGGCTTGGTCGGCCGCGAGATGAAAATCTCGCGCAAATGCATTAGACAGTACCGCTAACACGAAAATACCAATGACGGTAAATTAAGCGCGGAGATTTTCAAGTTTGAAGTTGTCAGAACGGTTAATTAAAGGTTAAATGTAAAGGTATACTGTTCTTTTATTTTCTTTTGTTTTTTTTTTTGTTCAGACGAGGCCAAGAAAACGAAAGAACATAGAACCACACGAGTACTGCGGGGAAGATAAAGTTCGTCGAAAGGAAGTGCAGTGGCTGAACAATTTATCCAACTGCACCGAGGTTAAAGTCCTTGGAGAAGGAACTTTTGGAAAGGTAGGGAAATGTATGGATTACCATTAATCAGGAATCCGCAGAATTTGAAATTTGTTACATTTGCTTGTAGAAGCGTCACTTCTGACAGAAATTTATCGCTAAAAACAAATAGAGCAAACTATCCTGAAATCTTTTTTTTGTATTATCGCACAGATTTTCTACTTTCCAGCGAGTATTATGTGGAAATCAGACATTTCAGAGAACTAGTATTGTATGTGTGGGTTGAAGTTATATAAAGCACCTCAAAGGTGGACCATGGCAATACAGTAACGTATTCATTTTATTCTTGTTATTTAGGTCAGCCTCTATCAGGAGAATAACACCAAAATGGATTACGCAGTGAAGAAAATCAAAAAAATTGATCCAGAGAGTTACGAGATTGAGACAAGCATCTTGGAACTCGGTAATTCCACATGGAATTGTTTTCTGTCAGCAATTTGTGGAGAGTTTTTTTATAAGGTATGTGAAAATTGAATACCACTTGATCAATTAGCTAAGTTTCCCTACGTTTCCCAGCGTTTGAAAAGTGTAACGACTAAAACACAGGGAAACAATTGATGGTCTAAATCTTGACAAGTGTATATGAGGTGATAAGTGGATCGATGATAACTTGGATAAAGTGAAATTAACAAAGAAGCATTCTCAAGTCGAATTACTCAGAAAATATTTTTTCTGAGTTCCCCAACGGGAGTCGAACCTATGACCTTCAAGAAAATCGGTTGGACGCTCTATCCACTGAGCTATGGCGGACTCATGGCGAGCAAGGTCGTAACCTAGGTTCTTATGTGTGACACATGTCCTGCCATACTGCAAGGCTCAATATGTCGAAATGATAACATGCGGATAGATGATAAGTGAAATGGCGACTTGGATAAAGTGAAACAAATAAAGAAGTTACTTAGAAAATAAATTTTCTGAGTTCCCCAATGGGAGTCGAACCCATGACCTTCCAGAATGAGTTATATGAACAGACGTCTAACTTTGCACGCTCTACCCCTCCCTCCATTTCCCCCTCCTCCAGCCCCCTCTGGAGATAGTTTCGAGATTTACCAGTCGTCCTCTTCTCCCGGAAGAGTTAGTAACGGGAGCTTGATTTTGCTTTGAGTGTAACTACAGCAAGGGTTATCGTGTAACTCAAGGAAAAAAGAACTTAGCTTTGTTTGAAAACCCGATGATCGTCGAGCGATCTTGCAGCGATCCTTTTCTGTTGTTGTGTAGATACCTCTGTTAGTTACCCATGACATATTTCTTTCACGTGTGCGATTGGTGCAAACACGTGACGTGATGCACCCAGAAGTGAAGAGTATCCGAGGTTATTATTCTCTGGCAATAAGGATCTTTCTGCAGGAACCGGAGCACAGATTACGTAAGCTTACGTAAAACAAAAGAAATAAAAGACAGGAAACAAAACAACTCCAAATAAAGACTAATCCCAAGTGACCCAAAATACAAAGCTTTCCGGTACCTGCAGATGTATCCGGCAATAACCCCTAGATTGCTAAAGGCGACCTTGCATTTTATAATGGTGTAAGAGTAACTGGCCGTATCCTATATGATTAATCCTTCCTTCTAATCTTTTCACATTTCAGGGCTGCCGTCATTTGGTATTGGAGTTTATGCTTGCAGGGGACCTGGAGAGGGTTTTCAACTTTCACGAAAACTTGTTCGACGAAATGCAAGCAAGGTAGGATGAAATTGAAAATGTAACGCGTTTCTGACCGTGCGGTGCTCGAGTAATCAATATAGAGCTTTATTATCCAACTCTGCTTCCTAGAGTACAAATATCGCGCGAAACGAGTACATGTACAAATAACAGATATTTGTACTCGTCTCATTCCTCCCGGCCGCGTGAAGTTCAAAACCTTGGCAAGTCAGAATTTTGGGAAAAGAAATCGTTGGATAATAAATCTCTTATTAGACGTTTTGGTGTGTAGTATCGCTGTATATTTTTACTCGTTGTTTGTATTTTGACTCGCCCTACGGGCTCGTCAAAATACTGCACAACTCGTAAAAATATATAGCGATACTACACACCAAAACGTCTAAAAAGATATATATATTGGCCTCGCTCTATTTTTGCGTGGTTATGGACATCGACCCCATCTCGGTCCATAAACACGCAAAAAAGAACTCGGCCAATATCCAGCCATCTTGACCTCACACTTGGTCAATAACCCATACACATATCTAGAGTTCACAGTTATTTCTCCTCGTATGTGAGAAAGGCCAAAAGTTTTAAATTGAGCTAATTTAGCTACTCTGTACACATTGGGAGCCCATGATAATAGGTAGCCTTTCTTGGCCTTTCTGGCATACGAGGAGAAATTACTGTATTAATTGTGTCAATAACAAAATGCTTAAATCTGATTGGTTCTTTGAAGCCCTCATTTATAGCTTATGAAATTTTACTACCTAGCTAATGCTAGCCAATCAAAATCAAGGAAAAAATTTGAGCAGGTTTCCCAGCTCCAGCTAGAGAACAAAGATGGACGAAATTAGCTGTTTCAATAACATTTATTGAGATATGTTTCCTTTAGAATTTGACAACCTGTTCACCACTATTGATTTCGAAAGCTTTGAGAGTAAAGAAAACGAAACACTGACGGAAATCAACAATACGAGTGACACGACAAGCACAGCGAGCGAGTGACCTGCCTTGACAGAAACAACAAAGAGTTTCATGTATTTTGTTATTGGCATAATTAATTGGTAATAGGGCTTTGTGTCGTACAATTCAGGGGTAATGTATCGTGCTCGTAATGTCAAATTTGAAATTGCTCGCCCGATTACTCCCTAAATTGTACTTCACTCAGTCCTATTACCATTACTTATCAGTTCTACGATAAACCAAGTTAAGATGAAGTGTCTAAATGGTTCTTTAAAGGTAACAAACATTTGATGCTCACATATTTTCAAAGTGTAACCCCAATTTATAATGGCCTGTGATCTAACAATTCTAAATAGACTCATTATTGTGATGTTTCATTATTTATGGTTTTAGTTTCTATGCTGCGGAAATCATCTGTGGCTTGGAGTATTTACATATGCAAGGAGTGGTACATAGGTAAAAAAAAGTTGCTTCATTTTACAGCACTTTTTTATTAGTTACCATACACTTGGATACATACAATACCGTCAGCTACAGTCCTTAGAGTGCAGTGCTGCTACAAGAGCGGTTCTCATTTGAGTGTCCAAACGTAATTGACTTTGCACTTACTACGCTGCGTGATTGGCTTAAAAAAAACTCGCGACAGTTTTTCGTCCAATCAGAAGTAAAACCAAAACCAATCGTTACTCGTTCGCACACGTTTTCCCGCGCTTCGTGTCATGTAATTCCTTCGAGTTTTGATTCGCTGTTGTATTGTGTATGTCTTGGGTGATTGGCTAGAGCAATTACTATGGTTTTGGTTTTACGACGCTCAATTGAAACCGCTCTAACAAAACTAATACTACCTAATCCACGCAAAGTCTCTATAAGTTTGTCAGTCTTCCAAAGCCTACTGTATCCAAGGTGAGGGAACTTTGTATGGATTGAGTAGATAAGTCAGTCATTTTCCTATTTTTCGGCTAAATTGTCAAAGATGATTCGCTGACTTGCTATAGATTTAAATTACGTGTACCCATTCCTCTCACGCTTTGAACATTCACTAATACAGGGGAACCAGAACTAATTTGTATGAAAGTCACTTTAAAGGGATATTGTTAATGTTTCTATCTTTCATGTTATTACGACAGAGACTTGAAGCTTGAGAACGTCCTCATGGATGAGGAGGGACACCTCAAACTCGCCGACTTTGGTCTGTCAGTCGATAACATGTGGCTGGGAGAGACAATCCAAGAAGATTGGGAAACCGGGACAGCTTCATATATCGCGCCTGAAGTATGTCTTATCTTAAGCCCCTAAAATAACAAATTATAAGAAATTATAGCATCTGAGTCAAGTTATCGGATAATGGGAACTAAAGTATGAACTGCCCCGAATTTGTTTCTGTGTTAGAGATTAAGCCAGCACACGAGGACACGAGCACACGAGGACACAAGCACACGAGCACATGAGCACATGAGCACACGAGCACACGGGCACACGAGCACACGAGCACACTGAGCACACTGAGCACATGAGCATATGAGCACACGAGCACACGAGCACACGAGCACACGAGCATATGAGCACGTTTCACGGGCGGTGAATTTCGCGCAAGTTTGTGTGTTCGTCCCCTGAGAACAATGAGAAACTCCTTTTAGTCCAATTGGTGACGAGATGAACAAACAGCTTCATGTTTGCCTTCGATCGCTTTTCGTTTCAATCTTTCAGTGTTATTATCTGAGATCCTGACTGATCTTGTCAAGTGTCGCTCTACATGCTCTTTACACTTCATGTTACAGTAAAATCGATGAAACAACCGTGACAACGTCTTTATTTCTCATTATGACTTTTTTTTCAGGTAATTGAACACGAGCCATATGATTCCTGTTGCGACTGGTGGTCCCTTGGAGTCATGCTTTACTATATGCTCACACTCAGGTTAATTAAGGCCTGGGTCACCCTGTCTTTGACCCATTTTTTCACAAAATTTAGAATAACTTAGCTACTTTTCAAGGGATTTTTCTCAAACTTGGCAGAAATTTGCATCACTGCCATCTCTCTCGGACTGAATTGTCGAAGTGTAATATGATACTCTCAAAAACCAAAAACAGTTAATTTAGGCGGCAAATTTGTTGATAGTCTTCTTGAGCAAATTCCCACTAGTAAACACGAGGCAAAGTAAAATGCAATTATCGCTATGAATATTTGAGACATTTTTCATTGTTATCCCGCTTGGAATGGCTGCCAGAAAGAAACAAATGTGCAAGGTAGATTAAGTCGAGTTTTGGCTCTGCGAAGCCGCCTCCTCTATCATGGTTTTCGCCCAAAATTATCATAGCTTTGACTTGGTTCCAGCTTTGATCAACGAAAGTAACCACACAGGTTTCTATTTATTTGGAAAAAAGACCATTTAAAACTGTTTAAGAGGTGGGAATTTTAAAAACTCGCAGTCACGTATTTACTCTCTTGTCCGCCATTTTGACACGCGAGTGCATGGTTCATCAAAGAAGGCCGCCGTTGGCATGGCAGGGAGTTAGCCAATGGGTACTTGCAAAACCGTTTACCTGGCGAGGGCGCAAAGTTCCAACATGGCGGAGGAAAGCTTGCTTCGAGTGTTCAGAAGCAATAATTTTACGGCTGATACACTAGTAAATACTACTTGGAGCAGTCTTAGAATTAACACAGGCAAACGTTCTATACTTTTGATGATATTCATTTCTTTTTTCCTTGTTTTCTGAGGTTGATTGCATCTGTAAATCTAGGGTTAGATCGCTTTCGATGGTTATAATAAAACGCGAGAAACCAGCTTGTCTCTTAACTTGCACATTTAGGCGGCAAGACTAAAGTACGTTTGCCGCTTAATGCCAAGTAGTATCATATAACAAGAATAAATTACACTTTTGGCGCAAAACTTGAAAGCTATCTCGAGATACGCACACTGATTCCTTAAAACTCGTCAAGACTTTGTTCCCTAACGACGATTCTACGTGATAACGAGCTAAGTGTAGTCGTGTGAAGCGAAAATGTCTGTCGTTTTCAATTGTGGATTTGCAAGAGTTGCTGTTAAGGAGAGTTTTCGTAAGGCTGGAAGGGCCTCGATCGAAACTGACCCTAGTGAAAGGTGGAAGAACTATCTTGCAGCGTTCGAGGGTGACAGTCGTGAAGTCTTTGCCGTCGAGCGTTCCACTTATGTCAAGAAATCCAAAGCAGTTTACAGCTCTTTTCGAAAGATGAACTCAAAAGGCAGGGCGCAATACCAATACACATTTTCAGCGGTAAACTGGAAAGCTCTTACCACAGCGCAGAAGAAACAGCACACACTGTCAAATTGTGGAGGTTGTCAGGTGCACTATTATGCCATCCACAATCTTTTCCCCAGTGGAGAAACTGTCAAGTCCCAAAAACTTTTAAAAGAGGCCCTTATTGAAAGTGGGGCGAAGACCCAAAGTAAAGTGAAACCAACGCAAAAAGCCATTAAAACTGCCGTAAAACACATTTATTCAAAAGTAAATGACCACTTTGAGAAAATATTTAAGGTAAGCTTTGCTGAAGCACAAACAAAAGTGAAGGAACTTCAGCTACAGAAAAAGAAGGACGCAATTGGGAAAAAGCGGCAGCGTCGAGAGAGAGCACGCCAAGAAAAAAACAAAATCCAGGATGAGTGGTCCAAAAGAGATTGTGATGCAATGTTAGCAACGCGGCAGTCATTCACCCAGAGGTCAAAGCAAAGGAAGTCTCTTCACTTTGAGTCTTCCATAGATGCTTCAATCAGGGCACAAAAACGTAAGAACCAGGAAGCTCTTGGCGAGAGAAAACGTAAGAGACATTCACCACCAACATCATCAGTCCTGTTTGACAGAGATAGTCTCCTGCAAGAAGTAAGAAACATGAAGGATGGTGAAAAGGTGAGTTAATTATTGAAAATCACAATAAAAATAATACAATTACATGCAATATTTATCCTGAAATAAACTCGACATAAATGTTATTAGTTCAAATCTAGTTCCATTATTGTACTATTAAACAATTATATTATGAGTTCAAGATTTCCATCACGTATAGAAATCTAGAGTGAATAACCTAATTGGTTTAGTATATATAAACTGATTTAATTTATCCATTTTTAATAGTCGTTTCAAACTATCTAAATCCTCTTCATAGACACTTTGAAAGTGCCAAGAGGTGACTGTCATTTTATTAAAAATGCCACACTGCTACGCTACTCACTATCTATCACAGAATAGACAGTGAGTAGCGTAGTCAATCAGGGAACAGCATTAGTGATAGATCGCCAATAGATTTATACTAAAAATTGATATTCATTATTATCTGGCACCTGATTATACTAATAGTCAGTGACTTTTCAGATCAATTACTCAGACTTGGCAAGAAGACATGGCCTTCAAGATCAAAAACTAGGCAACATGATTGTTAAGGAGTACCTGGTAGAACAGGGTGTGGACCTGCAGCGCTTCCAGCAGTTCCGTAAAAGGCCAGCAAAGGCAAGACGGAAGCTGAATAGAACATACGGAGGAGAGATCACTGTTCCAACACCTAGAACAACCAGAGAAATCAAAGAAACACTTAAGGTTTGTTATCTGGCATATTTTTTATAGGTCTAGAATGAGCCTATATATATACCTTAGTTTCGGCTGTCGATACTCTTGTAATTGACAGTTTTCAGAAACTCGATGGAAGAATTTTGATGCTGTTAGGTTAATTGGTAAATTTCGATCCATTGAGGAGAGATCAGGAGGAGGCCTGGGTACATTAGTACATTGTATCGACATTGCATTAGTAGATTGCATCGACCACTGAATTTTTTTGGCTGAAAATTGGAAAATGTAGAAACTGGAAAATGTTTTCCTTGTTTTGATTGTTTTTTCTCTTTTTACATACCGAGCAAAATGTATAATTCTTTACCCGTGATATCTCTTGCAGTAATGAATAAACGCCACCATTTTGCTCATGGAGGACTTGTAGTAGGAAACTATGTGACGTCAGCAATCATGAATCAAGGTCTTTAACCCCATTCCCGATTTGGTATTTATTTTTTTATGAACAGATGCCGTTTCCTCAGGAAGTCATCAGAGACCTCTATGACGCAATAGTTTCGGAGGAGGTGTAATATAAGTGCGAATTGTCTAACATTGCTTGGAATTTACTAACACAGGTAAGTAGACATAGTGCAGAGCAATCCAAAACTAACCATTATGTTTATTCGGCGAGAGCCAACTAAACCGGATGTTTATGTTTAAACGACCGAGGGTTTCATTGCGATGTAGAAACGATAACTCCAAACAGTGACGCCTTTTTTTCAGCTACTACAATTCTAGATATTTTAGACATTCGCACTTATCATATATACCTCGTTGTCCTACAGGTGTGTGTCTTAAGGCTGGTTTCCACTAGCATAACCATAAGCCGACATAAACGGACGCAGTCGCGTGTTGATAACTAGCGCCTTTTGTCTGAAATTTCCAACAAACGGAACTAATTATCAGCATCTTACTGCGTCTACGTACTTATGCGCTGTTGGAAAGCAGTCTTTAGATTACAATATGGTAACCTTGGTTTGCTTTCTCTAGCTCTTGGAAAAGAACCCCTTGAGAAGGATTGGCTATAAGTATGGATCAAACCCGTGGGTTAGAAACCACGAGTTCTTCCAGTCCTTAAACTGGGACCAACTTGAACAACGAAACATCAAGCCGCCCTGGAATCCAAGAGAATGCATTTTTCTCGAGTAAGGACTCTTTTTTAACAAACGAACTTGCTTACATACTGTAAGATATGCAATGTGTGTGATGTGATTCTTAACGAGATACGACATAGCCGGTCATTCTGTCACAGTTGCAAACGTGTCATTTTATGTATCTTTGACAGCGAAAAAGAGTTGTTTAGTAGACAAGTGCTATATGTTTGTTCCTTTGATTAAGTCATGACCTATCTTCACAGGTGTGAGGCAAAAATGCAGCTTGAACAATGGAAGTTCTCTCGTGCCTGTGAAAGCTCCTCTGAGAGTTCCAGTAATACTCTTATAGTCAATCTGAAAGACGTGGACATGCAAAACGTCGAGGATTTATTAAATTTGTAAATATGTACGTAGTTTTCTCCTGCTGACCGGCGCGTCTTCGGACGGATCACCTTCGGGTGAGACAGGGTCAGTAGGGGTGACATGCAGAAGTCGAGGATTTATTAAATTTGTAAATATGTACGTAGTTTCCTCCTGCTGACCGGCGCGTCTTCGGACGGATCACCTTCGGGTGGGACAGGGTTAGTAGGGGTGACATGCAGAAGTCGACGATTTATTAAATTTGTAAATATATACGTAGTTTTATTTCCCTGCTGGCCGGCGCGTCTTCGGACGGATCACCTTCGGGTGGGACAGGGTCAGAAGGGATGACATGCAGAACGTCGACGATTTATTAAATTTGTAAATATGTACTTAGTTTTCTCCTGCTGGCCGGCGCGTCTTCGGACGGATCACCTTCGGGTAGGGGAAGATGGTCAGTAGGGGTACAAAAATATTTGTCATTTTGTATTTTAACAAGTTTGTGGGGCGTCCTCCGTTACGGAGTGACACATGTCCCCTTTGTAAATTTCTGGCATCATAAAATTAAATTGAGTATTGAAAAATGCTTCTCCGTCTCTGCCAGTATCCTGAAATAGAACGCTGTCAGTATCCAGAACAAACGGTTCGGGTTTAGAACCTCAGGGCTCCGAGAGATGAGAATCAAATTAAAGGAAGAGAGTAAATCTATGGATCCAGGTTCCACAGAAAAACGTTTTAGCCTCCACTCACCCTCCCCTCCCTCGTCAAATTCCTTCCGTGGGATAGGTCTTCAAAAGCGAATGTTGTAGCTGTGTAGCTGTTATATGTATAACTTGTGTTGCCGTCATTATACTATAACAGGTTTATTACACTGGGCACTTAGTCTTTGATCCTGTTTTAACAAAGCGACATTCTTTTTTTTTATTTGATCAAGTGTTCTTGAACATGTCGACGACAGCAGAATTATCATGGGAAAAAATAACAATCTTGAACTGCCTGACCTATTGATCTGTCGATCAAAAAGCAAATATTATGACAATGTGTTGCCTGCAATTTTTAACCATGAAAAAAGAAGAGATTACTTTGCAAAATAAGTTGATGAAAAGACTGTCAAATTCACTTCAATGTTAAATACACCGCTATCTACAAGCCAGCCCAGTACATTAATATAGCGCGGAGAAGAATCTTGCGATAAAACTCATGTGGCAGCTAAAAGGAAAAACAAATACTATTTACTTCTAGTAACTCAAGAACGTGCATATTTTCATCATAAAACGGAGTTACAGTTTCCGATAGCTCTGTCTCACAAACAGAATCTGAAGAAAGAACGACTGACAGTTTCTGTGGATTTCTTTTGCTAATTTCTCAGTGACTTCATTTTTGGACTAAACGGAAAAAGTTTCTACCAGCTTGCCATCTGTTCGCACTTTTCTGGGTGTTGGGTTGTTTGTTCCTCAAGGGCTACGCGCAATGTCTGTGTCTGCAATCCCGCGTCCTTAGTCGTAAGCGAATTCTACCAGGCTTCTTCAGAGCTTTTCCTAACATTTTATAGACGGTTAGAGAGGACACATTGGCGGCAAAGACGAAGCAGAGATGGATTGAGCAATTCAATATCTCACCTGCATGTATATATTGAGACATAAGTAAGTATTTGCATAGTGGGGTTAGAACATGACTAAATGTAATGAATAAAGTTACTAAGAAAAGAAATTAATTTTAATTGTCCATTAGTAGCAATTGAGTAATGACGGTCATTAATGCAAGTGCGGCCGCAACGCCACTACAACAGAGACCTGAACGTTTTCAGGTCTCTGTTCTAGTGGTGCTGTGGCCGCACTTATTAATCACCGTCAATGACTTTAACCAATAAAGTTACTGTTACTGTTCAAACCAACAATCGAAACGTCTATTAAACATCCATTAAGCGTTGCACGCCTAATACTTAATATAATGGAGGTCCTTAATCATAGACAACAAGCATTATCGCCTCTCGTATCTTATGTTCTTACACTTGTTTTTTAGTCAAGGTGATGCAATAAGTGAAAGCCAGAATTCCGAGTCGCCTTAATACAGGCTTGTCAATGAGTATGCTTTGAATTAAAACTGAGTCCATCTCAATAACATTCACAAGACCTCCAGTTCTTCTGAACTGAATGACAGAGATGAGCTAAGACTGCTCTGATAAACGAGATTGGTTTGATTTACATTAGATAGCCGTATTCATTGTATCTTACTAATGTACATCAGAGTGGAGTACCAGAATATCCGTGATGTATGTTGTCATGTGACGTAGTCAGTTTCTTGCTTACATTCATTGCATTGCGTTGAATAAAGAGATTAATAAATTATAAGTAAAGGATTGAAAACTCATTGATCCAAGGATTGGTCCACTGCTATCCCCAGGATTTGTCCCAGACCTTTTCCCAGGGCTTGTCCCAGGCTTTCACCAAAAACGTGCTCCTGGCCTTGCCTGTGCTCCTGGCCTTGCACAGAGGCTTGCTCCCAGGCTTGCTCCAAGACTTTTCCTGGGTGTGCCTCAGGGTTTGCTCTATGCCCTGCCCCACAGCTTGTCTCATAGCTAGAGATGTGTACTCCAACTGCCAGGTCGGCTGCAGGACATGTTCCATTACGGCTTGTTCCATGGTTTGCATCAGAGATTGCTCTATGGTTTGCTGAATGGATTACTGAGGTGATTGCTCAATGAGATCGCTAAACACTTCTCTTGGTTACAATCTAATCTCTCTCGCCTTCCTCAACAAA
>OZ026605.1:5968627-5976127 GCA_964020085.1 Micromussa lordhowensis
AATTATGCCTGTCCGCCTATCTGTCTTATTCTGCATGTCTTACATCATATGCGTAACTGTAAAGCTTCTGGTTCTCTCGTTGTTCCTTTGTGGCGTTCCGCCCCCTTTTGGCCGATGATCTGTCCAGATGGAGAGCGTTTTGCATCTTTCATTGTCGATTGGATGGAACTTCCCACATTTGAAGAAGCCTACATTTCTGGCAATTGTAATAGCGTGTTTGGAAACGAAAACTTGAACTTTAGGATGATTGCTTTAAGAGTCCATTTCGATTGTTAGGTATTTTTCCTTTTTTCTTTTGTGTGCTGTATTTTTAGTGGGCCGGTTTTTTCTTTCTTTGTACTCTTGGGGCCGTGCGGCCTCCAGTTAACACACGATAGCAAATACTGTGTCATGTTTCCTGTTGTTGTTTCGCAAGGGTTAGGTGGTGTTAGGGAATTTAGACGAGAGTTGAGAATTTTAAATGCGCTGACAAATGTATTGTTGTTATTAATATTTTTATGTCATCTCGGGGGAGGGGGAAGGGGTGCGCACCCCCTACACCCTCCACTTAGATCCACCCGTGGCTACCTATCTACGAAATTAAGATGGCTCCTGCTCAGATAGAGCCACAAGAGACATCTGATAAATGGCCCGTTAAATGCAACCCAAAACAACGGCAATGTTTTTGAAGAAATTTTTTTTTGTGCCTACCCTCATGGCGAAGAGTAAACTGAACATTAGCGTACATGTGGCAACTTAAGGATTGCTCGTGATTTCGGTTGAATCATCGGGAAATATTCGGAAAATTTCCAAATCAAACACTCTCAGGGACATCACTCTAGTTCTCAAGGGCCTCTTCTTTAAATGCCAGGTTCCCAAGGTCCTCCAACAAGCAAGACACCGGTGAGTATAATGTACAGATGACGTAAGGTATTGCAGCTGGACTTTTGCCCTAATTATTTTGTTTTCTTGCCAACGTCGAGAGGTCAAGACCCATTTTGCTATTAATTCTGGTGGACAGCCATTGCCAATGATCATGAAAAATAACATTAATTGAAAAGAGTCATTGTCTCCGGTTGGTTTCTTCCAGAAAAGTTGCTCAATGTGGGTGGGCCAGGTTGGGATGGAATAGAAGACGTCTCCGTTAAGTAAGTGGAAAAGTTGCAGGAGTTTAGTAATTAATAATTTCTTCTCTTGATTGTTGCCAAATGCGGGAGTTACAGAACGGTAATTTCCTCTCTTCTGGCCTCTTCTATAAAATACTCTCCACAATCAAACCAGTAACATCACATTCTATCGCGCGCTGTTTAGCAGAGGTGTCGAGAATTGGTACTTAATTGTCGCTTTCAATCCTGATGGTTGGGATATTTGGAAGGGGGCCTATCACTATCATATCACTAGAGGCTGTAAGAACAGAACGCCATTCTGCAGGAATTGAATTGATAATACTCATAGGAAGAAATCTTTGTTCGGGATTTACAAGTGAGGAAAAACCACACGAGAAGGAATGATTATAGAGACGCGCGCTACTGAAGCCCTACCACTATTTCACCTTCAATAAATTGCCTTCAATTAATTAACTTCGCCACTTTATTTACCGAAAAACTACCAGCTTAATCACTCAAGTAACATTGTCAGTGGAAATCCATATCTGAACCACGCGGTAACCATTGACAGTAAACACCCTTGGCATTTGTTTTTTAGCCGGGAACTAAACCCGCTTAAATGCGATGATAGTACGAAGGGGTTCACAAAAGTCACTGCAAAAAAAATTCAAAATTCGACAACTCTAACTGACTGGACATTACACAGGTTCGAGAAGGTTGACGAGGGAAGCGTACAAGACTTTCATGCCAAATGGACAGCGAGAACTTTGAGTCCCCAGATTCTCCCGGTATCGTTTTCCCTCTCCTCTGGTCTCTCTTATAAAATACTCTCCACAATCAAACTAGTAACACCACATTCTATCGCGCGCGCACGAGCGCAACGTTTATTATGACGCACACAATTCATGTCTTCAGAACGAATTCAGGTTTTCGGTTGTGGCTGGAGTTTCGGCTGTTAACATAGAAAATGGTTTTCGTAACTTGCTGGTTAGCGTTCATTGCTGTTAGCAATGTCATTGGATACTTTACTAAGAATCGTTGCGATGAAAGGTAAGAGTAAATAACAAAGATAGTACTTTTCTAATGTCGGATGAGAGAAAAACAACTATTTGAACTCCGCGAACTGCTTTCTCCAATGGCGGCGGCTCATTGTGAAAAGGTCTACAATGACTCTCGTTTTTCGTTAATATCATTGCATGCGCAAGGAAAATCAACTTTCGAAAAGCAACTTTATTTAAGCAATATTTAAATGGCGCTTTTAAAATATAATGAGACCAGCCGTTATGAGTAGAAAGAAAACGCGTTTTATCGGTTCGCCCTATCGGTGGACCGTGTCCATGGCAACAGTGTAAACAGCAGCCTCGCGCGTGGCGAGATGGCGAAACAATTCGCATTTACTATGAATCAATTCGAATTTTAGATAGCCCGTAGCGCTGACATCCTATCAAATTTTGACGCTGTCTGTGGGTGAGCGATGGAAAAGAAACTTGTACAGAGAGCGCTGGTAGTGCTCGCGTTTTACTTTTCCTAGATAAGGAGTTTGCTTTGAAACGTACGGTATTTTTCACCCGAACCTTTTCTGAACTACATTTTAGGAACAACCAGGCGAAAAGCTGCCGAGCATGCCGGCATCAAAAAACTCAGCTCGGAAAGACTGACACGAACACACCTGTCCTATAAATTAGCGACTCGCGGTTTTTGTCGACGGAGCCAGCAAAAAAACTTGGCGATTATCGCAAAGGAATAAGGAATACAGAAATAATTATTAGAAGTTATTATTAGCGGAAATGTTATTTCTATTGCAACGATTTCGATCGCTCGATCAGTTCGCGAGAATCAGTGTTGCTGGCGAAATGGCTGTTGTATAGTAGACCCCGGGTGAAGTAGCAACTTACTCGGCGAATTAAGCCAGTCGAAGAGAAACTGTTTTCTTCTAAGATAAACCCAATCATAATAAAGCAATACTTTTTTCTTTGGTTTCCAGCGACAATACAGGGAATGTAGAAGATATATCAGTTAACAGGAAGGAGTCAGTAGAACACAGCGGTCCACAGGTGAGCCAGATCTTATCAGTATGACATGACCAGCAGTGTCGCTACTCCTCGTAGGTAAATGCTAGTCTTCCGCGTCCCCCAGTCGACAGATGTGCGGATCTGCCTTCCCCTCAACCGCATTCCTGTAAGTTTGTACCACATGACAGTTGCATATTTTTGATTACATTACGAGTTGAGAATTCTCATGTGAGCACAGGGAGCAGAGGAGTTCCTTTTGAACGAATGAATAAAAAACGACTTACCTCTTTGAAATGCACTGTTGCGTAAATTCTCCCGGCCAAAAAAGCTCATTTCCGAGTCAGTATACATTCATTTTCGCCGGTCCACTGCTCCCGAACCGATTTCTATCGTGCGAACCGCCATTATTTTTTGAACTTATTGACCGCTGACTACTGCGACCGCAGTCGTCTAAAGCCAATTCAAATATGAACAATAAGAGGTTCAGGAATTTTTAATGCATGTCTCTATTCACAAGGTATGAGGTTAGATTTCCTACTGAACTACTGACAAATCCTTATCCCTCCAGTAATTCTGTTGAAATAAACACAAATCGATTGAATCATCTCATAAGGGAGGAGAGAACTTCTAGTGACTTTGTCGAAGTTTTCCACTCTTTTGTTTTCGTCCCTGTGTACTGCTATCTTACGAGAGATCGAGCAGAGAATTGGCAGGAAGGAAACAAATCGATCGAGTCATCCCACAAGGGAGGGGATAGTGTCACGTAAGTTTGTTATTCTGTTTCGTTCTTCTGTTCTCTATCCTTTGTACAACTGTCTTATGAGAGTTGTACAAGAGAACGACAACAGAATTGGTAAGAATGAAAATCACGCGTATCGGCTACAAAATAGAGTTCTTAAAACTCAGCCCTGAATGGAACGGCTTCAGATAGAGGAAAGCGACAGACTTATTCCATTAGGCAACTGGAAAAAACTGAATTTGGACGCCAGACAAATCAATATAAATTCCATCAGTTAGTTGGCATTTTCAGAACAAATCTTTCCTATCGACGCAGGGCTTGGTCGGCCGCGAAATGAAAATCTCGCGCAAATGCATTAGACAGTACCGCTAACACGAAAATACCAATGTAAATTAAGCGCGGAGATTTTCAAGTTTGAAGTTGTCAGAACGGTTAATTAAAGGTTAAAATGTAAAGGTATACTGTTCCGTTTTGTTTTCTTTTGTTTTTTTTTTTGTTCAGACGAGGCCAAGAAAACGAAAGAACACAGAACCACACGAGTACTGTGGGGAAGATAAAGTTCGTCGAAAGGAAGTTCAGTGGCTCAACAATTTATCTAACTGCACCGAGGTTAAAGTCCTTGGAGAAGGAACTTTTGGAAAGGTAGGGAAATATATGGATTACCATTAATCAGGAATCCGCAGAATTTGAAATTTGTTACATTTGCTTGTAGAAGCGTCACTTCTGACAGAAATTTATCGCTAAATCAAATACAGCTAACTATCTTGAAATCCTTTTTTTTTTTTGTATTATCGCACAGATTTTCGTCTACTTTCGAGCGAGTATTATGTGGAAATCAGACATTTCAGAGAACTAGTATTGTATTTGTGGGTTGAAGTTATATAAAGCACCTCAAAGGTGGACCATGGCAATACAGTAACGTACTCATTTTACTCTTCTTATTTAGGTCAGCCTCTATCAGGAGAATAACACCAAAATGGATTATGCAGTGAAGAAAATCAAAAAAATTGATCCAGAGAGTTACGAGATTGAGACAAGCATCTTGGAACTCGGTAATTCCACATGGAATTGTTTTCTGTCAACAATTTGTGGAGAGTTTTTTTATAAGGTATGTGAAAATTGAACACCACTTGATCAATTAGCTAAGTTTCCCTACGTTTCCCAGCGTTTGAAAAGTGTAACGACTAAAACACAGGGAAACAATTGATGGTCTAAATCTTGACAAGTGTATATGAGGTGATTATAAGTGGATCGATGATAACTTGGATAAAGTGAAATAAACGAAGAAGCGTTCTCAAGTCGAATTACTCAGAAAATAAATTTTGTGAGTTCCCCAACTGGAGTCGAACCCATGACCTTCTAGCGAACCGGTTGGACGCTCTATCCACTGAGCTATGAACGACTTATGGCGAGCAAGGTCGTAAACTAGGTTCTTATGTATGACACGTGTCCTGCCATACTGCAAGGCTCAATATGTCGAAATGATAACATGCGGATAGATGATAAGTGAAATGGCGACTTGGATAAAGTGAAACAATTGAAGAAGCGTTTTCAAGTCGAGTTACTCAGAAAATAAATTGTCTGAGTTCCCCAACGGGAGTCAAACCCATGACCTTCCAGAATGAGTTATATGAACAGACGTCTAACTTTGCACGCTCTACCCCTCCCTCCATTTCCCCCTCCTCCAGCCCCCTCTGGAGATAGTTCTGAGATTTACCAGTGGTCCTCTTCTCTCGGAAGAGGTAGTAACGGGAGATTGATTTTGCTTTGGGTGTAACTACAGCAAGGGTTATCTTGTAACTCAAGGAAAAAAGAACTTAGCTTTGTTTGAAAACCCGATGATCGTCGATCGACCTTGCAGCGATCGTTTTCTGTTGTTGTGCAGATACCTCTGTTAGTTACCCATGACATATTTCTTTCACGTGTGCGATTGGTGCAAACACGTGACGTGATGCACCCAGAAGTGAAGAGTATCCGAGGTTATTATTCTCTGGCAATAACACCTAGCGTGCTAAAGGCGACCTTGCATTTTATAATAGTGTAACAATAACTGGCCGTATCCTATATGATCAATCATTCCTTCTAATCTTTTCACATTTCAGGGCTGCCGTCATTTGGTATTGGAGTTTATGCTTGCAGGGGACCTGGAGAAGGTTTTCAATTTTCACGAAAACTTGTTCGACGAAATGCAAGCAAGGTAGGATGAAATTGAAAACATAATGCGTTTGTGGCCGTGCGGTCCTCGAGTAATCAATATATCACTTTATTATATGGCTAGCTCCGCGAAAGGGCAAGATGAATATATCACATCCTGCGCTGTGATTGGCTACCCGAGCGGACAAGATGGAGCCCATCGGGACTACCCGCTTGGTCGGCCAAGATGGCTGGATATTGGCCTTGTTCCTTTTTTGCGTGTTTATGGACCTCGACTCCCTCTCGGTCCATAAACACCAAGAGAAAATGACAGGAAAGAGAGGGAAGCTCAGGCCGTTGGCCGGGATGTCATGTCTACGAGAGTTATTTTTAACCCAGCGGAAGTCTGTTTTTTTCCGGCGGAAGTCTGTTTTCCGAGACGTCCGCATGTAGTCTTGCCTCGCTCTCAGGTTGTGTAGTGACACTTCGTCCGCCATTACATGAAATCTTTGCTTTTCTTTCAGACATCAGACCGAGGTTTGACCTGCATGCGGACGTCTCGGAGACAGACTTCCGCTAGAACAAAGACTTTCGCTCGTCTAAAAATAACTTTCGTGGACATGACATATCCTAAGGGCTGTACCGGGAGCTCGAAGCTCCCTCTCTGTCCCTCTCATTTTCTTTTGTAAACACGCAAAAAGAACTCGGCCAATATCCAGCCATCTTGGCCGACCAAGCCTTGTCAATAACCCATGCACATATCTAGAGTTCACAGTTATTTCTCCTCGTTTGCCAGAAAGGACAAACGTTTCAAATTGAGCTAGTTCAGCTACTCTGTACACATCGGGAGCCCATGATAATGGGTAGCCTTTCTCTCTACACGCATTAATTATAACTCAATTTAAGACTTTTAATTTGGCCTTTCTGACATACGAGGAGAAATAACTGTATTTATCAGTTCTACGATAAACCAAGTTAAGATGAAGTGTCTAAATGGTTCTTTAAAAGGTAACAAACATTTGATGCTCACATATTTTCAAAGTGTAACCCCAATTTATAATGGCCTCTGATCTAACAATACTAAATAGGCTCATTATTGTCATGTTTGATTATTTATGGTTTTAGTTTCTATGTTGCGGAAATCATCTGTGGCTTGGAGTATTTACATATGCAAGGAGTGGTCCATAGGTAAAAAAAAGTTGTTTCATTTTACAGCACTTTTTTATTAGTTACCATACACTTGGATACATACAATACCGTCAGCTACAGTCCTTAGAGTGCAGTGCTGCTACAAGAGCGGTTCTCATTTGAGTGTCCAACAGTAATTGACTTTGCACTTACAACGCTACGTGATTGGCTTAAAAAAACACTCGCGACAGTTTTTCATCCAATCAGAAGTAAAACCAAAACCAATCGTTACTCGTTCACACACGTTTTCCCGCGCTTCGTGTCATGTAATTCCTTCGAGTTTTGATTGGCTGTTGTATTGTGTATGTCTTGGGTGATTGGCTAGAGCAATTACTATGGTTTT
>OZ026605.1:5981127-5995127 GCA_964020085.1 Micromussa lordhowensis
ATTTTGTGCTTCCTGTGTTTAGCAATGTTCGTTTTCGTGTTTAGTACTACAGATTTATCAGTTTCATTTAGTATTAGTAAGCTTACCCTTTTTAGTATAAGACATACTGCAGTTTTCTTCACATATAGTGCCGATTAAACTGTATGCTTCTTTTTTAAAAAATTATAGAATTATATTAATTAAAGCTTGAGTTTCGCTCGACATCAAGAGGCTGACTTGATAATTTACCTTCCTTGCCACCTGTTTACCGGGCAGTTTGTAAATATTATAATTAAGGTATACATAAAATAACGGGCTTTAATTTAGTCCTGCATATAGCATTTGCTTCTACAGTATTACATTGTACTATTAGCAAAGTGTATGAGCCATGCTGGAAAAAAATATGTTTGCACAGAGTACACTGAGAGGCAGTATTTCCCCAGTACAGTCGTGAACAATCTTGGTTAATACGAGATTTACTACACAACTTTATGGGATTGATTGAACAGGAACTTTGGAAACTGGATCTCGTCCAATACTAAGTGTATACATGGTTGAACCTCTCCTTTTGGCCACCCCCACGATATAGGTCAGACCACTATATTACAGGCAGTTCACTTGGTCTCAGAGAAACCAGAATTTATAGAATCCCTTCCTTTATAATGCAGGCACCACCATAGTGGAGACACTCGTGTCTTTCCCTTTGGTGTCTGTATTAAAGAGGTCCGACTATACTGAATTGGCAGTGCACTCACAGCTCAATTAATGTTGTCAGCCATCTTGGCAGACCTCTCAAGTAACAGATATTCATTTCAAGAGGTTAAAAGGTCATGTTGGTGGCTTGTGATTGCTAGAGTTTGGTCCATTTCATTTGTTTCATTTTTCAAGAATCTTATTGACTATGGCTGAATTTTTAGACAAAGTTGTTAGTATACAGCTGTTTTGAGAAAGGCTGTCCAAAGGTACACAACAATGCTAAAATGTATTACTTGGGTAGTGGTCAGTTAGACCCCACAAATTCAAACTTGGTTATTTCGATTTCCCTGTTATTATGAACTCAAAACCATTTCCCTGTCCTTCCGTCATTCACTATCGGTTATTTCAAACTCCTGCTTTTGCAAACTATTTTTTGTTTCCCCCGAGAGTTCAAAATAGCATTGTTCAACTGTAGTTCACCATTCAAGTTGATTGAAGTTCACAGTGTTTCAGAGCAAATGAAGTAGAAACCACAAATACATGCATGTGCTTGTGACTTTAAGTTTTTTTCTGTCCTTCCAAAACACTGTGAACTTCGATCAAACAGCAGTAAACTAACACTACCCGTAATTATTTATTATTATTAATACATGTAGCTTTCAGCATTTTTCTGTATGCTTCAGTATTCATCTATAGTCATAGATGCTTTTATGTGACAACCTTTCTTAAAACATCCCTAAACTTAAACTTGTTAACCATGCTGTGACTCTCTTTTTCTCTTTATTTTTTTTTCAGATTCAAAGGAAACATCGCAAAAGGCGGAAAGCAACACTGGTCCCTTTATATTCCTGGGGCTGATATTTTTAGGCTCTCTTGTGGCAATGGCTTTTGTTTACTGGAGCTTTCCCAAGCTTAGACCGTAAGTCACAATCAGCAGATCTGATAAATTTTTATTCTAATCCAGTATCTTAACTTTCTGCTACACAGATGGAACCTCTGCTGTTTTGAAGAATTGCCAGCAAATTGTTGGAAATGTCCGACTGTGTTATCCAAATCAAACAATTTTTGCTCAAAAATGCTTGACAGAATATGGAATTTTGTAAGCGTAAAAAAAAAAAAGAGATTCTGGGTACTTTTTTCAATATAATTAATTTTTTTCTGGAAAATGTTTTGAAAACTTTGCAGTTAATGATCATTAAAATAAACATGTTTATATTATAACTGCAGAATATTGTATGGCTGAATAATTCAAAAATAATGTTTTCACCGTAGTCTTTGCACATAATAACTATGTCAACCCCCCTTTTCAAAAATAGACTGAAGAGTTTTCAATTTAAAAAAGTTTTAATATAAATATTTGCATAATATTTTTTCTTTGTTTGAGTTTCTAGTGTAGGTGAACCATATTGTAAATAATGTTCTAAGTAGGTTGTATGTTTTGCAAGTTGTACAATGTCGTGTGAGTATTGAATTGTAAGTAGAGTAATACCATGCATACAGTACTGTTAGTAGCATAAGTAGCCCACATTGTAAGTAAGTAATGTTACTAATTTGTTGTAAACAATGCATAATATTTGTTAAAAAGATCCACTTTTAGCTGTTTATAAATGTGATCAAAATGTACATTATCTTTCACAGAGAAGACAAGGCAAGGATAAAACTTCCCAGAGACATGGAAGATGCTAAAGGCTTAGGAAGGGCATTGTCTAATTACAATGATGAATATTTTACACAAGTTCTTCTAGGATTTGTCATTATTTTTATTTTGTATCCTTTTGGTGTTGCTTTTCCACACATGTTAGTAGATCTATTAAATAATAATTAAGAGAACTAATAACACCCTGGTTTTGAAATACACAAAGAAAGGTTTAGTAATCAATTTACTTTGAATGTTTGTTTGGATTTAATAACCAGTTGGCATTTCATTTCTGAGCTCAAATGTTCAAAGCAAGTTTCAAATTATATCAGTCATTTTTTAGCATCAGTCAACAATAAGACATTGATGATACACTGTAGTTAAATTTGTTATTATCTTATGTTCATTCTGTCATGTTCAGTATATGTTCCTGTGTGCGATGTTTTCCCTTAATACAAGGTATAGCTTGCAGACATTTGCCATTCCTGGATCAATATTTCTAAGCATTTTATCTGGATTCTTGTTTCCATTTCCATTAGCACTATTTCTTGTATGCCTGGTGAGTGTATTGTGAATCCCTGGAGCCTTTTTATGACTAATTTAATACTAATGACATAAGGAATAAAAATTGCTGAGTTGTTTTCACACGAATTAAGATTACCTTAGTCTTGAGTTATTTTGAACTGTCGTTCAAACATGTATGCTGTAAGTAGAGAGATGTAATGTAAGTAGCAAGTATATTGTAAGTGTAAATGTAAGTATAATATTAGTAATGCAACTAGTGTAAGTGTTTCGAGTTGTAAATAAAATACTTCATGTAGCAAAAAAAAAATGTATGATGTACCAGTACTGGGTTAAGTTTCATGGCTGTACCTGTAGTGAATTTTGTACCTGAAAATCTCTTTTTAATTAACATTTATTCTGGTATCACTATAATAATTGTTATTCCAGAAAATTCCCACGACCCACTTTCCTGAAAGGTCTTTTGTTTTGAAAACTCCACCCCACCCCATTCCTCTAAAAATTCCAGTTATTAAGCTTCATACTTTCCATGATTTCAAAATTTTTAAAACCTGACATTTTTCCCTCTTCCCCTCCTTCCTTTGAATTTCCAGTTATCTTCTGGAACCACATGTTCATTTAATATGATGTGGAAAGTATGAAAAGCATTGTTTTGTTCTTTTTGTAACATTGTGTTACTCTATCAGCCTGAGCTTTTAACATGTTGTCTTGTTTCTTTGTTTCACAGTGTTCCATTGTTTGCGTTGTAACATTGTGTTACTCTATCAGCCTGAGTTTTTAACATGTTGTCTTGTTTCTTTGTTTCACAGTGTTCCAGTGTAGGCGCTTCATTCTGTTATTTGTTGTTCTACTTGGTTGGTAGACGTCTTGTGCAATATTACTTGCCTGACAGAGTAGCTCAGTGGTGTGAACAGGTACATGTAGTGATGATAACATTGTACAGTCTTGTCCCGCATATTCACATTGGATACAAGGCTTGGACTGCACTATAAGAAAACATTGATTTATGACTGAGGCACGCCATTATTATGTCGTGCCTCAGTCATAAATCAATGTTATTGACTGCCAGTGAATATGAATTTGCTAGTTTGTTTCCGCAGCTCAACTGGCAATTTTTTTATAAGCTGATCGAAATGTAAGTCAGTATCCTACCCAGGTGCACTTTATTGCTCTCCTTATCAAGATGAATGAAATAATGAAACCCCACAGGCTTCTATCTATGAAATTCAAGTTTTTGAATAAATTATTGTATATTCTAATGTTAAAGAAAATTTGGTCCATGACTGAGATAGGGCAATACCAGAGCACAGCCTGCGAAGGCGCAGTGTCTTCATGGTTAGTATGCTTGTGTCCAGATCAAGGGGTTCAAGCTCTGGCTGGGGACATTGTGCTGTGTTCTTGGGCAAGACACTTAACTCTCACAGTACCTCTCTCCACCCAGGTGTATAAATGGGTACCAGCAAATTTAATGCTGGGGTAACCTTGTGATGGACTAGGGGGAGTAGAAATACATGTACTCCTAGTTGCTTCGGCCACCTGGCTCATATGCAGACTTTACCTTTACCAGAGCACAGCCTAAAATAGATTATAACTACTGGGTATTTCTGTTATTAATGTTTGATGAACTATATACATATTGAGTTTATGACAACTTTTGTCGTGTTCTGGAGTAAAAGTACTTTCAATTCCATATGTACAGTCGTATTGCTTACAAATGTTACTGGCAATAATTAGCATCAGCAATTTATTGTCTATTCTTTTATAGATAGGAAAACATAATTATTGTTTCCACGTGCACTGCATAATAGTATGTTATTTGGAAATAACAACATGCAATTAATTTGTTGCAGGTTAACCATCACAGAGACAACCTCTTAAGCTACATCATATTCTTGCGCATCACTCCATTTTTACCCAACTGGTTCATCAATATTTCGTCACCAGTCATAGGTGTACCCCTTTTGCCATTTTTTGTTGGGACATTTGTAGGTTAGTTCTTAAGCTTTCTTTATGCACTATATTTGTGATCATTTCACTTGCAATTAGTGATTGAAACTTCTTTTTGACAGTATTCATCATTTGGGCAATAGAGCTTGATGAGAAGTGTACCTAAAAATTTACAATAATTTGTATACCTCAAAATGATCATGACTAACTTGGGCCAGTGGGCAAGTGCTAATTTTCAACCCTGGATGATGATTCATTTAAAAATCTGCTTTTAAGAGAGTGCATGCATGCCATCACAGAAGGCACCCATAGAGCTTCTATAAAACCTGATCAATTTAAATACATGTATCTCTTCTTCAGGTAACATTGAACATGCATCTGTGTAGCCCAAACAATTTTGAAGAACAATTATTTTCTATTAATATTATTATGATTGTCACCATTATTGTTATCGTCATCGTCATCATTATCTTTATCATTATCGTTTATTTTTTTGGACGATGAAACATCTTTATTTAACTTGTCTTTTAGGTGTAGCTCCACCATCATTTGGCTTTATCAGTGCAGGAGTTGAATTATATGTTCTAACGACTACAGGAGATGTGATGTCCTTCAAGTCTATCATGATTGTTGTGGTGTGTGCCCTATTGTCATTAGCTCCAGTGATCTTCAAGAGACAACTCAGGGCAAAGATAGAATAACAAATTATTTTAAAATGACTGTTTGTGAATGTTCTAGGAAAAAATATTATATTGGTTGGGTAGGGTGGGAATCTTTTTATAAATAAATTAAAGTTTTTACAATATTATTTTTAGGCTTAGACATGGAGTTAGGAACAACAACTTACAATGAATTATAATTTTATGAAAACAATTCATCAGTTATTCTCTAAAATGGTGTAAGTGAACCCTCTAGGCTAACAATCACCCCTCTATAATGGCCACTTTTATACCTGTTATGTTTAAGAATTGATATTTTTGACTGTTTGTTGATCCAATTACACTTTACTGTCATTCAAAGCTCCTTACATTGGAAACTGCTCTACAACCACCAGTCTGAATATTGTACAAGGGATCAACTGTGGAAATTCAAATGATAGGGGCACAGAGTTTCACCTAACCTGAAAATTTAACACAATTCTTGGAGATTCAAAATTGTTAGGATGATTTCTGCAGAACATTCGAGCAATAATGGCAAAAATTAAGTTACCAAAAAACCGTCATGGCATGATAATATTTTGAATACAGCTAAAATGAACTTATCAAGACTTAAGCTCTCAAGCTGACCCTGTGAGGGAAAATATTGAACTTGAAGTTATCCATATTTCAATTAAAACAGACGTGTCATGTTGGTTGAAATCACAGTGACACATGCTTTAAGCTTGAGAATTTAATTGCAGAGTCACTTAGAGAAATAAACTAAAAGTGAGTTGTTGTAAATAGTATTCCAAAAGTTACGGTGCTATGAGCAGATTTGTAGTAAATAATTTTTGCACTTGTTGCTCAAACTTTTAGCAGGATCAGTGTTAAACGTGTATTTTTGAATTAATCTTGGAATGCTGAATTCCATTTTCCATCCTAGCATCTTGCATTGTCTTGGAAGCTGCTATTCTGCACCCTTTCATTCATTGTAGACCAACACCTCCCCCTTTACTCTCATTAAACTTACCACCCCCTTCCCTGTTACTCCCTTGCTATAACAGAAATGGACAGCATGACCAAACCAATATCTGAAAGGGATTCCTAGTTATTATTTATCTTGGACTCATTAATTCAAAGTTCAATTTTTTTGGCGGTGGAGGGGTTATATATGTTGTCAATTTTTGCGGGCAAGAAGATATACATCACTGAGTTATAATTTAAGTTGACGGTTGTAGTTTAATGCTAGGAGTAGTAGCTATAGTGTTGAAAATTTTAGCACATTGTTTTCCACAGAACTCAGTATTTATTGTTATTAATTTTCTACACAAACTATTCAAGAAAGTCCGCGATCGTAGACAGAGAGATTGGAAATTCTGGACAATCGACGGAAAGATCTTTGTCAAACCTGATCCCATTAATAATGTGATTGTCAAAATCCAAAGCGAAGAAGATTTAAACAAACTGTAGCTTAAACTGTGTCTTACAGTTCGTAGAAACTCTAAATCCCGTACCTAAGTATTTATTTATCTAACGATTATTTTAAATTTCGCGTTTACCTCTCGGTGTTTATGGTTTGCTTCGAGAGATTGTTTTTGCGGTTGAATTGGTTAATCCCAGGAGAGGAGGTAAGGTTTTTTTTCAGTGTTTTTTTTTTTTTTTTCGCTAATTAATCTGTGTTGTTTGTGTTTTTTGTTGCTGTCGTTTTTTGTTTTCATAACTACCTTTTGTCAGGTGTCGAGTGTATTGCAGTATCAGTGTCAAGTCATTTTTGCATAGTTATTGTACTAAACATGTCATCTTTGAAAATTCTATCACTAAACGTAAGGGGGTTGCGTAATGCTGGGAAAAGGAAAGCAATTTTTTCGTACTTGAAGAATCAAAAGGCTTCTATATTCTGCCTGCAAGAAACTTTCTCAAAGAAAGATGATGAACAGATATGGACCTCGGAATGGGGTGGGAAAATTATTTTTTCTCATGGCACAGAGCACGCCAGGGGTGTATGTCTTATGGTAAATCCAAATAGCTTTTTTCAAGTAGAAAGTGTAGAAATCGATCAAGAGGGCCGGTTCATAGTAGCCAAACTAGACGAAGATCTTTCAATAGTAAATATTTACGCACCAACAGATTATCGTCGACAACCAGCATTTATAAGAACGCTTAGTCAACTCTTGATGTCAAAAACCAACTTATCAAAAGTTATAATAGCAGGTGATTGGAACACCGGATTAAGCAAATTGGATAAAAGTGGAGGGTTGCCTTGGAAAGAGACTAATTACAGGAACGCACTTGTAAACCTCATGAAAGAATTAAACCTCACCGACATATACCGTGCAATTCATCCGAGCACTAGAACTTATACATACGAATCTAAAAGTCTGAGACTTAAATCAAGAATTGATTTTTTCCTTGTTTCAAAACAATTCATCAATTATGTAATTAAAGCAGAAACTCGCACATCAATAGCACCAGATCATAAAGCAATATTCATCAGTTTGAAAATAGAAAACCACTTCGCGCGGGGACCGGGAACTTGGAAATTTAATAATTTATTACTACAAGATGAAAACTTTTTGCAATTAATAAAAGACAGCTATCCTTTGATAGAAAATAAATACCAAGACGTCGAAAATAAACAACTCCTCTGGGAATTGATAAAAATGGAAATAAGGGCAGAAACAATAAGGTATTCAAAAACGAAAAGATTCAACATGAAAACCCGTGAAATCGCTATTCAACTTAAATTAGAAGAATTGGATCGAAAAATATGTAATGACACGAATTTAAATGGCGATATCTTAACAGAATTTGAAGCGCTCAAAAGCGAGCTAAATGAAATCTATTCGACGAAAGGAAAAGAAGCGATGTTTAGATCGAAAATAAAGTGGGTAGAGCAAGGAGAGAAGCCTACCAAGTATTTCTTTAATTTAGAAAAACGCAATTATGAGAAAAAAATTAAAGCACAGCTTAAAATAAGTGACGGAGTGATAATATCCGATATAAAACAAATAAACAAAGAAATCGAGGAGTACTACAAATCATTTCTAACCTCTAAAGTTCCACCAGAGGATCACGAAAACTTCAACGAATCGTTCAATTCTTTTGTTGAGGACTTGGAAAACCCAAAATTAACTGAAGATGAGCAGCAAGAACTAGAAAATGATCTCTCAAAAGAAGAGCTGCTAAACGCACTCAAGGGTTTTAAAGAAAATAAAACTCCAGGAGAAGATGGGTTCACTAAAGAGTTCTACGAAACGTTTTTTGATCTTGTAGCTGACCATCTTCTAGACTCCTATAATGAAGCATTTGAAGGAGGGAAAATGTCAATTTCTCAGAGACGTGGTATTATCTCACTAATACCAAAAGGCGAAAACTATCTGGTCGAATTAACAAATTGGCGTCCAATTACACTTCTAAATGTAGACTATAAAATACTGGCAAGAGCAATTGCGAAAAGAATTGAACTCAAATTACCCAAATTAATACACTCAGATCAAACTGGATTCGTTAAAGGAAGGTTTATCGGTCAGAATGTAAGATTGCTCAATGACATTATGGAATATACTGAACTAAACAAAATTCCAGGAATTATGGTACTGATAGATTTCGAGAAAGCATTTGATACGTTAGAATGGCAATTCCTTCATAATACGCTAAAATATCTCAATTTTGGTCCAAACCTTAGGAACTGGATCTCAGTGATGTACTCGGATTTAGAAAGCGGAATAATAAATGCAGGTTACGTTACAAATTACTTCAAGATATCCCGAGGTGTCCGGCAAGGTTGTCCCTTGAGTCCCATTCTGTTTATACTATCCGCAGAATTACTAGCGCAAAAGATACGTCAGAGTAGCAAGAGTAAGGGGATAAAGCTCCCAAATAATGTAGAAGTAAAACTAAGCCAATTTGCTGATGATACGACCCTTATCTGTAAGGATATTGAATCACTAAAGGAAAATATCACAATTATTAACAAGTTTGCTGCAATCTCAGGTCTCAAATTGAACAAAAAGAAGACCAAAGCTATTTGGATTGGATCGCAGAAGAACAAGAAAACTAAACCCTTAGCAATAGACATAACTAATGAACCGACTAAAACACTGGGAATCTATATTTCGTACAATCGTAACAAGAATAACGACCAAAACTTTTTCATCAAAATTCAAAAAATGGAAACAAAACTAAATGTTTGGCTATCTCGGGACCTCACCCTTATGGGACGAACTTTATTGGTAAAAGCATTAGGGATTTCTAAATTAGTATACTCGGCCTCAATGCTATGTGTTCCAGATGAAGTCATTAAGCGAGTACAGGAAAAACTCTTCAGCTATCTTTGGCGAAACAAAAAGGACAAAATAAAGAGAACCGTACTGTATCAAAGACCGTGTCAAGGAGGTCTAAACTTTCCAAATGTTAGAACAACTATTAAGGCACTCCGATTAAGCTGGATAGGAAGGTTACTAAGTGAATCTAATGATGCTTGGAAAGCAATTCCCAATGCTTACTTCAATAAATATGGAGGATTACAGTTTCTCTTGAAATGCAACTACGACACAAAAAAATTAGACAACAATATTTCCCCCTTTTACTCGGAACTTCTAGATTACTTTAGTGAATTGCGAGACCAATATCGGGATAACTGCTTCAAAGGCGACTTAATTATATGGAACAATAAAGATATCACTATCGAAGGAAAATCTTTGTATTGGAAAACCTGGAATGAACATGGGGTAAATTTTGTACAAGATCTTCTACAGAATAATGGCAAATATCTATCTTACGAAGAATTTAAGATCAAATACAACATTGAAATCAATTTTATTTATTACTGCCAAATTCTCTCTGCAGTCCCTAAAAGTCTTAAATTAAAAGCTATGACTATAAAAAAACCTCCAGAAACAATCATAGAAGAATCTGATGTATACCAGCTTGCCGAAGGAAAAACTATCCGTTTGTCTAAAATGCGGTGCAAGGATTATTATTCACTCTTCCAAATAAAATGGGAAACACAGCCAACATCTGTTCAATCATGGTCCAAACACTATCCCCCCTTCGCCAACAAATGGAATAACTTATTTAAGAACATCTCAAAAATGTCGGCAGACAATAAATTAAGACAATTCTCTTTCAAATTACTTCATAGAATACTAGTAACCAAAAAGGAACTTAAAAGATACAAAATTAAACCGGATGATGAATGTTTTTTTTGTAAAAGCCCAGATTCCCTCGAACATACATTCCTGGCTTGCTCCATTGCCGTAGACTTTTACCACGAAATGATGTCATGGTTCAACAACGAACAGAAATCTCAAATTAATATGACCAAGCAGCAGATCCTTTTCAATGATTTAACACTCCCCATAGGAACACAACATCTACTGAAGTGGAAGTTTGGAATTTTCATAACACTAATGAAAAAGTATATTTATGATTGCAAAATGATGGAAAAATTCCCACTTAGCAATCAATTCAAACAAAAATTAAATAATCAATGGAAAATCGAAAATAGCGGAAATTGAATAACTAGATCCTGATAACCGGCATCCAGCATTGCGTCACCCTATTAACAAATTTTATTTTAAAGCAAATAGAAACCTGTGTTAAATTTATTTAAGTGAATAATAGTAATAATAATTGTATAATTATATAACAATAGTAATTATAGTAATAATAATAGTAATAATTATTGTCTTGTAATTAGTGTACTTATATTATTTTCTATAATGTCTGTCAAGTTTTTTTTTTTTGTAGTGTACTGTAGTGTAAATTAAGCTGTAAATGTTGTAATTGTTTGAGCAAATAAAAAAAAAAAAAAAAAAAAAAATTTTCTACACAAACAGTGGCAAAATGCAACTGACTGTTCACCCAGTCAAGCTTATTTAAGTGAAAAATGCTTATCTCTTCATATTTTACTAACAGTGGCTCACTAACTGTTGAAAATATAAACAAATCTGATCATGGCAAATTTTTGCGTTTCACATTGATGCGTTACAGTATATTTATGGCTTTTTGCTATAGGGTGGAAATAAAATGCGCACAGTCAATATAATGGGATTAGGATTTCACAGTGACATTACAATAATCCTTAATTTTTATTGTAATTTAATTAACAGTCAATCAGACTTCTACATGTACATTGAAATGCTATTACTCAATAAGCAACAGGTTTATTTATTGCTATCAAAATGTGAAGTATGTGAAAGTATAGATTTTAATCAAATTGTAAGGAACAAATAAAATTGGTGCTATTTGGCTTAACACTAGTTCATGTTTATTTGTGTTAATGTGATACCAGTCATAAAAACAATTCATCAGTCGGATCAAATGCTGCATTTCTCTGACTGGTAAACATGTCATAATTTATGTCATGAGTGCTTTTTTAATAAGGCCCATTTTGATTGGTTGAGAGCATTAAAGTAAAAAGGCTTCATTATCAGCCTGTATGTGTTTTAGCTATGGATGTGAGAGGAATGAATTTCAGATAAAGGGGTTATGGGGGGGGGGGGGGAGGGGGTCAGCTATAAATAAAGTACAAAAGTTATTGCTGACTTTCTCAATTCCAACATAAATTTAATTTCAATTAATTTTAGGCCTACTTTCAGGACAACATCCTATTTATCATTATTGGGATTGTGCAGTTCTAGAAAATTTCCATACCCTCATGCTTCCCCTGCCCCACCCCCAGGAAATTCCAATCCCTTCAGTGGGGAGGGTGGAATATTTTCTGGAAAAACATTGTGTTTTTCAGATGGATTATAGTATAAAAGGGTTTTCTCTTGAACCTGCAACCCATTGGAAATTCCAGTTAGCTTCATCCTTTGCCTTAAAATTTGTGGCTTTTGAGATATCTCCGTCCCCTTGGAATTTCCCCTTACCTTCCCCCAGTGAACAATTCCCCCTGTGCGATGCACGTGCAGGGAATCTTAGGGTGGATGTATACAACTTCCATTGTTCCCCCCGTTTCAGTGAGGGAACAGGCCATTTCCGAGTTACCTTGTACCTCTGTTTCAAAACGAGTCTTTGTGTAATGAGTTTGATGGTTTTCTGCCACCCCTCCCTAAAATCTCATGAAATTTGTCTTTTGAAAAGAGTCTGGGCACTAATTGCCTATTACTACAATAATGGCGGACGTGAGATGAGATTCTTCGTAACATACGAGCACCGAATTACGAAGAGAATCTGAAATCAGCGACCTATCATCGCTATTCCAGTAAAGAGCTTTTATGTTAAGAGCCAAGCGTCTGTTTAGAGCCTTCACAAAGTTCCACGAACAAAGTTCTGCCCTTGTATCTACAACAGTTTGTATCGTCCGAAGGAGTTTCTCTTCCGGCGACTTGGACGATAACATGTCTGGAAAATCTTTACCTAAATGGATAAAGCCGGAAGGGGATGGAGAACTGAAGCTTTATAACAGCCTTACCCGAGAAAAGGTAAATTGTTTTTAATTTTTGTCCTGTTAATTTTTTTCATATTCAGTTTCTGGGTCTGATGCAATATGCCTTTTTTTATTGAAATTATCAGCCAATCAAATTAATATACGTTTCTTCCGATCCCACTTCCTTACGTTTTATTCAGACCAAATCGCTGTGGTTTGTGTCCATGTTGATCTTTTGTCGGAATAAAAAATATTTTCATAATAGTTAATAATTTACACACTTGATATACTTTACCGGCCTTTTGATGTGAGGGAGAAATATATTTTGTGTAGCTTATTATTTGTTCAGATATAAGCTTTATATCTTGAGAGTTTTTGAAACAGACTATTTTCCACTTGTTAGGGGACATGTTAATTTTCATTGGGACTGTCTTCCTAGGGACAGATTGTTTATTACGTCCCAGGCTGGGGAGGGAGTGGGCAGGGGTTTTGGAGGGGGGTACAATTTTAGAACAAGCCTCTTTTTAGGGAGTGAATTTTTCACTTGTAAGAAACGCGAGGGGTTCAAATTTAATGACACAGCAATGGCAGTCTAACAGCTTTTATTACTGAATCCAGTAGATAACGGAAAATTTGATGTTCAACGAACATGCTGCTGAGGAGTACTGTCTGCGTCTTCTGAAGTCGGAACAATAATAAAAATATATGACAAAGAATCTTACTTTATTTCAACGGATTAAACGTTTCATTTTATTTGGTTGCCTAAATTGATTGGGAAAGTACAATGGTGTTAATTCAATTGCATTACACACCCTCTGGAAATAAAACTTGTTGTGTACCCCCTTTTACCTCTTTCAGACACCTCTACCCCTCGAAACTTCCCTAACCCCCTGTGGGGGAGGTATGGATATTTTCTGGAACTACACAATGACAACAGTTTCATTAACCGACACAAACAACTAATATAAGTTATTTTTTTAAACAATGTAAAATAACTCAAACAATGTGTAAGGACGGAAGGAGAGAATTATGGCCTCATCATGGGAAGGGGGATACATTTTTAAACTAAGAATTGGGAAGGGGGTATAAGTTTTTTCTGAAAATATTTGCAGGTTCAGTTGTGAAACACTACATTATTTTGAAAACCATCCTCCCTGGGGTGTAATAAATGATGGGTCCCATAAACCCACTCTCATGTCAAAAACAA
>OZ026605.1:5995327-6000327 GCA_964020085.1 Micromussa lordhowensis
TTAACGGTCCGTACGGATCGAACGGATCGTTAAGCCTTCTGACCCCCTAACTATCTGTAAAGCAGTTTTTTTTTCTAAGTGTCCCTAATGAGATGCAATATACAATCCGGGAACAGTACTCTACGGAGCGGAGCGTAAGGCCACTTAACGGTCCGTACGGATTGAACGGATCGTTAAGCCTTCTGACCCCCTCACTATCTGCAAAGCAGTTTTTTTCTAAGTGTCCCTAATGAGATGCAATATACAATCCGGGAACAGTACTCTACGGAGCGGAGCGTAAGGCCACTTAACGGTCCGTACGGATTGAACGGATCGTTAAGCCTTCTGACCCCCTCACTATCTGTAAAGCAGTTTTTTCTCTAAGTGTCCCTAATGAGATGCAAGATACCATCCGGGAACAGTACTCTACGGAGCGTAAGGCCACTTAACGATCCGTACGGATCGAACGGATCGTTAAGCCTTCTGACCCCCTCACTATCTGTAAAACAGTGTTTTCTCTAAGTGTCCCTAATGAGATGCAATATACCATCCGTGAACAGTACTCTACGGAACGTAAGGCCACTTAACGGTCCGTACGGATCGAACGGATCGTTAAGCCTTGTGAACCCTTCACTATCTGTAAAGCAGTTTTTTTTCTAAGTGTCCCTAATGAGATGCAATATACCATCCGTGAACAGTACTTTACGGAGCGTAAGGCCACTTAACGATCCGTACGGATCGAACGGATCGTTAAGCCTTCTGACCCCCTCACTATCTGTAAAGCAGTTTTTTTCTACGTGTCCCTAATGAGATGCAAGATATACCATCCGTGAACAGTACTCTACGGAGCGTAAGGCATGCACTTAACGGTCCGTACGGATCGAACGGATCGTTAAGCCTTCTGACCCCCTCACTATCTGTAAAGCAGTTTTTTTGCTCAGTGTCCCTAATGAGATGCAATACACCATCCGTGAACAGTACTCTACGGAGCGTAAGGCCACTTAACGATCCGTACGGATCGAACGGATCGTTAAGCCTTCTGACCCCCTCACTATCTGTAAAGCAGTTTTTTTCTAAGTGTCCCTAATGAGATGCAAGATATACCATCCGTGAACAGTACTCTACGGAGCGTAAAGCATGCACTTAACGGTCCGTACGGATCGAACGGATCGTTAAGCCTTCTGACCCCCTCACTATCTGTAAAGCAGTTTTTTTCTAAGTGTCCCTAATGAGATGCAATACACCATCCGTGGACAGTACTCTACGGACCGTGCTGGATTCCGACAAAACACGCAACGAAATAAACAACTTCTCATTCTCAACCTAGCGAATGCTTCGATTAGACATTACGAAGACATTACGAAGGCAGAAATTAAACTTAAGAAGTACAATAACGACAGAAAACACCAACTGAGCTGTCTGTTTACGATGAGAAGCTTTATTTTTGTAAAAATGTTCAAACAACACTTACATGCAGTGTAGTAACGCTCGTTTGCTAACTGGCGATCTCCAGTAATCTCGGCGAACTGAACCTCAACAATTTCGTATCATCGCTCTCTCGACGAGTGATCAGTGGCTGTGATATTCTCCTTTACTCGGAGTAGAACCAGTGGAAACAGTCTAGTCTTTCCAACTTTGACCCCAGTTCGTGCAATCTTGCTGCAAGCGGCTGCAAGCGGTAAACAACTGTACTGCGCTCCTTGGAAGCTCCTTTCAAATACTAACTACTTATTAACCGAGAGTGAGGTCTTTACGGGAAAATCTCGGACCGAGACCTTGCCGTATTGACCGAGCGATAGCGAGGTCAATACGGCAAGGCCGAGGTTTGAGATTTTCCCGTAAAGACCGAACGTTCGAGGTTAATAAGTTGTTTATTATATGGCTTTTTGCTTGGCTTTTGCAGGCCCGTAATCGGCCCGTGGGCATTAGGGAGAATAATGCCCTACTATTAGCCAATCAGAGCACGCGTTAGGATCGGCTACAAACCTGAGTTATATAATAAAACTCAGTATTCGCTAGTTTTGAGCTCCTTGGTTCTTAATTTCCATTTAAAACGATGCACGTTTTTATGAGCCACAATGCGGCCGGATTCCTTTGTAGTAGAAACCTTTAGATCCTTATTTAATGATTAAACTAAAAAACGAACTTAGGCATCGTTCTTCTCCTGGATACCAACTCGATACTGAAAACTTAGCAGACGTTCAGCTTGTGATTTACAGCTGTCGTCTCGTTAGCCAATCAAAGTTTTCGAACAGTTCCACCAAGGACTGTGAATGACTTATTTTAGCGTGCTTTATCAGAGAATAGAGAACGGCTGACGCCACTTTTCCCCGTTTGGAAAAATAAAGTTTGGCTAGAAAATTTAGCCGAATGCGTGGAGAATTTGTTGGATTCTTTATCATAAAACAATTAAAGAAGCCTCGACTGTGCTCTGTTGTAAAGCACTTAGGAAGCGGTAGAGCACTCAAGAAGTAGGGAAAAACACTCGACTACGTCTCGTGTTTTCCCCTACACTTCTTTCATACTCTACCGCTTCCTGCGTGCTTTATAACAGAACAGAACACATTATTTGTTAATTATGCTCACCTCAATATTCCGTGAGATAAAATAAGATGTAACTCCAAACAATATAAACGCTGAGGGATAGGATTGTGAATGTAGGAGAACCAAATCCCATGATGAGACATCCCGGGGTCATCTAACGAGTTTATGCATTTGGGTAACATTCGTCACAATTTTACTTCCGTTTCTTTGCCATGGTAACGAGAAAACAGTAAACAATAAATAGGCCTCTATCTTGGCTGTTTTCTAAGGCGCGCATTTTAAAATAGCAAAAAAAAAGCCAATGCCTTTAAAGAAGAAACCGCAGTGAAGACTTTGAGTTGCTCAAACTTTTGTTACAGACGGATATCTACTACCTTAACCTGATATTAGATGATTTATTCATGATTGGCAGGTGATATGCTTTTGTTATTGGTTAGTTAGTTAAATGGTTTGGAATTTAATAAAGGAAACTTTTGCAACGTTTTTCAGCCTGCTACATCCAATAATAACCGCATTTGGGTGTCTGTGAGGAAGACTTTCAAGAGGAGTATATATTATGAGGGTTGTTTCTCTTGCTAAGTTTACCACGTTACATATCGGATTGATCGATTGGCCACTCAAAAGTGTTCAGTATAGTTTTAAGCTTTTATATTTAAGTAAAATGTAGTATTTGTTCACCATCAGGTGTTAATAAAAATGTCTGGCTCTTATACTGCATGAATAATTCTGCACGTCATACATTCAATATGACAATAAGCCGCCTACCAGCCGCTCAGTTTATTGAGGTTATGATCGATTCTCCTGAATTTCTTGGTTTTCACGTATAAAATGAAGTCTAAACTTTGATTAAACGCTTGTATGGACGAAAATAGTTTATATCTCCAAATATTTCAAGTTCGCGTCCTTACCATAACTCGATCCGAAACTTGCAATATTTAACATTTAATTTGACTATCGAAACAAGGCAGATGTTCTAACTGAGAGGAGCCATGTTCGAATGGCCACAGGTGAACATTGGAAATTCTAGATGCGTACACCTCAGCTGGGAGAATTTCGCCTTGAAATGTTGCTTAATCTACTCTTACGATGTGCATCTCCTGCTTAACATCGTTTTGAGAAACTTCTCTTTATTCAAAACCGTGCTAAATAATCCAAACCTTGCGTCACTCTAGTTTCTTAAGGCGTTATGAAAATTACGATAAAGGAGAAGTACAGCTAGGACGTAAATTAGCTTTTAAATAACCTGTATTATTAACTACTGCTATAACTGAACGCATGTAGTTGAAGTTATGACAACTCGTTGTCTCATGTTGATATGAGATAGATTATTACTCGGAATCACGACTATACCTAGCTATTCAGTAATTTAGTAAATTACTGAATAGCTAGGTATAGTCGTGATTCCGAGCTATTATTTGTGTTCCCAACAACCATCTTGATACGGATAACTTTGTGAAAACGAAGACTTTTCGTGACCTGGTAATGACAGCACGTTAGTTACGTATACGTTATACGTTAGGTATACGTTTGCAAAAATACAAAGGAAACTACGAAGACTGATCTAAAATGGACTCAAACGTAGTCTAGTAAGGGCCGATTTACACGGTACGACTTTGACGCATGCGACAAGTTTACGACAGGCCTACGACATGACTTGGGACCATTTACACGCGTAGGACATTTTCACTTATAAAATTAAATATTCAAAAGTTTGCACCGGGATTTACGGAGCGAAAAAGTTCTAACAAACGGAAACAAATATTTTAGCTGTCCTGTGCTTTGAAAAAACTTTCTAACGAGATGTTTTTTGCTTTAATCCGTTCCGTACTTTACGAGAAATGACTTCATGTGAATCAGTCAACAACAACTTCGTCCGCCATTTTGATGCAAGAAAACTTCTCCTTCGTCCTCTAGTCAGTAGAAATTTGTCACAAAATACGTATGTTCTATAGATTTCGGCTACGATTGTGTCGTTTTAAAACATGTTTTAAAATCCTACCACAATTTTTTTGACGTACACAACAGTCGTAAGAGAGTTGCAGGTTTGATTTACACGAAACAATTCATGTCGTAGGCCTCTCGTGAACTTTCGCATGCGACAAAGTCGTACCGTGTAAATCGGCCTTAATGCATTAAGAAGTATTCATGGCTACTAAAAGATGACAGATCTTGAATGGTCTTCACATTACCAAGAACTCTCCACTAACCATAATTTAGCTGCAATGTATGACCGTGTCATCAGTTAGCGGCCATGCACCGACCGGGTTAATGCTGACAATTTCTGTAGCTAGGTGGGTGGATACGACAGCTTGGGCATTGGACACAGTCGCAAACTATTTGCACTATGTTGGTTTCACAGTTTGGGCTGGGTTAATTGTAGAGGAAAAACGCCAGCATCAAAATCAAACCTCAAAAGTAGACAAACCGACCCAGTTTGCTCCATCCACCTTGTCTGAACTGAAACCGCGGTATCATTC
>OZ026605.1:6005327-6015327 GCA_964020085.1 Micromussa lordhowensis
GAGTTTGCCACAAAGAAGAGCCATTTCATTTTTAATGGTCAATACTATGACCAAATCGATGGTGTGGCCATGGGCTCTCCTTTAGGTCCTGTCTTGGCCAATATCTTTATGTGCCATTTTGAAGAGGAATGGGTTTTTAACAACAACGCTCGTCCTTCTATTTGGTTTCGGTACGTTGACGATACCTTCACCTTGTTTGACACTAAAAACACTGCAACTCAGTTTCTGCACTATCTCAATAACTGTCACGCAAACATTAAATTCACTGTTGAATTTGAAGAGAACAACACAATCCCTTTCTTGGACATTCTCATCAAACGTCACAGTCACACTTTCTCAACATCTATGTACCGGAAGAAGACCTTTACCGGCCTGTACACAAAATGGGACTCCTTCACACCTAGGAAATACAAAGTTAATCTCATCCGCACTCTCACTTTTCGTTGTTTCCGCATCTGTTCATCACCTTCCCTGTTGCGCTCTGGTTTGAATGAACTGAGGAAGTTGCTGTTACAAAACGGATACCCTGCTGGTATTATCAATTACAACATTAATGATGTTCTGAACAGACAGCAAAACAGAGCGAAGAATCCAATCACCACGGTCCCCAAAAAGGATATTATCTTAGTTCTACCTTATTTAGGGTCACAGAGCAAAATTTTTGCAAAACAACTAACGACCTGCATTAATAGATTTTATGGTTGCATTAATCTTAGGGTTATTTTCCAAAGCGCTCATCGCATCAAGTCTTTTTTTCCCTATAAGGATAGGATCAACCGTTCTCAAATGTCAAAAGTTGTGTATAAGGCTAGTTGTTGGGACTGCCAGGATTTTTACATTGGGAAAACAAAACGTAGATTGCATGACAGAAAAACTGAACATTTTAAGGCGATCACGAGCAACTGTCATGCGTCTGCTATCGCAGACCACATTACGTCAACTGGTCACAACTTAAAATGGGACCACTTTGATATACTGGCAAAAGGACGGTCAGACACACACTGTAAGATAAAGGAGACTCTACTTATCAGGGAATTAAAACCTACCCTAAACGATAAGGTTAGCAGCGAAAAGCTTTATCTTTATTAGTTTGCAGCTTCGGATATGCAAATTTGTTTCTCAGTTTCTGTCATTTAGTTACTTATCTATAATTTGAATTTAGTTGCTACTTCTGTTACAAACGGTCACTAGTACTTTTGATAGTGAAAGCCCAGTCCCCACGGAATAATATTAATAATAATAATAATAATAATAATAATAATTACAGGAGGTATTATAGAGATTACTCTAAATCTGACAATGAATGTTTTATAGATGATGTGAGATCGATTGATTGGCATAGCATCCTTAACCCAGACAAGAGTCTAAATGAAAAAGCCCATGAAGCAATTAGCACCCTGGATATGATTGTAGACAAACATGCGCCTATCAAGCTAGCTAGCCGGGCTAACCAAAAACTACTGAATAAGCCATGGCTTACTAAGGTGATCCTAAAGTCAGTAAAAAAGAAACAGAAAATGTACCGTTCATATTTCCTAAGCAAAGACGCACAAAAAATTAGTGAATACAAACGTTATACAAAGAGTAAAAACAAGAAAGAGTACTATACCATGCAATTCTCAAAGTACCAGGATAACCTGAAACAAACATGGAAACTTATTGACTCCCTGGTTAAAAGGAAAACCAAAGGTCAAATCTCCCTTTCAAGAATCATTCACAATAATATGACTTTTACAAATCAAAAGGACATTGCTGAACTATTCAATCGTTTTTTTGTGAACATTGGGCCCACTTTAGCAAAGAAAATCAAAACTGATCATACAGACCCAACCCAATATATAAAATCTACACCAGCAAACAGCTTTTTCCTTGTCCCAGTAACACAAGCAGGGCTTACAGACAATAAAGCATCCCTTCATGTTCCTAACAAGCTTATTAAACTTGCAAATGGACCACTCGAGTCTATGCCGTTCACCAGAATCTGGGGACGTTTCTGCAGTTTTTAAAATATCAAAAGTAACACCTATATTCAAATCTGGCTGTATGTCTGGGTTAGGGAATCATAGGCCAATAACTGTAATTTCTTCCTTTAGTAAAGTACTAGAAAGGCTAGTATATAATCAACTTATGTCATTCTTAGAGAAAGAGTGTCTACTTTTTAATTTTGAGTCTGGTTTTCGAAAGGGATACTCCACTGAATATAGAAACCCTGGAGAATCTAAAAACAGTTATTGAAGACCAAAAAGTAACATGTGGTATCTTTCTAGACTTTGACACAATTAACCACAATGTTCTATTCGGAAAACTACATAAGTATGGAATCTAAGGACTCCCCCATGCATGGTCTTCAAGCTATATAACTAACCGTAAGCAATATTTTAAAGTTGGCAATGCTGAGTCTAGCCTGAAAACTTTTACATGTGGCGTGCCTCAAGGCTCCACAGTAGGACCACTGTTTTTACTGTATATTAACCCTTAACGTCCTAACGACGCCTATAGGCGTCTATAATTGGTCATGCTCTTTGTACCACTTGTGACGTCATCAATTTAACGCCACCAGATATTCTTGATAAGCAGATTATAGAGCTAGGATAGGTCTATCCGCACAACTGTCCGTTTTGGATATCGACCGCTTTCCGACGGAGCAATTGGAAGAAAACGTGATGAGTTTTTGGGGCAAAAATGGTGACAAAAAGGTCCATTATACCTACAATGGATCAAGAACCCATTTCCAAGGTTTACCCATTATAAATACCCAACTTTTTACGGGCGACAGAAAGGATATGAGTAGTAGAAGATAACGAGAATAAAAGGGCAAAGAGAAAGGAAAGGAGAAGGGCAAGAGGAACAAATCGGAAAGGGCCAGCAAAAAAAAAAAAAAAAAAAAAAAACCAAGTCCAAATTTTGGCTTATGCGCATGCACCCAATTAAAATATTGTACATTTATGTGCCTCATCTTCAAAGAAAACTTCCTTTTTAGTAGAAAATCGCTTTTTCAGTAAATGTGAGGTCCATTTAGCGTTATGGCAGCAAAAAATCGGATTTTACGGCAAAAAACGGCATTTTTTAGTGTCCAGTTAGGCTTTTAAGGGTTAATGTTAAAACAAAAGAAATCCAACCTCGAAGGAGGTTTGGATACCCGGTCTTAATTTGCACAGATTTTGACGATTTTACTTCTCCGTTTACCCCTCAGTTTTTGTTTCGATTAAGAAGATATATCAAGCAATCGAGACAGTGTTTCATCGGCTCTCCAAATACCTCTAATTTCGTCAAAAATACTCCGCTGCGCGTCGTACTTTCAACTCTCTTCTCGGTGTTTGGCCCTGTTTACATTCCCCTCCTCTCGTTGCTAATTTTTAAAGTTGCAACGCCGACAGCGGGGAAGAAGATCGATATAATTCGGCTCAGATTAGATGGCTTCAAAATACTTAAATTTTCTAATAGGCAGTCGGCCGAAGGCGCACAAAAACATAAGGGCTTTTTTCAATATATTTGTATCAAACTGATAATGGTACCCGTTATTTAGCATTGTGACAAAAGCATAAATTTGCCAGCCATGTGTTGGCTTTTAGCTTTTTGACTATATACATTACATGTATCTATTTTGTGATGATAGCGAAGGCTTAGTTGCAAGATCATCTAACAGGCTGCATTGGTGCTTAACTATTGTGTTTTAGGTAAGGTACTAAAATATCTGTTATCTGAAATTCCTTTACTACTTTTTCATTCTTTTGTAGTTAGTATCCGAGCTTCGCAGGATGTCGTCCACACCACCATAGTTGAATGAGGCCAACTTGCAAACTATCAATTTCATCTCATCTCAAACTAAACTGGAGGCAGCACCCTTTCTTTCTTTCGAGTTAGCTCTTAATAAATATTATGTTATTTGAGTGATGAAAGAAAGTGTACTTTTCTAGCAAAGTCACTAGAAGCTGAAGATCACTGTGAAGAAGTCACAACATCGCAAGGAGCAGGATTTTCATCAAGTAAAGATTTAATTTGACTCGCCTTTGTCTCTAGAACTAAACCTCACGACGTTTGTCACCGTTTTTTCCGGTCAGACAAATGGTTTTGTTTTACATGGATAACTTGTTACCACTGCGCTGGGCCAATGGCGATTACACTCTCGACATTTCGTGTAGTGACAAACGATTTTTATCGTCCTTGTTTTACAGAAGCCGCCATGTTGGTTTGGGAATACACCAACGTTAAAAGGGAATGTGTAATGGTAAATGTAGCGACGGCGTTGTTTTGCACTTGCTTTCAGACGGCCTGATCGAAGCAGGTCTATAACTACATGTATATTGAATAGACTCTGATGCGGCATTTTTTCTCCGAAAACATCGATCGTCGCCCGTGTTTTGTTTGAGGATATCTTCTGTCGATGCGCCTTTGGGCCCACGAAAGTACCTCGACTTTCTTTAATTTAACGTCAAAACACAACAAAAACATTGTAAACGCAAAGACCTAATTTTCTAGCGTTTCAGAGGCGGCGAGCCTTCCTTTTTCCACGCACGCTCAAAAACCTTTATTGAACTAGTGCGCATGCTTTCATCTCACTGAATTTGTCATCCAAGCGATTTTCGGTCTTAAAATATTTATAATTTTCTTTAAGTGGGACTTCTTTGATTGACACTGTTCTTAAAATTGTTTGTACCGCTTTCCTCTTCAAACCAGTGTTTTAATTTTCAAATAAACAGTTCATAGAAAAATTAATTGGTCTAATTTTGCACCGCAAAATTTTAACTCGTGTTTCTCAGACTTTGCACGCTTTTTAACGAAAAAGCAAAATTATCAAAACGAGTCTTGCATTGAGTGAGCATTGAGAGTAACGTTGGTGAATGAAAAAGGGAATAAAATCATGTCGTAAGATTCTTCAAAAATTCGGAAGTGAAACTAAATGTAAACATGTAAAATATATTATTAAAACTAATACTTCCTTCTTCAAACATTTCGCAAATGAAAAATGTCTTTCGAAACGATTTAGGTTTATTGCTGAGACAAAATCGAATTACTTTAACAACTTACAGTTCAGTAAAATACCGAAAAAACTAAAATTGGCTGGGCTTAGAATATAACGTTTTTGTGCAAAAGAAGGGTACTTCCATTCAACCTCTCTTGAATAAAATCTTTACGAAAACAGACTTCATGTCTCGCGCTGCAGGTCGAACTCACTCCAGCAAAGTTGTCCCCTTTCCCAGGTCAGAAATGCTTAGACATACCTTTTTATTTCTCTTCCGAGTCCATGAATACAACTGCAGTGGTTGGTGACTTCAATGTGAACCTGTACATAAAAATTTGTGAAACGTTTTTAAAGTAATTGAGAGATTAATTTAGAGTTGCAAAAGTTTTTATATGTGATAACTTGAACTGGACTCACTTTCCAGGCGAAAGGCGGTTGAAATTTTCGAAATAACTTGAAGTGGGATATCTTTCTAGGTAAATATTACTTTTTAAAACCTAAAACTGAACTTAGGGGAATGAGAATGATTCATTTACAAGTGGCAATTTCTTTAAGGAAGGCTCCAATTTGACAAAGACATTTAGAGGCCAACTTCTAATACAAACAAAATATTTGGAAAATCTATGTATCATCGTCTCTATAGATATCTGGAAGACTTTAAACACTTTTTCCATTTCAGTTTGGTTTCAGGGAATAATGCTCGAAAATTCATGCACTTATCTCTATCACAGAATCAATTGCCCAATCTATTGATAATACTTTGTTTTTTTGTAATTTATTAATTTGGAAAAAGCCTTTGATACTGTTAATCGGTGTGCATAGATAGCAATTTGTAAGTGTTAATGGTCATAACTCAACTTCCCTTCCAGTGACTTGTGGTGTATGTATCTCAAGGATCCATTCTAGGACCTTTCGTGTTCGTTTATACATAAATGATTCTCCCAACACCTCCAGCTCCCTAATATTTCATTCATTTGTTCATGACACAAACTATATTATTTTTCAAGTTAAAACCTTAGTCACCTTGAAAACAAAAAAACAAATATAATCCTTATTAGGACGTCTGATCAATTGCGGAATGGAAGAGATGTAGTCACTTAACACTTAAGAAACAAAAAAAAAACTTTATTGTTTTTCATTTTAGCAAACTTAAGTCTAATCAATCTTTTGATATAAAAACAGACTTTGAATGTCATCACAGAAGTTGACTCTGAAAAGCGTTCAGGTCTATGATTTGACGCCTTAAGAGGGAGATCATATCGATTAACTTGATCTTAAACTATCAAAAACTGTGGATATTTTTCCTGAAGTGAGCATTTTGTCAATAGAAGCATTCTTCTTTTGCCTTATTACTCTTTTATGCATATTTCTTTACTTTTAGTGTCCATGTCTGGGGTTTAAATTTTCCTTCATTTCTGACACAATTATCGAATAAGCGATTGAAATTTATTTCTTTTCCTCAAACTAGATCTCATTCTGAAGCTCTATTCTAATCACTTACTCTACTCTTCTTCACCTTAAAGATATTGTTAAATCACAGGTACCCAACTTCGTTTAAGCCAATTGTCATGCGCACTGCGACCTCCAATGTATGAAGCACTATTTCTATTTTAACTCTTCAATTCATCCTTATTCTGCCCGACAATCGTATACTGGAAAGCAATTCAGTGAATTCTACCCAGTTTGGATTACGTTCCCTAAAACTATTGGTTCTTGCAAATATTATCAAGTCAAATTAATTTTCAATCTTTCGTAAAACCGTTAAGAACTGTATGCTTGACAATTGTAGATATCAAGTATAGCCTAGCATATGAAGTGATTATTTTATGTAAAAGAAATTCGTTTTACATTGTGTGCTTCATCCGCTTGATTAGCTTTGTTATTTTGATATAATCCTGGCGTTCTTACTATTAATACTTACTATTAGTATTTCCTATGTCCTTAGTCATTGATTTATCAATGTAGTTCGTGCTCTACAGTTAGCTGAGCTAAGTAAAATAATGCAAAAATTGATTTCAAATTTGGTTTGATTTGTATGGAAACGTGGATAGATGTAGGAAATAGTTCAGTCAACCACAACTGCTAGGTGAGCAATCAATTTGTAAACCAGTCACTATGACTCTAAAGAAGCTAACAGTTCGCAAGTGAACATTGAGCAGGAATTTTCAGCAAGGAAAGGTTCCATCCCACTCGTCTTTGTCTTTATGGCTGTTAATCATCTCTCACGGCTTTGGTTAGCTTGATAACCTCGCAGCCTACAGAACTAGAACTCACGAAAATTTAAGCAGTATTTCGCATTCAGATGAATGGTTTCATGCATGAATAAATTGTAATTACTGTGCTGGGCCTATGTCGATTGCAGTTTCGACATTCAGTGTAGTTGCAGACGATTTTTGTCGTGTTTGTTTCACAGAAGCCTCCTTGTCGGTTAGGAAAGACTCTAACTGGAAAATCGAATATGTGGTGGTAGATGTACCGATTGCTTTGTTTTCTACTTGCTTGCAAACATGATCGAAGCTGGATGATAACTGTATTGAAGAGACTCTGTCGTGATATGGCATTTTCAAAAAAACAGCGATTGTTCCTGATCAATTTCTCCATGAAATGTAAAGGTCATGTGTCTGTCCTGTTATTGACAATGAATTTCGTCATCACATTGTCAAAGTAGTCACAGCTACTTTGAAAATGTGATGAAGAAATTTATGATCAATAACAGGACAGACGCATGAAAAACTGACGTCAGTTTGTTAATTTTCATTTTTTTACGTGAGATGACTCGATCAATCGCTTTTTACGCTTTATCTCATCTTCTCACTAAGATGTGGGCCGAAAATTCTGATTCGTATGTCCTCATGTTCAGAAGGAAACTAAACTTAATGCAAGTACAGCTACATTTATAAAAATAACAATAATAATCATGATAGCAAGGTAGGAAGTCAATTCGATATTATGTTTAGTTTCTGGCGTTCGCGACAAAAATTTGTGTCTAATCCAGCAATTCAATTTGCTGGCAACTTCTTTTAAAACGTCAACTAAAGCCGAATTATCTTAATTCGACATGTTTCTCGGAAGACTTTCTTGTCATAATGAGGATATTGATTTCGATGTGCAGCGATATATGTTTTTATCTAGAAAGAAAAAAAGAACTAATTTCCTAATATATATTCTGTTTTTATTAGCAACTAAATTTGCATGCGATCTTAAATAAAGTTGTCACCTCATTGTATTTTTTATTACCCCTGAAGAAGGCTTATGTTACTAGCCGAAACGTAGGGTTTCAAAAATTTCTAAGGGCTTTCTCAACCAGTGTAACATTTTTCAGTAGATTCATTTCTCGCCACATTGTAAATTTTAATTTATTCTATTTATACTATAACGAGAATTTATGGCATAAACGAAAAACAGATTAGAGACATAATAGAACTAAATTATTATAATTTGGCTCTCCCGGACGTTTCGGTTATCGATTTAATATATATTTTTTTATAACAGTACCATCACGTTTAATGAATTATTTTGCAGGCGAAACTGAGTCATGTCATAGGGTTATTTATTTAGACTAATAAAACACGGCAAACATGAAAATCATTCTTTTTTAAATCTCAATCGCGAAACTGATGTTTCTACCGTATTTAAATAAAGCCGTATGTATTCTTGTATGTATGTATGAACATAAAGCAAACATTAAAACATCCGATCCCCGGATAATGCACATTGGCTAATTTCTCATTTCTCATTTCTCGCCTGTCAGCATTAAGGCTTTAGAAACTTCCTTTTGCATCACAGGTACTAGATCGAAATAGGACAATGTTAAATCCGGGCTTTTAGCTCTTCCAATTTTCTATTGACGCTCTTTTCACAGGAACGTTTTGCGATCTTCGAGGGATTGTGATAATCTTTGATCTTTCCCATTTCCCCTACTAATGACAATGACAGACGTTTCCCCTACTAATGACAGACGGTACAAAAATCATAATAAGGGTTCCCCCCTGTTATGACCTATTCTTCTGTCTCTTCTTCAGGAGAAAATTGCATATCTTTTAAAGTTTCTTTTGTCCCTCAATTCCCAAAAGAGACTTGGATAGAAACAAAACACCACCAAATATAAATGTCCTGAAAGCCTCGGAGCAATGTTATTAGGGTCTACACATAGCATGAAGTAGATCTTTTATATACGTGACCATAACTATCATGTCATTTCGTGGACAATACCTTCGAGAAACGCTCAGATCTGACCCGAGAATCTGCTCTGTAGCCAACGATCAGGTGTAAAAAGTGGTCTTCACCATTGGAGTTCTATACCATGGAAAGATAGCCTGCGTCACAGAAGACCTTGCAAAGTGTTGTTTGCGTAGGACGAAAGCCTTTATTTACAGAGAAAGATTAAAGAAAATTATATTTTGTTAGACCGTTGGTCTACGCTGCATGACGTCATACTTAATGACGTTACAGAATGCTCCCTTATGTCAATTGAAGAATAAGAATCAGAGGGCCTTACTTGTGACGTTTTGACTGTTGACATGTGATACCCTTAAGATACTTTATATTGCTGGTTTTCAGTGTCACGCCATTCGAAATAAAAATAAAACTGTTCAATAGATGAAGTCCAGAATCTGAGAAAAGAAAGAAGGTAACTATGCAAAGACTCTCGCCAAGATTCAGGTCACAGCAATTTTTCTTCTGCAAGATATGCGGAGAAGCTTTTCCCCGAAATTTATAAAGATTTGTATAGAGACGCCATGTTGGTGCCATCCAGATGGGCACCAACATGTCCCGAAATAAGTCACTCTTTAACTGAACACCTCGGCTTTCATGTAAATGCCGCTTCACGCAAAAGCTTAGAAATTCAACCGTACTCTATCACAAAACCAAGAACCCATTCGGAACAAAACTTGTATGAATATAAGTTTCCAGCTGCTCTTATACATCATTAAAGTAAAATATCAGGAGGATCAATAGTTGTGTAGATTGAATTTTAGTGACGTCATGCGAAAACCTGGCAATAAGTTGCATAAGGGATGAATCATTAGGAAAGTG
>OZ026605.1:6020327-6047827 GCA_964020085.1 Micromussa lordhowensis
TCATAACAAATTGCCTAGAAACGTAATATTTTCGGGTTTTCGTTTTCTTTAGCTTATTTTACCACATTCGCTGCACAAAAAATTGGCTAAATTGAGATGCGATACTATATTGCTTGCTTCCATAACAGCTGAAGTTATTCTAGAAAGCTGCCTTTGCGCTTTTCTTGACCGTCGCGAGCAACCGATGTCCGTGACACGAAAGCTCAATAGATCGTTTTCACGTGACGTCAATACCTTCTAAAATCTAACCCTAAGATCCACCAAAGTTTTCATCCTCATCAGGTATAAGAGGTGACATATTTATATCTGTTTACAACTTTACAGCTCAATAGCGTGCTTCGTTTGGAAACCAGAGCATTTTGAATTTCTGGGTCATGGAGGTGCGTGACACAAGGCTACGGTCAAATTTGTTGAAAAATATATACTTATCTCATGATTTTGAGCCCTATTCGAAGCTAGAGCATTAGGAAAAGTGCTTATGTAAATACTTGCTTTTTCAGTACTGATAATCAGTCGCCTAGAAAGCAAAAGTAAGTTCCAGATGTTTACACTATTTTCCGGCTGCCATATTGGTGTACCATGGAGGTACACCAACATGGCGTTTTCATACTAGGCTCTGTAAATTTCTGCGAAACATTTCGACGAATATCTGAAGTTTGGGGAAACGCACAGGGCTAAAACTTGGAGAGGTGTCTTATTTTTTTATCTTGCATAACATCACAATTTCTTAGCTTTTTCCATTGGAGAGTTTTCGATTTATTTTTTTATTGCGTGACAGGGAAAACGATCTATGTATTAGCGTTTCAGTAGCTCATTGTTTTTGGACATACAGTATATATCAAAAAGTAAATTTCCTCATTTCTGTGTTATATTTTGATAACACTAGGCAATAAATCATAGGACCATTTTTTAATCTCAATTTTTCCATTTACCAGAATACCGTGACAGGAAATAGCGATTTTTGAGCCCGGTTCCACTTGCTTTCCGCGTTGTCAAAATGCTCTGCTTGAGAAGCCCAGAAATTGTATTACGATTAATTTTTTAAAAGAAATATCGCTGCTCTTTCGGCGGGTTATAATTTGCCGCTCTCAATTTAATTCAATGGAGCAATTTTATTGTCTAACCGAAATGAATAAAGTAAGCCGAAATGAAAAAACTCTAGAACATAATAGTTTGTAGCCAAATTGTTCATGTAGCCGTTTAAAATGGTAAGCAATCTGTCTGAAAACGGAGAATGGATATTGATTTTTATTCACGGCGTTGTAGCCATCATAAAACTTGAAATTTCCCTTCCGGCTGGGTCAGAAACCGCGGGGGTTTAGGACCTGGGATAGTCAGGCTGTGACATCAAAATAAGAATTTCATAAATATTTACAATTTTGAACCGAAATTAAAATTGCGCTTGATAAAACCACAACAAAGGTTATCACGTTGGTCAATCACAAAGCACATACAATCAAAACTCGGGGCAAATAATGCAGCTGACGCGAAGGAGGAGAAATGCAAGTGACGCCCGATTGGTTTTGGTTTTACCTCTGATTGGGTGAGTCGCGAGTTTTTTTAAGCCAATCGCTAAGTTTAGCTATAGAAAACCAATTACAGTCACTTGAAAACGGCTGTATTAATCGTTGTCTCTTGCAATTTAGAACAAATAAGCGGGTTATGTAATTTCTTGCATTCTCCGCTGACTAACAGAATTTCTAGCTTTAGCCGTAACTTATACTTTGATGAACCAATACTACCCCCTTGTCACATGATCCTACAATAATTGTCACATGATCCTACAATAATGATATCACACAAATGTCCAATTATTGGTCATCTTTTATATGTAAAAGCTAAACGAGCTCGATGACCACAAAGTTTTGGTGTCGAATTATTATAAGCATGGTGAGATGCAACGTTTTGATATATTCTAAGGAGGGGGCTCAGAGCCACCTTAAATTGTCAACTTAAAATTTGTACTGTTGCTTGGTGACATAGGAAGCCATAAATATTACCATTATTCTCTACTTACACAATCCCATAATACACCTCTTTTACCCCCGAACAAATTTGCATAGGCATTGTTTTCGATTACTCTTGGGACACCTTCATGTACTGTCCCATGAGAAATTACAAACAATGATCATGCAAAATTTTGGGGGTTAAAAGAGGTGTATTATGGGATTTGTGCAAGTAGAGAATTGGTTCACCGAGAACCGGCCATTTTCGTGATACCAATATTGCAATATTGCATCGACCTATGCTCGTCCAAATGTGACAAAATATCAAGTTTACCAGTTTTTCATGTCAACGAAAAATTTACACATCAAGTCATTTACTTTAATATCAAGTTGTCTAATTTTTATGTCAGGGTGAAAATTTACACATCAAGTTTATTAGATTGTCATCAATTTTCAATTTTTAATCTCAAGTACATATTTGTACATCAAAGCGAAAGAAGATATTTCAATGTTTCTGTTGCAAACATTTTCATGCCAAGTTCGCCAAGTTTATAAATCAAGAAGGCCTGGTGAGTAGCTTCCTGCTCGCATGCCTGATCCACATGTATTGGCGGGAAAACGTACGGGGAAACAATGAGAATCTAGAGGAACTTGTACGTAGGATAATTTACAATGTAAACAGAACTGAAACCGGTAATGGCGGAGCTAACACTCAAAGTGCTTCTGTTTCGGTTCCAAATAGAGCAAACAGTACCAACGAAGAACTTAATCAACGGTTCATGCTTCCTCGAAGTCGAGAAGCACCACTAAGTTCAAATAGCACTCGTGTAGCTCAGAATGTTGCTGCAGAATTCAACCCAAACAACAACTATGGCTATACAAATTACCGCTCCCGACAGCCCTCCAGACAACGAAATTATCCAAACGTTTTTTCAAGGCAAAGATTTCCAAACATGCGTTGCTTTGGTTGAACAAAGACAAAATAGTTTCAAAAAATTCCTCCACGTTGGGAATGAAGAAATTCATAGCCGCGGCCATGTTGATTGTTAAAGCACATAGTTTCCAGACCGCCCGAGCTCTTTTAACCGGGTCATCACCAGGCCTTCTTGATTTATGAATCTGTAAACTTGACATATATTTTTTATTCGTTCGACGAAGTTGCGAAGGCAAGGGAAAAATTGTATTCGATACAAATATAGGAAACTTGATATCAAAGCAAGTAACTTGATGTACAAATATGTACTTTCGTTAAAAAATTGGCAATTGATAACAATCTAATACAATTGATGTATAAATTTTCACCTTGACATAAAAAATAGACGACTTGGTGTAAAAGTAAATGACTTGATGTGTAAATTTTTCGTTGACATGAAAAACTGGTAAACTTGATATTTTGTCACATTCCGACGAGCATATCGACCCGTAAAAAAATAGAAAATGCAAAAATGCAGAAAATATTGGCCTTATCCTCTCCATCCAGCCGTGGTAAAAAAAAGGAATATTTTAATATTCAAATATCACATTTTTTGCAACAAGAAAATTGTCCAGCCAAACAAAAGCAATCAGAAACATCCATTTGGTACATGGTTGTAGCCGTTTGGAAATCTACATTGCAAATTATTCGTGCGTTGAAACATACCGACAGGTACCAACAATTGATAACCTAGGTACTTACATCTGATCGATATGACCTGGCACCAACAAAGTACACAAGATAAGGGCAATGAACAGTTTTATTGATCATTCTTAAATTGGAAAATGACTAGTATAGCTGTATCTTGGGCTGTTGGCACTTCTCAAGTAAATTAAGGCATGGGCCTCAAATTATTACACAAAAAAGTAAGGGGGTGGTCTAACTTCTGAGGGTTTAGTCATAACAACCTAAAACTCTAACACACTAATAGGTTTACCAATGCGGTTATGCTGATGCCGATAATGTATGCAAATTAGATCACGTGACTTGGCGCGGCCAGAAAATTAAAAACCAAAAACGGCAACAGTTTATACCAAAAGTAGTTTAACTTTAATGCTACCGGATTAGTCAAAATGGTAAAAGGAAACCAACTGTGCTTGGCCTTTATTAAATATGTGTTTAGTTTTAATAATAAACAGCATTTTGTACTAGTGCCCAGTCCCCCCATGAAAGTAATTTCTTTTATTAGACTTTTATTTTAAATTATCTTACAATGGCCAAGCACAGAAATAATGTACCTAATAGTGTTAACATCATAAAACCAAAAGCAGCCACAAGGAAGTTACAAAAAGTATTGCCATTTTGCTTAGAAGATTTTTGAGCTAGAAATAACTCTGACAGGTCACGTGACAACAAATGATCCTAAACAGCATTTAAGGTTTCCCAATTTATCGATCTTAAAGATATTCCAAAGTTATTCCGTGCAATCTAAAACTGATCCATAGTTAGACCACCCCCTCAGTTATTTCTAAAAAACTGATTTCGGCCCAGACCTTAATTTACCTGAGTTCCCAGCCATGTGATGGATGGCGGCTTCTTTCCAACATAACTGTGTCCAAGAATGCATCACCACTGGAAGAAATCTGAAGGGAAAGGGAAACAAACAATTAAATTATTCCATGTTTCAGTAAATCATCAACACAAAGCCACCATGCATGGAACTAGGAATTTGCATAACTCTGTACTCAGTTCCTTTTGGAGGTTCCTTTCGGGGAGTGTTGTTCCAGACAACATCCATACATGTACCCCTATCACAAAAGTTACTTCAACCCCATCAGAAATTACATTACCATTTTATGGGTGGGTGTGGATATTTCTTAGCACCGCACAGAAGAAAGGGAGAAGGTCAAGGTTTACTGCTGTAAGGCAGGGTTGCAGGCTTGCAGCACACTGAACAGCTCAGCAGTGCCACAAAAGTACTTAAAATACAGCCCAACTCCACTTACGCTTAAAATGTTTTATTTTTGTCCTTCATATAGTGTAATAATATTCAATCATTTGATGAAGCTTTTGGGTGATATCCAGAATAATCAGGGTGGGGTGTTATCAGGCGAAGCCGAAGGCAATTTATTATGCAAAGAACTTTGAATTCGAGAACACAAATGACACCAGTGTAAATTAGTGAAACTAATTTAGTCAACACTGGAGGTGTCATTAAATTCTAAACATTTGTCTTTCAAGCTTTTTTTCCCCTACTGTACTGGACATAGAAATGTTTTGGCTCACATATATATTTTTAAATTCCCTCAGGTGGCGCCTATTTTCTGTTCAAGGGGCCTTGATCATCGGCGTCTTCGCAGCTGCGCAGTTATATGTTGCTAAAAGTATCAAGCATTTATACAAAGTACTACAAGTTCATAATACACCAATATCTGCGCAATTCTGCGTTATATGTCTCACTTGGATTGATGGGAAATACAATGAGCTCTCACTTAAGGCGCGAGTGCGAATTTTGACTTTTCTATACGCTTTTGTGTAATTGTTTTGTGTCCTTTACTTTTGACTATGATTGATGCTTAACTCCTTAAAATATTAGCAATGAAAAACGGTTAATAAAAGAGAATGATATGAACATGGCAGTTACAAAATAAATCGAAGCTGGTGAATTGTACCCGAGATTCTCTTCCAACCACAACTATGATCAAACTCTTTGGAGTTTGCTCAAAGCAACCAGAAAGTGGCCAGGCAAATGAAAGCACAGTGAAACAATTGTAAATGAAGACTTTAGCCAGCCAGGTCAGTGACATGCCTTGATGCTCATAATAGCAACAACCCAAAGTTGTAGAATTTTTAAGTATATAGCGACACTTTTGCTTTCATTTCTACCTGTAATAATTTAAGTTGCTTTTTTAATTTTTTGAGTAGAGAATAGATGCCAGAAATGACCCAGAAGATATTACAATCGGATATGATTGCACCAGAATTAAAGGAACATAACACAATTGATCAGCCTCTTGCATCACTACTTGCTGGCAATAAAATTAGAAAAAGGTTTGTAAGCTATTGCTTGCAGAGAAAATAAGATTTAATACAAAGTTAAAAGACACTGGTATTGTATCAAATTTAGCTGAAGTTAATTGTAGGAAGGTCATGACAAATCAGCTCAATAGTTCACAAGAACAAAACTTTCATATTTCCGAAGGCCGCTTTTATCCATGTCAATGTAGCAAATGGTATATATGCTACATACTTTGACAACAGTAAAATGTTCTTGTTAATTTTATACTTTTACTTGGCTTTAGGTTTAATCATCAGTAAATCGACTACAAGTCTTAACCATAGCAAAAGAAAAAAACAGCCGCTGGGACAAAACCTCAACTAGTACGTGTCGTTGTAGGCTGCGAGAATTACCATTGCACAACTTTTTAATGAGCTAAGAAATTATTTTCCCTCAAAATTTAACACCAATGTTAGAGGCTACACTGTTGTTTCTTCATCCGGCAAGCGAAGGCAAATAGAAGGCTTAGGTACTCCACACGTGTTTCTGTTTAAACTCAGAAGAAGCTTGACACTGCTTCTCCGAGTCTGTACTACTAAATTGTACGTAGACCTGTAGGTGTGGCTTAGCAAAATGCAGCCTTCTATCTGAACCTAGCTACTGAGTAAAATGAACGGTCTATGATTTTCCTTACTTTGTAGCCACCAAATATTCTCGCACAAGTTCCTTTGAACAATAAGATATGAGGAGCTTATAGGTGGGTCGTTTATCTGTTATAGATTCAGTGATTCTATTATTCTGCTTAGCTTTCCATCATCTCGTTACTGAACAATAGTGAAATACCATTTTAATTAAGGTTTACAAAGCCGACAACAGGAAGAAAATCAATTCAACTCTAATGTCCCCATCCTATTCATCAGATTAAATCAGTTCAAAATAACTAAAATGTTATGATAGGTAGCTGTGATACTGATAGCCAGAGGTACTCGTGAACATTGTAGTTCTGACTAGCTTACAATGGCACATATTATTTAGCGTTGTACTAAAGCATACACTTGCCAACTTTCTTTTGGATTTTGGCGACAATTTAACTATGTATTACTTTGAGTGATGGCTGAGCTTTAAGAAATCATGCAACAGGCTGTACCCGTATTTAACCGGTTTTTAGGTAAAGTATTGGAATTTCTGTTATCTATTGGGGTACCACGCCTTCCTTCTTTTGAGATAGGTTCTTAGAAGTTATGATATTTGGATGACAAAAAAGTGTACTTGTGTCAAAGTCACCGGAAGCTGGAGAAAAGTGAACACATCGCAAGCGAATAGCGAGCAGGAATCTTCAGAAAGCAAAAGGGTCCATTCGACCTGCCGTTGTCTTCATGGCTGTTACCATTCTCTTTAGTCTCTAGTTAGTCTGTTACCATTCTCTTTAGTTAGTCTCTGGAACTCAGTCTATAGAATTAAATGCCGCGACGTTTGTAGCAGTTTTCCGTGGTCAGATGAGGAGATTTTATATTGATAAATTGTAACTACTTTGCGGGGCCAGTGGCGTCGGCACTTTCGACATTCTGTATGTTGGCACACAATTTTTACCGTCTTTGTTAGCTCAGAGAAGCCTCCATTACGGAATAAACCCACTTTAAAAGCGAATGTGTAATAGTAGATGTAACGAAGGCCTTGCTTTTTACTTGCTCTGATACCTGATCGAAGGACGTCGCTAACTTTATCGAAGAGTTCTTGAGGCAAGATATATTTTTTAAAAAACATCGACTGTCTCCCATGTTTTGTTTTAGAATAATGTTTCTTGATGATATGTTTTTGTGCCTTTGTAGGTACTTCGACTTTCTGTAAGGTTGATATGCAAGAAGAACATTTTAACCGTAATGGCCTCATTGTCATTGAAATTGTAGCTCAATGCAGTTGGGCTATAATGCCCAGAAGCCATTTGACTAGCGAGTCAGCATTAGTCCCGCCCAGCGGCATGGTCAGACCAGTTGAACTGGTTCCGGTTAAGTTTTCGATTTTCTCTTGAGCTTCGTGCGTTGGCTAACTGCAGATCGAAACGCACGGGCAGCGGGGAAAACGGTTCTTAGTTTTAAGCTTTGTTTAAAATTGTTCCATAAAAGCATTTCGATGCCAATATCCACCTTCCATTCGAGAAAGGGCAACAGATTTTAACATGTCTCTATCTGTTTTTGTCGCTATGCTTGTTCGATGAATCGAAATAATGCAACAAAAAAATATTGTAATAACACCATAAAGTTCCAAAACAAATGAATCTAAATTAGTCAAATAAATAACAGAACTGAACGATTCTTTAGCTTCTCAAAAAAGTAGTTATACTAAAGCTTGTAAGATGACAATTAATCTCCTTTCGCCTTACAAATTTGCTGCTAAATAGCTGTCTTTGTAGTACAATCGAAGAGAGTTTCATCTTACCGAATTTGTCCTCCAAGTGTTCTTTTTTACCTCAAAATAGTTGTAATTTCCTTTAACGAGACCGTCCTTGATTGAGACTGTTGTTTAAAACGTTTATACCGCCTTCGGAATAATTCAGAGCCATCATCACGTCAGCATAAACAAGAAGGAGCCATGAAAAATTGATTGGTCTCATTTTGCAACGCAAAACTATAACTTTCGCAGAATTTGAACGCTATTTAACCAAAAAGCAAAATTATTAAAACGAGCCTTGCACTGAGTGAGCACTGAGACCTCTGTTGGTGAATGTTTGGGGAAAACAAATTTGTCGGTGTTGAAAACAATCACGTCCATATTGTTCGCTTAGTAAAATATATTCCAAATACAAGGCTAAAAGGTTAAAAAATTAAAAATGTTTAAACCAAACGTTTTCGCTGTTTGCCATCATCAGGGTTAAAAAATGCTTAAACGTTTGGTTCAAACATTTGTAATGTTTTAACCTTTTAGCCTTCTATTTGGAAAACAATCACGTTATAAGAAATTCTGAGGTGAAAATTAAAAATATAAATAAATAAGTAAACTAGAAAAAATAACACTTGTTTCCTTCGTCAGTCACTTGCTTTAGGTGAAAAAATATCTTTCAAAACGATTTAGGTCGATGCATGAGACAGATTCGAATCGAATTATTCCAACAACTATTACGACAAATCTAAAACTTTTTAGAAGAAGAGAGAAGTGTACTTCCATTCGAACACTATAAAATGAATATTTTAACAAAAATTAACTGCTCTCACGCTATATCTTGACTTCACTCCAGAACATTTGTCTTCTTTCCTGGTTAGCCTTGCGTAGACATACGTTTTTATCCCTCTTCCCAGTCCTGGAATGCAACTGAAGTGGTTGATTGACTTACGCTTCAGTAGACATGTAAACCTGCACAGAAAAATATGTTGAAAGACTTTTAAAAATAGTTATATTAAGAGAATTACATAAATTTGTAAACAATCTTTTAAATAGCGTGACTCCCTTCTTTAGCTTGGAAAATATAAAAGCCGCCTTCCAGGTAGTTTCAAGAATCCTGAAGAAATGTAAATCAACCGAAGTTTTTCTTGTCTCCGTAGTTAATTAGGTTTATTTCGATGGTTTTGAAACTAAGACTAATGGCTCTATTGGCTGTTAAAACTGTATGAAATATTTCATTAGGAAGTGCAGCATTCCCATAGGCAAAGAGTTATATTAGCATATATTTTATACATATAATTAAGGAAAGCATTATGTAGATTCTGTGCATTCACACTTGTCAACTCAGATTCGAGTAAACTTTCACTTCAGCATAATAAAATACAAAACAAAAATAGTTAAACGCTTAAAAAGTTTTAACCCTTAAGTCTGGATACAGAAATAATTATTAAATTATTGACAGGCGCTTTTAGCATAACACGTTCAACTGCCATGAACTCGATCAGAATCGTTTCGTAATAGTTGCAGAACAACAATACATGCATTTTCTCCTTCATAAATGAATGCCTATAGCGTCTTGAATAGCAATACATGTAGGACTTATTCTAAAAATAAGGTTCACTCAACCACTCATGAACATTTCGCGGAGTAGACAACACGTCTGCATTATATTAAAGCCAAGTTATTCATGTTGCTTTGTACCTGATACCAAGGTCATTTTTAAAATGCACCTCATTGGTCAGAACTGTGCTACATGTATAATTAACATTATAGCTAATGACAAAACTGGTGCGGTGTCCGTAACGAGGAGAGAGGAACGGAATGGCATATTTGGGGGTAACTCTTAAGAAAAATTGCACCAATTCCTTTTTCTGTTAATCTTTAATATTTTTGTACATTGTTCGAGAAATGCTTGGGTTTAGAGTTGGAGAAGTGGGGCTTTTTTCTTTTTTTAACCGCTATTACTGGCTGGCATATTTGCAATAAAAGTAGTGCAAAATATTGTAGTTTCGTATTACTTCCCAGTCAAACAAAATTAGCAGTGAGACGATCAAATAGTCAATAGGACATAATCGACTAAGCAGAGCTGACTATCGCTCTATAAAACGAAGCTCTCAATAACATGTACAACGAGAGTTGCCCAATTAAATGTTCTTGTTTTCCTTGTAAGGCATTATATTTTCAGCATCATATCAAGCACTTCTTACCCAAATTTCTGACTTTTCCTTTGGTTTAACACAAGTGAATTGACATTTCCATGGCAACTCCGGTCAATTCTAAATGTTGATCAATGTCAAAATAGCTAAAAACCTTCCATCCTAGCTAAAATTGTAATAACTTACTCGTTACTGTCGGTAGGGCTACTGAGAAGGGAATCACCATCAAAAATCGCAAGCCCTTGTTCCACATCAGGGTAGCTACCAATGATAACTTTTTTGTCCCCTATCACTACAAATGAAACTGGCACTTTGATCAATACGAGTCCCACGTCTCCCGGTCCAAGTTACCATATTGAAATCTATAAGAGACTTTGTAACTGAGCCACTAGCATTTGTAGTAAACGATGCCTTTATAAGTGGTAATTACTGATGCGTGATCGAATGAAATCAAATTAGCGGCTTAAGGTTTGACAAAGACAAATATATGTATCATCTTCTCTATAGCTATCTGGAAGAATTTAATTACTTTTTCTATTTCGTTTGGGTTTGGGAAATAATGATAGACAACCCATGCACTGATCTATATCACTAAATCAATTGGCCAATCTATTGATAATAGCGAATTTGGTTGTGATATATTTATTGACTTGGAGAAAGCGTTTAATACTGTTAATCGTGCAATTTTGTGTGATAAATAATTTGACCAATATGTAATGATACAATGTCTACGAATGGTTTAAATCTTATATATCCCATAGTGAGAAAAGTGTTAGTGGTCGTAACTTCTCCCCCTTTGACTTGCTTAGCTCAAGGATCCATTCTAGGACCTCTCTTGTTCTTATTATACAGACAGTGCAAGTGATTTTCACAAAATGTCCAGCTCTCAAGTTTTTTATTCATTTGCTGATGATACTTAAATTTATTTCACAAGTAAAAACCTTAGCCACCTCGAAAAAGCTAATATCCATCGCGGAATGGATAAGATGTAACCTCTTAGCTCTTAATGTCTCTAAAAAAAACCTTGGTCTTTATCGTTCAAGCAAAAGAATACCTAATCAATCATTTGATATTAATATACACGACGAATGCTTCACACTAGTTGACTCAAAGTATCTAAGTGTAATATTTGATGACGCCAGCTTAACATAGACGTAATCCAGTGTCCACGTCTGGGGTTTAAATTTTCCTTCATTTCTAACACAATGCTTTTAGTTATAAACCAGAAAGGAATTAAAATTTGAACCTAGATCTCATTCTGAACCTCAATTCCAATCTCTTAACCTACTTTACCTTAAGGATATTGTTTAACCTAAGTTACCCTCTTCCGTTTACCAATTGTCATGTGGACTGCTACCTCGATGATTGAATTACTATTTCCATTCTACTTCCAATTCCTCAATTCATCCCCATTCTGCGCGACAATCGTGTGCAGTGGAAAGTTTTTTTTTCATCTTAGTTAATAATATGGACTACGCTTCCTATAACTTACTGGTTTTCGTCTTTGGAATCAGCATGCAACGAATTTTACTAAGTCAAATTCATTTTCAATCTTCTGTAACACCCTTCAGAACTCTGTGCTTGACAACTGTACATATGAATTATAGCCTAGCATATGAAGAGAAACTTTTAATCTTAAAGCAGTATGTTTCATCTATTACATTAGCTTCGCTATTTGAATACCATGCTGACTTTATTACTATTACTGCAATTACTATTCCAGTCCTATTTCCTTATTTTTAACACCTTTTGATTTATCGATGTTCAGTGCAGTCTGTGGTCTATAGTCAGCTGAAAAAAAGTGGATAGATTGTAGGAAATAATGTAGTTAAGCTGCAGACCATTGTGGAAAAGTCAGCACTTCACAAGTGAACATCGAGCAGGAATTTTCAACAAGCACAGGTTCTATTCGACTCATCTTTGTCGAATCGTTCTCTTTGTTTATCTTGATAACCTTCCAGCCTACAGAACTAGACCTCACGCCAATTTAAGCATTTCGCATTCAGATGAATGGTTTCATGCATGGATAAATTGTAACTACTGTGCTGGGCAAATTTCGATTGCATTTCCGACATTTAGTGTCGCAGACGATTTTTATCGTGTTAGTTTCACAGAAGCCTCCTTGTCGATTGGGGAAGACACCAACTGGAAAATCGAATGAGTAGTAGTAAATGTACCGATGGCCTTGTTTCCTACTTGCTTGCAAACCTGATCGAAGCTGGATGATAACTGTATTAAAAAGACTCTGTGGTGACATGACATTTTCATAAAACAGCGATCGTTCCTGAACAATTTCTCCATGAAGTATAAAAGGATAATGTCTTTCGATGACATGCTCCCGCGCCCATTCAGGTATATTCACTTGATTTAAGATGGTTGCACAATTGGAACACTGTCTATGTGAGGATTTCATTTTCATTTCCATTTGGCTTTCTGCTTTGCCGCTATGGGCGGCGACATGCTTTCAGCGCGCATGCCTTAATTGACGGTGTTCACTGACAGGGATCAGATTATCAGGCGGTTTCATTTGTTCATTCGTTCGTCTATTCATCTTAATTCGTCTATTCATTATCATTTACTCTTTGGTAAGCTGCAATAGCTCAAAGGCTCAGCCTCACTTTTCTATTCAAAAAAATGGTATTCGGTTAATAGTAGTTAAATAATTGTTTCGAGAAATTAGAAGAAAATACATATGGCGTAATTTAATTGACTTCTCAACCGACAGCAACGAGACTATATATTTTCGCTTTAGTTTTGAGCCAGGTCTAAAATTCAAGTTTGTTTACAATGTTTGTGTCTCAAATTATGTTGTCATCTACTTCTGAACGGTCTTCACTAAGAACAACTTCCTGTGCGCTTTTTGTCTTAATGGTATTGTTCCGTAAACGCACCCGGTGCAAATATTCATCTCTTTTTAATTTCGTACAAGGTTCACTGAGTTTTAATTAGCTGTTAAATGTGTTACTCTGTATTTATTTCTGTCTTTGTTCGATGAATCGAATAAACCAAGAAAAATGATACAAAAAAGAATGGCTGAAATAAAGGAAAAACATACTATGATTATCGTGTATGATTCTTCTCTGAAACATAGATATACATATCTAAGTTTGTGTACTGGAAAATGCTTGTTTGATTCACACATTACCTGCAAAATAGCTACTTTTGAAATGCAATTGCTTAAATCGAAGATAGTTTCATCTCACTGAATTTGTCATTGAAGCGATTTTTCCTTCAAAATATTCATAAATTGCTCTATGTGGGCTTTCCTTGATAAAGGCTGTTCATAAAAATTTTGCACCACTCTTGTGTGTTCAAACCGTGTGTTTTAATTTTAAAAGAAACACTCGGAACAATTCAAAGCCATCGTTACGACAGCATAAACAAAAAGAAATCATGAAAAATTAATTCGTCTCACCTTGCAAACGCAACATTTTAACTCATATTTTGCAGACTTTACACGTTATTTAACGAAAAAGCAAAATTACTACTAACACGGGTCTTCCATCGAGTGGGTATTAAGAATATCGTTTGAGATAGTTAGAAGATAAAAATTGTGTCGGTTTTTAGAACAAGGATTATTTCAGATTCTTGAAACATTTGGTGGCGAAAATAAAAAAATATTTTACTTGTTTCATTCTTCATTCTTTGCTTTAGATGAAAAATCTATATTTAATCGAGTCAAATTGATACCTGAGAAGGATTATTTTGAAAATTAACTGATATGTCATTACCACACTGAGAAATTAAAATTTGTTTGGCTAAGTAAATAAAGTTGTTTTGCATGAGTGGAGAAAATTTGCATTCAACCTCTCTAAAATTAAAAGCTACAGATCGAATATCGATTAGTTGAGATTGCCAAGAAACCAATCCATATTTTTTTTCAGTTATTTTCTTTCTGGGAGAAAATAAACCTCAAGCGCAATGCTCGCGTTGGATACATTGCAGGTGCAAGTCGCTCCTGATTGCTTTGGGACCATGGACGCACTGCATGAAGTATATGTTTTCAATCATGGTCTGAAACAACTCAATGCAAAAATAATGTGCGTCTAATTTCGACTAGAATCATCAATCCCCCATAACCTGCGTTGCAGACGGAAATTCCATGTAAATAATGGAGCGTCTGTGACGCATGGTATCTCAGAATTGCCTTTGCCCTACATCTGTATTTCTTACTTCCACGGTTGCAAACTACACACCAGAACATTTTTCCTCTTTCCTGGTTAGCAATGAACAGGCATACCTTTTTATTCCTCTCCCATGTCCTTGAATGCCGCTGTAGCCTCAATAGGAATCTGCACATAAAGAGATTGAAAAACCTTTTAAAATGATTTAAAGAAGAAACAAATTGGATGTTTTAAAAGTTGTAAAACTTGAAATATATTGAACTGGACTCACTTTCCAGGCGAAAATTAATTAGTTTTGGAATATTTCAAATTCCTTTGATAACATCAATTTTTTAAAACACTTAACGATAAAAAATTGCGATAAAACATTTCGTAAAAACATGTTAAGAAAAGTTTATAAAAACGACGACGTTAAGCTAGCGTCATTATCAAGTCAAAATGAAAGCGATTGGGAAATATAAATGAAAGCGATTGGGAAATATAAATACTAAGTAAAAACAACCTATTGTTCTGTGGAAATAATACATACTAAGAAAAACAATCTATTGTATTTACTAAGTATTTATGATATATTTCCCAATCGCTTTCATTTTGACTTGATAATGACGTTAGCTTAACGTCGAAACGTCGTCGCTTTTATAAACTTTTCTTAACATGTTTTTACGAAATGTTTTATCGCAATTTTTTATCGTTAAATATCAATTTCTAGGCAAAAATAAGTTTGTAAAACTCATTAAGGGAATAACAAGAACCCTGCGTGAGAATAAGATTCGCCAAAGCATCTGTTAGATGTTAAAACAAATTATATTTTTGGTTGTCAGCATAGACCCTTTGCATAAATGGCGCCTAAATTTGAATAACAATACTTGATACATCCATAGCCTCGGGCTCATGTTTTCAGACAAAGGATTTTTCACATGAATGTGAGGCTTAGGATGTATAAGTATTGTTATTCAAATTTAGGCGCCATTTATGCAAAGGGTCTATGGATTTGAAAACACAAAAAGATTATTTTTTGGCAGGTGCTTAATTAATTAATTTAATTTAATTTTAATTCTCAACCTCGGATAATGTAATTCTAGCTTTCTGATTGGTTCACTAGATCTCGGTTACCAGCCATTATACCTGCGTTTGACCTTGCGGCAAATGTCGCTCAGCATAAAATTTTCAGCATTTCGTTTTGGCGCCTGGAGGTCACATCACTTTCCGGCCGTTTCTTAGACTTTAATAAAATTTAGCAAAACCGCAGACTAATGGCTCTATTGGCTGTTAAAACTGTATGAAATATTTCATTAGGAAGTGCAGCATTCCCATATGCAAAGAGTTATATTAGCATATATTTTATACATATAATTAAGGAAAGCATTATGTAGATTCTGTGCATTCACACTTGTATACTGTACAACTCAGATTTGAATAAACTTTCATATCAGCATTATAAAATACAAAACAAAAATAGTTTAGTAGCATGTACTTTAAAACACCAAAAAGTATTAACGCTTAAGTCTGGATACAGGAATAATTATTAAATTATTGACAGGCGCTTTTAGCATAACACGTTCAACTGCCATGAACTCGATCAGAATCGTTTCGTAATGGTTGCAGAACAACAATACATGCATTTTCTCCTTCATAAATGAATGCCTATTGAGTCTTAAATAGCAATACATGTAGGACTTCCTTTTATTTATTTTATGGTAACACTCGCTCTTTCAAATGACTAGATCTTCTGCATACTAAAGCTTTCCAAGTGCGCTTAACCATAACACTGCACTAAAGACACCTTGATGTTGTAAAACTAAACCCCCTTTATTCTAAAAATAAGGTTCACTCATCCACTCATGAACATTTCGTGGAGAAGACAACACGTCTGCATTAAATTAAAGACAAGTAATTCATGTTGCTTTGTATTTGATACCAAGGTCATTTTTAAAATGCACTTCAGTGGTCAGAGAGGGTTGTCCAATACTCCGACAAATTTATGCATAGCATTGTATTGTATTGTATCCACATAACAATAGATTAACAATACAATACAATTGAGAACGACGCAATACAATAAAATACAATGCAATGCTTTGCATAAATTTGTCGGAGTATTGGACAAGTATGTGGTCAGAACTGTCCTAGATGAAAAACCTGTTGCATTACCTAAAATTGTAATAAGTTATCGTTACTGTCGGTAAGGCTACTGAATCTCCATCCGAAATCGCATGCCCTTGTTCCACATCAGGTTAACTACCAATGATCATTGTTTTGTCCCCTGTCACTACACATGAAATTGGCACTTTGATCAATAATATGAGTTCCACGTCTCCCCGTCCCAGTTACCATATTGAAATCTATAAGAGACTTGCAGCTGAGCCACTACTATTTGTAGTAAACGATGCCTTTATAAGTGGTAATTTCTCTGATGCATGAAATCAATTAGCGGCTTAAGATTTGACAAAGACAATTATGTGTCATCTTCTCTATAGCTATCTGGAGGAAGTTAAATTACTTTTTCTGTTTCAGTTTGGTTTTAGGCAATAATGATAGACAACCAATGTACTGATCTCTATCACTAAATTAATTGGCCAATCTATTGATAATAGTGAATTTGGTTGTGATATATTTATTGATTTGGAGAAAGCGTTTAATACTGTTAATCGTGCAATTTTATTTGATGAATAATTTGACCAATAAGTAATGATACAATGTCTACGAATGGTTTAAATCTTATATATCCCATAGTGAGAAATTTGTAAGTGTTAATGGTCGTAACTTCTCCCCCCTTTGACTTGCTTATCTCAAGGATCCATTCTAGGACCTCTCTTGTTCTTATTATACAGACAGTGCAAGTGATTTTCACAAAATGTCCAGGTCTAGAGTTTTTTATTCATTTGCTGATGATCCTTTCATGTAAATTTATTTCTCAAGTAAAAACCTTAGCCACCTCGAAAAAGCTCATATCAATCGCGGAATGGATACGATGTAACCTCTTAGCTATTAATATCTTTAAAACAAACCGTAGTCTTTTTGTTCAAGCAAAATAATGCCTAATCAATCATTTGATATTAAGATACACGACGAACGTTTCACACTAGTTGACTCTACAAAGTATCTAGGTGTAATTTTTGATGACGCAAGCTTAACATAGACGTAATCAAATGAATGAAGTTTGTCTCAAACTGTCAAAAACTGTGGGTGTCTTGTTTTAAGTGAACATCTTCTTATGCCTTACATCTACCCTCTTATTTACCCTTTCCTCGCCTATAGTGTCCACGTCTGGGGTTTAAATTTTCCTTCATTTCTAACACAATGCTTTTTGTTATACAACAGAAAGGAATTAAAATTTGAACCTAGATCTTATTCTGAGCCTCAATTCCAATCTCTGAACCTACTTTATCTTAAGGATATTGTTTGATCTCAGTTACCCTCTTCCGTTTACCAATTGTCATGTGGACTGCTACCTCGATGATTGAATTACTATTTCCATTCTACTTCCAATTCCTCAATTCATCCCCATTCTGCGCGACAATCGTGTGCAGTGGAAAATGTTTTTTCATCTTAGTTAATAATATGGACTACGCTTCCTATAACTTACTGGTTTTCGTCTTTGGAATCAGCCTGCAACGAATTTTACTAAGTCAAATTCATTTTCAATCTTCTGTAACACCCTTCAGAACTCTGCGCTTGACAACTGTACATATGAATTATAGCCTAGCATATAAAGAGATACTCTTAATCTTAAAGCAGTATGTTTCATCTATTACATTAGCTTCGCTATTTGGATGCCATGCTGACTTTATTACTATTACTGCAATTACTATTCCAGTCCTATTTCCTTATTTTTAACACCTTTTGATTTATCGATGTTGCAGTCTGTGGTCTATAGTCAGCTGAAAAAAAAGTGGATAGATTGTAGGAAATAATGTAGTTAAGCTGCAGACCATTGTGGAAAAGTCAGCACTTCACAAGTGAACATCGAGCAGGAATTTTCAACAAGCACAGGTTCTATTCGACTCATCTTTGTCGAATCGTTCTCTTTGTTTATCTTGATAACCTTCCAGCCTACAGAACTAGACCTCGCGCCAATTTAAGCATTTCACATTCAGATGATTGGTTTCATGCATGGATAAATTGTAACTACTGTGCTGGGCAAATGTCGATTGCATTTCCGACATTTAGTGTCGCAGACGATTTTTATCGTGTTACTTTCACAGAAGCCTCCTTGTCGATTGGGGAAGACACCAACTGGAAAATCGAATGAGTAGTAGTAAATGTACCGATGGCCTTGTTTCCTACTTGCTTGCAAACCTGATCGAAGCTGGATGATAACTGTATTAAAAAGACTCTGCGGTGATATGACATTTTCGTAAAACAGCGATCGTTCCTGAACAATTTCTCCATGAAGTGTAAAAGGATAATGCCTTTCGATGACATGCTCCCGCGCCCATTCAGGTATATTCACTTGATTTAAGATGGTTTCACAATTGGAACACTGTCTATGTGAGGCCATTTTCATTGTCATTTGGCTTCAGCGTTGCCAATATGGGCGGCGACATGCTTTCAGCGCGCATGCCTCAATTGATGGTGTTCACTGACAGGGATCATTTGTTCATTCGTTCGTCTATTCATCTTAATTCGTCTATTCATTCTCATTTACTCTTTGGTAAGCTGCAATAGCTAAAAGGCTCAGCCTCACTTTTCTATTCAAAAAAATGGTAGTCGGTTAATAGTAGTTAAATAATTGTTTCGAGAAATTAGAAGAAAAAAATACATATGGCGTAATTTAATTGACATCTCAGCCGACTGTAACGAGACTATATATTTCGCTTTAGTTTTGAGCCAGGTCTAAAATTCAAGTTCGTTTGCAATGTTTGTGTCTCAAATCATGTTGTCATCTACTTCAGAACGGTCTTCGCTAAGAACAACTTCCTGTGCGCTTTTTGTCTTGATGGTATTGTTCCGTAAACGCACCCGGTGCAAATATTCATCTCTTTTTCGTAAAAGGTTCACTGAGTTTTAATTAACTGTTAAATGTCTTACTCTGTATTTATTATCTGTCTTTGTTCGATGAATCGAATAAACCAAGAAAAATGATGCAAAAAAGAATGGTTGAAATAAAGGAAAAACATAATATGATTATCGTGTATGATTCTTCTCTGAAACATAGATATACATATATAAGTTTGTGTACTGGAAAATGTTTGTTTTATTCACAGATATTACCTGCAAAATAGCTACTTTTGTAATGCAATTGCTTAAATCGAAGATAGTTTCATCTCACTGAATTTGTCATTTAAGCGATTTTGCTCCTTCAAAATATTAATAAATTGCTCTATGTGGGCTTTCCTTGATGAAGACTGTTCTTGAACATTTTGCACCGCTAGCTCTTGTGTGTTCAAACCGTTTGTTTTAATTTTAAAAGAAACACTCGGAACAATTCAAAGCCATCGTTCAAGGACAGCATAAAGAACAAGAAATCATGAAAAACATTTTAACTCATATTTTGCAAACTTAACGCGTTATTTAACGAAAAAGCAAAATTATTATTAACACGGGTCTCTTCCATCGAGTGGGTATTAAGAATATCGTTTGAGATGGTTAGAGGATAAAAAATGTGTCGGTTTTGAGAACAAGGATAATTTAAGATTTTTCAAAACTTCGGTGGCGAAAATAAAAAATATTTTACTTGTTCCATTCTTTAAACATTTGCTTTAGATGAAAAATGCATATTTATTCGAGTCAAATTGATACATGAGAAGGATTAGTTTGAAAATTAACTGATATGTCATCACCTGACTGATAAATCAAAATTTATTTGGCTAAGTAAATAAAGTTGTTTTGCATGAGTGGAAAAAATTTGCATTCAACCTCTCTAAAATGAAAAGTTACAGATCGAATATCGATTCGTCGAGATTGCCAAGAAACCAATCCGTATTTTGTTTTTAGTTATAATTTTCTCTCTGGAGAAAATAAACCTCAAGCGCAATGATCGCGTTGGATACATTGCATGTGCAAGTCGCTACTGATTGTTTTGGGACCATGGACGCACTGCAGCATAAATTTTCAATCATGGTCTGAAACAACTCAATGCAAAAATAATGTGCGTCTAATTTCGACTAGAATCATCAATCCCCCATAACCTTCGTTGCACACGGAAATTCCCTGTAAATAATGGAGCGTCTGTGACATACATACATACATACATACATACATAAACTTTATTTTTCCTCGAATTTAAGAGTAGCTATTATAAAAGCTAATATTTCCGAGAAAACAATAACAAAATATACAAAATATACAACAACATTATTAACTACGATTCTGTACAATATTTACAAGTTATGGTATCTCAGAATTGCCTTTGCCCTAAATCTGTATGTCTTACTTCCACGGTTGAAAACTACACACCAGAACATTTTTACTCTTTCCTAGTTAGCAATGAACAGGCATACCTTTTTATTCCTCACTCATGTCCTTGAATCCCGCTGTCGTGGTTGATGAGATTGCGACTCAATAGGAATCTGCACATAAAGAGATTGAAAAACTTTTTAAAATGATTTAAAGGAAAAAAACAAATTGGATGTTTTAAAAGTTGTAAAACTTGAAATATATTGAACTGGACTCACTTTTCAGGCGAAAATTAATTAGTGTTGGAATATTTCAAATACTTTTGCGCGATAATATCAATTTCTAGGCAAAAATAAGTTTGTAAAACTCATTAAGGGAATGACAAGAATCCTGCGTAAGAATAAGATTCGCCAACACTGTGCTTAGTGCTTTGTCTGCACAATTAATAAACTCTTTTCTGATCTATTGGCTGTTGAACCCAATCCTTTTTTATCACTGGCTAAATTTAATTTAGTAGATTAGATCTGTTGGATTTGTCTTTGGTTGTCAGCATGCATTTGAAAACACAAAAAGAGTTTTGTGTCACACATAAGATATTTTTTGGGAGGTGCTTTTAATATATCCCGCTCAACGGCCATAAACTCGATCAAAATCGTTCAAAAATGTTTGCATGAAAATAACTCTTCACCAGCGCAAATTTTGGAATTTGCAATACTCGTGCTTCAAGTGATTAGAGCTTCTACGTGAAAGTTTCCCCAGGGCGCGTAACCATAACACTATACCACAGACATATACACCTTTATCTTCTATTGTTCAGGCCCCGGTTGTTCGAAACGTGGATAACGCTATCCGCCGGATAAATCACTATCCAGCGGATAAGTGTTGACAAAACAAACCGCGATATCTGCTGGATAGTGATTTATCCGGTGGATAGTGTTATCCACCTTTCGAACAACTGGGGCCAGGATGCTTTATCCAAAGATTAAGCTAAGGTGGCCCATAAGGGCAAAACACAACTCAGTTTCTGTTCTGAAACACAACAATCTTTTGGAGAACATAACAATCTTTTCAAGAACACAACATCTCTTTTCGAGAACACAACGAAATTTCCTGATACGCAACAATCTTTTTCAGAATACAACGAAATTTCCTGATACACAACAATCTTTTTCAAAACACAATTAAATTTTTTTGATACACAAACGCAAACTAAAACACAACAAAATTAACTGAAGCACAACAAAATTTCAAAGCACTGGTAACTAACCCTGGAGAAAATAAACCTCAAGCGCAATGATCGCGTTGGATACATTGCAGGTGCAAGTCGCTACTGATTGTTTTGGGACCATGGACGCACTGCAGCATAAATTTTCAATCATGGTCTGAAACAACTCAATGCAAAAATAATGTGAGTCTAATTTCGACTAGAATCATCAATCCCCCAGAACCTGCGTTGCACACGGAAATTCCCTGTAAATAATGGAGCGTCTGTGACACATGGTATCTCAGAATTGCCTTTGCCCTACATCTGTATTTCTTACTTCCACGGTTGCAAACTACACACCCGAACATTTTTCCTCTTTCCTGGTTAGCAATGAACAGGCATACCTTCTTATTCCTCTCCCATGTCCTTGAATGCCGCTTTCGTGGTTGATGAAATTGCGCCTCAATAGGAATCTGCACATAAAGAGATTGAAAAACTTTTTAAAATGATTTAAAGAAAAAAAACAAATTGGATGTTTTAAAAGTTGTAAAACTTGAAATATATTGAACTGGACTCACTTTTCAGGCGAAAATTAATTAGTGTTGGAATATTTCAAATACTTTTGCGCGATAATATCAATTTCTAGGCAAAAATAAGTTTGTAAAACTCATTAAGGGAATGACAAGAATCCTGCGTAAGAATAAGATTCGCCAACACTGTGCTTAGTGCTTTGTCTGCACAATTAATAAACTCTTTTCTGATCTATTGGCTGTTGAACCCAATCCTTTTGTATCACTGGCTAAATTAGATCTGTTGGATTTGTTTTTGGTTGTCAGCATGCATTTGAAAACACAAAAAGAGTTTTGCGTCACACATAAGATATTTTTTGGCAGGTGCTTTTAGTATATCCCGCTCAACGACCATAAACTCGATCAAAATCGTTTAAAAATGTTAGCATGAAAATAACTTTTCACCAGCGCTGATTTTGTAATTTGCAATTTTGTAATACTCGTGTTTCAAGTGATTAGAGCTTCTACGTGAAAATTTTTCAAGGGCGCGTAACCATAACACTATACCACAGACATATACACCTTTATCTTCTATTGTTCAGACTGCTTTATTCAAAGATTAAGCTAAGGTGGCCCATAGGGGCAAAACACAACTCAGTTTCGGTTCTGAAACAAAACAATCTTTTGGAGAACACAACAATCTTTTCGAGAACGCAACGAAATTTCCTGATACGCAACAATCTTTTTCAGAATACAACGAAATTTCCTGATACACAACAATCTTTTTCAAAACACAATAAAATTAACTGAAGCACAAGGCTTTACATCAGTTTTTGGCATCTCAGGCTTTTGATCGAGATAGATGACTGTTAAGTGTTTGTTTCAAAATAGAACAATACAAAAACCTTACAAGAAGGAAGTTAGAAGGCAAAATAATTTCGGGATGTTTACTTGAATAGTTTGTTCTTTTTAGGTTTTTGTTTATATTGAAGCTTTTCTGACAAGAATGTTTAGCCATCTTTGAGGGATTGCGACAATCTTTGATCTTTCTTATTTCCTCTACCAAGTAAACATGAAAAGACGGTATGAAAATCACAAACCGCTCTCTTCTGTTTTGGCCTACTCTACGCGGTCTCTAAGACCGTAATCAATGAACGGCTTGTTTTTTATATATACATGTATCCTGTAAAAAAATATGGATTACCATAATATTAATCACCGTTCGGTGTATATGAATATTATAACATGGGTTCGAGGCTTTCAGACGAAAATTGCATTTCTTTTCTGACAAGAATGTTTAGCCATCTTTGAGGGATTGCGACAATCTTTGATCTTTCTTATTTCCTCTACCAAGTAAACATGAAAAGACGGTATGAAAATCACAAACCGCTCTCTTCTGTTTTGGCCTACTCTACGCGGTCTCTAAGACCGTAATCAATGAACGGCTTGTTTTTTATATATACATGTATCCTGTAAAAAAATATGGATTACCATAATATTAATCACCGTTCTGTGTATATGAATATTATAACATGGGTTCGAGGCTTTCAGACGAAAATTGCATTTCTTTTAAAGTTTTTTTTTCTGTCCCTCTATCCTAAAAAGAGACTTGGACACAAAGAAAACACCACCAAATTTAAAAGTTTGTCTTAAAAGCCTCGGAGCAATGTTAGAACATTAAACTAACAAACATGATCGATTGAGCTCACAGATAGAGGGATTAGTCATTTTATCCGTGACCATACATAAATATCAGTAACCATAAACATCATGGTATCGTGACGAAAAATATCACGTAATTTCTTGGACAATACCTTTGAAAAACGTTTAGATCTGATCCGAGGATAAGTTCTTTCCCCAAACTGCCGTTACCAACGACCAGGTGGAAAAAGTGATCTTTACCACCGGAGGTCTAATAATTCAGTGCTGCCGCGGTAAGAGGGATTTAGAAATCATTGCTATCGAGAAAGAACTGTACTACGCTTGCAGCTTGCCATTTAGAACTCAAAATTCTCCATCGAGGCTTTGTTATGCACGAGGAACAAACCACGGGAATCAAATTTGAACTGAAGACTTTGCAAAAGTCGTGTTTGCGGTCGGTAATGAGAAAAATGTCTCCGTCTCTGACAATTTATATCTTTTGCTAGGCCGTTGCTACGCTACATAACGTAATACTGATAAGACAGTTTACAGAATGCCCGCTTATGTAAATTGCAGAATAACAATCAGAAGGACTTACTTGTGGAGTTTTGACTGTTGACAAGTGATGCCTTTCTGATACCTGATATACGTTGCATAATTAAGTAAGAATGGGACAGCTAGCCGAGATGAAAAGTTATTAACCTCTTTCTAGCCAATACTCTCCAAGGTGGGGAGTATTGGCTGGAGAGTATTGGCCCTGAGTCGACCGAGGGCCAATATTAAGCAATACAGCTCGAGCAAGATAACTCAGTAAGTGATTTATTTAATGGTACAGGATAAAAAAAATATAAAAAAAATAAAATGAAGGCCTAGAAAAGACAAGATCGCCGTTAAACCTGGCAGAAACAATCCCAGTAAAATTTGTAGCTAATTGATGACACGAGCTCTTGTCAGCATAAGAAGAATGTTATTGCTGATATTGAAATCAGGGATACGAAAAGTAGCGCCTAATCTAAAATGGCGGAGGCCATCATTCCGCAAACATTGTTTATGACCTGGCAAGAGATGCTACTGTTCCAGAAATTCATCTCATCTCAACAAAGTAAGCGAAAGTGATGCCTTTATGGGTTTGATATTCTTGCTCTTTACAAATTACTTTATCATGAGCTTGAGAATTCTGAGGTCATGATGAGGGCAAATTAAAAGCCAAATGAATTATTACCCCATAGAAATCAAGAACGAGGGAGAAATATCACCTCATAGAAATCAATAGCGAATATTTTAAGTAATATTGTTAAAGTTGAAAACTGACATTTTCTAAACATTATGAATTGCAGAAAAAGTGTGCAGAATAAATTTTATTTGAAATATGCGCATCAGTTTCTTATTTTTATTATCATTTTTTTAACCATCCTGAGCTTTTAATTTAGTTTAAGAGTCATTCCCAAGAAATTTGGTTCGCACTGCACTCTCAGAGCTTCAAATCCCTTGATCTAACATGAACGATAAACCTTGATAAACCTTGGCTGGGGTACTTACCATTTACATGAGAAAACCGGAAATCCCAGCTGGAAAATCAAATGGTTCGCCCTATTCCGTTTGGGAAGCTTCAGAAAATATGGGCTGAGATTTGAAGTGATGCTATTTTTCTGTTCTTTTAAGTCTCTCAAACTGATGTGGATAGACTTAATGGCGATTCCCTCTCCGGCAACGTCGCATTTAAGTGTTTAATGTTTATGCCTGAAATTTCCAACCGGATGGTTTTTGTAAATGGTAAGCACCCCAGATCTATTATTACTAATTTGAGCATTCTGCGAAAGCAGTCTGCAATTTATTTAAGCGATAAGCGTTGTCAAGTCAGACAGTAGTGGGCAAACAAAGTGTCCTCAGGCTCAAACACATCAAACCGTTTCAAAGCGTGATTTTGAAGTGGAGTGTGCAATCAAATATTCTTTTGCTTAAAAAGGCATTCAAACAAATCAAAAGGGTCCATACAAAGTAGCAAAAAACCCCACTTGCAAAGTTATATTCTATGATATCATATGGTGGGCGTGTTCATTTTGCAATTCTACATCAAAGAAGCATCGATTAACAACCCAGTGCTAACTTTACTGTCACTTTTTGGTCATTTCATTCAGTTCGAACATATTTTAATCTGTACGTGACCAGCCTCCGTTACAAGAAGTCAATAGATCATGGATAATAGCTTCCTAGCTTTTCACCTGTTTCATTTGAAATGGGCGTGGCACACATCAAGTGTTAGTCTTTTGTTAAAGGCCAGTCAAGTGATTCTCAAACTTATCCTTCGCTTCTCGCTGCTTCTGTCGATCAGCGAACGAAGACCTACCTGTAAATAATTTTAAAGAACTAAAGTATGAAAAGTCTGATGCAAAATAGTTACGCTAAGAAAGCCCGTTTTTTTTTGTGATATAAAGCGCCAAAGGGAAAATACATTCTCAAAGCATTATAGCCTCGAAAATGCAATTGAAAAGGCGTAGAATCCTAGAGTAATGATGTTGCACGCCAAACGTGATGTACACCCACTGGTAGACTATCGAAGAGTATTCAGGAAACTATGCGTCAAGTGTTTTAGTCTAATGTTATAAAGAGGCCGGATTCTAACAGTATATTCCTGGTCTATTTAAGATCAGACGTCCATGGATAAGGCAGAGTATTTACGTCTGCATGGCTTGTGCTGAATCGCATTTTGGCGAATTTGGGCCCAAACCGTTTTGACTTCATTATCCTGCTATTCTCCGGTGTAGATATTGCGTTTGAAATCGAGTTAAATCTTGACACGGGATCACAAGTTAGAGGAGTTAGGATGTCGAGTCAGGGTCTCGATCATAATCAGGGTTTAAAGCAAATGTCCGTGTGGTTTTCTCTAGGGTTTGCTTCAGTTGTCTGTCGTTCTGGCTTCCTTGCGGATTTTTAGTGTTAGAGCTGGCTTAATTGAGTCATAATAAGTGACTTGAAACATACTGAATCACTGAAAGGTTCTTTTATTTTAAGTTTCTGTTATCTAAATAGAGTGCTTAGGAGAAAGGCAGTGAACCCTGCATTAAAAATTTTAGGACGTTAAAATATTTTAACAACGATGCAATATTTCTTTTCACACGACTTGCCTGGATTTAGGATTTTAAAATTTAAATAACAAATCGAATGTCTAGGCTGCTCTGAGCTTAAAATAATTCCGTTCCCTTGACCTTGGCTGAATCGAGCATTAATGAACACTGAATTAAATTGTCAGCGAGTAATCAACCTACTGCTATCATCGTCATTATAATGTGATCA
>OZ026605.1:6050327-6077827 GCA_964020085.1 Micromussa lordhowensis
TAATTGCTCTAAACAAATAGTTTGGCGCGAACCGAATCGCAGTGTTTGTTTAGTGTTGGTTTCAGTTCTTTGATAAAAAACATTTCAAAAACAAGACAATCAAATTTGTTCTGACACTTTCTCAAGATTCGAAATCTCTGTGCGATGTCTTCTGGCTCCATATCGTGCTGCTCTCTGAAGTGGTTTCCGATTGCCGATCCTTTGTGTTCCTCAATTCGTTGGCACGTGTAGCCGACATAGGCTGCATCACACAGGCCACACTGAAATGAATACACCACGCACTGTTGACTCACAAGTGGCGGCTTGTCTTCCCTGACCTTAATTTCTGCTTGTGTAAACTGGGGGTGAGAGGTCGAGAGGAGAGGTCAAAACGTCGTGACTTTTTAGCGTTAGTTTTTATTTCAAAATCCAGGAAATACGACAAGAAATAATTAAGAATTTGAACGGACCGGGATGTTCAGGAGGATATCGTTCGTATTGGCATGCTCTCAGGTTGTACCACGACGAGTGGTGGAATAAACCTAAACCTAAACCTAAACATCGAGCGCGAGAAACATAAGCTCGATCAGATATATGCAAGAAACATAAGAACGACTCTAGACAAACGTATAGCGTTCTCGAAGTAAAGCTACGGCGTCTCCGAAGAAAAACGTATAAAGAGGACAAATATGATATCCGTGATAAGAATCTACATACTGTACTTGCATGCAGTTTTAATCAAACAGCCGGGACCGGCGTCACACTATATGATGCAAGTAAGCAACATGTTCACGGTAAATTTCATATTTTGTCCCTCGAAAGCATATTCTTAGAGACATATCTTGCATTAGAGATGAGCCTAAGCAATGTATAAACACATGGAAAATTACAGAGGTGTCAAACTCTGCAAAGCGACATGCCGATAACAGCGGAAACTATGCACACCAATGACCTCTAAATTTGTTATAGCACAGTCTAACAGCTCAGCTCTACTAAAAATTCCTCTTGAAAACACAACGTGAAGTGCCCTTCATAAGCACGAGTGAAGCAACAAAAAGGTCGAGAGACCGAACAGAGAACGGCAAATGTACAAATGTCACGAACCGTAGGAGTCGTGTAGGCTAGTCACCTCATTTTACACTCGCAAAGGAAAATCCCTGAAAGACATTCTTGTCAAAGCTAAGCTATAAAGGCGAAACAATCTTTTCCTTGCGAACTGCAGGAGTCGTGAGGTCCGTCGACACTTTTTAGAGTTTTTAAACACTGAGGAAACTGCTTGAACGTAGGGATTGCTGCAGGAGCTGCTGGCTCCGAAGGTGGTAATCGGCTTTGCGGCTCGTCTGGTTCGTTAGTGAGGCACCGCCAACAATGTTATCCCTAGCGGATAAAGATGTCTCCGCTTCCCATTTTTGCTCCGCAATTTGGGAAAAAAGCAATTGAAGATTCCAAACCTCTGCCGCAATTCCGGCAAAACATGCTTGATCGATCAGAGATGGCTTCTATTTGCGACCAAAACTGATTTCTTATAACGAAAGCGCAGCAAACAAGGCATTGACATTCTAGTCCCAGGGTCTTTCAACAATTTTTTGCCCATTAGGTGCCAGGAATAATTTTGTGCACTGGGAAACTTATTTGTGCACTGGGAAATTTATTTGTGCACTGAAACATATTAGTGTACTGGAAACATATCTGTGCACGGGAAAACATATTTGTGCACTGGAAACATAGTTGTGCACTGAAAAACATATGTGTGCATTGAAAAATATATTTGTGCACTGGAAATATATTTGTGCACTGGGAAAGTTATTTGTGCACTAGGAAACTTATTTCTGCACTGAAAAATATATTTGTGCACTGAAAAATATATTTGTGCACTGGGAAACTTATTTGTGCACTGGAAAACATATTTGTGCACTGAAAAATATATTTTTACACTGGGAAACTTACTTGTGCACCGAAAAACATATTTGTGCACTGAAAATATATATTTGTGCACTCAAAAACATGTCCGTAATGTGTTCAGATCAATATATATGCACTGAAATTTTTATTTGTGCATTGCATATATGGGCCACCGTAGAAAACGCCTCTATCAAATACATCCGTCATAGTGCGGGCAGGACCTCAGACAAGAGATAAGCAAACAAAGGGTCCTCAATAAGCGTGATTTTGAAGTGAAGTCTGCGATCAAATAACATCCTATTGTTTAGAAAGGCGCGTACAAACAAATGGAACCGGTGCTGGGAACACCCAGCCTGAAATGCTGTAGGTTTTTGGTACGAAACGCGAGCCCGCATCATTTTGCAATTCCATTTCCTTGAAGCATTGATTAACCATCAAATGCTAGCTTTTACCGACGTTTTCGTTATTTCATTTGAATTTGTTCAACGTGCACGTGATCAGCTTCCGTTAGAGGACGTCAACAGATCAATTGAGATATTTTCGAAGCTTGTCATTGGTTTTGCTCGAGAAGGGCGTAACAGACAGCTATTTAAAGCAATTTCTGACTAAAATTAGAACTTAAATTATTATGGCTCTCGACAAGAGAGTATAATTCCTTGTTAAAATACAAAGCCACGAGTTTTTCTTACAGGACCTCAATTGAATAGAAAATTCAAGATCAAACTCTTTAGTGTCGATTACCATAAACATAATCATTTGGTTATGACGAAAAGAGGATTCCGAGAACTCTATTTAACTAAATTTGAAAACGTGAAAATAGAGATGTGGTTTTACATGAAGACGAAAGCAGTTTACAAAAGGACCAAGTATCAGTAGACTCACAATAAATCAATGAACGATTCTTTATTTCATGTTCAGTTTTGAGTTTCTGTGATCTGAAAAGAGTGCTTATGAGAAAGGCAGTGGACCTTGAATGTGAAAACGTCATAACAATAGCCTCATCACAATTTACTGTGTTTTCCACATGACTTGTTTGGATATAGAATTTGAAATTAAATAACAAATAGAATGTCGAGGCTACTATGAGTTTTAAATAATTCCAGCAGTCCCCTTGACTTTGGCTGAATTGAGTATTCAAATGCACTACCTTAAATTAGAAGCAAGTGATGTAATGTATTGTTTAAAAAGGCATACAAAGAAATACAAAGGGCCCATACAAAGTAGGAAAGCTGCACCTAACTTGCAAAGTTATACCGTATGGCGGGTTCGTTTCAGTTTGCAATTCCACATCACGGTAGCATCAATTAATCACCAAAATGCTAACTTTTGCTGTCATTTTTTTGGTCATTTCATTCGAACATGTTTTAATGTGCATGTGACCAGCCTACGTAAGAAGACGTCAATAGACCATCCGAAATGGTTTCCTAGCTTTTCATTGGTTTCCCTAAGAAGGGGCGTGGTACACACCCAGTGTTATTCTTTTATAAAAGGCTAGTGAAGTGATTATCAAACTCATCCTCCGTTTCTCGTTGCTCCTGTTGATCGGTGAACGAAGACATACCTGAAGCTTGAGCACTTTTGAAGGACTGAGGTTTGAAAACTCTGATATTGTAAAAGTCATGCTAATGCCAATGTTTTACGAGATGAAGCACCAAAGGGAAAATACATTCTCAAAGCATTATAGCTCAAATATTCAATTGAAAAGGTATAGAATCCTGGAGTAATCAAGTCGCACGGCAAACGTGATGTCCATCCGGAGTATCGAAGAGTATTTCGGTGTGCACGGCTTGTGCTGAAATGCATTTGGTAATTTGGACCCAAATCGTTTTGGCTTAATTATTTTGCCTTTCTTCGGTTTAGATTTTGCGTTTGATTTCCAGTTACATCTTGACCCGGGATCACAAGTTAGAGGAGTTAGGATGTCGAGTCGGAGTCAGGGTCTCGATCATAATCAGGGTTTTAAGCCAATGTCCGTGTTGTTTTGACCACGGTTTGCTTGCAGTTGTCTGTCTTTGTGGTTCCCCTGCGGTCTTTTAGAGCGAGGGATCGAATCACTAAAAGGCTCTTGTATTAAGTCTCTGTGATCTGAATAGAGTGCTTAGGAGAAAGGAAGTGAGCCGTTTAGAACATGAAAAATGTTATCAACGATGAAATCGTTATTTTTTCCAGATGACTTGTCTGGGTATAGAATTTAAAATTTTCTTAATTGTCAGAATGTCTGGACTATTCTGAGCTTGAAATGATTCTGTTTGCCTTGGTGTTAGCTGAATTGAGCATTTAAAAGCAGTGCCTTAAATTGACAGCGAGTAATCAATCTGTACCGTCACCATTTTTTTTCCCCCGAAGGCAGTCTGCACTTTATTTTAGGAATAAGCTTTTATCAACTCAGACAGTAGATAAGCAAACAAAGGAAAGTGTCTAACATTCTAAAGTGCAATTTAAGTTTACTATTTTAATTTCAAATTTGACGCCCACGCAATTCAAGACCAAAGGGAGTGAATTTTGAATAAGAAAATTAAGAATGCCATAACCACAGTCTGCGGCCGTATGTGGAACGTGGCACGAAGGGGACAGTAAGTAATAACAACAATCGCGTTGGAACGGTTTGATACTACTGTCTGAGTTCATAACGCTTACAGCTGAAATAAAGTTCAGAATGCTTTCGCGGAATGCTCAACTTGGTGGCGGTAATAGATTACCTGCTGCCAGTTTAAGGCACTGGCTTTGAATGCTCAATTCAGCCATGGTCAAGGGAACTGAATTTGGTCGAAATTTAACCTCACAGGAACCCGTGGGGCTGATATCCAGAACTCGGGTGGGAAACGATCATTGAGGCTCAAACTTTGCCATTTTACATAAATCTGCATCAGTAATGATTTTGTGTGTGGATGTTTGGGGGCATCGGCCAACCCTCATTTCCAAGTCTGCCCCAGTCCGTATCAGGCAGAAGCTTTTAAGAGTCTACAGATTACATGGAATATCTGATTACATGGAGTGCTCACTATAAATGGTTCTTGTGTAGCAATTAGTACAAGAGCTGTTCTACTTGCTTGACTGTTGCAGTTTAAATATGGCTTTCAAGTTCCATCTTCTCCTGTTGATGACTATCTTGGGGATTACTGCGCACGCTCAGACAGGTAAGTACATACATAAGGAAAGTGCAGCGGGCCATTGTAGGCAAGCCGTTTATCTAGAAAGTAACCGTAGGTGCAAATCTCGGTGAATTCCTCCATTTATTTACATTTTTTTTTGCAAACAAATGCGATATGATGCTCATGACCTCATATTGTACCCATTATTTAAAGTGCCTATAACCCCCAAAAAAATTTTTTCGTTTCGTGAAATCTTTGCATGGAATTAGGAAAAATACCGCAAAAATTTTTGCAATTGATTAAAACCCGAATTTTTTATGAATTTTTAAAGTGAGCGTTCTTTGTAGCACAACCGAGCAAAGCGGAGAATGGGACTAGTGACGTCATTCGAGGCCCTTGCTAGCATCGCTTCGGTTATTGTCCTTATATTACGGGTTCGGTGTTTCAGCGTTCAGTATTTTGTTGAAAGAACGTTTATTCAACTCAAAAATACGTAATAATCACATCAATTTAGAATGTCGTCCAGCGATACTAGCTTGACTCAAGCTTGGAATTCCGAGGCCGCAGAAACAGAGGTAGAGTACGACTTAGAAGTCGAGGTGTGATCAAACGCGAGCGAAGAAGAAGACAACTAAGATGATGATGAACCAGAAGATGCCTACGCATCAAGTGGCCCCGATTCATGAACTGCTGCTTGCGGTCTTGCTTCTGTAGCAATCAGTACAAAGGTTGAAAAAGTGGCCTGCTCCCTGCTTTTTCTACGACGTTTCGCCACAGGTTCGACTTGCGAGCTTCGAGCGTTGTGTACACAAATTTCCGGACTTACCAAAGCGTCTTTCTTTCTCTGAATAAAGGGAAATGTAGTAAATTGTTTTAGAGGAATGCACTATTGACAACCAGGTGACGGTTACAAATGCAAAGTAAGTGAAAGAAACATGTTTACGACGAAATGCAAATGTAGCACGATCAAAAACTACTCATAACATATGAATGCATATTTTGTTGTCACCTTCGCTTGCTTTCAGTTGGTTTACCTTCCATCGAAATACAAGGTACGCGGATCGTTGGGAAGGCACAAATCCCAATACCGTCCTTCCGCAGCCTTCTCTGAAAATCAATCTTAGCTAAATCAGAAAACATAATCGAGTAATCTTCATCCAGGAAGTGTTTCGAACTCACCGCCAAATATTTCGTGGGTTCCCAACGAGCACGCTTAAGTCGACCCACTTCTTTCTTCTTTAGCGCTTCTCCGTGTCATCAGTCCCGTCAAAAGGAATTGGATGAACAGATACGCCCTTTCCCTTGTTTGGCCTGTTGTTGCATCCGAAAACAACGCATTTATCCGGCATTTTCTTTCTTGCAATGGAAGCAAAGATTGTCCTAAACAAGAAGGCGATTAAAGGCCTGGAATGACGTCTCAAATCGCGCTATACCCAGACTTCTTTAAGCGATTCTGCTGCTCGATCGTGTTTTGAAAAAGTGCGCTTTTTACGATCTTTAAAAATTCATAAAAAATTCGGGTTTTCACCAATTGCAAAAATTTTTGCGGAATTTTTCCTAATTCCATGCAAAGATTTCACGAAACGAAAAAAAATTTTGGGGGTTATAGGCACTTTAAGAAATAGAAAACACGTACCGTGTTTTTATCGAGTTATAGAAACACTCGTGAAAGTTTGGGAGAACGGAAATGTTGTGTACTGTGATCATCAGAATGTAACTTCTCTTTGTTCGCGCCATCATTACATCATCAATACATTTAATTTGGTGGGAAAATATCGAAAGATATCGCACCAAGTTTTCTTAAAAAAATAGATTAGCCTCGCTTCTCGGGCAAATATTTGTTTTAAGAACATCAAATTTCCGCGAGGCAAGTAGCAGCCGAGAGTTCTTGGAGAGAAACACTCTGTTGTTTAAATAGAAATCACGAGCTCATAATCTGATTGTTAAATAGAAACGCGATTTTAAACCAATCAGCGCGCGTATTTTCCTTGGGCTATTTTCTCAATCGTATTAACGACAAATTCCCTTTTGCAGATCTCCCAAGCTGTGACTACCCACACGGAGTGTGTGTCTTTCATAAAGACAACTGTCCACCAGATATACCGTATGAATGTGCTTCTGAGTACGATTGTACACAATCTACAAACAAATGCTGCTGTCGGAAACCCACACCCACAACAAAACCCACAAGTAAGTAATCAGTCGAATTGAATAATACACCTTATTCCAAAATGGCTACCATTTTAGTGTTCTTTTGTTTGCTTGCAAATTAGCCCTTGTTGCCTCGTTCAAGGGGAAATATTCTTTTGTATTCCGAGTTTAAAAACGAGGAAACAAGGGCTAATTTGAAGGCAAACAAAAGACCACTAAAACAGTGGCCAGGTGTATAAAAGCAAAGCTTTTTCAGTATACGAGAATCATGACAATGGAGGAGCTAGTATACGTCTTTAATTCAAAACGTCCAACTGAGCTATTGCATTAACCCTGCTCAGTCTTAGATAAGATCGGGAAATCCGCCCTCTGAGTATTTACTAGTTCACTTAGAAAATTAGATGTGCAAAAGTTTGCACCGGGATTTTCGGAGCGAACGTTTTAACAAACGGTAAACAAATATTTTAGCTGTCCTGCGCTTTGAAAAAAACTTTCTAACGAGATGTTTTTCGCTTTAATCCGTTCAGTACTTTTCAAAAAACGATTTCATGTGATATCAGTCAACAACAACTTCGTCCTCAGTAGAAATTTGTCACAAAATACGTCATTTCTATCAATATTCGGCTACGATCGTCGCAGCGTTTTAAAACATGTTTTAAAATCCAACGACCTTTTTTTGGACGTATACAACAGTCGTAAGCGAGTTATAGGTTTGATTTACACGAAACAATTCATGTCGTAGGCCTCTCGTAGGCCTGTCGTAAGCTTGACGCATTCGGCAAAGTCGTACCGTGTAAATCGGTCCTTACTCGATTTTTTAAACCTAATCCTTACTCCCCCCTGGGGGTGTCTCATCGAAGAATTATACGAAGAATTATACCAAAAAATACAAAAAAAACGATATACGCTTTAATGCAGTTTATTTCTCTTTTTAGAACCTACTACAAATATCTGCGACCAACAACTTCGAGACTCTTGTCGCATGCCAGACGACTTGTCCGGAGAACTGCAAGCTTCCAAAGGTAACCGGTCCATGCAAGGCGCGCATTCCGCGCTACTATTTTGACAAAGTGGCTGGAAAATGCAAAAAATTCATCTATGGTGGGTGCCGCGGCAATGCCAACAACTTTAAAACTCTTGCCGCATGCCAGAAGACTTGTCAGGACCCGCAGACCTGCCTTCTTCAAAAGGAATCCGGTCCATGCAAGGCGTACATCTCAAGCTACTATTTTGACAAAAGCACTGGAGAATGCAAAGAATTCATCTATGGTGGGTGCAGAGGCAATGCTAACAGGTTCAAAACTCTTGCCGCATGCCAGAAGACTTGTCAGGACCCGCAGACCTGTCTTCTTCCAGAGGAACCCGGTCTATGCAAGGCGCGCATTCCGCGCTACTATTTTGACAAAGTGGCTGGAAAATGCAAAAAATTCATCTATGGCGGATGCGGTGGCAATGCCAACAACTTTGCAACTAAGGGGGCATGCAATAAAAAATGTCTCAACTAAAAAGAAAGGTAAGGACCGTTTATAATATAGCATTGTTAAAATTGTGTTCAGTTTCAGTACAACAATTTCGAGAGAATTAAACACGCCAGCTTGCTGACAACTGATTCATGAAATATAAATCACTTTTTGTTATGTAAGGCTAAAAGCCTACCTTCTGTGTCGGACCAATAAGATTTTAGTATAATGTATGGCTCCTTCTTCTCCTGGTCCTTCTATTTTTCACTTTTATAAACTAATTTTTAATTACTGCTCCACAAAATTGTTTTAGGTCTTTTTCGGCTCTCATCAGTTTTCGAATCCTACAAGTTTGATTAACGTTCCAGTTTGTACGTGCCAAATTACCCTTGGTAGGCCGTCGAAGCGTACTAAAACTGTGCTAATAAATAGGTTTAAATTTCCCTCTTAAATATGACCACAATCCTCCGTAGGAAAAAAGATGGCGACTGGTACATTTACCCACAGTTCTTAGCGCACGAAAACTTTAACAACGTTCATAAAAAGGTACAGAAGGGTTATAAAATCTTCAAACCTACGATACACAATGTCCTTAGTACAGGGACAAATATTGTAAAAATTTGGCTTTCCTTGTGTCTTCTACGCTGTGTTAGGGTCGCAAGGTATTGTGGTAAAATGTACAGCCGCCATCTTTTTTCCTACGGTGGATTCAAACCATATCAGGTCAGTGACTGTCAGTGACTTGATATCACAGGTTATAACCCACCCATTGATTTTCGCGCGATTTTATTGGCTACTTTACGTTATGTGGTGTAAATCACTGGACAGTTATCACGCAATAGCCCTACCTGCGTCGATATTTGTCCTCCGATTACTTCCGTCGAAAAGAACGAAACAGAGTATGTACAGGGAAAAAAACAAACTAGTTTCGTAAAGTCGGGTGATATAGACATTAAAAAGCTGGTCGCAAATGCTGTTCCGGAAAGTGCAAAAAAGTCAACAAAATAAGTCAATAGTAGGTCAATAGCGCCGAGGTTTCGAAGTTGGATCACTGGGGTGTTGGGACAGTTTATTCACAAGATTGTTTATCAAGGTTTTGGTCCAATCACAGTGGGAATAAAAGTAATTAAACTAATTAAATCTACTTGCTATCGTCAATCGCGCGCATTCACCATCAACAGTGGCTTTTTACGAGCAGTTTACGCACGATATGAAAATTAATGGCAGGGTTATAAAATAAATAAACACCTTTCTTGCTGATAATGCCCTTGGCAAAGAAATTGTCCTCAAAATTTCACATTTGCCCTCGAAGCTTCGCTTCTCGGCCGAATATTCTCAGCCGTGGGCATTATCAGCCGACATACCAGCCGCCTGAAGGAGTTTATTTACTAAATACCGAAGCAGTAGACGGTTTCTTTCTGGCTAATGGTAAATTTGGTATTATAGTTAGTGCATTTTACTAAGTGGTTGTTTTATTCTAAGGTAGAATATATGCCTTCAACCTTTTTTTTTGTTTTCTTTCCACAGCATTAAACTGCCTGGAGATTGCCTGGGGAGAAACCATTTTCCGTTAAATGTTGTAATACTTGTAAGGGATATATGGTTAATAAATAGACACAAGGAAAATGAAGCTTGTTGTGAGATTTTAATTGAGTATGCCTGTCTACAGTTGCCTCAAAATCATGAACGAAGTTCCCTAAGGAAATCTGAAAAACTCCTACAAGTACTGATTTCTGAAAATAAAAACGTTCAAGTAATACCTATCTAAAACTAATTTAGCTCAGGCTTTGGTGTGGTAGGCAGAGAGAGCGACGGTCAGGCAAACAGCTTCTTACAGAGATCCTACCAAATACTTTCAATTTAAGATTCCATGTCCTTGTAATCCCGCTAAGGCAATTGCTCCTCAGTTTTTTTGTTTTGTTGCACATCGCTTTCCTTCTGTTTTGCCCATTATTGTTGACCACGGCCTAAAACGTGGGCGCCTGAAACGTGACTGTAACACCATCGCTTTCCCGCCAAGGTGCATACTGTTAACGCTGGGGGTTCTGTTATTTCATTGGCTGGCGGCTTTTGAGTAGATATATCTATCTGGGAAGGCGTGACCTGTTTATAAGGCGAAAATTCGCAATCGTTTTTCGAGGGAATCCTTCCTCTTTAAATGAATTAATTGGGTATGTAGAATCGAAGGTTTTCCGTGAAATTTTGCCAGAACATTCCCTGATAGATAAGGAACAAAAGGGTGTCGGCGAATTCTTCTTTTTTTTTAGATACTTTTCTCTTCGCGGCCTCTAATGCAACAGATTACGCGAATTTTTCGATAGTGGACCTTGACAGATCTATATAACAATTATTCCATGAGCCCGAATGGGATATGAAGTGATAGAATAACCAACGAGGCGGAACGCGTAGCGCGAGTTGGTTATAATCACTTCATATCCAAGAAGGGCGAATGGAATAATTGTTTTAGTAAATTCTCAAACCGGGTTTTTCTCGCCGATTTTTATTTCGGCCATTATAGAGGGCTGAAGTTGAAAACTTCGTGCGGAAAATTTTTTAAACTTGGCGCACTATTTTCCATATGACGTAAAACTCCGACTATTGCAGGCTCATAGTCGGAGTTTTTCAGCCAATCAAAAAGCTAGAACGGCAATAGTCGGAGCTGAGAATCTACTAAAAAAAGATAACCAATAGAAAAAAAAGAAGAAAATGCTGACACATTTTGAGAACTTGATGCTTTGTGATTAACACTGCACAGTTGTTTTGCATAAGCGATCGCATTTGATACCAGATTTATTCGCCGGAAATTCAGTCGGTCGTTTTGGCGTTAACGGCTGCCCCCCTTAGGAAGGCAATATCGGAAAACAGAATGTAATTTTATCTAATATACATTTCTTAGAGTTTCTATTGATATATAGTTGGTGGGGGTTTCCCTGAAAACAGCGCTCGTACATGTTTTTTTTTTTCTGGAGGACACCCTCGAAGGCAGTTTGGCACCCGTTGCAGTTTGTCCCCACTGGAATTCTTTTCTCGGGCTATAGCGAAATTAATTCGCCAAGTTGTTGACACAATTAAACTAGTGAGACAATCTCAGATAGTGAAAAGTTTAATGTACAGTACTGACGCAATACTCATAACACCGTTCCTATATAACTTCACCCGTTCACTCATGTTTTGGTATTGACTTTGCTAGTTCAATAATACAATGAAGAAGTAAAATTACAAGACGATGTATGGACAAAAAAATAAAATTCTCTACATTTAGTTATAAACTAGTACAAATTTCTCCTATCGTGATTTTGGTAAATTCTGGTGCATTTTTAAGCATTAGTAGCTGGTTTTGCGAGCTCACCGAACTAATTTTTGTCATGATACCATACATTTCTTCTACTGGTTAACCCCCCCAAAACGCCAGGGATTATGGGTTATGTGCAAGTAGCGAATTACATGAAATCTTTGCTTTTCTTTCAAACATCAGACCGAGGTTGGCCTGCATGCGGACGTCTCGGAAGACAGACTTCCGCTAGAACAAAGACTTCCGCTCGTCTTAAAATAACTTTCGTGGACATGACATATCCCATGGGCTGTGCCGGGAACCTCCCTCTCTGTCCCCTCATTTTCTCTTGGCGCTACCTGACCGAGATTATGTCCTTCATCATGATCGGTGAACGAGTCCCCTTAAAACTGATAAAATAATTAAAAGAAAAGTAAATACCAACGGAAAGAGAAATCTTTAAAAATTGATTATTTTACTTGAATCATAGATTAAAGTAAGCCTTAATGAAATACAATAAATGTGACAAATTCTTGTGATAAAGAATTAATACTGAAGAATATGTTCAGCTCAATCATTTTCCAGCAGCAAGCCATTAGATCAGTCGAAGTTAGCTAAGGTCGTCCCAAGACATAACTAAGTTGAATAAACTTAAAATAATCAGCAAATTCCAGAACGCTCAACTTTAATAGTTCTAACGGGGTTCCCGGTAATGTAAATACTTTTTTGTGATCTAAACCAGATAGGAAACACAAATTGAAAAGCTATTTAAACACAATCAGCTACGATAAAAACACAAAATTTCCATATAATTATATAAAATTATTCCGAATAAGCATTAATAATTGTCTGAAAGCAAACAAACCACAAACAAGTTTCCTCGGATAATGCAATTCTAGCTTTCTGATTGGTTCACTAGATCTCGGTTACCAGCCATTATACCTGTGTTTGACCTTATATGGAAATGAATGCGGCAAATGTCGCTAAGCATAAAATTTTTAGCATTCGTTTTGGCTCCCGGAAGTCACATCACTTTCCGGTCGTTTCTTAGAAGTTAGCAAAACCGAAGGTTGAGAATTTAATAAAACAATTATTCCATTCGCGCTTGTTGGATATGAGATTAAGGCCAACTCGGCCCTACGGGCCTCGTTGGCTATTTACTCATATGCAACGCGCGCTCATGGAATAATTGTTAATTAGCATTTTCTTTATGTTTCCTTTTTTACATCGATTTTCAGTTTAATTAGCAGTGAAAGGAGCTCTATAATGTTCATAAAAGAGCATATTATTTTTTCATAGTGGTTTATTCACCCTTTGATAATTCTCATGATAAGTCCCTAAACGATCCCTTGAACATTTTTTACCCAAAACAGAAATATAATAAATACCCTTGATTTAGTCACCTCCCCAAAGCAAACCGAAAATAATAAAAACAGAAAAATTCCTGCACTCCTACAAGCAAACCGACGAACTAAAAGAATATCAGGGAACTTGTCCCGTCATAATAAGTTATATCGATGGCAGCAGAAATTCTCGGAATAAACGAAATACCGAATTAATAAGTCCCAACAAATTAATATGTCGCTTGAATAAAATCAAATAAGACAATGCAAAATTGACAAATTCCAAATAAATCCCAAAAATATGTTAACATATGTGCTCTGGTCCTAAGAGCTCTTGGTATAAGACAAAACGGTAACTCGAGTTTAACGCACGATGCAATTTGGTATGGCTAAATTTCAGGATCGCGATGTGCTTTATTGTGTGTCTAACCGGAATCCAGACAGGGATACTTGTTTTAGTTTTGTTTCTTCCAAAGTTGATCCATCTGTTGCACTCTTGTATATATATATCCATTAACAGGAGAGGATCCAATGTCTGGGACTATTCGAGGGAGAGCAGTGCTTCTCTTCTTTCTCTTTTTCGAGATTGCGCTGTTATCGACATCTGGAGATATCTTCGTCCTTCTACCATCGCCCTCTCGTGGCTCAAACCAGATGGCACGTTGTCTTCTAGGATTGACTTTAATTGGATGCCCTTATCCCTTGATCAATCTTGTACAATCTTGCGACATACTAGCCTGCCCATATTCTGATCATTGTGCCGTAGTCGTTTCCGTGCCCATTCCGGAACCGATTCCCCGCGGCCCTGGCCGATGGAAGCTGAACATCCCGTTTCTCAAGGATGATAATTTCAGATCATCCGTGTCAAATTTCTGTGCAGGATGGTGTTGCCTCGTGCGTCTGCTCCGTTACTGGTGTTATCCTTTTATGCCGATGACACTTCTTTCATCTCCTCATCGGAAGCATGCTGCTTCGACTGCTGATGCTTATGCTCTTTTTGAGGCAGGCACTTGTTGGGGGAGGCAGCATCAGTTAGTTTGTTTACTTTTGGGAGTAGTTTCATGTAGGGTATTTGAAGTTCATGTTTGTAACAGTGTTAAGTAGTTGTTTGATGGTCGGTGTAGAAAGTAGCTTGTCAAAACGTAGTTGAAGTTTTCGTAGCAGTTTGTTGAAATTGTCAATTCGTCTGTATGTAGTCGTGTCTGTAAAATGTCTAGCGTATTCGTTTGTAAACCATGCATGTAAATGTAATGTAATGGCCTGTTCAAACGCACTCGACTTTGTACACCATACAACATTCGACTTGTATACTCTACAAAGTCGAGTGCGTTTGAACACCTTGTATAGTGCCCACTATACACGATTCGACAAGTCTAATCGTGTATAGCGATGTTTGAAACTGGTCAAACTTCTACTCGACAACCACTCGAGTTTTCCTTTGTTTCGCGATCACTTTAGCGATACTCTACAAAGTCGAGCTCGTTTGAACGCACCACTCGACTTGTAGAGCATTATTTTACGTCATTTCTATGGAAACGCGCGTGGAACTATGGGTAATATTAACCCACAATTCTCTGTTTCGTCATACTTGTAGAGTGGTTGTATAGTCCGTGTATAGTACGTTTGAACACCTTACCCAACAACGCTATACAATGTCGATCATACAAAGTCGAGTGTTGTATAGTGCATGTATAGTGCGTTTGAACAGGCCTTAAACCATTCGTTTGTAAACCGGCAGTTTCGATATCCAAGTTAAATTTGTTGAACGTGCCCGTGACGAACCTCTGTTAAAAGACGTCAATACATTAATCGCAAGATTTTTTAAGCTTTTCATTGGTTTGAGTGATGTAATCTGTTACCTGATATTTTATTATTAATTGAGCATTCTGCGAAAGCAGTTCGCACTTTATTTCAGCGGTAAGCGTTTTCAACTCAGACAGTAGATGAGCAAACACTGATTAAACACTTCCCGTCAATAACGTGATGAGCTCACGCACGCTTGTTTTCGTAATCCTTCCGAGAAATCAGACAAGCTGGTAAAAATTAAAGTTTCCTTCAAAATTATATCCTTGTAACGTAGTATCACAGAATCCTTTGTTCATATAAGCCAGCCCGTAAATGCGGCTTGTGAAATAATGAACAATGTTTCAGTAATATTAGGGCAACTAAACAGGCCTTGAACGAGGAGTGTGTTCCTTCTAGGAAGACGATTTTTGTCAGATGGTTCCGGGAATAAAATTATTTATAGTTCCTGACGTCTTAAGGTTTGCCATTGTTCGCTGCAGATCAAGTCTTCACAAGTTAGTCACGAGATGGTCACGAGTTTGACCCAAGCGTAATTAATTGTTAGTTATATGAAAGAAACCTTCAAAAGCTTTTGCTTGTCAGTGGGAATCCGTCGAGCTTTACACCGTTTTCTGTCTTCAAACCTGTTCACTGCATTCAGAATCTTTGCCAGCGTTACTTTCCACGAGGAAGTAAGTGGTATTTTTTTTCACACCGAATCATAGCCTGGTAACGATTCCTGTAAAATCCAGCGAACAGCTTACAACTTCTTCTCGCCTCACCTTTAACCTTGTTTGCTGTTGTCCCTTATCTAGCGGGAGGATGAAGGCCATTGCTTCTCAAACTCATTAATTATTCATGTGCTGATGACCCAATCAGCTTGCATTTGGGTCAGGTGCATGTATTTTGATACCCAATGAAAATCTAGATCAAGATTACTCAAGTTAGTTCAAAAACTGATGAAAACACTGATCAAGACAATTGAATTTTAATTAGCAACCTCAATTACATGCAATTAGTTATTCACTACCAAACTTTGAAAAGTTATTCACAACGTGGAAATTACAATTCTGGAAAGTTCCCTCGTGGAACGCAGCATTAAATAAAGAAGTTTTCAGCTTCTCATCCTCTTGTTTACAATAAAAAGTAAAACTATTCCCGAAACTAAATAATACCAAACAAGCGAAAACAAAGTGCTTAATTTCCCGTACCTTTTATCATGAGCTTCAAGTGGATTTAACTCCTCGACACCATTTTTGTCTTCCAAATGACGCTTCAGACCACACACTTAATCCCGTACATAGTTCTGGGTGGATACCGAATCTTTGGCGACTTCCATTACAAACTTCGTGAGCCAGTAGTTGAGAGTTATGGCATCGATATCCTCCATTTCACTACTGACAGGATTAACCTTGTGCAATTCATAATCTTTGAAAAGACCACCGCGTTCTAAAATCGGTACTTTCAGCTCCCTTTGCTGCTACCATTCCTGAAATATTTTCGAAGCCCATTTGTTTTTGTACTCTGTAGAGGATGGAACAGCTTCATCGGCCAGCACTTGTTTCTCAGATCCACTTTTCGGCAAACGAAAACGACTCGGTCTTCCTTTCTTCTTCTCAGCCATAACCAGCAAATGCAATAAAGCACTGCTAACATGCGTCAAACGGCTCTCGAAACACAGGCAGAGACTTGCATGAGCTATTTACCATTCCCGCAGGGAATACATTAATTTTTGCACGCTTTATTGCATTGTATTAATTTGAGAAGTCATGTCAAAAACTCGTGCTTCGTGTTTCATCAGGGGTTCCAAACACCGAAAAACAGATGAAAGCACGAGGCCGCAGGCCGAGTGCTTTTATTGTTTCGAGGTGTTTGGAACCCCTGATGAAACACGAAGCACGAGTTTTTGACATATTACATCAAGAATTTTCATAGTCAAGGGAAGAGCTTACCTAAGCACCACCGTTCCACGTGGATTTTTCCTCCGCGGAATTTGTGTCAGTGGCTATAAATGTTTCTCGACTAGTAATTACGGACAAAACTGTGCAACTTGCTTGTCTGTTTCAGGTCAAACATGGCTGTGAAGATTTATCTTTCCCTGCTGCTGATGATAGTGGGAATCGTTACTTACGCTCAGAAGAGCTCAGGTTAGTACATACGTAAAACAAAGTGCAGCAGACCGTTGAGAGGAAAGTGGTCATGTGTGCAAATCCCGTTAAACCCCTCGATTCTTTAGAAACTTTATTACAGACCCATTCGGGTATGGTGCTCATGTCTTCAATTCGCAGTAACATTTCATAGTAACGACGAATTCACTTTTGCAGATCTCCCAGGATGCGATTACCCATACGGAGTGTGTGTCTATTATAAACACCCTTGTCCACCAGATATTCCGTATGAATGCAAAACTGACTACGATTGTCCGCTGGCTACATACAAATGTTGCTGTCGTCAAAGTAAGCAAGGTGTAGCATAAAAATAAAAACACAGCAGTGTAGGCGAGAATCATGACTGTGCATCGAATTAATATATTTTGCAACGTTTCGCTAATTACACTGGAGTATGTTTACTGTGTATGATTTGTGTTAACTGTAGAAGTATGTTAGGCGTGAATCCCTAAGGGGCTAATAAGCTATTTAAGAATTTGTAAGTTATGCATATATATTTCAACCCGAGCACAATAAAATGGCCTGTTTTTCTGTACTCCTTCGTAAGGAATAGAGTGAACATATCGAGAACGGCTACAGTCATCCTTTTTTGTAACCAGTCACGGTCAAGGAGTTAACATCCCGCCGACGCCCTGCATGTTTTCATAGGCTAAACGACCGCAAACGCGAATGCAAAAGATTGAGCATTAATCCATGATTTAAATAATGTTTTCACTTTTACAGAACCAGAACCTGCCACACGATGTGACTGGCCGCATGGCCTGTGCACATACATTGATGACCCTTGTCCACCAGATATACCTAATGACTGCCGAAATGAATACTATTGCCCAGTTCGAACAAACAAATGCTGCTGCAGGTATGCATTCAGCTAAGAATGTACTGTGTAGTCCATCCAAGTTTGGTGTGTTTTCACGACAGTTTCTTTTTTGACCTATGTAAACTAAGCAGTTTGACAAAATACACGTTTAATTCAGTAGAATTCGTTAGCCACCCCAAGAAGACAGCTGGCTTGTTACTGAATGTTTCTTTCAGGTGGTTAGTTTGAGCAGATTGCTAAACCATTCACACGATTGATAGGTAAAATGGCTCGTCCACTCAAGGACGGGTTTCGTATTCTGAGGCAAGGTTTAAATCAAACAGATCCCCATTTTAGTTAGCGGCCACTTTCACAAATGCTTATAATATTTGTTGTTTTGTAGGTGATCCATGATACGAACTAGTGAAGGCTCATCCAACAGCATTGCCTCCGAGTCAAGCTCTAGAACAAAATAGTTATCGGACAACTTGTTTGCCTCAAGTAGCCCTTTAAAAACGTCGTTAGTCTAAATGATTAGTGCTTATATTAATGCATTGGATGACAGTAAAATAAAAGCTGTTTCAGGAGAGCTCCAGTTGTTATTTCATGACTGAGTCATTAGAATTTTTGTACTACACAATTAAGGCCCGGTTCAGACGCCATACTCCACATGAGCCGAATCGAATTCGAATTTAGGCCGACCCAAATTAATTTAGACCGGCTGAATTGATCCAGACGCCGATCTCAACTCCAGCCGAACTTAATTCAATACGAGATAATAGTGCATTTCGATCAGCGCTGATACGTGCTAAACTCCCGTAAACTTAGTAAACAGCAACCAAGCACGAATCAAAGCCGTCTTTTGAAAATTATAAGATAAAGAAGGAGCAGAAAAAGGCAAACCACATCAACTAAAAGACAACTGATAAATTGGTTCAGATGTCGTACGTCACATGATATTAACTTTACAATACAATTTCAATTTCTAACCTTTTCATATTCCTTGAAATACAATACAGCTTGGGCCAAAAGCCCAATTGCAATATTCAGGTTAATTCTCAAATGCAATGTTCACACGTAGTTCAAACACAAGCACGAAAACTATGATGAACGCACATTGATTTTGCTGCTGTTTTTACCAAGGTGGCAGCAAGTTTACACACGAAAACTCGAAAACACAAACTCCACATATCGGCTTCTTCTCCGCCCTTAAGATACGCTGACACACAACTTACACTTCTGCGCATACTCCGGTCTTCAATTTATTCATTTGATTCGGCTCTGCTTGTGAAGTACGGCGTCTGAATCAAAGCCGGTCCACAGCCGTTATTCCCAGCTGAGCCAAGCGTGAAGAACGGCTGAGCCGATCCAAATTATATCAGCCGTTTCGAATTGATTCAGACGCCGTACTTCACAAGAACCTAATTCATTGAATTCGCCGGATTCGGCGTCTGAACCGGGCCTTAGATCAAGTTCTAAATTATTATGGTCTGAAAACATGTTTAAATGTCTAAAGTGACAATAACTGTCCACTGGACTCGTTTTGATACGGCAATAGATAAGAGTTTTCTATACGAAATATTTAGAGCATATTAAACGATGGCGAGAAGATACGAATTTTATGTTCGAGTGGAAAGAACAATATCTCGGGAGTGAGCGGAGCGAACGAGTGAGATAGTAGGGGGTTTAAAATACCCCGATTTTCATGCACGGGTACGGCTAGCGCCATTTTGAATTCATTAAATGACCACGTGATCGTGTCCTTCCCGTAAAAGCTACACGTTTTCCCGGGGTAATCGGTGGTCTACCCGTATGTTAGCGCCGGGTGAAAATGGAGAAACGGGTAAGTTTTTATGGCCTTTATCTTTGCTTATTAGACCAGAATGGTATCCAGATTCTTACATAAACAGGTGTTTTTCTGATTTGAAGCGTTTTGGATTACGAAAAAATTTTGCATTTCAAAAGGTCGTGCTGCTTTTCGAAACACGAGATGAGTGAGCTGTAGTCTCTTCGCGAACTTTTAGTTGCGACACGTTTAAAATAGATTTAAAATACAACAGGTTATGAACTACGATGAATAAAACCTAAATTCAAATTACATACCTATGTTAACTTGAATGGATACCTCTTGCCCAGATCGTACCCGGTGTCAACCGGTGTATCTTAAGTTTGATTGGTTTCCCGTGTAACCGAGTACGGGTACGGGTGATCTGACCCGTACCCGTACCCGGAACCGGGGTATCTTAGTTCTTGCTACGAGAACATAAAAAATCATATCTTCGAGCCAACGTGTAATGTTCTTTTTATTACATGAAGACTAAATATAAAACATGAAACAAAAGGCGGGAATGGTGACGTCATTGAACGATACGACACTCACAAAGGTGACATACGGAAAATACGCCACTCGGGTCCCGGATGAAGTGGCGTATGGAATCTACGAGTGGTTTAGTTCCCATTAAAACACTCTCCTACATATAATAAATCGCAATATTGCCTGTGTGGCAGCCGCCCTCTCCGAGTTTTTCTTTAATTACGGGGAGGGGCGGATGTGATACAGGCTAAACGAAAGAAATGTAACCTAGTTGACTCACGGACAAGGGGAAATTTTAGTTTCAGCCTTTATTTCCATTCTTAATAATTATTCCTGAGGGACTCATTTCCGAAAATAATTGTATGACGACCTGTATGAAAAATGCTTGTATATTTCGAGCAAAAAAATGTTCCTTTGTGTGAACGTCTTTGTGGGGCCGATTGACTATTTAAGCAACATTTTGGGAGTTCAAGTTGACCTCATTTTCCGTCATATGCAAACCTGATCTGTACATTAGCTTCACTGGAAACGACAACCGCTGCATGACCTTTCCGACAAAGGTCACAAGTGTTTTCCGAGAAAGTTCTGTCTACAGGATATAATGATAGAGACGTGCCGGCGGAACAACTTTGGTCTGGAGCCAACAGAAATATTATATCACTGAACATTCTTGGGGTTCTGGTGTTCGTATTTTGAAATTAACGACCCTTTGATAGAACGTAAAATGATAGTGATACCTTCGTAGCTCTAGTGCCATGTATCCATAACACTATACAGTCAACTCTCATATTTTAACCGTGTATAAATTTTGGACCACATAAAATGTCCGCACTTTTGTGATAGCGGCAATCCATAATGACGTGAGTTGGTTCCATACATTTCTTTGTATTTTTGGCCAGGATGTATAGTTTTGGCCCGTCCTAGCGGAGTTTCCACTAGGCGAGAGTTTACTGTGTAGCTGACGCACACTGAGTCCTCCAATGAAAAGGGACACACAAGGAGTCAATTTAACATACTTCCTTTGGGACAATCATGGCCAAAAAAATTTCAAGCAATAAGCAATTTCAAAACAATTGTTCTAGTTAGGAGCAAATTTATATATCTGTTCTTTCTTCCCAGTATGCATGCCTACACTCCTTCTTACCAGCAAATTCCTATGTCAAAGGCTCCAAACCAGCAGAAAATCACGAAACTTGATCAATACTCTCTTAGTTCCCTGTTCCCAATCCCCAATAGGTTAAGGGTGGGGGATTCAGATAACTGACCAAGTTTCAACCAGCCAGCACTGAAGTACATCCCTCTAATAACAACTAGTCCCCGCCTAATGAGAGTGAATGCCCTCGGGATTTCTAACCAAGAAGAACTTGGCTAAGGAACAAATCAGTTGTGGGCTTGTGCGTGAAAATTTCCTGTGAGGTACAAAGTAGTAGCGGTAGAATGTTTTGTATCGTAGCTAGAACTATTATTGTGCGTATCCCAGTCTAAGGCCGGCCAAACGTTACTGTTCGACATTGAAATGTTTCAGACAGCAGCTAAAAGAACTGAGGAAAGTGCACCACATTTCTGGCGTGAATTTAGCCCCCGTGTTGGCCTCGAGTCGACAGGTTCCCGGGATCATGTATCACACTGAAATCATTTCTAGCAATTATCCTCATGCGAGCTAAACGCAGCTATGGAAATAGGAAACATTACAACCCCGAACAGATTCGTTGCAGGACAGGTACCTAGAAGCAGTAGAACAGCATTGAGATTTTATAGCTTTTTCGCCAGAAAACGCACAGGAAGATTATTTTACCCATTCTGACGCCGTTATTCTGTATGGAAACTTTCCTATCGAAACTGATTTAGAAACAATTTCCTTTGGGAGAAAGAAAACAAAATTGGAGCACAGATCATGTGGCTCGCCATGTGTAGCAAAATTACTTAATGACACATTATGACTCATCATATGTCGAAATGACATGAAACAGGTCACTATTACGGGAACATTTTTTGATTGGTTGTCTACTGACATAAGTTGACTGGTTTTTTAACGGTACATATGAATGTTGTGCCGCGTAGCGCTATGAACACAAATGGTGGAAGAGAGAATTAACTCTGGAGTGTAAATTTAAGTGCTAATTGAACCCATGAATAACCCACTGGGCGTTAGTCCTAGTAAAGGGAATCAGCGAGCCACACGAGGTAAAGAAAAAATCTTTTTAACCTCGGTGGGAATCGAACCCACGACCTCCGGATTAGATCTACCGTTACTCTGCCGACTAAACTACGAGGTCGGACAGAGAAAATCGGGGATGATTTAGTTGGTGAATCGCGGCGAAGAGAAAGTAAGGCGTACATATGAATGTTGTGCCGCGTAGCGCTATGAACACAAATGGTGGAACAGAGAATTAACTCTGGAGTGTAAATTTAAGTGCTAATTAAACCCATGAATAACCCACTGGGCGTTAGCCCTAGTAGAGGGAATCAGGGAGCCACACGAGGTAGAGAAAAAATCTTTTTAACCTCGGGGGAATCGAACCGACGACCTCCGGATTAGATCTACCGTTACTCTGCCTACTGAGCTGCGAGGTCGGACAGAGAAAGTCGAAGACGATTTAGGTGGTGAATCGCGGCGAAGAGAAAGTAAGGGTACATATGAATGTTGTGCCGCGTAGCGCTATGAACACTGCTCTGTCCGACCTCGTAGCTCAGTCGGCAGAGTAACGGTAGATCTAATCCGGAGGTCGTGGTTCGATTCCCACCGAGGTTAAAAAGATTTTTTCTTTACCTCGTGTGGCTCCCTGATTCCCTTTACTAGGGATTACGCCCAGTGGGTTATTCATGGGTTCAATCAGCACTTAAATTTACACTCCAGAGTTAATTCTCTGTTCTACCATTTGTGTTCATAGCGCTACTGTTCATAGCGCTACTGTTCGCCTGCGGCTCATGTTCCCACAGCATTTCTCGTTCTCCCAAACTTTCACTCGTGTTTCTATAACTCCACACGGCACATGTTTTCTATTTCTTAAACATAGGCACGCAAGGCGTGCAAGAGTTATTATTTTAATTAAAAGGTTATGAAGATAGGAGCATTTAAGGGAGTGTTTACAGTGACAATTTAGTTAACCCTTTTTACACAACAACACTAGTTTACCGAAAAAAGAAAGAGAAAAAAACACCTGTGACACGTTGACAGTCTAATTTAATTCATTCCCATATGAAAAACAGAAGTGTCAAATTACCATTTGTAACTAAAAATAGCAAGCATCTCGTGGGAACAAGTGGTGATGATTTGCCAGCTCTAATTGAATTTACTCCCTTGTGAAAAACAAGTGTCAAATTACCCTTTGTAACTAAAAAATAAAATATCTCGTTATATTTCCATGCAACAACAACAAAACAATCGTTGCCTGTACCTATTGTAAACGTTCGAACTCTTTCAAATCAAAATAGTCTCGTCTCCTCTAAAACATTTCGTAAGAACTAGAAGCAACGATGCGTGACGTCTAATTGAATTTACTCCTTGTGAAAAACAAAAATATCAAGTTACCATTTGTAACTAAAAATAGCAAGCATCTCGTGGGAACAAGTGGTGATGATTTGCTAGCTCTAATTGAATTTACTCCCTTGTGAAAAACAAAAGTGTCAAATTACCCTTTGTAACGAAAAAATAAAAATATCTCGTTATATTGCACGCAACAAGAACACAGCAACCGTTACCTGTACCTATTGTAAGCGTTTGAACTCTTTCAAATCAAAATAATCTCGTCTCCTCTAAAACATTTCGTAAGAACTAGAAGCAACGATGCGTGAAGTCTAATTGAATTTACTCCTTGTGAAAAACAAAAATATCAAGTTACCTTTGTAACTATAAAAAATAAAAACATCTCGTTCATTTGCATACAACTACCTCACGCACTGTTTCATACCTCAAGGCTCATCTCGTCCTATAACTAAAGTCCTCAGCCTAACTCACAGAAAATGCCGAAGTAAACCCAATACTGATAAGAATACTTCCTCCTCTTTTATAGAAGAATAAATATGGCAGTTCTGAACTGTATCGGGATCAAATCTTCTCATATACCATTTACTTTTAAAACAAGAAATTTGATTGGCTGTTTATAGTAGATCCGATCTGATTGGTGTGACATACATACATCTCTCACTGATCCATTGACCCGTCCACAACATACTCGTCGCGCCGACTAAGAGATATTTTTTTTACAAAAAAATAACTCAATAATTATATAGACACGGATGTTTTCTTGAAAAATATACCACTCTTACCACTCGTAAAATTCATAAAAAATACATCCGGGACCCGAGTGCTTTATTTTCCATAATCTCACACGTGAGTTTATCGATGATTTCATTGATATCAAGTTTGTCTCTTAAATTGTACTTAAATTCGTTGGTGTATCATAGAAACATCTTCGGATCTTCCTCGAAAGTCTTCGGGCATCTTCGGAAATTTTCGGAAAATGTTCGGGAGCGTTCGTCCTGCCTTCGGAACAATTTTGAAATTTCTTCGGAAATCTTCGGAAGGTGGTCGGAAATCTTCGGGAAATCATCAAAAACGCCGTCATCAGCATGTCTATATAATAAAAAGAACATTACACGGCGGCTTGAAGATATGAATTTTATTTTCTCGTGGCAAAAAAACAGTATTTTACTCACTCGCTGCGCTCGTTCGTAAAATATTGTTTTGCCACTCGAAAATACTGAAATTCATATCTTCGCGCCCCCGTGTAATATCCTCTATATATAGAGAGACACGAATTGTTACGCATACTGTAGTAAATTCACGCTATCTCATGTTCAAGTTTTGTTCAGTACTCAAAGCTTAGTTTAATTGATTTCAATCGTCATGAATTGTTGAAACGCGAGGGAGCTAACCTTTGAGCTTTGATGCAAATTAAATGTCTCCAACCTTAGTGAGTATATAGACCCAAAAAGAGAAAAACAGTCTATCTTTTGGGAATTCCCCAAGATGTCAGGGCAAAACGCAGAAAATCTCGACCCTAGGAAAACGTTTGCGATTCCCGGAAGACCCGACCCAATCTTCCATTGGAGCGTTACAATTGTTCTAGGTCATTTTGCAATCTAGGTATTCTAGCATTGCGATTTGCTTTTCAAAGATCTGACCAGCATTTATAGCACGAGAGGGGCAAAAGTCATGCCATGTTAAAACAATAAGTCTGTCCAGTCAAATAACCAATCTTAGCGAGGCAAGTGGATCAACGGACAATTATTTAAGCAAAGACCCATCACTTGTATAAACTGTCAGATACAGCTACAATTCCGGTCGATTGTTTTCTTTAATTAACTTCAGTGTAAATGTGCTTATGAAGTGAAACAGAATACAGCCATTGATAAGGTTATGCTTACATTGAGCAAACTAAACATACTCAAACACTTCTTTCCAGAAAAGGGTTGAGAATTAAGAAACGTTTACTTAAATCTAGAACTGAGGTAGGTGGTAAGTTATTCCATAAAAAAAAATTATATCAAAGTTCTTCGTGTCTAAACCTGACAAAACGAGAATTTTGACCGTGTTCACGAATTAGGCAACAACATTGTTCGCTAGAGAACAGGCTTGTGCTAGTTAGATACGAGCTTTCAAATCAATGGGCGCGAGTTTGACACGTGCGAACGTGCACAGATCGCTAATGAATATAAAAACGAGTAGAAATTTTTTTCAGTCACAGTTGGAATAGATATCGTAAACATTCAAGCCATTTTCATCTCTCGGCAACACCACTGTTCGCTAGAGAACAGGCTTGTGCTAGTTAGAAACGAGCTTTCAAATCAATGGGCGCGACTTTGACCCGCGCGAACGTGCACAGATCGCTGAAGAATATAAAAACGTGCAGAAATTTTCTTCAGTCCCAGTTGGAATAGATATCGTAAAAATTCAAGCCATTTTCATCTCTCGGCCGGTTAAAACCTACGCTGTCAGAGTTTCCATAAGAAAGCGGGGTAAGTCACCTTACTTGAAATTAAAGCTCTAAGGCTTAGTGCACGACGAATCAAATGGAAAAAAGAAAAAAAATTGTTGTCTTGTTTTTGTCATGCTTAATGCCCTGTTCCAGCCTTTCGCTGAGGGTAGGAGGAATGACTATATTCTGAAGGAAGTTCTATCAATATTATCCTATCGAGACTCGAATTTCTTGAACGTATGTTTTCTTGTTTTTGGTGATACTTATTTCGCTGTTCCGGAGTTTCGCTAAGGGTGGTGGGGAAATGACTATCTTCAAAATTTCGTTAGCATACCGCTTTTTGTTCCAATAGTTTTGACACAAGGGGAAACTATTGGTCGAGGAGTCTTTCTTGTCTTACATACTTGGTAAGGTTTATTTAAGTTCTTCTTACCATAGAATGCATATGAAGGATTCTGATTACAGTGCACAAGGAATATTCAATGTAAATGTTCCGTCTATATTAATTACAAACACAACTACAACGTTTACCGAGTGTCCTAAATAGTGCTGCTAGGCTTATTCACCTTACTAGTAGATATGAGCATGTTACGTTGCTTATTCAACTTCATTGGCTACCAATTGAACAAAGAATAACTTTCAAAATTGCAGTAATCACATTTAAGGCGCTTCATCATGGTGCTGCACCTAGCTATATCACTGATCTCATCAAGCCTTATACACCTGGTAGACTTCTTAGATCCTCCAATCAATTTTTACTTTCTACATCTAAATTTAATCTTAAAACTTATGGTGGCCGGTCTTTTACTATTGCCACACCTTCTGTTTGGAATGCACTTCCATTCGAACTTAGATCTTGTAATTCCCTTTCTTCTTTTAAATCTAAGCTCAAGACTTGGCTTTTTAAAATTGGTTATGATGTTGTATAGAATGATGATGTTTTTATAGAATGACAATGTAGTTTTGTAGTTTTTGTAGGTTTAGGATTTTGTTGTTATTTTTTATTATGTAAATGCGTTTTTGGTCCATTGCGAATTTTTATAGAATGACAATGTAGTTTTGTAGGTTTAGGATTTTGTTGTTATTATTTTTTTATTATGTAAAGCGCTTTTGGACCATTGGGAATAAGCGCTCTATAAATACTGTATATTATTATTATTATTATTATTATTATTATTATTATTATTATTGTTATTATTAACTATACCGGTTCTTTTGGCGTTGCAGTTCACTCATGGCTGTGAAGTTTCACCTAAGCCTGTTGCTGCTGATTAGTTCGGTTGTTACTGCGTGCGCTAAGAAGGATCCATTTGCA
>OZ026605.1:6082827-6140327 GCA_964020085.1 Micromussa lordhowensis
AAAATGGCTCGTCCACTCAAGGACGGGTTTCGTATTCTGAGGCAAGGTTTAAATCAAACAGATCCCCATTTTAGTTAGCGGCCACTTTCACAAATGCTTATAATATGTTGTTTTGTAGGTGATCCATGATACGAACTGGTCAAGGCTCGTCCAACAGCATTGCCTCCGAGTCAAGCTCTAGAACAAAATATTTATCGGACAACTTGCCTCAAGTAGCCCCTTAAAAACGTCGTTAGTCTAAATGATTAGTGCTTATATTAATGCATTGGATGACCGTAAAATAAAAGCTGTTTCAGGAGAGCTCCAGTTGTTATTTCATGACTGAGTCATTAGCATTTTTGTACTACACAATTAAGGCCACATGAGCCGAATCGAATTCGAATTTAGGCCGACCCAAATAAATTTAGACCGGCTGAATTGATTCAGACGCCGATCTCAACTCCAGCCAAACTAAATTCAATAGGAGATAAAAGTGCATTTCGATCAGCGCTGATACGTGCTGAACTCCCGTAAACATAGTAAACAGCAACCAAGCACGAATCAAAGCCGTCTCTTTAAAATTGTAAGATAAAGAAGGAGCAGAAAAAGGCAAACCACATCAACTAGAAGACAACTGATAAATTGGTTCGGATGTCGTACGTCACATGATATTAACTTTACAATACAATTTCAATTTCTAACCTTTTCATATTCCTTGAAATACAATACAGCTTGGGCCAAAAGCCCAATTGCAATATTCAAATAATTCTCAAATGCAATGTTCACACGTAATTCAAACACAACCACGAAAACTATGATGAACGCACATTGATTTTGCTGCTGTTTACCAAGGTGGCAGCAAGTTTACACACGAAAACTCGAAAACACAAACTCCACATATCGGCTTCTTCTCCGCCCTTAAGATACGCTGACACACAACTTACACTTCTGCGCATACTCCGGTCTCAATTTATGCATTTGATTCGGCTCTTGTGAAGTACGGCGTCTGAATCAAAGCCGGTCCACAGCCGTTACTCCCAGCTGAGCCAAGCGTGAAGAACGGCTGAGCTGATCCAAATTATATCAGCCGCTTCGAATTGATTCAGACGCCTTACTTCACATGAACTTAAGAATTCGCCGGATTCGGCTCGTGAGAAGTACGGCGTCTGAACCGGGCCTTAGATCAAGTTCTAAATTATTATGGTCTGAAAACATGTTTAAATGTCTAAAGTGACAATAACTGTCCACTGGACTCGTTTTGATACGACAATAGATAAGAGTTTTCTATACGAAATATATAGAGGATATTACACGGTGGCGAGAAGATATGAATTTTATGTTCTAGTGGCAAGAACAATATCTCAGGAGTGAGCGAAGCGAACGAGTGAGATATTGTTCTTGCCACGAGAACATAAAAATTTATGTCTTCGAGCCAACGTGTAATGTTCTTTTTATTATATGGAGACTAACTATAAAACATAAAACTAGTGTAGCCAAAGCTATGAAAGTGCTGCGGAAATTGGGATGTTGTTTGCAAATTGAAGCAGGGATTGTATAGAGCTTGTGTAGAAATGGTTGTTTGGTCAAGTCCCAGAAATTGTTGAGTAAGATGTGGTTATATTCAATTCATGATGCCATCGGTTACAGCGTTTAATTTCTGAAAGAAATACTGCAACAATAAAGTTCAATAAGTTTAAGATTTCATGAACAAAATTAACTGATTTTGTGCGATTATGCGACGGCTTGTTAAAAAATATCGAATGTAGCTGTGCGAATTAGTGCATAAGTGCGAACAAATGAAAGCCTGTCAAATTTGCCGAGGTGCTTCGGCGAGAAGCACATGGCAGCTACAGGAGTATACGACAATGCTATCAGAAAACTACGTTCAATTTTTGGCAGACGACAGTACTATCGAAAACCTCACAGTGTTACTTGTTTGCGGCGAACTCGACCCGATCAATCTATTCACCGACATGTAGCTACCTAACAGCGTAACTTATTCAAGGCGAACTTGATATCAACCTGTTGACGACATATCTACTTAAGGTATCAGCCACACCCTTCAGAACCGTCCCCACGCGGATCTCTGTAGCGCTTTCATTTCTCTTATAAACCCGAACAAACCACACATTTTCTGAAAGCTTAATATTTCCGGATTATGGGTCATTCCTTTAAAAATCTCAAAATCGTAAGAGATAGCGTAATTGAGACGTTTTTTGCGAAAGCACATGTCTGTGTAAGGTCAACTCCAGTCCCACTAAGAATGGTCGGAAGAGAACGATAAACATCGCATTTGCTTCTTGACACGTTCTACTAAAAAACCGTGTCTCATTTTTTATTTGTTTCTTTTGTGACAAAAAGTCAGACGGGACAAATCATCAGCACTTCCTTCGAAAAAATGACGATTATTCGAAAACGGAAAAAGAAAACAAAAATCGCCGATCCGCTTTTCAAGAAAAACAATCTGACAATAAGCTGGCCAAATTTTAGCTAAATCGGTTCGGGGGCTGCCGACTTAGAGTTAAAAACATACGCTCAACTTTCCAAAATTTTCGTTCTGAGAAAACAAGAAAAATATATTTTTTGCGGCATCTTAACCGCAATAGGATTATAACACCTAATCATCCATTTTAATGTTTACCAGCGAGGGATCATCTTGCAACAACAATAGGCATTTGACAGGTGATATGCAGCAGCCCAAATCTCTACGCGGGACGTGGCGGTAATACACTGCATTTTCTGTTTATCGGCGAAAGACCAAGAAAACTAAAAACCTTTGAGACTGTCGCGTGACCGCCAGCGATAGCTCGAAAGCCAAGAACCGATGCACAATTTATCGCGAGCGCCCTGCTTCTTTTTCATCGTCGGAAATGGAAGATTAGTTTCGTGCGACGGATAGCTTTCGTTCTGGCACTGAAACATCCACTCAAATGGAACCAAGTCCGTTTTTACTTCCTAAATTCTCCACAAGTTCAGCGCTTTCTTGACAAAAGCGACAAGTCACCGATTCGTTGATCTTCTCCTGCAGTCTTTGACCGGCTACTATAGCGTGGCCATAGAACTTTTGCCATGTTTCAGTGCTTTCCAGATCTGCAATAGGTTCTTCAACCGTAATTTTTGACCGGCTTGCAGTACATGTTGACGAGGAAAGCGACGAATCGCATTCGGCGCTTGGCTGCTCGTTCAACTCCTTTAGCCATTGCTCCTGGTCGAAGTAAGAGCCTTTATCACTCTCCGCTAATTTTTCAGCCCAATCAAAGCTAAATGAGTCTTTCGGCTTCTTCCGCCTTGCCGTTGCAGATGAAAACAAACACGACCTCTTCTTTTTTTTGCATGCATTTGAATCAATCGTGCGGCATGTAATGCGTGATAAAATGACACCACTATACCTTTTGAATTATTTCGTGACGCGTTGACCTACAAGTTAATCCAGAATGACAGGACTTTTCAACGGGTATTTCAAACAATTAACGTGTAGTAAACTTCAACGTCCAACGAAATAATATTTCTTTTTGGAATTTTTTTTTAAACAAAGCTCTTGAAAAGCTCTATCTGAACGTCTCGAAATCAAAAATTTCGAAACATTGCAATGCCGCACTGGCACTCACCTGAACTGGCGTCGAAACTCGAAAAAGCAAGATGACAGTGTAGAAAATCTTATGTTATGTTATGTTAGAACTTCTCAGTTACTTATGTTCTTGGTCTCGAATTGAGGCAATGCGCAGTGCATTCTGGTCCGCTGAAAGCGAGGCTCTTCGCAACGCAGAGCATTGTGGTCCGTTGAAAACGAGGCTCTACCACAGCGCAAAGCATTGTGGTCCGCTGAAAGCGAGGCTAAAAACCATGGCAAAATCTCAAATTTTCCTACCTTTCTTTTATATTTAGATTATGAACTGCTGCTACGCTCGCTACGCTCGCTCCGCAGCAACAAAAGGCGGGAATCGTGACGTCATTGAACGATACGACACTCACAAAGGTGACATACGGAAAATACGCCACTCGGGTCCCGGATGAAGTGGCGTATGGAATCTACGAGTGGTTTAGTTCCCAGTAAAACACTCTCCTACATATAATAAATCACAATATTGCCTGTGTGGCAGTCGCCCTCTCCGAGTTTTTCTTTAATTACGGGGAGGGGCGGATGTGAAACGAAAGAAATGTAACCTAGTTGACTCACGGACAAGGGGAAATTTTAGTTTCAGCCTTTATTTCCATTCTTAATAATCATTCCTGAGGAAGTCATTTCCGAAAATAATTGTCTGACGACCTGTATGAAAAATGCATGTATATTTCGAGCAAGAAAAGAAATGTTCCTTTGTGTGAACGTCTTTGTGTGGCCGATTGACTATATAAGCAACATTTTGGGAGTTCAATTTGACCTCATTTTTCCATCATATGCAAACCTGATCTGTACATTAGCTTCACTGGAAACGACAACCGTTGTATGACCTTTCCGACAAAGGTCACAAGTGTTTTCCGAGAAAGTTCTGTCTACAGGATATAATGATCGACACGTGCCGGCTAGCCTGCGTGGCAGGCCGTGCAAGGGGTAGAAAAGGCCGCAAAGCTTCCGTCACGCTCACCCTCTTCGCGCGCTCGTTTTTTTTTCCTTCTCTCTCCCCTTCGACGCCTGCCGCGCAGGCTACGTGCCGGTGGAACAACTTTGGTCTGGAGCCAACAGAAATATTATATCACTGAACATTCTTGGGGTTCTGGTGTTCGTATTTTGAAATTAACGACCCTTTGATAGAACGTAAAATGATAGTGATACCTTCGTAGCTCTAGTGCCATATATCCATAACACTATACAGTCAACTCTCATATTTAAACCGTGTATAAATGTTTGACCACATAAAATGTCCGCACTTTTGTGAAAGCGGCAATCTATAATGACGTGAGTTGGTTCCATACATTTCTTTGTATTTTTGGCCAGGATGTATCGTTTTGGCGCCGTCCTAGATGAGTTTCCACTAGGCGAGAGTTTACTGTGTAGCTGAAGCACACTGAGCCCTCCAAAGAAAAGAGACACACAATGAGTCAATTTAACATACTTCCTTTGGGACAATCATGGCCAAGAAATTTCAAGCAATAAGCAATTTCAAAACAATTGTTCTAGTTAGAAGCAAATTTATATATCTGTTCTTTTTTCGCAGTATGCATGCCTACACTCCTTGTTACCAGCAAATTCCTATGTCAAAGGCTCCAAACCAGCAGACAATCACGAACCTTGATCAATACTCTCTTAGTTCCCTGTTCCCAATCCCCAATAGGTTAAGGGTGGGGGATTCAGATAACTGACCAAGTTTCAACCAGCCAGCACTGAAGTACATCCCTCTAATAACAACTAGTCCCCCCCTAATGAGAGTGAATGCCCCCGGGATTTCTAACCAGGAAGAACTTGGCTAAGGAACAAATCAGTCGTGGGCTTGTGCGTGAAATTTCCTGTCAGATACAAAGTAGTAGCGGTAGAATGTTTTGTATCGTAGCTAGAACTATTATTTTGCGTATCCCAGTCTAAGGCCAAACGTTACTGTTCGACATTGAAATGTTTCAGACAGTAGCTGAAAGAACTGAGAAAAGTGTACCACATTTCTGGCGTGAGTTTAGCCCCCGTGTTGGCCTCGAGTCGACAGGTTCCCGGGATCATGAATCACACTGAAATCATTTCCTAGCGATTATCCTCATGCGAGCTAAACGCAGCTATGGAAATAGGAAACATTACAATTGGTTGCAGGCCAGGTACCTAGAAGCAGTAGAACAGCATTGAGATTTTGTAGCTTTTTCGCCAGAAAACGCACAGGAAGATTATTTTTACCCATTCTGACGCCGTTATTCTGTATGGAAACTTTCCTATCGAAACTGATTTAGAAAAAAAATTGGAGCACAGACCATGCGGCGCGCCATGTGTAGCAAAATTAATTAATGACACATTATGACTCATTATATGTCGAAATGACATGAAACAGGTCACTATTACGGGAACATTTTTTTGATTGATTGTCTACTGACATAAGTTGACTGGTTTTTTAACGTTACGTTCCCAATAGGTATTTGTTTCGTAAATCTATCTTTGGTTAACTCGGAACAGTCAATGTCTACATGTAAGATATTTATATTGATAGTTTATATTAATATTTAACAATTAGATTATGAGCTCGAGATTTCCCTCGTCAACTATCGCGCGATAGAAATCGAGAGCGAATAATCTAATTGTTTTAGTATAAATCTACTAGTCGTTCAAAACTTAATCTAAATCCTCTTCTCAACACTTCGAAAACGCCAAGAAAGGGCCGTCATTTTGTTAACAAGTACACACAGACTGTTACGCTACTCACTATCTATGACAGAATAGATAGTGAGTAGCGTAGCCAATCAGAGAACAGCATTCGTGATAGAACGCTAGTAGATTTATACTAAATATATATATAGAGAGAGACGAATTGTTACGCATACTGCAGTGAATTCACGTTATCTCATGTTCAAGTTTTTGTTGAAACGCGAGGGAGCTAACGTTGAGTTTTGATGCAAATTAAATGTCTCCAACCTTAGTGAGTATATAGACCCAAAAAGAAAAAAACAATCTGTCTTTTGGGAATTCCCCAAGATGTCAGGGCAAAACGCAGAAAATCTCGACCCTAGGAAAACGTTTCCGATTCCCGGAAGTCCCGACCCAATCTTCTATTAAAGCGTTACAATTGTTCTAGGTCATTTTGCAATCTGGGTATTCTAGCATTGCGATTTGCTTTTCAAAGATCTGATCAGCATTTATGGCACTAGAGGGGCAAAGTCATGCCATGTTAAAACAGAATAAGTCTAAATCTTAGCGAGGCAAGTGGATCAACGGACAATTATTTAAGCAAAGACCCATCACTTGTATGAACTGTCAGATACAGCTACAATTCCGGTCGATTGTTTTCTTTAATTAACTTCAGTGTAAATGTGCTTATGAAGTGAAACAGAATACAGCCATTGATAACGTTATGCTTACATTGAGCAAACTAAACATACTCAAACACTTCTTTCCACGGTTGAGATTTAAGAAACGTTTACTCAAATCTAGAACTGAGGTAGGTGGTAAGTTAGTCCATAAACAAAAAAAAAATTACATTAAAGTTCTTCGTGTCTAAACCTGACAAAACGAGAATTTCGACCGTGTTCACGAATTAGGCAACACCAATGTTCGCTAGAGAACAGGCTTGTGCTAGTTAGAAACGAGCTTTCAAATCAATGGGCGCGAGTTTGACACGTGCGAACGTGCACGGATCGCTGATGAATATAAAAACGTGCAGAAATTTTCTTCAGTCCCAGTTGGAATAGATATCGTAAACATTCAAGCCATTTTCATCTCTCAGCAACACCACTGTTCGCTAGAGAACAGGCTTGTGCTAGTTAGAAACGAGCTTTCAAATCAATGGGCGCGAGTTTGACACGTGCGAACGTGCACGGATCGCTGATGAATATAAAAACGTGCAGAAATTTTCTTCAGTCCCAGTTGGAATAGATATCGCAAACATTCAAGCCATTTTCGTCTCTCGGCCGGTTAAAATCTACGCTGTCAGAGTTTCCATAAGAAAGCGGGGTAAGTCACCTTACTTGAAATTAAAGCTCTAAGGTTTAGTGCACTAATCAAATGAAAAAAAGAAAAAATTGTTGTCTTGTTTTTGTCATACTTAATGCCCTGTTCCAGCCTATATTCTGAAGGAAGTTCTATCAGTATTATCCTATCGAGACTCGAATTTCGTGAACGTATGTTGTCTTGTTTTTGTGATACTTATTTCGCTGGGAAATGACTGTCTTCAAAATTTCGTTAGCATAATGCTTTTTGTTCCAATAGTTTTGACACAAGGGGAAACTATTGGTCGAGGAGTCTTTCTTGTCTTACATACTTGGTAAGGTAAGGTAACTTTATTTAAGTGCTTCTTACCATAGAATGTATATCAAGGATTCTGATTACAGTGCACAAGGAATATTCACTGTAAATGTTCCGTCTATATTAATTACAAACACAACTATACCGGTTCCTTTGGTGTTGCAGTTCACTCATGGCTGTGAAGTTTCACCTAAGCCTGTTGCTGCTGATTACTTCGGTTGTTACTACGTACGCTAAGAAGGATCCATTTGCAAGTAGGTACTTATGTGAAATTCGTTTAGCAGACCAGATTTAAACAAGAAAATTGGTAGCTGCAAAGACTTTAAGTTGAGGAGTTAAATCACATGCATTGCGAGTAGCTCAATAATTGTGAGTTTGTTATGTTGATCTACGACAAGAAGTCATGGGCTCAAATCCCACTGAATCCGTGAACGTTTGGGTTAATTTGTAATGTTGTCCAATGCAAACGCTGTGATCCTTTTTTTAATTACATTATTTTACAACAAATTCACTTCTGCAGATCTCCCAAGGTGTGACTGGCCAAAAGGAGTGTGTGCATATTATAAAGATCCTTGTCCACCAGACATATCGTACCCATGCCTAGGAATGTACTGTCCACTGTCCTCAAACAAATGCTGCTGCTGGGAACCAGTACCTCCAAGTAAGAACATAAAGCGTAGTAATAAAAGCAAAACACTTTGAACGAAAATGTTATTATTGTAATCAGTTATGCTTTAATTTCAAAACTTCCAGCTGGACAATCTAAACAGGCCAGCCACTTAAAGGAAAGAAAGAATACGAGGAGAGTAAATGGAAATTTTTTTAATGATAACTTCGCCTATTACCAAGTAGCTACTGAAAAAAATGTTAATCCATGCTTAGCATTTGTTTAAAGTGGTACTATGATCAATTTTTACCCCTTGTTTTTTTTAGTGTATCACAAAGAATTCCATGAAAGGATGAAAACGCCGTTTACCGTTTGCAAATATCTGCATTAGTTCCAGAGATATTTAAGTTTGAAAAATGGGTAAAATATGCAAATGAGATGGCTGATGACGTCATACACTCAACCCAATATTTTATTGAGTATATAGATAGAGTTATCTTAGCCAATTTGCAGCGCAAAACCTTCAAACTTGGCAGGCTAATAGATCTACAGGATACACACCTATGAGTACAAAATATTCTGTTCCCATGGCAACTCACTCTTTTCCAGGCCCCACCCACTTTATTTCAATATTTTGGTGATTTTCAGCTTGAAAATGTTAGACAACGCCACAAAGTCGAGCTAACATATTTATAAGCTTGCTGGATCATGCATATGAAGTGCTGTTAGCAATTATCAAAATGGAATGCCAAAGGTGGCCAGAAAAGCTTTTAATATGGGGGAGGTCTGGAACCCAGTATGTTGCCATGGTAACATAACTGTTAAGCTCATATTGTGGAGCACATTAAGTAGAATCTTACTGCAAAGAATCAAACATTTCTGTTACAAACTGGCTGAGATATCTCTTTTCATCATACTTGGACAAAATCTGGTTGAGTATATGACGTCATCACTTGCCTAATTTGCATATTTTAAAAACTTGAATATCTCTGGAACGAAAAGAAATATTTGAAAGAAGTAAACAGCATTTTACTTCTTATGCAGTCTACTTGTTTATGTTTTAAAATGGCTTAAATACGAAAGGTGCGATTTTCGTCATAGTACCACTTTAACATGTTTATTATTTGGACACATAGAGGTATATTGGACAGATCTGTCTTTCGAAAACACAAAATCATAGCCCCTTCTTAGTTATATTGCTTGATTAACCACCTCAAGAACGTTTTCCTCTTACGCTTTTGAGGTCGATATCTGAGACTGGGATATTGTTTAGAATGCTTTTCAATTCAGACATTAGCCTTTTCTAAGGCTGTTTAGTTCCTATGGCTTATGAAGAAACAGAACCTTTCCAATGGTATGTTTTATGTGGCTTTTGGGTCCATAGTTAGACTAGTTAGCGCTTTTGAAAAGTGTGGTTTTAATCCCGTTTATAACTCGTATTTTTTGTTTAGGCCTGATTATTACGCAAGTACGCCACTCATGTCTTGACAGTACAATGGAACTCCTTTTAAGCGGCCACCTATTAAACAGCCACCCCCCTGATTAAACAACCTGTGATAGAAGTCCCGGTGGGGGCTTTTCTATTGTCTTTACCTCTTATATTGTGAGCGACCACTATCCATTTCCAGGGGGGAACCATTTAATAACGGCTGAATTATATTGTATCTCATGTTGCTAACTAGTTCACTTTTACAGAACCTGCCGATCGATGCGACCGGTCAAATGGTGTCTGCACCAATATTGGCAATAAATGCCCACCAGATATACCTTATGACTGCCACACAAAGTACTATTGCCCACATTCGACAAACAGATGTTGCTGCCGGTAAGAGTCTAGCTAAGAATTAATTATTGAGTAGGTTCACGACAAAAATTATCTCTGATAAGGTTTTCTTAATTTGTAATGCGAATACCAAATCTTGAGTAGGGCCCAGGTATCACCGTCAAACGGCCTCGCAAGCTAGGTTCCTGGAATACACAGCTATATAGAACGACATTAACTTTGCATAAAATGGTGTTCTACAGCCAAATACGAGTACATGACGTGGATCTAAGCTGTCAATGTACCCATGTATATACGTGAAGTGACGACATTTGTCGAAGATTAGAGTGAATAAAATATGAGGAAAATGTAGAGTCAGCATGAGATCGATCATTGTATTTGCTGTATAGGTGACCAATTCACGGGTGGAATATCCGGACAGTACAAATTAATAATAATTGTTTTAATTTTTTTTTATTTGGTAGGAGTCCATGGTATGAGCTGACGAAGAATCGCCCAACACTGCTGCTTCTGAGAAAAAATTAATGAAAACACAATAGTCGACAACGGATTTGATTATTTCCGTTAAGAGGCATAATGAAAGAAATTTAAGCCAAGAAACCCTGATCTAGGTCTCTTGTCGAAGATTAACGTTTAATGGCTAATGTCATTTCCAATCAACTGAGGGGGAAAACGTTGTGGAACTGGATTGGCTTGGAGTTGGTTGTGAGTACAGAGCAAACGCATTGTACTCAGGACCGAGTCAAGGCTTTCCCATACACACCAAACAAGCTCGATTAACAAGTCGTTTGCTAAAGTATAACCAAACATTATGACTCTTCAAATATCATAGAAAGTAGTTTAGCCTGGCAGCTTTGCACTGGCTGCCATTGTGGAGAAACAAAAAAAATTCTTCCAGATGTTTTCAGTTAGTCGCTCTTAGTGTTGTATTGAGTAATTTTAAAGCAATGGAAGCAGTGGAATAAAAGCTATTACAGCAAAGAGTCAGTTGCAATTTCATGATTTTTCTTAAGACACAAATGAGATCATCCAAATGTTGATTGTTATAGTAGTGAGACTTTGGGGCATGATAATGCTGTCCAACAGACTGCAAGACCTTTCGGTAAGCATTCTTATTTTTACCCAGCTTAGGGCCTGTTTACATGGAAAGATGGTGCCCAGTCTAACCGAGTTATCCACCTAACCAAGCTACCCTTGGAGAGCCAACTTTTCATTGGGTTTGGCTGGACTAGGTAACTCGCCTTTCAGGGCAACCCATGTAAACAACGGTTCGTTTTCGGGTTGCTTGGGCTAGCCGAGGTGACCTCAAGACCGCGAAAAAATTATAGTTCCAAGGCAGCACTGGCGTTAACTACCTCTGGGTGGCAATGCGAAACTAGCAGAACGCAAAATAATAGCCCTAGTCACTGAAAACAGGCAACTAGCGGAAGGAGCGATAGGAAAAAATACAAACGGGCCGTCAAAGCGTTTTCTTTTGTTACGCGTCTTGTTTGTTACGCTTAGCGGCCGTTCAAAATATAGCCCGATGACTATCCTGCTTATGTGAATTGCATATTGGATTGCGGGCTTCCTCCTAGTTGGGTAGCCCAGAAAATTCAAATTACTCCGGCGTACTGTGGACGGAAAGCATTTGATGCGTTTTGACAGTGAAACTTTCGTTTTCAAATTTTACCGGCGTAGTGTAGATGGGAACTATATAATTCTTCATGGAAACAACCTTGGGGCCAACAACACAACGTTATAGCAGCGTGTAAGAAAGGACATTGTTCCTCTCTCCTCCTCACTCTGAATTTTGTTTGCTTCGTCTCGTGCTCTTCGAGTCGTGCTAGTTGTCCTTGCCCTGTGCAGCGGTTGTTTAAAAACACTATCTTTAGAATAATCCTCTTATCCGATAATGCTGGTGTTTTGTTCCCGTTGTTTCCCAGAAAACAAAGACAGTCATACATACTTTCACGTAAATCGGCGGATAACGTGCTAGTCCCTGAGTGGTGATGAGTCAATACGCACAGTCACTTTCTTTTTTTGACCTGAACAGAGTGCTTATCAGAAGGGCAGTGTCGAAGTTTATTCCTTTGTTATTCCATTTGATGTTTTAATTAAATAAACAAAAGCGACCTACAGGCCGATAGTACACTTCCCGTAAATGGCGCCATGAGCTCACGCACGCTTATTTTCGCATCCTTCTGAGAAATCAGAGAAGTTGATAAAAATTACGTTTCCTGCAAAAATTGTATTCTTGCTACTGAGTTTTCCACATAATTCTTTGTTCTTCAATGCACGTAAATGCGTCTCATGAAATAAAGAGAAAAGAACAATGTTTTGGCAATATTAGAGCAAATAAACGGGCCTTATTCTTTATATAAAGAAAATAGTTTAATTTGAACGAGGAATCTGTATTACGATCTAGAAAAAGATTTTTGGCAGATAGTTCCGGGAATAAAATTATTATATAGTTCCTGACGTCTATATGCGGTCACGAGTTGATCACCGCCATTGTTCGCTACCGATCACGTCTACACAAGTTTGTCACGAGATCAAACCAATGGTCACGAGTTTGACCTGATAGTAACTATTTTAAAATTATAAAAGAAACCTTCAAAAGCTTTTCGTAGCAGTTGGAAATCGCCGAGCTTGAAACCGTTTCTGTCTACAAGCCCGTTCACCGCAGCACTAATTTGTAAGTAATCGAATTTTGTTACGCGAACCTTGTAAGCCAACCACTTGTAATCTTAAAAAAAATCTCCCTCTCGTCTCACCTCTAACCTTGTTGCTGTTTTCTATTGCCTATTGGAAGACAAAACTGTGTCATGAAGGTTGTTTTATCAAGAATTCTATCAGTCGGGAGATGAGTTTCCTGAAATTAGGACCGCTTTCTGACCTAAGCAATTTTGAGACATGAGATTGGCTAAAATGCAAGCAACCCGCCTTTTATGGAGGCGTGGATGTTGGCTCCACGGAATCTCTGATTACACTGAGCGTAGACTATAAATATTTATATTCTCTTATATTTCTTCCTCTTTGCTTGTCTATTGTAGTTCAAACATGGCTGTGAAGTTTCATCTGTGGCTGCTGCTTATTATCGTGGGGATTACCGCCTACCATCAGATAGGTTAGTACATACTTAAAGCAGACTATCTAGAGGAAAGACTTCACACACATGATGTGATGCTCATTGTCCACTTAACAATATTCCTGGTTAACATCAAATTCACGTTTTCAAATTTTTAAGATGATACTACTACTATAAACATCCCTGTCCACCGTGCAATACCATATATATGCGAAAATACCATATATATATATATGCGAAAATACCATATATATATATGCGACTCAGTGTTCACTCAACAAACGAATAGGCGTACCCCTAGTATGAACCGTGTAGCATAACAATGTAAAAACAAAGGTCTTTATGGCAGAACTATGACAATGGGACATCTAATTATGGCTCCTCTATACAAAGCTCTATAAATTTGGGTGAAACACTTTTCCAAATAACGCTCAAATAAAGAACTGCACAACCCTTAAATCTTGGCGAGGTTGTTTATACATCAAACAGCTAACTATCAGTATATCCAGATTCATGTCTTAAATTATTGGCTAGTTTTGATTGTCTCGCCATAAAAAAAAATGGATGACGTGACAGGGGGCGTATTGACAGGCAAGATGTGATATGTGCCTGAGTAAGCCGTATAGAAGGAACATATGAGAGTGGGTAGTCTATAGTTTTATGTCCAGTGGTTAGGGCCAGTTTAAATCCAACTGACTCCTTGTATTTTTGTTTAGGCTTTACAGTCGCAAACGCGACTGCGAAGCTTATGTCTTTGCATTATTTCACTACCTCCTTCACTTTTACAGGAAACGCCGCACTATGTGACTGGCCGCATGGCTTCTGTGTATACTCTTTGGATAGCTGCCCAACAAATACTTCTGACTGCCCGCTATCGTATAACTGCACACTTAATACAAACAAATGTTGCTGCTGGTAAGAATCTAGCTGAGAATTAATGTTTTTACGATAACTGCAGAAATTCTCGCGCGCTCATTCGCTAATTTTTGTCGTCAATATGCGGACAGACACATGAATTTGAATTTCGTGCGACGCGTCAGCGAGCGAGAGCGGGCAATTCGACTCGCATTTGTTATGGTAAAAAACAAATTGATGTCAGTTTACTGTCAGATACTCTTTGGATATCTGCCCAACAAATAGTTCGAGTAGGCTCGCGATAAAAAACAAGCTTCGCTAATCACGTTTTAACACTTGATTGCTATGCGAATGATAAATCTTCCAAAGAACTGGGAAAGCTGCCTAATGATTTTTAATATCATTGACCTGCATTAACGTGGTATATATTGCGGTTTTGCAGCCAAGTTCGAGTAAATCACGCAACATGGATCTTAGTTGGTCTATGCCAAATGCATGAAGTAACGGGATTTGTCGAATATTAATAGAAAAAAAAAAAAAAAAAACAGAAGGAAACGTAGAATGAGATTAATCATTAAATTTGCGTTTACGATGACCACGTTTGAAAGGGAGGAAGATACGTTTTTCTAACAGTTCAATTAAATATCTTTTTATGCTTTATTTTTTTGATAGGAATCCATGACACGAGCTGATGACGGCTTACAAACCACTGCTACCCCCGATGAAAAGACAATAGTTAACAATGGTGACTTATTTCACAGTGAAGGAAATTGAAGATTAAAAGTTAATTAGTTCCAGTAAACCTGAGCGAGAGATATCTTTGTGGAAGAATTGGCTTGACTGAAGTCATGAATACAGACCGAACGCATTGTACTCAGGAACGAAGTCAAGATTTCCCAATAAAGCTTAATAAGACGCTTACTGCATATAGGCATGTGCATGGCCAAACAAGAAAAAAAAGTCAATAACAATTAGCTCAATGCCGCCTTGCTCTAGATGCTGTTTTGCTCGCGAATGGAGATTAGAAATTTAGACATTAGATTATCGAGTAAAAGGAATGTTTTCAATTACTTAAGCCTCTTTTTGAAACAGACAAAACTTAAGCTTCTTACGGATGTTTTAGTCGCGTTTCGTCTTCTATCGATTAGTGTTTTAACTCAAGGCTTGCAAAAACTCCTTCAGTGATTTCGTCCTGAGCTGGTTTTGATTGCCTAAGCTAAACTTAAATATGCAAAAGCTTACTCGTTTTACTTACCATGCATGCTTCTCGTCAAGTATTTTATCTCTTCCATTATGTATTTTTGAAGGAAACCAACCAAAAAGTTTTGCCTTTTTTCTCGTGACTTTCTCGCGTCAAATGTAACAGATAGACCATTTTATCTGCCGGCTTTAGACTGCATGTAATGAGAAAATGTAGAATGTGTTGCATAGCCTATCGTATGCGCAAATTTGGTCTAGTTTTCGGTCCTAACGTGACAAGGCCATATGTTAATGAAGAGTTGTCAACCTAAATGATCATTTGCATAATAAAATGCAATGGAGGCAGTGGAATAAAAGCTATTACAGCAAAGCCTGAGTCGTTATTATTTGATGAATTCGTTGCTGTTGTGTGCATGGTCAAAAATCCCGAGAAAGAACTTCAATTTTTAAAAAACTCGCATCATCCAAAGAACTTCGAAATTCGAGCTAAAAGAGAGAGTGCAGCAGAAAATATTTTCAAACCTGGGCAAGTGTCTCTCTTTTTTAATATAACGTTTCTTCATATTGGCAAGGGAATGAAATTAGAAACTATTTTGACTGAGACAAATCAAAAAATATAAATAAAAAAAAAAAATTGGAGCACGCGCCTTACTGTTTAGTCAGGCTACGGACTATCGGTTTACCCTCGTATTTCTCCTCAAAGCTCAGTCACGTGCAATGGGCCATACCGCAGACACGTAACAAAGGCTCAACCTTCTTTCCACAATGTCGAAGTCGTTAAGGAAAAGATATGCCGAGTATGTCAACAAATGAGTTACTTATGAACAGTAAATGTAGACAGAGTGTTACTACAGACGACAGAAGAAAATTTACGAAAGTTTTAGGTGCTCATAACGACAAGGTACCTCAATACCATCAAGTGTACAAGAATGCGAGCCAAAGAGGTCATTGTGCTACTCTGTGTAATGACATTAAAACAAATCCCTGGCTTCCTAAACATCATCATCAGTTTTCCTAAACATCATTATTAATCCTACTCTAACAATCAAGACACCATATATAGTGAAGGTGATATAACGTACTTTGGCGAAAATGCTGGAAAACAATCTGTTGCTATGAGTTTGAGTGCTTTGATTTACAAATGTGTTTATGTTTTGAATTTGCAATTATCAGATAGATAGAAAGATAGAAAGATGCTTTATTGTCTTAACAACTTACAGCCATAGGCTGAATTACGAAAGACATCACAATAAAGATATTACAATAAAGAAGTATATAAAATATAACAAATAAGAAGGTAAAAAGAATAAATTGCTACTATAACTAACTAATTAACCACTACTAAGCGCTGAAAACGTGACTAAAAATGAAAGAATTTTTGCATCGACCGGTCTTGCACAAAGGTACGGCAAAATCCCGATTCCTCCTTAGAGAGTAATTTGCTGGGTTCTTGGGAGGAAGAAGTTTGTGAAGAGTGTGCCCGGGGTCACCCACGACTTCATTAAAAAGCTTTGATGGAATCTCTTCTCTCCTTTTAAAGAGGGTTGGCAAACCTGAAACTTCTAGGGCCTGATTGTAGGACATACCGGGGTAAATAATTCGCAATGCACGTTTTTGTAGTCTCTCCAGGTCCTCGCTGAGGTAGCCCGGGAGAGCGCGATGGAACACGGGACATGCATATTCAAGGATGGAACGAATGCAAGTGATTTAAAGGAGCATTAGCTCCTCAGGCGTAACCTGTGATCGCTTGAGTTGTCTCAAGAAGTGCAACCGACAGGAGGCCTTCTTCACTAGTTCTAATACATGGACATTCCATTTTAGGTCACTGCTAATGTTCAGGCCAAGCAATTTGGCACTGGTCACCTCCTCTAGGGGCTGCCGTTAAGCTTTATAGGATTAAAGGTAGAGTTGCTGTTCGCAAAGATGATTCTTAGCTCTTTACATTTAGCTTCGTTTAACTGAAATCCCTCGCTGCTGGAATGTCGCGAGAGATCATCCACTACTCGTTGCAGGTTGCTCACACAACCCTTCCCAACAGTCTCTGAGATCGACGTGTCATCGACAAAATTCGACAAAACTTCACCGCAGTTTTCTCCAGGGATTTTACGTCACATCATATATGATATTTAAGTCTTGTCACCTCTCGCGCTAGTCACTCGACACAGCCAGTTTCCCGCTCGCACCTGGCCGAGCTTAATAGTATGGGAGACGAGCCTGTTACAAAACAAGATCTTGCTAATTTCAAAGATTTCGTTGTCAGTCAGCTCACCGCTTACGGAGGTACAGAAAACGCAAGAGGCCGCCTCTGAAGCCGCCCTTTCTGCATCTAATTCTTTGAAGGAACAGTCCGAGATCAAGTTTACTCACATCGGCAACGAACGAAATTTCAAATTTAACGGACAAGTATATTAGCAAAGCTTTTTTCACTCAAGGATCATCTCGCCAGTCTACGAGTCCGAGGTGTTTAAAATTCTTACGAAGCCACAGAACTGTTACAGGAACTTAACCGAAACATTCGGATCGCAGATTCGTCTGAGGCCGGTTGGTTGACTGTTAAACACTAAAAATCCAACCCCGTTTCGCTGAGCGAGGACGACGACAAGAAAATTCGTGCGGCAGAGAGGGAGGCTTTGAGAGACCAAGCCCGACAATCAAAAAAGCGTAATGTTTGGGGGATTTGCGTTCCGAAATAAACTTAGAAGCAGCGCCTGGTCCGTCTCGTAAGGTTCCACATCGGCCGTTCGTCTAGTCAGCTGCCAGTCACTTCCCCAAGCACCCTTAACCGTTCCTGAAAATTCTTTCATGGCATATTTACAGCGGGAAGCTTCTGGCGCTCTAGGCGCTCAGTGTTCAGCTTCGCATTCTGGCCCTAAGATGTATAATATATAATAATATATATATATAATAATAATAATAAAACTTTATTTAAACACAGATGTGTGATGTTAACGCCCGTCTGATCAATTGGGTAAGGGATGTACTTTGGTTATCGCTAGAACAGGTTCCCCACATGTCCCTGCGCTATGCTGCGTCGTTACGCTGCTCTGGCTAAGCGCATCCTAGACTCGCTTGAGTTTGTTCAAAACCTTAGCTTTTCCACTTTTAAGAGTTACTCCCTTCGTTCCGGCACGAGTTTGTCCTACGCCAGGGCGAAGGAATTAGTTCAGCTAAGTTTTGTGCCACCGGTGTCGATACGTCGCGCATGGGTTTGCATTCACTTAGTCTAGGGGGTGCTTCAGCTGTGCTTAACAGCGCAGTTCGCCATCGCGTCATTAAAAACCACGGCAGGTGGAAATCTGTCTCTGACAAGGAATTATATTGCCAGAAAAGTCTTCAACGACAGCTTCTTGCTACTTCGTGCATAGGTCTTTGAGTTACGCGCACTCGCTCTCGTTCTTTGTTTCTCCCGACACAACTGATCGTGTATATCACTGTGTCTGTTGTTTTTCTGCTTATTAGAACTTACGTTTTCTCTGCAGTACGATTACCGCGGGCGTGGCTTTCACTTCCATCTAATGGTCAGTTCAATGAGCAATATTTTCAAGATGAAATATGCGTATATCATTACGATCACAGTTTCATGATATTTCTTTGAGACATGCATCTATTAGCATTTACGTATCACACATGCTATTTTTAGAACCGCTGCGCACTACAAATCGTAGCAGCACGTCTATCTACAGCCCGACTTGTTACTTAACAGTTACCGTCAGGAGCTCTCTTGTAGTCATTTATCTAACTCAGTTACCTTATGTTGCTCATCTAACAGTTGACAAACGACTAAGGGTAAGAGTCAGATGACGAAAACTATTATAGACGTCTGTTTCAGTAGAAGAATATTTGAAATTAGAGGATTAAGATGACACGGCATCAACATAGTCAACTGTATTACTGTGTGCAGAATGAAGTAGGGATGACTAGACGGCGCTTTCATTTCGATAAAATTGTAGTACAACCATTAGCACATCTCTTCCACAAATTAAGTCAAAGAGCCAGTTATCCTTGCTGATTTAATCTTCAACCTCTGTGAGAAGTTCTTGAAAAAAAGCTCGATGATTTAATCAACTTCTTTGAAACTGGCGATCATGTATTTCCATCGCAACGTGTCTTAAAACCCAACAGAGCAGTTTAGACTTTAGGTAGGAAACGTAACATAAATAATAAAAACGTTTCGAAACGTTCTGCAGGAAACAAAACTCGACAAGGCCTATTCTATTTCAAAAAAACGTGGACGTGCCATAAGCATAACTTGCTCAGCTGTTTTTTTTCTTTTCAGCTTTTTGACGAGCTAATGCATTTGTGAGAGAATGAGATTAGATTCGTCTGATGTGATATATCTTTTGTATAAACTTAAAAAATAATAACACAAACTGCGGTTTTATTCACCAGTTTTCTAGCTCTAAAACAACCACGTGAGGTAAAGGAAAGTAAAAAAGAGCTTTTTTGCACTCCAAGAAACGTTGGCTTGGAAACTGATTAACTCACCCATTTCTTCATTCCTTTATCAGAAAATTTCGGAAAAACAGTAATTAATGTCATGAAAAGGTTTGTGTTTTTCCGATCTAATAATGAGCTTCCAAGTAGCGTAGTTACACATCGCCGTTTGGGAATTTCTAACAAAACAACTGTTTTGATCAAAGTGCGCTTAAAAGGATTTTATTTAGATACTAATTTTAAGTACGTGCAGCTTGTGACAAAACTAGACCCTTGGTTGGGGGAGTTTATATCGCTACATGTGGTACACCTTCTATTCTTTTCGCATTAAAATTACAGTTTATTACATACGACAATGAACGACAAAGCTGATGAGACACTTGTCAGTAAAATTCGATTTTCGAGCGTTTTGGAAACATTTTTCACCTCCTCCCCCTTCCTCCCAAACAATGTTGACGTTTTTGTTTCCTAGACTGCACAGACCACAGAGCCAACACAACATTGAATTGGGGGACCGGTGGTATCAGAAAATTAATGCTAGATGCAAATAAATTGGAATAAGTGCTTAAATATCGAACAGCGTCGTTTTCTAAAAGTGTCTCAACTGCATTTCACGGTGGCGAGCAAAATATTTCCATTCAGATAATCAATAACTATTGTTTTATTTTGAGTTGAGCTTTTTGCGAAAAACGCCAAGTTATATATATAATTAACTCCAATCTACTCAAAAAGGCATTTGCAACGACATTTTGCCCGGGCATGCGCAGAAATCAAAGTTTGCACGAGAAAGTGACCTACGTCTTTAGGCTTTTCGGTTTTTCTGAATTTTTTTTTTTCGCCTTTCCTTTTTCCTCTTTTTCCTCTTGTCTGAGATAGTATCATTGAGACGGGCAATTTTTACCGTGGAGTAGACTTGGAGTAGCTTAGTGTAGCTGCAGGTTTTTCACTCTTTCCTGAGCCTCTTCGTGCATATCTCAGGCTCCGTTCAGCCGATCATCCTGATCTGGGTATCATTGGAAATATCTTTTTCTCCTGCAAAATGTGAGAATAGATGATGCCAGTTTTGGTCAAGGGTAATGACGTCAGGAGTGAAACAAAGACCAACGTTCGTCACGGCCGGTTACAGTCGGCACAGGAGTCAATGGGTTAAAGCACCTTCGCGTTTATTGCAACCTCGAGCAAGTTTTGCCTTTCTTTGCAACTTTTAATCAAAATATAGGTTTAGAGCACATATCAAGCACGACTGTGCTCTGTTCTGTTGTAAAGCACACAGGAAGCGGTAGAACACGAAAGAAGTGTAGGGGAACACACGGGACGTAGTCGAGTGTTTTTTCCCTACTTCTTGAGTGCTTTACAACAGAACAGAGCACAGTCGAGGCTTCTTTATTTGTTTTATGATAAAGAAACCAGTAATTTTCCCCCACGCATTCGCGTAACGTTAAAAAAACTGTTATTTCCAATTGAAGAGAGATGGCGTGAGCGTGTACTAATCTCTGATAAAGCATGCTGTTTCAGCCAATCAGAGCGCGCGTTATATGGAAGCTTTGTTAAAAATATAAACATTTTGATCATTGCTTGAATCTCGTGGAGCATTTTGAAACAACACGTCGTTGTGACGATGATTGTTCAATGTCTTGTCACGTTGGCATAGAAACCGTTTGTGGAGCAACCCTTTCCCAAGAGTGTTTCCTACTAAAAGTCTAAACCAGTTTACAGCTGTTTACCGTGGAGGTTAGATTTTTTCTTTGAAACTTTACTCTAAAATCTCTGCGTTTTACATTCATGTTTACTTAACAAATAAAGAAGCCTAAGCCGTGTATTACACTGTGAAATGTAGATGTACATGTAGATGTAGATGTAAATGTAAATGTACATTTCTCGAGCGTTCTTAAATGTCCGGAGTGTTTTATTTTTCATTTGCTTTATGATATAGATTTTAAGCGCGCAAAACAATAAAACACGCTTTTTCTATGTTTTATTTAAGCAATAGACCACAAGTTTCTATGGGTTATAGGCTGATAAACCACGCGGGATGTTGGTAGAACACGAGAAGAATTTGTAAATCACGAGCCGCTGGCGAGTGGTTTACGAATTCTTCGAGTGTTCTAACAACATCGCAGGTGGTTTATCAGCCTAAAAGCCATAGACACTTATGGTTTATTGCTTTTATATAATATCTCAGAAAACGCGCGATTTTCCCATGGGTTTACCGGCACAATAACCCATAGCTGATTGACCAATCAGAGCGCGCGCATTGATTTGGTTATTATATAAACTTATATAAAACATGGGTTTTTGACCAATCAGAGCGCGCGCAGGGTCCTATCTATGTTATAAATGAGAATAAAATATCTTGACACAATAGACCTTTTGCAACAATGATCATATAACCTGCTTTTTAAGATCATAACGATTTCGTCATAGATAATGCCTAATGTTACCAGAAGGGCTAATCTTCAGGTTTGCAATCTTTAAAGGGAATATTTCTGGACGTTAGACATTAGGAGTTGTAATGAAAGAGACGCTTCGCCGTCCAGTCGCGGTCCAATGTTTTCGATACAAATCATTGTAATTTTGCAAGTTTTCTTTTTCGGTTTAACAGCCTAAACTTTTCCATTTTTCCTACTATTTCACCTCTCTTTCTCCAATAGTTATGTAGGCTTCCTTTTGCAGTGATCAATAACGGAAAGGTTTGTGAAGGGCAAAACTTCCTCGTTCTCCAGAAATTCTCTCGTGCTCATTAGCTCATTTTCATTGTTAATAAACGGTCAGATATGAATGAATTGTAATTGATGCGATGCGTCAACGAGCGAGAGCTGACAATTTGTTATTGTAAAAAAACAAATTGACCTCGCTTTTTCATGTGTCTGTCCCGTTATTGACAATTAATTTCGTCATAACATTTTCAAAGTGGTCTGCGGATCTACTCGGCTGTAGCCGGGTGGCTCCACAACTACTTTGACAAAGTCATGATGAAATTCGTGATCAGTGACAAGGCAGACGCATGAAAAATTGTCGTCAATTTGTTAAATCGTCAATAATTCTCAACCTTACATGGCATTGGTCACGTGACCAACTGACGCTAAAGGCCTGTTGATGGTAACGATCAGATGAAGCGCCATGCAGAGAGGTCCTCGAGACGCGACGCTGTTAAACACCCATGAAGTCATATGACGGATCACAGGAGTGACAAGAGTACATTTCCAACCCAATATGTCCAGTTCTTTTGTTTCAGATTCGAATTGCGGACCCTGCCAAGATGCGCTAGCTGAACTTAAGGGAAGTTTTGTGCGCTGCTGATTCTGAAATACCTCATTTTAAATCTTATCTTACTCTTGAGCACGAAAAAGACAGGTTTAAAGTTAGAATAATAATCCATTATTAACAGAGCGGAACCGGGTTCTTTTATTTCCGCCATAAAAGCGGTTAACGATTTTCCAACAGGCGCAGAAGTAAGATAAATGCCACGTCATGATTGGTAAACCTGCCAAACGAGAAAATACGCCCCAGTTTTTAGGTTTATTCCTCATCGGCGCTTTCGCTCAACGGAATTTTTCAGTCGTACCTTCGCCACTAAGGTTTGAAAAAATGAGTGTTTCCACTCATCCAAGGCGGCTAGAGCAGAGTGGCGAAGTACTTGCAGCACATGTTCTTGGCTTCGCAGGAGGAACAAGATCGCTGGATGGTTTAGAAGTTGTCACTGATAAACATACCAAGCAAATTGCGTCTCTCACCTCACAGATCGAAGTCAAGAATGAAGAAATTTCGAAATTTAACGAAGATTTAAAGGATCTTCGGCGACAAAACAATGACTTAAAGATTACTGTGGAGTCGAAGGACGAAGAAATTGAAGCCCTGAAAGAGCAAATCAATAAACTAGCGAACGAGAAGAAAGCATTGCAGACGACTCTAAGAGAGGTTAAAGGCGAACTAGAAGCCGTGAGAAAAGAAGTCGTCGACTTAAAAGGAGAAAATTCGTCTTTGAAGGGGAAAATCGAACAGCTAGAGAGTGAAAAGGAAGCCTTGGAGAGAAACTTGAGATCTGTTGAGGGCCAACTAAACGATGTGAGACAGGAAGTCGTCGAATTGAAAAATGAAAATTCCAACAACAAAAGACGAAACGCTGCACTGGACCTGAATGTAAAGAAATTGTCTAACAGAGTGGATGAAATGACAAGAACCCTCGAGGAAAGCACGAGAGACAACTCGAATCTCAAAAAAGAAGTAAAGAATCTACGAGATGCTGCCTTACAGGGTACGGCGTCCTTTATGCCTTCCTCATTCCTGGCTGATCCAGTCGAGAAAGCTTCACTGCTCCTTGGTGAATTATGCCGTCAGATACAAGCCATGATGTACCAGAAAGTGCTCCCAAACTCACCTTACGATGATAAAAAGAGTTACAAAGTGAAATATATGTTGGAAGATATAGAGGAACTTGAAGACGAGCAAGAAAAAACTGAGGCGGAGAAGAGATGGCAGGCACTCCAGAAGAAGCTTAACTGGAAGAAGACAAAACACACAAGAGCGATGAAATCAATCCAGGATAACAGAAACGACACCGCTCATCCTGACCTAGACGAAAAGCAGCTTGCCGAGTCAGTAGAGCTGATGAAGCAGAGAGGGAACCTGTCCGGCTATTGCCCGCCAGAACGTGTCAACGAATTGATAGAAATGTGGAAAATATTGTCACAATGAAAAACAACCCAGTGTTATGGTTAGAGATCGACATATATATCTAGTAAACTTTGGTTCCATATCCGTGTTTGAGCTTTAGTTGTCGATGTCTTAGGCTGATACAGCTTTCTAGCATAAATGTAGGTTTCGCCATTTGCGAAACAGTCGTATACTCGCTTAGGTTTTGTTAACTTAATTACCTAGAAATCCCGTGCTACCAGCACCTTTCTTGAAAGCAATTTTAAAAACTGTTTCGCTTTCATCAGTCAATCTTTCATGTTAACATCGGATGAGCTTTCTATCATTCATTATAATATCAGTCGATCGTTTCTGCTTTGGAGTAGTTGGCGATGAATGTAAACTAATTATAACTTCGATAAGATGTGAGAGAAACGCGAGTTATATGATAATCGATCGAAACATAGGCCGAAGTAAACCATGACATCCAGTTGTTAGAGCCACGAGATCAATTCACGTTTTATCCGCTGATACGTTTTTCTATAACCTAGCGTGTCACAAAATTGTCTGGTCTTATCGACTTGTTTTAGAGGTTTTTTCTTTTTTTTTTGCTTAGTTATAAGAGTCAATAAAAGTGAATTTTCCACTGACGAGGCAAGATTCGCCTGGTTAATCAGCAAAATATTTTCTGCAGATTTGCTGTTCTTGACTGACATTGTCAACCCAAGAAAAGAGAGAATGAACATGGCGATAGCCAGTAGATGTCAAAGCATTTGGAAATTCAGTACTTTTGCTATATATTTTATGGCCCGAGTGGCTAAAGCAAAACTTCATATACATTTTGCATTACACCTCCTCATCAGACATCTTTTAGGGGTTAAAAAGATCACACTATGAATCGCAGGGAAAGTCAATAACATATCGAGGGTAAAACTTTGCTTCTCAGCTCGTAAACGCAAACCAACGCTTTTCACAATGTTCCAAGGATATATACCATTTATTACTTTGATGACCGGCGGGTACATGATTCAAACGAGTCGTCTGCTATCATCAATACCGCATGCTAATAGACGCGCGACTTTGCATGTTGAGTTTACATTTCCTCTTTCAATGGATATTTTTGCCTGCATTTGAAATGTTTCTTCTAAGCAGCCCCAAGACACGTATTATAGACAAAAAAAATTCATACGGTATATTATAAGATTAAAAACAATATATTTAAATTTTCTGAGAAATGATTGCTTGCATATTAAGCTAACCCGTGTCCGAGAAACTTGACAAAGAAGTGAAAATTACTGGGTAAGTTATTTTGGGTTGAAAACAGCACCTGGTAGCGCCAAACGTGATTGGCCCGCGATCGGATGCCATGGAAACGTCATTTTGAGCGATTTGCTTAGTCACGCGCGCAACGCGACAAGCTAGGGTAACCGCGTTTTTTACGTAGCACGTGGTGCAGTTCTCTCTGAAATGCTCTTAGCAGTGTTATAAATACGAATAAAAATTATAAGATGACATTTCACGGTTACGCTTAACTCAATATTACTCGTTCGCCCGCATGCATACTGAGAAAATAACTAAAAAAATACCAAGAATAACAGCAGGGCGGCCAATTTCCAAGAAATCGATTTGGTAAACATCTGTTTCTCGTGTACACGCACATGCGTGAAGGCATGTTGACGAGCCTATATGTTCTTGAGTATATTTGGACCAGAAATAAACTAAAAAAAAACACATTTTAGGAGGTAGCATCTTTCGGTTCTGTGGAGTATTTTTTTTCCATTTCAAACAGAAAGCAAAATTCTGAGCCGCGGATGAATGACATACTTTCAGTGTAAACTAATCTGCCACGTGGGCTTATATAATTACTGCAATATCATTGATTGGTGGAAGGGCCGCGTCATATTGTTAAAAAAAAATACCTGCTCGTCGCACTGACGTGCATCAGTCTCATCCAGCAAGCTCAGAAACGAAGGTTTTCTTACTAGTTTAGGCAAAAAATATCACTGGTGACTTCCTTACCACAGCCATGATTACCGAAGAACAATTTAGGCAGATCGGTGAGATCGGTGAGATCGATCCTATGGCGGCTTTACTAGGAATGAATGTCACTTTGAGAAGAGAAGTGCATCAGGAGCGAGCAAGAGTGAACGAAGTTGTAGTCAGCCAGCACACTGAAGACATCGAGTCCCTCAAAAAGCAGATCGATGAGAAGAACAAAGAAATCAAAAAACGGCAAAAGCCATGGAAAAACTCGAAGAACAAAACCAAGAGTTAACTGTGGAACTTAAGTCCAGAAACGAAGAGATCAAAGCTCTCAAGGCAAGACTCGGTCGACTCGAAAGCGAGAAGAAGGATTTAGAAGACTAGTTGAGATCCGTTAAAGTTAAAGTTAAAGTTAAAGTTAACCGCATGGAGAAAGACATAAAAGAGTTAGCGCTGCGTCAGAATTGACCAAAAGTAGAATACTTCATTCTTGCTGATACTCGAGTGAAGTGGTCCAGCCTGAGTTCAAAACATGTCGACGTAAAGGGTACCTTTGTCAAAGAGGAGGTTAAAAATACATCTGACCCAGCATTTGCAGTAGAACGAAGGATTATTTCACGGCAGGCCTGTTCAATGTAAAATACTTGGTAGCAGTTCCAACATCATTGTTTAATATAAATGTGCGATAACGAAATTTACGCTATCGACTAGTTTTGGCTACAGCGTTTGGTTCATAAATTCAGTTGAAAATATATGCAGCCGATGTATAATCCGAGTCTCAAAAACTATTTTCTTACCATAAATTCAAAAAGCGTTTACAAGATTCCTAGTAATTTCCTTTATTAATTAAAATTAATTTTTTTCTTTTACCGTTTTTTGTTGAATTTGTTGCGAATCAAAAAAGTAAGATTAAATTCAAAGATAAATGATAATATATCACTTGCATAATATATCACTGTGCTTCCTTGTTCTTAGAAATTGACCTGCTATTTTAACCACACCACATTGACCTCATGGAAATTATGCAAATTATATCCCTGGCGGCAAAACAATTATTTGGAACAAGCTGGAAAGACCATAACTGGGAAAGTGGAGCTATAATTTAAGAAACGCAACCTAGAGCCCGTCAAAGAATGTTACTCTTTAATCTTTCTTTGTATTACCGTAAGAAGTTGATAATTGCAGGAACAGTAAACTGAATTTGGTTATTGGGTTTCTGCCAGAATTCCCTCAAAGAAAAGTCACTCTGCTCAGAGCATCCTGGTTCAGAGGATAGATGTTAAACAGCAGGTTAGCTTTTCGCTCAAAATGATTCAGAGACTCTAGAACTAGATCGCCTTTTCCAAGAAATGTGTTGCGTCATTTTCATAGAACGACGTGATATTTGTCATACGCGACCTTATCCCGAGGCCTACCCCCACAATTCTTTCTGGTCAACTGGTCAGCTAAAGGGAGACAGGTGACTGGGGACGTGAATCTTACTGCTCTAAAAATATTTGCTATTTGCGCATTTTAAAGTATGAGGCGCGGAAATCAATCATACCCTGAGAACAACCATTAAAAGAAAAGAAGGAATGGTATGGAAGACTTCTCAAACTATTAACGTGCAAGAGTTGTTTGCCTCGTAAAAAGGCACTTGGGGGCTAACTAGCAAACGTGTCCTTGTCTCACGCACTGAAGGTTCTATTGTTCATTAGTCTAATGCAAACTGTGATAGAAGATTCTCTGAATAATTACCAATAATAATTAAGTATTGTTGGGCCAACTTTCCACATAACATTTACCATGATTGGTGCGAAATTGGTAACAAACAGGTCATGAATAAAGACGAATAAAGTAAAATTGAAAATCGATTTCGGGGAATTGCATACGAAAACAATCGGAAAATTGACAATAGAACTGTTGGTATGGTGAGGTCAGGTTTTGCTTTCGTTCAGCTGAGTCATCCAACATTTGTAATTCTTTAATGATGACAAAGCATGTTCATAGCGAACACTTCCCATGCAAAGGCAACTGCTTTAAGTTTACTGAATAAAGGAAAGTTAGGTTTTAGCTCAGTAACTTCTTTATAATCGTTCATTGAACATACATCTTGTAACTATCACTTACATGTCAATGCTTTTACTGTCGATGTCCATAATATTCGCTTTGGTTAAAAAATTCTATTTACAAGGCTAAAAAAAGTCAGGGCATCTTCAAAGGAAGCTGATTTACCCTGAAGATGACCTAAGGTCGAAAACGTTCGGTGTTTTTACTTTCTAACGTTTTTGCCTTGTAAATAGAAACATTTTAATGTCAATGTTTTCAAGCATTAAAATTGATGGAAAGCACTTCGACGAATAGTATTTGCTTAGTTAAATCACGAGCTGGAGCGACAGAATCACAATGTTATTGATCTATTCTACGAAAAAAATAACGCCTACTTTTTCCGAGAAATCACACTTCTTTCTGCGCATGTTCCTATTTGAACTATTGATGACGCTTTGATTATAAAGACGTCGATTGGATAAGGTTAGTAAAGGTAAACCCCCTGCGGTGCACATTCGCGGAAAATGATGCTTTGATGATCTCTCTCAGATGTCTGTCCTATTGAAGTAACATCGTATCACTCAGACACTAACGACATCAACATCTTCGTGGCGTATTTTCTCGGAAATCACGTGATGCAAGGTTTTTTTTATTGTGAACATCCATAGTCACATTGTTTGTAAATGCGCCACGTCTAGGCAGGAATATCTAATAAAGGACTGAAGCCTTTGAGTTCTACGCTATCACATGAAGGTTACAGATATTGGTAACTAGGGCAATTCAGTTCCAGCTCGACCAACATGAGCGAAAGTCTAACCGAAGACCAATTGAAAGAGATTCTGCGGCAACAACTAGAACTGGGAATAGCGGAAACGGCCGAAGTAAGAATTGTTCGAGGAGGAGGACCAAATCACGATCAAGGAAGAATAGCCGAATCGTTAAAAGTCCATGAACATGGCGAGAAGATCGAGTCGCTCAATAAGGAGATTCAGAAGAAGGATGGTGAAATCGTCGCCTTACAAAAAGCTTTGCAGGAGCTTCGGGAGAAAAATGACGAGCTTAATAGCGCTCTAAAGTCAAAAGATATCGAAATCGAAAAACTGTCATCGTAAATCGACGAGCTGGAGGAGGAGAAACAAGAATTACAGAGAACGTTAGGATCAGTCGAAGTCGATCTGGACCTTCTCAAGAACGAAGTCAAAAAACTGGGAAAGGCGAAGTCAAGCCAGGAGCAGATCTCGTTAAGACTACAACAAGATTTGGATCGAGTGTCGCGGAATATAGAGACGGTGAAAGGCGATCTCGAAAAGAAAAGAAAGGAAAACGACGATCTGAAGAAGGTACTGAAGGAAATCAAAGACGCACAACATAAAGGGCTTCTTCCACTGATGCTCGGTGCTAGAGGATTGCAGATAAAGCCTCCTCCGCCACACATGCTGCCCGAAACAAGCCTGGAAGCATCGCTACATCTGGGAGAGATGTGTCGTCAACTGCAAGTGAAGTTGTACAAGGCTGTGTTTCCAAACTCATTTGTGAAAAATATAAATTACAAGGTGGATGCCATTCGGCGCCATTTAATGAAGTTTCCAAACAATGAAAAGGCTAAGAAAAAATGGGATGAGATTCAGAAGATTTTCGACTGGAAAGAAACGCACGAAGAGGCACTAAGTCTTCTTCAGGAAACCAGAAACGTCGAAGCCCATCCCGAAATATCAAAGGAATCCCTTCAACGGGCCATAAGCATAACAAGCAAGACCAACGACTTGAGGGGCTGGTTTTCGTTGCAGCTTCTAAACGACCTGATGCATATGTGGGAGACTGAAATACCATAACTTTTAGATTTTGCCCTTCTGGGATGACGATACTAACATATATAATATAAAACGGTGAAATGCAAACGGGCAGCGTTTGCAGTTTAGGAAACTAGAAAAGTTTGTCAGAGGCATCGTGTCGCTGTAATAACCGCGCGTCATTATCCAGACGAAAACAGTCGTCTTGGTAAACACTTCCAGGTTACGTTTTGCTATAGCTATTGGCAAGTGGCAATTGACGATAACAGAGGGATTTACTACCACAATAAATGAAAACAAGGTAGAGAGACGCAGATTACTTACTAGTTCGAAGCACGGCTTAAATCAATCATGTATATATATATATATATATATCTGGCAGTTACACTTTAGAAGTCATAACATGATCTCCTGCTCTAATAACCGTAGAGAACAGTTGCCTGAGTATAGTGTACGAGGCAAATTATGTAACGTTGTCTAGTCAGATTTTCGTTCTGGTCTCTCTAAGTTAAGAGTTGGCAAGAGCAGTTAAGCTGGAAATCAAGCTGGAAATCGATCTTGAACCCTTAGATTATTCAGCGAGTTAACATTCAACCAGACTTGCCTGGTGAACAAGTAAAATATATTTAATTCCTGTGGAACTGCTTTCTGAACAAGGGTTTTCGAATAAAGATTTCTGCGAAAACGTGTCCTATTTCAAGGCAGCATCAAGTCCGTCATTGATAGTCACATGTCGAAACATCTGGAAATTATTTCAGCAATAGTTTTGTCACAGTCCGAAGGCCTGGATGGCTGACTCAAAGCTTTATATCTACACTATTCACCTCTGTGTACCTAGATATATTTGAAGTAATAGTTTCCCTCTACAGAGTTTTATCGGGTTATTTAATTTTTTTGTTAGTCGCCATTTAAAAGAAGAATCAGCGGCAGGCTTATATTGGACCTTGGTTTTTCCGAGAAAACGGCAGACGTGCATTAATTCCCGGTTTCCGAGAAACTTGACCGGTTATTTCAAAATAACTACGCTAAAAGCATCACGTGACAGTGACGCAGGTGTTTTAATTTTGATTGACGCGTCAATGGCGCGAAATAAAACGCTGGTGCCTGAATAACGTTTCTCCAGTATGAAGTGCAGGTTTTTCTTTTACCTTTCTGCCAATGGACCATAAATCCCCTTTAACATGGTCTGGCGATGTTTTACTTTAGTCGCATTTAACATTTAGGCAATGACGAAGAGGGGGATTTAAGCTACAAAATCACCACTCATATCATAACAGCAGGACACCCGTTTCCTAGAAATTGAGTCATAAACATCCGTTTCTAATTTGCGCATGAGCACGTAAGCGAAGGTCTCTGGTCACAAATTAACAGTTTCTCTCCCCCAGATAAATTGTAACGGGTCCATATATTCCAAAGTTAATGATACCGATAGAAAAAAACATTGGGAGGTAAATGTAGCATCTTTTGGTCTCGAAATGTTCGTGTTCTGTTGCCAAGCAAAAGTAAAATTCTGAGTCCTGACTATTTACAATGTAAGTCTTAAATATGTCAAATGGGAGAACTGCAAGATCAGTGATTGGTGGAAGAAAGAGCCGCATCATGTTATCGAAAATGCCAGCTAGTTGTCACGCTCACGCACATCAGTCTCATCCAACAAGCCCAGAAACGAAAGTTTAATCAGTAGTTTAGGCAAAAAAATATCGACGAGGACTTGATTACTGCAGCCATGATCACAGAAGAACAAGTTAGACAGATCGGTGAAGATTTCGATCCAATGGCCGCGGCTTTATTTGGAATGAATATGACTTTGAGAAGAGAAGTACATCAGGACCGCCTAAGAGTGAACGAAGTTGTAGTCAGTCAGCACACTGAAGACATCGAGTCCCTCAAAAAGCAGATCGATGAGAAGAACAAAGAAATGACAGAACTGCAAAGAGCCATGGAAAAACTCGAAGAACAAAACCAAGAGTTAACTGTGGAACTAAAGTCCAGAAACGAGGAGATCAAAGCTCTCAAGGCGAGACTCGGTCGACTCGACAGCGAGAAGAAGGATTTAGAAGACGAGTTGAGATCCGTTAAAGTTAAAGTTAACCGCATGGAGAAAGACATAAAAGAGTTAACCGACGCAAAGATGGTCCAGGAAGAGAAGAACATGGAACTACAAGAAAATTTCGACAAGGTCACTGGTAAATTGGAGAGCCGAAACCAAGTGCTGAGGAAAGAAATGAAGGAGATACGGGAGTCACAACACAAAGAGATACCGCCGCCATCTGCCACCATCCCAAGAGCCGGACGACAAATGCTTACCCCTCCGTTGCCGCGACATTTACAGATAGCCGATCGCGAGTTGCATGCCTCGTTGTCTTTGGGAGAATTGTGCCGTCAATTCCAAAACAAGCTGTACAAGATAATATTTCCAAATTCGTTCACTCCAAACAGAAATTACAAGATAAAGAACATTTTGCGCGATTTGGAAAAACTTCCTCAACCGAAAGAGGAAAAGGAAAGATCAAAGAAGAAGTGGGCCGAGGTGAGCGAGATGTTGAAGTGGGATGAAAGCTATGAAGATGCGATGAAGTCACTTCAAGAAAGCAGAAATCTGGACGCCCATCCCAGTCCGTTGACCGAGGAACTTCTTAACAAAGCGGCAGAAATCATGGATTCTAAAGGTAACCTCAAGGGCTGGCTGTCTTTGAAACGTGTGCATGAGTTGATTTCTATGTGGAAACTGGCACAAGCAATGGACTAAGACTGTCTTATGTACTACTGAACAATTTGTCATTGCTGTATAAGCTTAAAATGTCAGTTTTTCAAAGGAATCGAGTAGTGTGCAACTCGCATTTTAGTTTATAGTTAACTGTCGATGTGACTAAGTCATGTCAGAATATATGTAACACTGGTTAGTGTTGACCACTACGAACCGCGAGTAGGGTCTGCGTGCTTTACTGAATTTGAACGAAGATTTATCGTTAGAATTTACAAATTTAGCACGTAGAGGTTGAGAAAACTAGTTGAACTTTGAGCCGCTTAAATGTGGTACAACACTAATTATTAAGAGTTGAAGAAACGGTCCCTCAGTTTGTTCGGGAAACGATACTAGAGTTTATATTCCTACTCAGTGTACTTATTGAAAACATTATTGAAGTCGGAGCTTGTCATTCATACCTTTTTATTGGGTGCATAAAAGCTTTGTCAGATCTTGAAAAGCTGTACCATGAGTAAATTTGTTAGTGCCTGTCGTTGTGACCACAGTTTCACGACACAAAGTTACACCACGCCACGCTTAAGATGGTAGTACAATGATCATCACATGTCGGCGCCTATCCGCTTTTTATAATGTTGAGGAGCAATAACAGTGCTATTTCGCTCATTTCTAGATCCATCTTATTTCGATATTTCTCTCACATTGGGAAAACCGACGAATTGCATTAACGCATCGAAAAATACTAATGGAGTAAATTCAGTGAAATGGGAGGATCATGGATCACTTCTTTTGGATCTTCGCTTCGCATCATCTGGCTATCGTGGGTCAAACACATTATACTCGTTCGTTTCGTTTGCAATTTCTTATCATTTTACAACCAAGAGATCCTTTCTATACATTGATATCAACGGGTAAAGTCGAACATTTCAGTGTGACATTGGATTTGTCGCCGCGAATGCCGATGACTCATCGGCATAAGTATTGAATACTAAACTGACCTTCAGTTGATATTTTCCATCAAATTCCTTTTACAAGGAAACTAAACCATTCTCGCATAATGTGAAAAAGTTCCAGTTGGTCACTAGGTGGTATATATGTTGTTTAATATGGCCACGAACTATTTTTGCACAAGTACTTGTAAATTCCTTTTTACCGTAAAAGGCCGTATAAATAAATTTAGCTCTCATCAAATTCAACGAAGGCACTGAGTTTCTGAGAAATTGAACTCATATTGCATAACAATAAAGGTCACTCTTCGTCGTTAAAATGACCGCTACATAAACAGCAAGGATCACAATCATAAAATACAGGCCACGAAGTGCTCGGAAAAATAAACGCATCGATTTGTCAAAGCTTCGTCACGTTACATTGAGCGACGAGCGAAAGGCAAAAAGTATATACGACTTCTTGGTCGCAGTTGCCTAATGTGAATCAGTCCTGTATTATGGTACCTTACTTAGACAAAATTACATAACATGTCTGAACCAAGACATACTTCTTTAATGGCCGTTGTACAAGAATAACGCATTCCGTCGAAAGTACGCGAAAATGTCTGACTGTCGGGAATTTAGTCAATCTAAGAACACAACCGGGAAAGTGGAGTTACCATTACGCTGTAAGGAAACGCAACCTGTAGGCCGTCAAAGAGTATTACTGTTTAATCGTTTTTCGTATTACCGTAAGAAGTTGATAAATTGCAGGAACAGTAAACTGAATTTGGTTATTGGGTTTCTCGGAATTCCCTCAAAGAAAAGTCACTACTCAGAGCCTCCTGGTTCAGAGGATGGATGATAAACAGCTGGTCAGCTTTTCGCCCAAAATTATTCCGAGACTCTAGAATTAGATCGCCTTTTCCGAGAATTGAACAAAATGAACAAAGCAAAATCGAAAATCGATTTCGGGGAATTGCATACGAAAATCAATCTGAAAATAGACAATAACACTATTGGTGAAATGAGGTCAGGTTTGAATTTGTTCACCTGAGTCATCCAACATTTGTAATTTCAGTAATGATGACAAAGTAAAATGCATCATGTACATAGTGAACACTTCCCATGCAAAGGCAACTACTTTAAGTTTACTGAATAAAGGAAATTTAGGTGTTAGCTCAATACCTTCTTTATAATCGTTCCTAGAGCATACATGTACTGACTAACTATGACTTACATGTCAATGCTTTTACTGTCGATGCTTTCAAACATTACGAGAGAGAGACAGAATCACAATGCTATTGCACTATTCTATTCTATAAACAAACGCGTACTTATTCCGAGAAATCACTCTTCTTTCTGCGCATGCTCATATATGACCTTATTAACCCGACAGCTATCGATGACGCTCTGATTGGGCGTTGATTGGATAAGTTTACTAAAAGTTAAGGCCCTTTGTGGTGCAAATTCTCGGAAAACGTTGCATCGGTGAGCTCTCTGGGATATCACACGCCACGTCCTATTGAAGTAACATCTGTCGACCAAAGAATTTGCATCGTATCACTCAGACACAAACGACATCAACGTCTTCGATCGAACATTTCAATTTACGTTGCCGTCAGTAAGAAGACGAAGAAAATGGGTGAAGATCATTACAAACAGTTCGAACCGCCACAGCGATATTTGGCGTAGTACAGGAAGCTCAGCCATTCGAGCGCGAACGGATCACCGAACTTATGGTCGGTCAAAACAGCGAAGAAATCGAGTCTCTAAAGGAAAAGATCGACGAGAAGAACGAAGAGATATCGCGCTTAAATAAAGCCATGAAAGTTCTAGAGGATAAGAACAAAAAACTGGATGTCGCTTTGAAAACAAGGATCGAGGAAATTACCAAGCTTAAGACCAGGATTGGTAAATTGGAAACTGAGAAGAAAGGCTTGGAGGACAAGTTAAGAAATGTCGAAGGGAAGCTGGATCGCGTGGAAAAGGAAGTTGAGGAGCTCGAGAAAGCAAACCAAGTTCACGACGAAGAAAACGTACATCTAAGAGAGCATTTGGAGAGCTGTCTGGTGATATGGAAAGTGTCAAAAATGATCTGGTTCTAGCCAGAACTGAAAACCAAAATTTGAAGAGGGAGGTTAAAGATTTGCAAGATAATCAACAAAAGCTCTTCCCATTAACACTGGGTACTAAAGAAGGAAGGCAAATGCTGGCATCTCCACCGTCTGTCTCCCCTGAACTGCAAGCATCTTTGCGACTCGGGGAACTAAGCCGTCAACTACAAGCCAAGATGTACGCGTATGTTCTGCCACAGTCGTTCACTCCGATCGGTAATTATAAGGTGAAAACCATTCGTAGCGACGTGGAAAAGCTTCCCAAGACTGAGGAAGAGAAGGACAAAGCAAGACAGAAGTGGGCTGAACTCCAGAGTAATCTCAACTGGAAGGAGATGTACGAGGAAGCGATGAAACAACTCCAGCAAAACAGGAATGCTGATGCCCACCCCAAAATAACATCGCAACTACTGCACGAGGCAGTGGAAGTCATGGATGCAAAAGGAAACCTGAAAGGTTGGCTCTCTCGGGAATGCGTTACTGTATTAATCACCATGTGGGAACAACTTAGTCGCTGCAATTAGGTCCTTCTACGGACCTAACTGTCAATATATTTTAGCTACATCTTGCTGCTCAATAGGGTTTTCATTGTAAATTCTACAGGGGTGAGAGTGTTATTTGATAATTTGCACTTTTTTATCACTTGAGTTTGAACAAGGAATGATTAGATTTTCTTCTTTAGCAGTTTACAAAGTATTTTCCGCGCAGTTTGGCGCGAGTAGCCGGTTGACCACAGTGTTCGGAAAACTAGCTTCTTACTGCTCTCTGGAAACAACACTGGAGAACAAAAGCTCGTAGAGTCGGAATCAATACATGCGCTTAGTTGCCACATATGTGCTGCTTTCTATTCATTTCGTGGTCTCCTTTATTACCTTTTTAAAATGAAAGAAATATTGTACTTTCGACTGATTTAATGGACGGTGCTCAGTTACAATAGCTTTGTGTCTCGTCAGTTGGCCAGCGAAGAAATAGTCCACACCTGAGACAAACATAAACTTCGGTAGGTCATGGAGACCAACAAACAATAAACACATTGGATGATTTTCTCATTGAAGCACGGTTGCCATCCATGTTAAGCGACTAATGACTGACTGCCTTATATCTTTTGCCTTAACATGCTCTGTTGCAGTTTATAACGACTTGTAACCAACAGCACACGGTTTACTGTGTTAACAGAATGGCGATCAAGTTTCACAGCACAACACAAATTGCTAGTCCTTCGCCAAGTCCGCCAACATAACCCGGTATTCGCCAAGCAAAGATAAGTGTGAAGACCATAAACGGAAGCCTTTCACCTAAAAATCTACACACACACACAAAGTGTTTTTCGAACGGCTCGACGTGCCGTATTTATTGAGTAATGGAGTCTTTTTGAAGGATTAAACCTTAACTATGTTATATTGCTGATGCAATACAGGAACACATGGTCCCAACTGCGTTGCCATTTTGTTGGTGTAGTATTTTAATGCGTAGGTGAAAGTTTTCGTTTTTTAGCACCGAACGAGTTTCGACTCACTCCATCATAACAGTAATATATAAGTGCTTGGTGTTTCAACAATCAAGTGCACGACAACCCTTTTCCTAGAAATCGAGCAACAAGTCACCCGGGGCGGTTTTCTAAGAAATTCATTGTGGCGAAGGTCAAATTTTAATAATCCAAAACGATTCGCGCCGATAAAACAGTACCTTTCACTCATTCAATGCATACAGTGGATTCATTAGATTTTGTCTAATATATCCAAGTGATTTTAGGTTGGTTAGTAAGAGAATGGCTACGTCTTCACGGATGTTGACGGTTACTGGTCAAGAATGGTGTGATGTGGGCTGCATGGGATTCGCTTGGCAATGAACACACAAGAAGCCAGGTAAATATTTTCCTATAATGCACATGTATTACTATAGTATTATAATCGAGCCTTTTCTTGAGAAAGAAGTGTGAAGGCGTTTACGTCAGAACGTGGATAAATACGCAAACCAGTAGGTAACACCTAAGGTAACAAAGTTACGATACGATATGATGTTGGTAAACTAACAACTCTTGACTTGTTTGAGACAAAACGAATCGCAAATAACCTTGCTTTAACACTTATTTTTATATTCCAGGGGTTATTTCTTAGGACGCGTCAGCCATGCTCCCAGAGTACCAAACAATTTGTTTACAAAGGCGGCCAAAAGGTATTTAATTATTAAAAAACGGTCATCTCAAGCAATCAGCCCACAACAGACAAGTCTTTCGAACAGTGAACGGTCGTGTTCCAGTCCCGTACAACGGTCATCAGTGGATAATCGGTTGACGGCCATATTTAGGCCTTATTGCGGCGGTGTTCGCTTTTAAAACACGTTCATGTGTACCGAGAAAACAAAATGTCTGTCTTTTTGGTTGACTAAGATAGGAATTATGAAGCACTTATTTTTACAATCAACAGATGGTGCTATTTCAGAAATTACCATCACTGTGCTTGAAGAATGGCCACGGTCATGGTGTGTTAAATGAGCGGTTGATGTCGGATCCATTTCTTGCCCTAGCCTAGCGGTTTGGCCAGTATCGGATGTTGTATTGCAAGCGAAACGAAAAACAAGCTGAAATTTGGCGATTCGGGGAAATAGGGATTTTCACTTTCAGAATATACCTGCAAGGGGTCTTTGTTACCACATGCATGTCATGTGAAGCCTCCCAACCTTAAACGAGCCAAAAGTGAATTTCAATTCTATTTCTAGGACTCTACGAGACACAGTCTGGAACAGAGCGTGGTTAAATGAGGCTTCGTAAAAAAAAAAACCAACAGGAAAACAACGCGCCCAATTCCTAGAAATGCTATTCACAAATTCCTACATGTACGCGTGTGAATCACGCGGTTTCCTCCGTCAGTTGATTGGTCAACGCCTTCCGCACCACTGAGCCCTTTTTAGTGATTTCGATTGGCAACGTGCTTTATCTATCCACAGAATACCACGCACACTTAGTTCTGGGTCACAAGAAGTGGAATCTTGCTCTGGGCTTGTCTACGTTCCGACTCAATAAACACTATCGACTGTCGCCTTTAGTTGTCAGGAGCTATCACGCGTGGTGACTCATCTTTCAAGTTCTTCTTTCACAATCCATCTCAACGTTCCCCAATCTTAACCATCCTTCTTCCTTTTTGTTTTTTTAATACCTTATGACTGGTTTTCGTTCTGAGTAAACTACTATTTTACGGTTTCCTTTTTTTTTCCCTTTTCTGTAATTTAACGGTCATCTTATATATCTATACGTCAGTTGGAAAGCACATAGAATGGAATATATATACTCGAGCTTCAGATGTCATTCAATTCTGGAGCAACCGTTTGTTTGCCTATTTCTGCAGTCAGATTTTTGTATTTAAGGATTGGGATTAGAAACTGAAACAGCAAGATTTTGGGCTTCAGATTCCACCCGCCGGCCCCTCCCAGACAGATGCCACCGAAACCTAACAGCATCTCAGAAATACAATTTTACCCATTACTATTTGTACTTGGCATACGATTAGTCTTTTCCCCATTTACACAGCCAATGCATTTCTTGAATAAAGGGGGCAAGTTTCTAAAGAAACTGTGGTGCTGCGTCGGTGGGAGTATTACAAGATAATTTGGTTTTATCAACTGGGTTGATAATGTGAATTGTCCACCGTAAAGAGATTCGGAAGCTGACGTTTCGAGCGTTAGCCCTTCGTCGGAGCGAATCGATTCGCTCCGACGAAGGGCTAACGCTCGAAACGTCAGCTTACGAATCTCTTTACGGTGGACAATTTACATTATCAATGCATTTCTTGCCCTGTTTCCCCATTATCAAAATAATTGGCAACAATTATTTTCATTATTACGAAAATGCTACTGCTTCAAAAAAGTACTTTGGCTCCGTCATGTAACATTATCAAATAGGTTGCATTCTTTCAGTTTGCTTTACGTCCGCAATCCAATAATGGAAAGATTCCGTCAAAATAAAAACATGATAAGAACGAAACAAAGGGGTGCATCACTAGACGAAATCTCGAAAAACAGTTAACGTTTGTAAGTAAATATATTTATTTTTTCAAGAAAATGTTTCGCACCATGTGTTCTTTATTTTGTGAAACAAGGGTCACACGAGCCGCGTTTAAGTGCAGCAGTCGTATTACATGTATGTTAGGTTATACAGAGACTTTAGTTAACGTTTTAACCAGGGGAGCTTTGTACTTGTAACAAAAATGGAAAACACATTTAAAGTAATCGAGAGCTCCGTTGTCTAATTCTATTATCACCTGACCCTATTGTTAACTGATAGTCCCTTTTCTACAACGTACACCTGAGAACACCGAACATGAGCATTCAGCTATATCGAACGACAATCTTTGACTTGTCTCTTTTGCATGTAGGCTTTCTTATGGAGCACTGGGTTGCTTCAATTTTCTAATAAACTTGAGCGGCGGAAATCGTAGCCTGTTCCAGGATCTCGAATGATTGGGTGCGTGCAAAGGAAAAAAAAAACATTTTCGCCTTATTCTCCTCTCGCGTTTTCCTTCGCTCTCTCCCAACCAACCGAGAACTTGGAACAAAACGCGGAAATCGAGCCCTTTTCGATCGCCAAACAAGCCGCGCGCGTTCTCCCGAGAGCTTACTCAAGAGATCTTCCTCCACAGATTGAGCCCGGCTTACGCCAATCAGAGATTGTTTTCGACCCAAAACTCACACGGGAAGCTTTGCAAGGGCGCGTGGTCACTTGTCCAGAATGAATTCATATAGATGCGTTATACAACGTTACTCCATTATAACTCTTCTCTATGGTTTTCTCTCCTTCCCCCCCCCCCCCCCCCTCTGTGTGTTTTGATCTCACTTTATACATTGTATGACCATCTTGTATGAAAATTCCCAGCAAAATCAATATCGTCCAAGATGCGTTCCAAGTGCTTGAAATAATCGATGCAAGAGGGGCGTATTAGACTTGAAAGAGGGATGGCTGTAAAGATTATTGGACATTCCAAGAACAGAATTCCTTTCCTTTTCCCAATCTCACGTGAGATTGGTAAGAGAACAAACAGTTGTGCTACCACCAGCGAAAATGCGCGTACGCTCTGTTGTCCTCCGCTCTTTTGTGAAGTTCCTGCTTCTTTTTTATAACGGTACCCTGAATAAGTTAGAAAAATAAATACCAATTAGATACCTCGTTACGGTGACCCTTAAAGGACCCTAGTCAGCCTCCGCCATTCTCGATGCCATCGAAATTGCTGATATTGCATGGTGAAGCGAAATCTTCTATTGGTTTGCTGTAAGTTCTGTTCCTGAAAGTGTGTTTAATTAGCTTAAGTGTTTTCACAGTGATTTCCTTCGTTTCGACATACTCGGAATAAAACATGACAGCCAAAGTCTTGCATGTAAACAAAAACAAATGTGTGGCTGACTAGAGCCCTTTAATTCCCTTCATACAGGAGTCTACGTTTTCCACATTAATCTTTTTTTTTTGTTTTTCCTTTTTCTTTGAGATTCAAAGAGAAGGTCCAACAAGCTGATGCAAATTCCAGTGAACTATTACGGGTGGCAGTTTAGACAAAATTGCAATCTTTTCAGACACTAATGCTTTTTTCTGTCATTTATTTAGCAATACGCAATCTGAAAAAAATAGCCGCAGGTTGTACAACTCGGTTGGGATGATAAAGGTAATGATGCACTACTAAAGGGGGAGGAGAAAAGTTTTTTTGTATCGAATTAACGTTTATGATATGAAGTGGAGAGAATAAAAAAAAGTAAAAAAAAAGAAACAACAACCAGCAGATAGAATAACAGAACGGGCTAGAAATAAACGAAATTTAAAACGTAAGCTTGCGATAACACATAACAGTCACCTCAGTGATTTCCACGATGCAATTTATCGCCTGCTCTGCTCTGTTTTGCTTTGTACCAATCAAACACAATACAAAGCAGACTTTTACACATCTGTCGGGGAGTTTTGATATCAACTTTAAAAACATGAATAATAGCCAATGTGTATATATTAATATACTCTAGATACTATTGTAATATTTCGCCACGGAGTCGGGAAGTTTGTATCACAATGTAGCTAGTGCAGCAGTAAACATTAAGTATCGATAACTCCTCTTTTGACTCTAAGGGCTGATAAGTACAGTTTATAACCCATCAATTTCTTGATATATTATGTAAAACTCCAAGCGGCACAGTGGGGTTAGCTGGTACAGTTCTCCTAAAGAGAGCTACATCTAGGACGAAACTTCATGTACAATTATGCCTTAGAATAAAGGATCTATGAAAAATAAAAGAATGTGGAATATTGGATGAAACATTTTCTTCACATCATTGTACTTATTTTTCTTAAGGATGATGAGCTGACCAAACTGATAAATCAACATAGGTTTGGACATTGAATGTATTTTTTATTAATAAAAAAATAAAAAAATAAAATTGGCAAAGGAAACATGCCGGAGTAATACGTCTGGATTCACTTGGGCCTCTGATTTAAATTTGTTACCCCTACCTGCGTTTTACACTAATTTCGTACGGTTATTAAACTGGAGAAAACACAATTTATAACTACAATGTTGCCAGAATGACCATATGAGTCCACGCACCCATTCATTACGGACCTATAACTTTTAATTCCTGCCACCTATTACTCATTGACCAAGCAAGTGGCTATCTTACCTCACTGTTGTAAGCATCAATTAACTCCTTGGCCGCTCGGACACAAAATCCGACATGAAATCGAGAAATTTAAGATTTTAGTGGACAAAAACCTTGTACCAGAATAATTTTAAATAAATTACAGTCCTCTTTGCACTTTCTAAAAGCTAAAGATATAGTGACAACTCCGAAATCAATTTCCCAATGGAAACTTGAGAATGTAAACGCCAAAGTTCAGAGAGATTGTGCAAAATTTCATCATCACTTTCATTTCACTAGTAATTTGAAGCGGTAATTTGAAGCAAAATCTGTTTTCGACATTTCGAGTTGTTAGAAATAAATATGTTATTTGCCGTCCGGGAGGTCCGTATTGGGAAAAACTGTGTCCGAGGTCTTGAGTACGGCCCGATCGAGGCCGCAGGCCGAGGGCCGTACTCAAGACCAAGGGCACAAGTTTTTCCCAATAAGGACCGACCAACGACGGCAACTAACGTGTTAATTTTTTTCTTCGGGACTGCTTTAAAAGCAACTTTTGTGTTGAATTTTTTATTAAAGAAATTCAGCTCAAATAAGCGCGCGCATTCACGAAAAATCAAAAATGTCTTTTTTTGCTGACTTTCGTTATCGGAATCTACAATTGTTTGACTCTGTCCAAAAAGTTTACATTTTACATTGTTTACAACACTTTTACGCTGTTACAAAAAGCTTGAAAAGTTTCTTCAGTTGGAAATTTCGGCGCGTAACTCGGCGTCCGATTTGGAAAATACGGACCGCTGGAGCGCGCGCAATTAGCCAATAAGATTGAAGGATTCAGGATTCCGGACCGCTGAGAAGATGGAGAAAAAAAATAATTTCTTTTATGAGAAGTTTTGACTAGATAACTCATTCATAATTCATCAAGTTAAAACAAAGCGGAGAATCACAAGCGTGAAGGAGGTTTAGATACCCGGTCTTAATTAGCATAGATTTTGACGATTTTACTTCGCCGTTTACTCCTTAGGTTTTGTTTCGATTGAGAAGATATATGGAACACTAGAAACAGTGTTTCATTGGCTATCCAAGCACTGTCACTCGTGTTTGATATATTACTAATCGATGTTGCTATGGCAGCTACATTTCGTAAACGAAAACAGGACGAAAATTGATCTGAATTTCGAACTCTCGTTTTTTGCAATAGATTGTATATTTTTTGGACAAAATGATAAGGATCCCTTTATTAGTTTTACTTACTTGTGCATGGAAGTTAACTTTGGCTGATAGAAGATAGAAATCGTGCTGTCATTACCAGGTCACGAAAAGTCTTCGTTTTCTCAAAGTTATCCGTATCAAGATGGTTCTTAACGCTAAATACTAGCTCGAAATCACGACGACTGAACAAAGTGTTAAGCAAAGCTACAGAAAATGAGGTCTCCAGGATGACATCGATTGCGATATGTTTCGCTTTACTCTATCTATCTATCTTACTTGAGACTTGATCTGCATCCGCAAGCCTCAGGCTGGTAATGTAAAGAAATATTATGCTCACCTCAATATTCCGTTAGATAAAATAAGAGGTGACTCCAAACAATATTAGTATAAAGTGATGGGATTGTGAATGTAGGAGGACCAATTCCCATGATCAGACATCCCGGGGTCATCTAACGAGTTTATGCATTTTGGTAACGTTTGGCAAAATCTTACTTCAATTCCTTGCCATGTTAACGAGAAAACAGTAAACAGTAAATAGGCCTCTATCTTGGCTGTTTTCTAAAGCGTGCATTTTAAAAATAGCAAAAAAGAAAGTCCAGGTGTTTTCTAAAGCGTGCATTTTAAAAATAGCGAAGGAAAAAAGCCCAGGCCTATAAAGAAGAAACCTTTATGAAGACTTTGAGTTGTTCAAACTTTTGTTGCAGACGGGTATCTACTACCTTAACCTGATATTAGATGATTAATTATTGGCATGTGATATGCTTTTGTTATTGGTTAGTCAGTTAATCAGTTATTTAGGTAGGTAGGTGGATAGTTACTTAGTTAGTAAGTTCTTATTATTCTTAGGTTTTATTTTTACGGCTTAGTTTCATAAGTTGTTATATTTTACTCATGTTTTAAAATCATTGTAAAGCGCTATTGGATGGCGATATAAATACCGGAATTTATTCCCATCTCGTCAAAACTGACTTAACGTTTACCGGCAAAATCTACGTTAATTAATACCGGGTATCCAAACCTCCTTCACGGTTTTGATTTTCTTTGTTTTAACTTGATGAATTATTAATGAGTTTGAGAAGTGTAAATAAAATGTTCCTTAAATTAGCGATGCATTATTTACTCTCTACCCTTCCTCTTCTAATCACACCATTTTTCTTGTCATTTAGTTCCACAGGATACCACAGTGTAATAGGTTCTTATTTTCTCTTTGTTAACTTACGTGGTGAAAAAAAGTTATAGTTGAAAATGGCAGAATAGAAAACTTGAGGAAAGGAAAAAAATGGAATCTAGGTACATAACTTGTTTTCCATAAAGCGTCTCGAAAAAGGAAAATTTCAAAGATTAAAGCTGTCTGATCTTCTTTGAACTGATGGTGTTGATTCAATGAATTGCTTGTTAATTAAAGCATCTGCCAAGTAGATTATAAGTAATGCCAATGGACTTTTCATGAATACATACATGCACGCATACATACACACGTTTGTTTCACGTCCCCTTGGGGGAAACATATAACAAAATGAAAGGATATGGAATGAGAAAAAACACAATTAAATTAATTCTATGTAGCTAAAAATTAAAATTCAGAAATTCAGATGAAATAGAAGCTTTCAAAATATCATCCTGGATCAAAATATCATCCAAGATCAAAATGATAAAAATACGAGGCGCCCGAATCTTCATTTTACCGAGGAAATTCGAGAGCTTATGAGAACAAGAGATAATTGGAAGGAAATGGCTAAGAAAAGCACAGATCCAAAGCATCATTCTCGAGACTGAGGTTCTTAGGCCCGGGATCAAACGCCGTACTTCACATGAGCCGAACCCAATTCAAACAATTAGGCTCATGTGAAGTTCGGCGTTTGACCCAATTAAGTTCGACTGATTTTATTTGGAGCGGCTGAGGCATTCTTCACGCCTGGCCAGCCGTGAATAACGCCTGAAGATCGACTTCGAGTCAAACGCCGATCTCCACATGAGCCGAACCAAATGCATAGTCAAAGGTCTAACAGTTTACCTTGAAAAAACACTGACCAAGAACATCGCTTTTTGTATTTTTTTGTTGTTTTTTTTGGTGTAGCAGTTCGGTTGGACTGCATTAAGTTCGACGTTTGACTCAAACAGGCGTTCTTTTAATTATTTGAGTCGACCCAAACTCTCATTAGGTTCGGCTCATGTGAAGTACGGCGTTTGACCCGGGCCTTAATGTCAGTGTCAAAGCTATCATGTGTGTAAGAATGCTCGAAATGGCTAATCATCAGTGAATAACTTCGTGTGGATCGAGTCAGACTCACGTGAGCGATGGTTTTCGTTTTTTATGAACAGCATTTCATATATTACGCAGTCGAGTTGATTCCTGCACTTTTATTATTTAAAATGGGTTTCTAATTATACTAGAGGTATCATGTTAAGCAATATTCATTCAAATTTGACTTTTTTTAAGTTTAATTAATTCAAGTAACTTGAATCTTCCATGAAAACGAAGTTCTTGACGGTTCTGCCCAGCTTTGGCCAAGATGTTCGATTTACATGAAGCTGTTTTGGTTCACTATATAATAACATTTTGCACCATGTGTTTTAAAGACTTTTAGCACTACTGATTTGAAGTGCGATCATCTGAACGATGAACACCTGGCACTGTCCTCGATTCTCTATTTCACCTGGTACCTAGTAATGTATGTTTTTGTGGTAGCTATAGAACGAGGACTCTTCAATTAATGTAAGGGTTTAGTATTTTTGGAGCGCAAAAAAGCTTCTTTTCGTTATTTTTAAATATCCATTTTACCTCAAGGAATGTACAAAAAATGTAAGATGTTCATATTTCAAATTTTCATACTGAAATATTATTTTGTGGACGATTTTCTTTATAATCAAAATCCAAGATGTAGTTTATTGGTGTGTTTGTCCACATAATGCTGATTAATTATGGAAACTAAACTAAATTTAATTACAGCTTTATCTAAGAAAGCAGACCTCGTATCTATATTCACAAACGAAAAAAACGAAAAAAATGATTCCGGCACCGAGTTGTGAACGATCTATTCTTGTGGAGTCCTAAAGTTGCAAACCTCTCAGCACTGAGCTGTCACAGTAATATTAACATTCAATTTACACTGCGTACTACCGTGAGCATGAATTTTTTGTTCGATATGAAAGCAAGTGATCGATTGATGTTTTTCGCATTTTACATTCAAAGATATATTATTTCGCGGTTTGTTTTAAGTGACTCTATTGCTACACGTATGTGATCGCTACCTTTGCAGCAAAAAGGAAGATGCTCTACCATCACTGATCATTGATCGTTGATCGTTGATCAAATTGGGTAAAAGGGAAATACTCTCCCGCGGTCCTATCGATTGTGAAATTAACCACAACACTCTTTCGTAAAAAACTGCATCTCGTAATGGACATTAATTGCCAGCTTACCTCCCAATCCACAGAAAAATGTTCATGTCTTGAGGCGTTTAAAGGCAGACGTTATATCGTGTTCAATACGTGCAAATTCGATATGCCCGCGAACATTCCAGTTAAGCATGACAAACACAGTTGCTACCAAAAGGGTTATTTGTTGTAAATACATACTAGAGGTCTTTGGTCTCAGACCACCAATGTTATCACGCCATTAGCTTTAAATTGACGACAAAAAATAGGCAAAGAGCAATAGGAAAAACTTGACAGAAATTATTTTTGTAAAGCATTCACAGCATATGACGATCACAAAGAATTTTAAAGTCCTCGATTTTCTTTTTCCCATTTCCCTAAACTCACTCTGTTTGTCCCCAAAATTTTGCATAAACTATTGTTGTGAAATTCATTACCTGACGAGGGAATCGAAAACCGATATCGCACGAATCGCGAAGCGATGAATGCGATATCGGTTTTCAAGTGGAATTCACGAGTCAGGTGATGAATTTTCCTTGAATCGCATAATTGAATAAAATGACATCGTAGAAAAACTTTTTTGCAGTTGTTGTGTTACAATTTGACGACAGTTGTTACGAAGATGCGAAACAATATCACTTAGCCTCGTTTTCAACTTGCAATTCCACGCTAAATGCCTCGCTTCGTAAACCAATCAGAATGCAAGATTTTATTCAATTATGCGATTCTATTGGGAATATGCGGACCTCCCAAGAGCATTCAAAAGAAAACTTTATGGAAAATTTGGGGGGCAAACTGAGTGAATTATATGCAATTGGAAAAGGGGGAATGGAAGTTATACGAAACGGCATCGTTCTACACATTGGGTTAAAGGCGAGACAATGAATTATCTAAAGAAGAGGAAGAGAAAAAATTATCTCCAAAGCATCCCGTAGGAAAATATTTCCGAAGAAAGTCGGAGACTGCCAATGACCATCTGAGATATTTCGAAGGCGATCGCAAATCGAAGTCACTTTACTTCAAAGGCCTCAGTTTTCCACTTTCTGCGTACGCGCGGTAATTTGAGTTTTGAACTGACCGTCTAATTTTCAGTTCAGGGCTTTGGTGAATAAAAGCTATAGTAGTTGCAGTAATCAACTTAAAAATTTTTTTGCATCTGTCCTCTTATTGATAATAAATTGAATACAGCACCATTTAACAGAAAACGAAGTTACGAACCTCTCAACCCTGAAAGCTAGGCGTCTTAAAAAAATTGCCACATTTTAGTGTTTGCTTTACCTGACTCTATTCCCACAATCGCTGTAAAACAACAGTTATGTTCTGCGATCGTTGCGATCATATGGAAACCACTCTCTAGCGATTGCAGTAACTTGATCGTTCTCGAAGATTGCTGAGATCAAGCGATCATATAGAAATCGGTGTTCGAAAGGATCTCTCAACTTTTTTGTAGCGATTATAACGATCACATAGAAACCAATCTTTAGTTTCTTCTCGACAAGCTATCCATTGGATTTATCGACTGATTTTTCATCTGTTCCTTTGTCCGTTCCGATATTTCATTAGTTTCATCATATTACACCCAATTCGACTCTCCGAACGAATAATGTTTTTGGAACTAGGTGAGAAATCAATTTCTAATGTTAATATTGCAGGTTATAATTTCTACCATACTGACTCACCAATAAACGCAGTGGGGCTGCTTTATACATAACCAGCAATCTTAACGCTATACCTAGACCGGATATCAAATTTAATATGAATCTAGTGGAATCCTGCTGGGCAGAAATTGATGCTGGTAAGGACAAAAGGAAATTCATTATAGGCTGTATATATAAGCATGCTACTTGTAACTTAGAACCATTTCGTAACCAATTAAACAATGTAATCAAATCACTTAATCCCAATAGACACGAAATTTACATATTTGGTGATATCAATATAGATTTTTTAAAATGTAATGACCATTCCCAAACTGAGTTGTTCTTAGATATGCTTTTTGCTAATAACATCCAGCCAATTATTCACAAAACCTACAAGAGTTACTGATCATACAGCAATATTCATTGATCACATTTATACAAATTCTGTGCTAACTCTTACAGCAGGTATTCTGACAATTGATGTAACTGATCACTTTCCAATCATCTTGATAGTTAAAGCCCAGTCCTCACGGAATAATAATAATAATAATAATAATAATAATAATAATAATAATAATAATAATAAAACAAACACGCGCCTATCAAGCTAGCTAGCCGGGCTAACCAAAAACTACTGAATAAGCCATGGCTTACTAAGGTGATCCTAAAGTCAGTAAAAAAGAAACAGAAAATGTACCGTTCATATTTCCTAAGCAAAGACGCACAAAAAAATAGTGAATACAAACGTTATACAAAGAGTAAAAACAAGAAAGAGTACTATACCATGCAATTCTCAAAGTACCAGGATAACCTGAAACAAACATGGAAACTTATTGGCTCCCTGGTTAAAAGGAAAACCCAAGGTCAAATCTCCCTTTCAAGAATCATTCACAATAATATGACTTTTACAAATCAAAAGGACATTGCTGAACTATTCAATCGTTTTTTTGTGAACATTGGGCCCACTTTAGCAAAGAAAATCAAAACTGATCATACAGACCCAACCCAATATATAAAATCTACACCAGCAAACAGCTTTTTCCTTGTCCCAGTAACACAAGCAGGGCTTACAGACAATAAAGCATCCCTTCATGTTCCTAACAAGCTTATTAAACTTGCAAATGGACCACTCGAGTCTATGCCGTTCACCAGAATCTGGGGACGTTTCTGCAGTTTTTAAAATATCAAAAGTAACACCTATATTCAAATCTGGCTGTATGTCTGGGTTAGGGAATCATAGGCCAATAACTGTAATTTCTTCCTTTAGTAAAGTACTAGAAAGGCTAGTATATAATCAACTTATGTCATTCTTAGAGAAAGAGTGTCTACTTTTTAATTTTGAGTCTGGTTTTCGAAAGGGATACTCCACTGAATATAGAAACCCTGGAGAATCTAAAAACAGTTATTGAAGACCAAAAAGTAACATGTGGTATCTTTCTAGACTTTGACACAATTAACCACAATGTTCTATTCGGAAAACTACATAAGTATGGAATCCAAGGACTCCCCCATGCATGGTCTTCAAGCTATATAACTAATCGTAAGCAATATTTTAAAGTTGGCAATGCTGAGTCTAGCCTGAAAACTTTTGCATGTGGCGTGCCTCAAGGCTCCACAGTAGGACCACTGTTTTTACTGTATATTAACCCTTAACGTCCTAACGACGCCTATAGGCGTCTATAATTGGTCATGCTCTTTGTACCACTTGTGACGTCATCAATTTAACGCCACCAGATATTCTTGATAAGCAGATTATAGAGCTAGGATAGGTCTATCCGCACAACTGTCCGTTTTGGATATCGACCGCTTTCCGACGGAGCAATTGGAAGAAAACGTGATGAGTTTTTGGGGCAAAAATGGTGACAAAAAGGTCCATTATACCTACAATGGATCAAGAACCCATTTCCAAGGTTTACCCATTATAAATACCCAACTTTTTACGGGCGACAGAAAGGATATGAGTAGTAGAAGATAACGAGAATAAAAGGGCAAAGAGAAAGGAAAGGAGAAGGGCAAGAGGAACAAATCGGAAAGGGCCAGCAAAAAAAAAGTCCAAATATGCGCATGCACCCAATTAAAATATTGTACATTTATGTGCCTCATCTTCAAAGAAAACTTCCTTTTTAGTAGAAAATCGCTTTTTCAGTAAATGTGAGGTCCATTTAGCGTTATGGCAGCAAAAAATCGGATTTTACGGCAAAAAACGGCATTTTTTAGTGTCCAGTTAGGCTTTTAAGGGTTAATGTTAAAACAAAAGAAATCCAACCTCGAAGGAGGTTTGGATACCCGGTCTTAATTTGCACAGATTTTGACGATTTTACTTCTCCGTTTACCCCTCAGTTTTTGTTTCGATTAAGAAGATATATCAAGCAATCGAGACAGTGTTTCATCGGCTCTCCAAATACCTCTAATTTCGTCAAAAATACTCCGCTGCGCGTCGTACTTTCAACTCTCTTCTCGGTGTTTGGCCCTGTTTACATTCCCCTCCTCTCGTTGCTAATTTTTAAAGTTGCAACGCCGACAGCGGGGAAGAAGATCGATCTAATTCGGCTCAGATTAGATGGCTTCAAAATACTTAAATTTTCTAATAGGCAGTCGGCCGAAGTGATGTACACCCACTGGTAGAGTATCGAAGAGTATTCAGGGAACTACGCGTCAAGTGTTTTAGTTTAATGTTATTAAGAGGCCGGATTCTAACAGTATATTCCTGGTCTATTTAAGATCAGACGTCCATGGATAAGGCAGAGTATTTAGGTCTGCATGGCTTGCGTTGAATCGCATTTTGGCCTCATTATTCTGCGCATGCTATTCTTCGGTTTAGATTTTGCGTTTGATTTCCAGTTAAATCTTGACACGAGATCAAAAGTTAGAGGAGTTAGGATGTCGAGTCAGGGTCTCGATCATAATCAGGGTTTCAAGCCAAGGTCCGTGTAGTTTTCTCTAGGGTTTGCTTCAGTTGTCTGTCGTTCTGGCTTCCTTGCGGATTTTTAGAGCTAGGGTTGGCTTGATTGAGTCATAATAAGTGACTTGAAACACACTGAATCACTGAAAGATTCTTTTATTATAAGTTTCTGTTATCTAATTAGGAGAAAGGCGGTGAACCTTGCATTAAAAATTTTAGAACGTTAAAATATTTTAACAACGATGCAATATTTCTTTTCAGTCACACGACTTGCCTGGATTTAGGATTTAAAATTTAAATAACAAATCGAATGTCTAGGCTGCTCTGAGCTTAAAATAATTCCGTCCCCTTGACCTTGGCTGAATCGAGCATTTAAAAACAGTGCCTTAAATTGTCAGCAAGTAATCAACCTACAGCTGTCATCGTCATTATAATGTGATCAATTTCGCGATCAAGTAGTGCACGCATTATTTCAGCGGAAAGCGCTTTTTGCTCAGACGTTACGTGAGCGAACAAAGTTTCCTCGAATAGTATCAAACATTCCAAAACGTCATTTTGCTGTTGAGTCTGTGGTTTAAAATCCTTTTGTTTAAAAAGGCCTCCAAACGAATCGAAAGGGTAAATGCAATGCGTCAAAGCACCCACCCTGAAAAGTTATTAAAGCGTAGTATTTGAAGTGGAGTCTGCGGTTAAATATTGTTTTGTTAAAAAAAGGCGTACAAACAAATCAAAACGGTCTATACGTATATATAGTGGGAAAACATCAAGCCTAAAAAGTTTTAGTTTTATGATACGAAAAGGACAACTCATTTTGGTTTGCAATTTCACTTCACTACAAAATCGATTAACCTACAAATGCTAGTTTAGGCCGGCATTTTCGCTGAATTTTTTCAATGTGCACGTGACCAGCATCCGTTAAAAGACGTCAATAGGCCCTTTGCAGCTAAGCCGTCACGTGACCTACTTTTCATAAAATTATGGGCTATAACTTAACAAATGCTAGAAATGGAAAAAGCATGTCGAGGATATCAAAATGGCCAAATATTTGAGGCCCCCATCATTAAAAGATGAGATTTTATGACAGTCTGAATTTTTAAAAAAATAAGGAGGTTGGTATGGAAAATGTTGCTGGAGAGCAATACCTTGCTTCCAGCAACATTTCCCATACAATACTTCTAAATTTTCCTAAAATTCAAACTGTCGTATAAACTTACTCTTTCATTCCAGGGGGCTCAAACTTGGCAATTTTGGTATTTTCGATGCGCTCTTTCCATTTCTGGCATTCTTTAAGTTATAGCCCATAATATAAAAATTTTCTAGGAAAAATTTGGTCACGTGACCCCAACTGCAAGGGGCCTATAGATTAATTGAAAGAGCTTTGAAGCTTTTCATTAGTTGAGTGAAAAGCAGTCTGTACTTTATTTCAGCGATAAGCGTTGTCAACTCAGACAGTAGGTGAGCAAACACTGAAATTCCTCAAACTCAACAAAGCGTGATTTTGAAGTGGAGTCTGCAGTTAAATATTATTTTGTTTAAAAAGGCATTCAAACAAATCAAGAGGGTCCATATAATATAGGCCTATCGTCCAACGTCAGGAAAACGAAGCTTTTCCAAAACGCTCTTCAAACCGGATGAATTTGAAAACACTGACTTTGAGTTTTAGCACTGACGGAAAACATTTGGAAAACGAGTTTTTCGCTTTGTACAGTTTTGAAATTTCTCCAGTGGGATCACATTTGATATATGGGCAAACGAGCTCGATCCATGTTCACCGTACACGATGAGCAATTCGAGTACCATCTCAAATCCGCCTCGTATCATCGAGCTCGATCTGAATAAATTTCATCGAGTTCGATTTCAAATCCGACTAGAGCTAGATTTGCGTTAATTTCATCGAGTTCGATGATATCGTCGTGCTCGGCGAACATGGCAACAACGAATTGGTTTCGTCGAGCTTGGTTTATGACCGAGATCGGCCCCTGACCTTGGCACCGAGCTCGGTCTATGCCGAGTTCGGTATATATTAGTTATTCGACAATTCGGTGGAGAGGGGTCTGGTACCTGGACATGGGCCGAGTGAGAGTGGGCAAGTCAAGAAGGGAAGATTTCGCGATTTTTTAAGAGGGAACTTATGAAGAGACTGGGTCGTTTTATAATCCAAGAAAGTGACAAATGTGAGTAAAGATGAGATTACCAAATAATAGCCCATGCTGCCAATTTACAAGGTTAGTATTAATTTGCATCAGTTGTGTTTTTTCCGACAGGTGACTATGGTTTCGTTCATCATCATGTATGTAAGCGTATGTATCAAACTTAAATGACCTCAAACTCGATTGGGGACGGAACAGAAACCCCCGTAATTTGAATAATTTATCAGAGTTTGTGCCGTTTTTCTGATATATGACTATGGTTTAATTCATGAATCTCGAGTAAACTTCAGTTATCTTAATTTTTGAAGTTTCCCTGCAATATGGCAAACCCCTTACGATTACCTTAACACAACAAAAAGTATACATGGCAGGGTGTAAGACGTACAAAACCAAACATTATGTTCACGCATAATGTTATTTATGTCGAGCCATGACGGTCACGCAATGGTCTGTAACCTGGTTTGTGTCAAGTAATCACTCCAGGTGATAGAGGGGGCGTTCCCTCGAGGATAAAAGCTATTTCTCTCGAGCAATTCGCCCTTCTTCCCTTGGCCCTCGTACCGTCGGTATCTCGGAAGGAAAACATTTTTGTCAGGCAAGTACCTGTTCTCTTTTTCGACTGTTTAGTTCCCTCTTTAACCCTTATATTGTTTCCCAGTAAGTCATATGACGGTAACACGTGTTTTGATACTTGGCCATTCCTCCATTCGCCGTTTACGCGAATATATAGGGCGCAATGCCGATTTAGATGCTAACTTGCATATTCTCGAAGGAATAGAGCTCAAACGCTAAACGCTAAACGTCAAATGTGTAGGATAATTTGGTTTTATCAACTGGGTTGATAATGTGAATTGTCCACCGTAAAGAGATTCGGAAGCTGACGTTTCGAGCGTTAGCCCTTCGTCGGACGAAGGGCTAACGCTCGAAACGTCAGCTTCCGAATCTCTTTACGGTGGACAATTCACATTATCAACCCAGTTGATAAAACCAAATTATCTTGCAATACTCCCACCGACGCAGCACCACAGTTTCTTTAGAAACTTGCCCCCTTTAGTCAAATGTGTATGTGTCTGTCAAACTATTTACCGAACGGGGACTCCTACCTTTAACAAGAACGTGATCCTCTTAAATCGGTATTTAAAAGTTGTGCTAGAGCCCATACCCTATGCAATGTTCTGGAGTCATAAAGGATTTTGGAGGGCAATAACTAATTTTATGGCCCGTGACGGTATACACCTCAACGGGCTTGGTCAATACAAGCTCTATCGTAGTTTGAGGGGGTCAGTTCTACGTTGCCTACAATCGTTGTAGCAGCAAATCGGGCATATGTAAGTCATGTAGCAAATTTAAAATATCCTCTTATAATGCCCAGGCATTTTATGATTTTCATTTTATTGCCTTAAGATGTGCCAGTTCCTTTGTTGTTTAAGCCAAGCTGATTTGACAGTTGTTATCTGTTTTCACAGCCCATGTTAGTTGTCGTTGGGTTTTACTCCCACGAGCAATGGCTGTGCTTGTTCGGTTCCTTTGAACCATTGTTGGCTCGTCCAACGTTGATTTATGGCTTTGGCGAAGATTTATTTTATGCTTGCCCCTGCCGTATGAGTGTACAATCCTTTGACCGCCTCTTTATGAGTGGTCCAATGCACTCGGCACTGGCGGTAATGCATTGTTTTGGGAACTTGGCCTTTTTTCCTTTTTCCATCCGGTGTCGTATCATTGCTCATGAACCAGATTTATGGTGAATTTGTATAGCTGCCCCACCTTAACTGCAACCAAAAATTTAGGATGGAATTCCATCTTGTCATTACGAGGTGTACTCTTTCTTATCGATTTTATTTCGACATTAAATTACATTCCATCGTATTTAATTACCTACTTTTATCTGTTATCGATAAGTCATGCCTCCTAAGAAGCGTCCGGGACAGCCATCAAGGATAGGTCGCCAAACACGTTCTAAACGCGTGCGGACATCAGAGCTGACACCAACGGACCCACCTGTTCCTGAACCAACTATCAACACTCCCGGGTTGGTTTCCTTGGACGTAAACGCTCTCTCCGCTACCATATCGACAGCCATTTCGCAAGCGGTGAAAACAGCATTGTCGAAGGACAATCTCAATGAGATCTTGCGACCAAATACCCTCGAAGACAGCACGTCAATTGAAGTAACAGGGCAGTCTCAAGCCGACCTGTCCTCAGATAGCGTGACCACAGCTGTGAACAGTCATGTCAATAGCCTCACTGGTGCAGGTACAAGCAATGATTCTCTCCTTCTGGGTCCCGACAATCAACCTAAACAAATTTTTACTAGTGTTTCCGTAAATCTTAGTTCCCGGGTAGGTTCTAAAATTAAAGCTAAAATCTGGGCTAACGAATATGTGGAATTTGGGGCCTTATTAACATCCAGCCCTCAAGTTGATAAGTATGCATTAGGCCCGGGTCGCATATGAGTCCTGATAAATTTTCTACTTTATCTTTAGCGCAAAAAAATTTACAACCGCAACAGGAAATCTAAAAATTTATCAAGAATAGTCAAGGTTGCATTACATGTAGCATGTCATGTAAAGATCAACATTTCCCGTGTCACTTTCCCGCGTGCTAGTGCACTTTTAATGTAAACATGAATCAGCGAAATCAAGCCTTCTGTTTCGTGGGTCCATTTGTCATATGATTTTGGCTTTCTCTTCTCGGCGTTTTCTTCTTCCACAGAGCTTAAACTTGATTGAGGGCTAGGAGTACTTGGAAGACTTTGCTTTGTACTGCTAGCTCCTTCACGCTGTTGGCTGTTTTGGGGAACGGGAGGCGATGTGCTACCATTAAACACAAAGGGTAGCGGCATTTGCTGCTGCTGCTGCATGTCGTAAAATGGGAAACGAGAATCATAGAAGCGAGGATCGTAAAACCCACTCATGTCTTCTGGTATACGAATTCACGGCAAGCGCCAGCACGCGATTGCAAAGCACGAGATTTTTTTATCGCTTAGATCGACAAGTGATGACATTTCGGCTCGCGGTTTCCTTTGTTTCAGCGAAATTTTGAAAAATCTACCAGCTCCACCCATACTCTACGGCTTCTTTGATCTTTTCAGAAATTTGAAAATTTCTGCTATCACGCAAAAGTCGAGGTCGCATATAAAAATGTCGCGTGTTGACAGATTTTGACCCTTATGTAAACAAAACCTCACAGAAATTTCTCATATGCGACCCGGGCCTTATCTATGACACCGTCCACTGCGCCATCAAAACAGCCGCGGCTGACCCTTGAGCCGTACCACGCAACAAAGAAAGTTTCTAACATACAACAGTGGGTTTCCGCATTTAACAGTTTTGTCTCGGTCTATAGAGTGTGTGCGGGTGACGTCATCAAATTCTCAAATCCAAAACTAAAGAGCTACTAAATGTTTTATCCTCATCAGGCTTAAGAGGTTCCAAATTTAGCTCTGTTTACAACTTTCCAGCTCAATAGCATCCTTCGTTTGGAAACCATAACATTTTGAATTTCGAAGTTATGGCGGTGCGTGACATAATGCGAAGCTCGCTTTTGTCGAAAAATATACACTTATCTCGTGATTTTCGTCCATTTTAGGAGTTTAAGTATCAGGAAAAGTGTTTTTGTAAATATTTTTTGGTTCGGT
>OZ026605.1:6150327-6215327 GCA_964020085.1 Micromussa lordhowensis
TTTCTCATTTGCAATTTTTCAAAACTGGGAGTTTACTGAAGTTGGTCAGACAGGAGCTGCAACTTCACTTTCATTCCTTAATCCTTATCTCACCTGAGTTTTAAATATAAATGTTTACTTTGTCGGGCCTTCGCCTGTTGGTGAAGTCGGTCAGACAGGGGCTGCGGCTTTACTAGCTCCCTTAGGTCCTAACGTAATTTAACTTCTATATGCTATATTATTCTGCAAAATAATTAGTTGCACGTGCTCTTTACTTTTCAATGAAGCCGGTCAGGCAAGGGCTGCGGTTTCACGCTTGCCTGTTAAAGCTAAACAGGCCTGTTGCTAGCAATTTCTATTTATCATTAGGTATAACATCAAGATTAAGTCTCATGTTATTCGACTTATTGCGCTACGCTAACTCTGCTTCTGTCTTGGTGGGGCTGCCACAACCGGTGGCATGTGGTGTCTTTTTCGCCCCACCTTTGCTGAACAATGGGAATCTTGTAGATTTAATGTGTTGCCACATTTAAGTGTCCTGGATCATATTAAACACGCCACATGTGTGGCCAATTTCATCCAATTCATGTGTTTAGATTTATTGCGCATTCTTCAGCAAACTAGTGCGACTTCAAGCAGAGTTAGCGTTCCGTAGAGTCATGGATCGATATAAACGTAACTTTTTATTTTTCCGTGAACACATGTACACCTTCAGTTAAGCTTATATTTTCTGCCAAATCAAACATAGTTGTTTCTAAAGAAAATGCAAATAAATAATGTTGATGTTGTTGTTGTTGTCTGCTATCTGTTGTAAAATTGAATTAAAACTTAAAATCTAAAAAAGGCTATTTCCTTTTATTCTTCCTTTTATCCTTTTGTCATACAAGTTTATATTAAATAGATTCATTATTTTAACCCACATGAATAAACTGCACATATGGCATGTTGAGCTGGCCTTGAGTTTGAAATGGCCTGCTATTTAGGCTGCGAAAATCCTAATAACAGTTTGAAATTAGCATTTTTCGGCGCGAGAATGGCTGCTTGGCAGGTTTATGGAATGGACTTTAAAAAGCCCTTAGTTTCCACTCTGAAAGAGGAATCGCATCGATTGGTAAGATCTGTTATGCCCGGTTTGTTATGCCCGTATCATTCTGAATGTCTTTGTCTTTTATTTTCCTAATAATAGGCGCTGCAGCGGCTGTAGGAAGAAAAGGAGCTTGCGCACCAACAGTTTTTTCGAAGAGTTTCCCCGCGTACCAATGGAGACGCTGCTCCTCGCAATCTACTATTTTGTGAGCGAAGATTCCCAGCGACAAGCAGCGCGGAGATTAACTCTTAACCCAGGCTTGGTGTCAAAAATTTACCGACGCCTGCAAGATGTGTGTTCCAGAGATCTGGATGAGAGGCCATTCACACCATTTGGAGGACCAGGCGTCGTCGTTAAGTGTGATGAGAGCAAGTTCAATCACAAGGCTAAGGTAAGATCGCTCGCTGAATGCCAAAAGCTTGTAATAGAAAAACAGAGAGAAATGCAAACCTACCTTGGCTAATTTTCCAAGATAATAGAGGAAGCCTAAGTTGGTTCGAAATAACCTCTACAAACTGTAGTTACTGAGTACAGTTTGGGTGATCCTACCAGTATGGAAATTTCAATTCGCAACGAATAAATAAAAAAATCCGAAATATCACGGACTGTAATCTCAAAAATATTATCGCTCACACACGATGGATCTAAACGCGGCACGTAACAATATACGTAACTATAATACTTGTAATACCTACCGGTACAGTGCCAACGAGGAAAAACTGTCGCAATTGCGTGGGGAATGGAAATTACGAAGTAACTGGACTACAAGACATTGTGTAAACTGAATCATTTTCAAACAGGAAAGCAATCTATCCGGTAGATAGCTTCATCAAGCCTTTGAACAACTGGGGCCAGACGTTAAATTTTGCATTATTTAGTTTTTGCGCCTCCGGGATCCTGTTAACCCGGTGTTAACTACAAGAGAGATGTGAAACTATGGAAAATAAAAGCTATTCCAAACTTCTCCCTCTTCCCCACCACCATCACTCTTGTCACGCGGTATAAAGAGGAAATAAAAGTTCATGAAAAATTAAGCCGCGGCGGCAATGCATGGGCAAATTTATAATAGTTTCACAATACATTAGTAATCAGTGATTTTTTAACGAATAAGGTTACGATAGTTGACCGCTTCAAAAATATCTTTAAAGAATGTCAATTTATACTACATGAAACTATTTTTTTTGAAGAATGATTTTTTTTGATGTTAATATGCTAGGAGACCATCTGCCCAAACGTGGTGGCCTCTACATTGAAAACCAATCACTGAGTTAGTTATATTTGGTTAAGGTAATTTTACCACTGTGTAATGATACCCAGGATGTAAACGTATGGTACAAAAGTTACAAGTTCTATTTTTTTAAATGGTTATAGTTTTAAGCGGAGTCCAATTCGGTCTTTAATGATACCCGGTGATAACTAAATTTGGTTGACCGAACAGCGGGAGTCCGATTTCTTTGTAACGAGTATGATTACAGATTTTATTAAATCCACTTTGAAATCACTGGTTATCCTTGCAATGTGATTAGCTCAAGGGGGGTATGTTTGGCTCATGGCCTCGTGTATGGGTCATAGAACATTAATCAATGCGCGAGCTCTCAGCACAAATAACAACGAAATAAACAGTGGTCAATTCTTCAACAATCGAAAACAGTGACTGTCGACTCTAACTCCAAAGTGCACGCACTGCACTGTGCAAATAAGCTACTTGCACACATCAGACTTTCCTTTAACGAATTTTATTTTTTTACATAACTTTTCTTCTCAGAATAAACGCAAACGCTTACGCGTACAGCTAGCGCAGGGAAATAGTCATTCACATCGCGAAATCGCATAAAAATCTGACCCTCCAAATTAGCTTAGAGCTTAAAACTACCAAGAGAGCTCTGGCTTTAAAACAATCGCGGCACTCTTTCATGCACTCGAAAGTTGAAGCAAAATAGATAACGAACCAGGGCTGGGTGAGGGCCGGGTAGATGTTTCATTTTCCTACAAGCTGCGCATGGGCAAGAACGCAAAAGGGGGTATAGTAACGTTCAAACAACGGGCACGGGTCATTGGGCTAATGTTAACATGAAGAAATTGCAATCCTTCTAGCATAGTCAACCCGAGTCTCAAGAACGGTTAACCGGCAAGGGGATCTGACCCGGCTTGTCTACTGGTTTCGTGTAAATGCTTATAAACATTTGCATGCAAAAGGGTGTCCCGCCCCGGTGATTCAACCCGGGATAAAAAGCAACCCAGGGCCGTGTAAAGAGGCCCTAAGATAACCACAACGACAGCGGCAACGTCGCTAAACAAAATGTTTAATAAGCAGAAAAATAGCTGTGCACTTACGTTATAAATCTTGGTACATCTATTTGCTTTCCTCTGCAAAAAAAAAAAAAAACAAGATATGACCAAATTATGCGTTGTCTGAAGAACGTAAATAACGACGGCTACTTTATTGAAATTCCATTTCAAATTTATTGCGGTGTCCAAGGCACTGTTATGTGATAGCTTTGACAGTGACAAACAAAGTAAATGACTGTAGAGTATCCCGAGATTCCTTGGTGAAATATAAATTCATGTTTTAACCGTTGTCTTCGGCGTCGCCGTTGTAGCTTCTTGGGCAGCGTCGCCATCTCGTTGACCCTGAAAAATGAGAAGAGGCCGAAAGAGAGTGTCTGCAGTCTTATTTGGAAGAGCAGGATGTGGCGCCAGTGGAGAGGGCTGGCACCCAGCAAACTGTGCAAACCTCCTCCTTTGCCATACTTGTGTATGTCGGTACTTGTCGTGTGCTATAAAAAACGTAAAAATGAATATTTAGTTAATGACATTGTATGGACCATGACAGGAAATTAATGGCACAATATCATCCTGAGTAAATCATATTCTCTAATATCTGCGAAATGATACTCCCTCGAAAATCAACCTTAGTTCATACAGTCTTGCGCGGTTGTATAATCAACATGGCTTTGACTTGCTTTTAGCGGAATATTGATTAACATTACGAAGGGCAAAACCAATTAGACTTCCCGTGAAATTTACCATGATTTAATATGATAGGCTGGATTCTTTTGTTAGGTATGAATTTTGGTATATTTGGACGGGCATTTGACTTCTTTAAGCAGCAATTCCCGACCGTAAAATGCGATCGGTGTAGTAAATGCAGGCCAGCTACGATGCCATGCGATGGCTTAAAAGTGTGTATTTCCTTCGAAATCTAAAGCGAGAGGTATTGCAACTTTAGGGATACGAGTCCCTCCCTTTTCCGTCTACGCACTGTCTTTGACTTCCCTATCATTCGCTGCCCTTAAAAATTAGGTGATGAGTACACTTGCCAAAATCACCAGCACATACATTTATATTATTACTATATTGTAGATACAAATAAGTTATTGATCACGCATGACCTCAAGATGGCTAGATATTGGCCAAGTTGTTTTTGCGTGTTTATGGACCGAGACGGAGTCGAGGTAAATAACTTCGCAAAACAAGAACGAGGCCAATATCCAACCATCAAGACCGAAAAAGCTTGTCAAAAAAGGATTTACTATTTCGCTTCCGGGAAATCCCGAGAGGGCAAGATAGTTCCATCTTGCCTACTTGGGTAGCCAATCAAAGCGCGCAATTTGGTTCATCTTGCCCACTCACGAAGCTAGCAATACAATAAAGAGTGTTATAATGCAAAAAGAAGCGATTGTTTTAAACACTTAACGATAAAAAATTGCGATAAAACATTTCGTAACAACATGCTAAGAAAAGTTTATAACAACGACGACGTTTCGACGTTGAGCTAACGTCATTATCAAGTCAAAATGAAAGCGATTGAGAAACATATAAATACTAAGTAAAAACAATAGAAACGAAGTGTTGGAATGTTGTTTCAAGTAAATAGTTTCGCACGAATGGAGTCAGTTTGTGTTTTCAAGCTGGGATTGCGTTCTTTGATAAAAAGCATCTCGTAGACGAGGCAATCAAATTTCTTTTGACACTTTCGGAGAATGCGAAATTGGCTTTCTTTGAGGAGGCTTGTGTTCCCATGGGCTTCCAAGAAATGTTTTCCAATCGCTGAGTTCTCGTGTTCAACAATGTGCTGGTGGAGGTGTCGGGCTGTGTAGCCGACATAATCTGCATCACACAGATCACATGAACAAGAATAAACAACACATTGTTGATTGACGACTGGACGCTTGATTTCTTTTGGCATAAGGTCTAGTTCCAATTTCTTGCTAACAAACACCGGTTGCAGAGTAGTGCCGATCTTGTAACTGAGATCATGCATTTGTCGTCTCACTGAGTTAGCTGCCGTTTGATCCTTAAAGTGGAACGTTATTCTCAGAATGTTGTTGTCTTCCACTCGTATCATTCTCACCAGATGAAATGTTCCGAATAAATTTGTTAATGGTAGAGTTTATCATTGTGATAGGATAGTCAAGACGAGTAAAGATGGAGCGTAGTCTAGTGCATCCTTGATTGAAGGCTTCATTTGTAAAAGATAGAGCATACGCGCGATAGATCACTGTTTTGAGCAAGCAATCTTTGTAGCGTTTATCTGTGTGGCTTTGGAAATGCAGCAACAGGCCAGTGTTAGTCGGCTTTCTGTACACTTGTGTCTCAATTATAGTTCCGTTCTTAATTATTTTCATTCCAATAAAGGGGATCTTGTTGTCGACGGGAAACTACTTTGTAAACGACAGGCTGGGGTGGAGGCTGTTAAGAGTAGAAAGGAAATCAGATGCTGCATCGGTGCTGGGCATTATGGCCAGGGTATCATCAACATACCTCTTGTATAGCGTGGGCATCACACCTTCGTAGGTAAGCTTCTCTTCGAGATGACACCAAAGTATTTTTTATTTCTTTAATAATTATCTAATAAATAATAACAAAAAACAATAACAATAGCAGTAATAATAATCGTAATAATAAATAATAATAATTTGTACCTTCATTTACTTGAACATGTCACAAAAAAATGTTCAATTAAGTATGGAAACTGAAATATCCAAAGGTTTTCTAGTCAGCCTCCATTTTTTGCCATGGATATTTATGAAAAAGACAATTTTCCCGTACGTACGTTGCGCGTTTTCACAACCAGTTCTCTTACGTTACCAGCTCCAGCCTCAACGCGGGCTCCAAGTGTCCCCGCGAGAAAAAGAAGTGAAATGATTCCACTCTCCTTTTTGTATCAGAGTGAGTGTTTCTTCATTGCCCGACAAAACAACTGGCATACGCATGTCCAAGATGAAGGGAGGCTCCGCGTCAAGATCCGAACCCTTAACCTTTGATATACCATTTTTGGAAGAAAAGATACCCCTTTCGTAAACCTTCCATAGACAAGTGTGGGTAAAGAAAGATGGATAATATTTAAATACTCTCTCCAAGATTCAGGTAACAGCCAAAATTTAAATACCCAAATTTAGAAAGATGGATACACAGTGCTGGAGCCCATCCGGATGGGCACCAACACAGCAGGCGGAAACCAAACACGGCAGGGATTTTTTCCTCTAAAAGCGGCCAAACAACTTACTTGTCGTCTTGGTAACATGGATGAGTTCTTGAGCCTGTATCTTTGATTGTATTTGCAGTATAGTGTTAAGATTAACACACATATAAGGGATTGGGTAGAGACGTTTTTTAAAGTTCTGGTTGCTATGGTTACTTGCCACGTGACCGTTTGCGGGTAAAATGAAAACTTTGAAAAGTTTCGCCGTCTTAAATATAAAAAATTTGTAATGAAGATATATTGCAAAAATGTAGTACACAAAATTCTGAAAAACTTGTCCGATTTGGAATTTGAGATTTCAATTTTGTGACGTCACAATCTCTGACGTCATAAATTTAGGATTTTTTGACTTTATCGTTAAAGATCTAAAATTTACAAAAATTGGTTTGTCTTGAGAAGCAAACTCCATAACTGAGAGTTTTATCTTATTGCAACTGTTGGTTTGGAAGATATTAACAACATTCCATGCATTCCAATTTAAGGGCTCGCATTGTGACGTAACAAAAACAAAATTCAAAAATCTAAATCGGACAAGTTCTTTATATTTGCGTGAACTGTATTGGTCCAAAATATCTTGTCAGTATCTTTAATATTGAATAAGGAGAAACTTTTTAAAGTTTTTACATATTAATTATGCCTGCACGTGATCACGTGACCAGTAACCACGGCAACGTAACCTGCAAAATAGTCAACTAAGGAAGTTTTGTTATTTGTGTCAGTTTCAGTTAAAAACCTCTGGCAGAAAAAAAGTTATAGCCTCTCAAATTTCTGTAAACTAACTAGCCCTACATAAAATTGGCCGTTTTGAGACCAAAAAATCCCCAGCGTGAAAAGAAACATGTCACTGAATTTTGCTACAAAAGCGTAAATTTATCCTAGGCAATTCAAAAACATGAAAGTAATAATTTTTCTAATACACGAAATTTTCAGATAGCCAAAATCCCTGAAATAAGTCACTTAGTCAACCAACATGAAAGCTCGGCCGTCATGTAAATACCCTGAGATAAGAGAACCAGAGCCGCGAAGAGGCACACAAAAGTCGCGGAGCAGCGAGAAGGAAAAACCTCTGGTTACTTTGGACTAGAATCTCTCTTGGTTCTCTTATCTCATGGCGAGAAAAATCTATTCACACGCCTGGCACCCGGGTATCACATAGGCTCGAGTTCCGAAAGCTTTCTCGAGTCCGGTCTACGTTCGTCAAGAGAATTAGCCAGCGTTGCAGCAGTTTCCATTCCGTTTCTTGGCGGAGATGAAACAATTGGTCGGTGGGGACGATCGGAAGGCAGCGCGGGGCGAGGTGGACCTGATAGAGAAGGGGGGGGGCTCTCCCGTCGCCCCCTCTTTCTCTACCAGGTCCCGCTCGCGTTGCCACGTCCCGCGCTGCCTTCCGATCGTCGCCACTGAACGAGTGTCTGCAACAGGCTAACAAGCGAGCGAATAAGCGGGCGAGCGAAGGCGCACGCCTGGGTCCTTCCCTCTCAGCGTCGCAGGCTACAAGATAATTCGGAGTAGGAGTGCGGGCTCCTTTCCTTAACAGCGGCTGGTAATCGAGCCCAGTAAAAGGCGTGGCATGCAAAACTGAAAATTCAAGCGTAGTCTATCACAAAACCATGAAACCTTTCTGAGAGAACCTTTATATCAATAGAAGTTATCAACTGCTCTCATGCATCATGAAAATAAAATCTCAGGAGGATCAAAATTGGTTTGGGAGTTTGAACTTTGGTGAAGTCATGTGGAAACCTCCAATGAAAGGAATTATTCACCGCGAGCCGGAAATGGTGACCTGTCAAAATCGTGTTTGATTATTCTTGCTTTTCACGTGACGTCACAGATTATGCAAATTTGGTGATCCGCCATGTTGGTGTCCCTCGAAGCGTGTTATCACATGTAAATAGAGGGAAATATAGGCCATTTCTAGATTCTTTACTGATAATCTCGCGACCTCTCAATGGATTCTGAACTCGAAGACTACTCGGAAAAAGTCAGCAAAGCTATCCCAGTGCTTTCAGATTACGTGAAAGGGCTGGGAACTCGAGTTAAAGAGCGATATTTAGCGAAAATATCTGTTATCGGAGTCGACCCGGCCAGCATCCCGAAAGAGCAGTTTAACGGGGAATGTCTACCTCCCATAGAAGTTTCGGATTTGTTTGGATATTTGGTTCTGGAAACGAGCCATTATACGAGAAAAGAATTCAAGGCCTACAAAAGTTTGAACGCCTATAATCAAATGGTTTCGGGGTTCGTTCAATCGGTAAGAGGAAAGCTCATTCGCGATAAATACTACGTCGTGGTCGGCAAAGTTCGACACTCACAGGCTATGAACGAACCTCCTGTTGATATCTGGATCATAACTGAGACAGATGGGACGATCCTCTCCGCACATTGCCTTGGATGCAAGGCTGGCCTAGGAGAAACATGCACTCATGTCGCAAGCGTGATGTTTTATATTGAAGCATGGACTCGAATTCATGGAAAGCTAGCATGTACCAGCGTAAAATGCACATGGCTTTTGCCTACTTATGTCAGTGAAGTGAATTACGCACCAGTGCAACATGTTTGTTGCCAATCATTAGCTTTTGCTATCAATCTGCAACTAGAAATGTAAGAACCATTTTACGATTTCACCCCTAGTCTGCATCTGGTCTGCACACCCCCCAGAGAAAAAATTGAAAATATGATTTAAAATGCAAACTTAGTTCCATGGATTAGTAATCTTTTAGTTTTGAAAATATTAAGACCTCAAACTGCTTTGCATCCTCTATAAATTTACTGACTCCCTTCCCACAAACCATTAATAATTTGCTCTAAAGTATCTTTGACATTCTTTGAAGGAGTTGGTGGAGAGAGGGAGATTGGAATAATGAAGCAAAAAATAATCATCAGCCTTGAAGATACTTTTAGCTAATTTATTTTTTCATTTCATTTGTCTAAATTATGCGTAAACAAGTTAGAGGGTTTTTCCATAAAACTGTGAAATACCCTTACAGCTTTTTTTTAACATGATTTCCTTTCTCACTCAATCACATATAATGTTATTATTGTTTATAAATATTGAATATGTAACATTGCCTGAAACACATATAAATAGCAGAGGCATGTAAATATTTTCTTTGCACCAGCACATATAAAATGAAAATGCATAACACTAACATGAAAAAATTTAACAAACTTCCCTACTTGAGACTAGCATATGGTTATATCCTCCACCTTCAATACTGGTGTAAATGCTAGATTTCAGTAACCCTTGTTAACACTGCTCAAATATTCCCAAAATGCTATTTTGTTTTTCACATATTGAGATGGACTTATCTATTTGGTTTACTTTAGAGTAATTTGTTAAGACACTTTTTTGTTTATCCTTTTTCTGTTTCTTCTACAAAAATCTAAAATTTTGCATGATTGAATTATGTCTATACAGAATACATGTTGATCAACCCTGCTTAGCCCTCGTTAACCATGTTAAACTGCTCATGGAAATTCTAATCTCTGATTGAACTTCAGCAAAAGTTTCAACCTCTGTGCTGTGAGCAGAAAATTAACACAGCCTTGGTGAGCAGTGGTTTCATTTTAGCAACCCAAGTAATTATTGCATGTTCAACAGACATCCTTTTTGGTTCCATTATTTCTGAACCATCATTAGAAAATAAAATACCTAATCAAATGGGACTATAGGAGGGCATAAGTTAACAAGTGCTGAACACACCCTCAAAATTCGGTCAATTAAAGGAACTTGAAAATCTAGTGTTCCACGATGATTACTGGAGAGAAAATCTGATGGAAGTGTGCCTTCTAGGATGGTGTATTTGCGGCGGAGCAGCCCTATTACCCTCTCAACATGGATACGTACGTTGGCGATGCCTCTGGTCTCCTCAACATCGATCGGGTCCAACTGTTTCAACCCTTTGGTGAAGACAGGGATCACTAGCTTAGCATGCTTTAGACCGACACTTTCGGAAATGGTGAAACCCCTGTCGGCCATAACTAAATCTCCAGGCAGTAGCTTCTCTAAGAAACCACAGTTCTCAGTGAGATGAGTAGTTAAGTAATTAGGGAGACTTGCAGTATTCTGGATTTTTACGCATCTCAGGGTAGTTATGCGTAGTTAGCGTAAAAATCAGAGTCTAAATTATATGATATCTCACACTAAAACAGCGTAGTTATGCGTAGGTAGCGTAGATATCGTAAAAATTAGACATACTATTTTACGCTAAAAAATGCCTAAAATGTGTTGGATAGTGTAGGATATAGTAAAATTTACACTGTTCTCAATTAGCATTTAAGGACATTTTAGCGTCATACATCTTTAAATATTTATCAATAATTGGGCTATTATCAATGACAAAATTGTCAACACTTGTCATTTGATTAATTAAACTTTCTCGGTTAAGATCACCTGAGCGCATCGCTTCTCGAATCATTATTAACAAATGTTGGTAAGATTGGTAGGCATAGGTACAATTTTGAATTTTTAAGTCTAAACTTTTGTGTTCCATGTATCCTTTAACTAATAATGCCACTGTACTAATCGCTATTAGACTGATACCACCTGTAGCAATAGCACTAGCAATACCACCTGAAGCAGTGAGGACAGAGATTGAATTACCAATGAATTTGAGCAATTTGAATCTTTTGTAAGCCCTTTTAAAAGCCCAACATTTCCTATGATAGCCTAGATAATAAGATTTTAGTTCGTCTACTTCATCAGTCGATAATTTGTCTGAAATATGATTCCAATCGAAAATATTCTTTTTAGCCACCATTATATTATTTTATTATATTTTTATCCAACCATGCGCAAAATTTCTTTGTTTACGCAGTGTCTTATGGCATAAGACAAATTTCTTTGTTTTGACTCCCACGCAGTGTCTTATGGCATAAGACAAATTTCTTTGTTTTGACTCCCACGCAGTGTCTTATGGCATAAGACAAATTTCTTTGTTTTGACTCCCACGCAGTGTCTTATGGCATAAGACAAATTTCTTTGTTTTGACTCCCACGCAGTGTCTTATGGCATAAGACAATTTCTTTGTTTTGACTCCCAATATTTTATGCATTCACGCTTCACGGTTGAACAGTGTACATTAGATGTCAATTTCGATCAATAAGTTTACCATCGCGTGTGTTACGGATGAATTCGATGTTTTGCTTCGAAAATTGATCCTGTCGCCGGCTTTTATCGTAATCGGATCGCTGAAAATAGTGTGATTTGACCATTCATTGACAGGTTTGGCAATTTTTAAATCTTTATCAGCACCATTAAGAACTAAGCCAACGATCACTTCAGATGCTTGATGATTGCCAGCGCAAACACAAATGCTGCCACGAACTATTTTACCGTCTACAGGACTAGGCCAACCATATTGCTTATTTCTCTCACATCCATTACCGAAACTCCATTGGAGACTGCTTTTAATCAGAGGCCCATTCTCTTCTGCATAGACGGTGATGAACGGGTGGATGGGGGCATTTTTATATTGCGTCTTAGTCTCTAAATCATTGTAATCGACTTTGTCTTTTAATGCATCATTGAATTGGATTGCTAAGGTTCCTAAATCAGTAATTAAAGCGTACTCCTTTAAAACTGATGAGTTGGCTTTTTTAGTTAGTTCATTATTAACGTATGTAGTAGCCGCTTTTGTCTTTAATAAATCAGAGACGAACTTTTTAGTCACTGCATCATGGTTATCCATTGGAGCGGAAATGTTAGTTATTCTCTTGTTTTGTAAATCGAAATGGTTGTCTGGAGTTAATTTTAAGCCTATTCCTTTTTGAACCTTTTCTCTTCTTGATGGTTTGTCATGTTGTCCATTAGTATGTCCCATATATATATATATATTTACATTATATAATAGTTCCTTGGCTCCTTTCAAATTCTTTGACATTTTCAAATGCGGTACTATTATTATCATAAATATTCTTTGTTATTAATCCTCTCTTTTTAGTGAAAGGATTATCATCCACATTTACTCTTAATAGTACAGGGTTAACCCTATGAATAAAAGTATACATTGGTTTACTAATTCCACTAAAAATTACGTTTAAATTTCTGCCTTCATGCCAAACCCAAAACCAAAATTGCTTTCCTAAAGCGTTAGTTAGAATATTATATAATCTTAAAGATGGTTCATCTATTGTAGGATTACTCGAAATTACGACTTTGCTTTTATCAACATGAATATACGTATTAAAGTCACGACGTAATATCCTATTAGTAATTCTCATAGTCATTACACTATTTGTAGTTGCGCTATGTTGAAATACATAATAAAAAGTGAAATCACCTTTGTTATCACCAGTAGTTACAAATGCATATGTATTTGGTGTTCTACCTTCAACATTATCAGAAAAATACAAATCTTTTATTAAAGAAATCTTTGAATCATTACTTAATATATATTTTACTATTAATTCTAGGAAATTTTTATTTTCATTAATAGCAGGATTTTCTTTTGCTATTTCATTATTTACTTTTACAATTTCTCCATCAACATATTTTACCATATTATCTTCTGTTTCATTCAGTTGTTTCACATTAACAGCATCACCGTTTTCATTTCCATCAATTAATCCTTTTATTTGTCGATTACCCATATTAATAGGTGCTTCATAATAGATGATTTTGTTTCTGATGTAATAGAATCTATCCCAAATTCGCAAGTCAACGTCATTCTGATGATCACTTACTCCATAAACGACAACAAAGATGTCGGTTTCTGCATCATAAGTTTCACCACTCTTATACTTTAAAGTTAAATCAATATCTAAATCAATAATCCCAATGTTTCCATATTTATGAAAATTGATAATTGTTCTACTATGATCGGAAAAAGTATTTGTATTATTACGTGAAACATTTAATGTTTCGGATACTGCGTCGACAACCACTTCGTTTCGATCTACTCGATTACCATAATACATTTCAAAAGCTAATGTATACTCACCTAAATCTAACGATTTTAAATCAATTGTTAATAGAGTGCTATAATAACCGATAGCAGAGTCATACTTAATTTTAAATTGATAAGTAGATTTGTTGATATTATAGTAATCTTTGTCGACTTTTCTTACTTTGACAATATCATCATCATCATCATCTTCCTTAAACAAATCATCATCCATAACAAAAGAGAATTCATTCTCTTGTCGGTTTGCTTTAATATTCAGTTCTTCAGATTCACTCACTTTATCTGTAATCAAAGTATTAATTACAGCGTTATTATCACTAATTGCCCTATTAACATAGTTAACAGTGGAAGCGTGAAAGCTATCTGATGACTTTGGATCTTTCAAGCGGATAATGCTATGATTAGCCATATCAATGGAGTCTTCCATCGGATCAGGATTTTTTTCTATTAAGCGCTGCTGCAGAGACATCATTTATTTCTCTTTTTAAATCACCTCTCTGTCCGTGAAAATAACCAAAGTTAATAACATCATTTAATTGAGCATTTTGTGCGGCTTGACTTGAGTCATCTTCAACAAATGGTTTGATATTAATAATTGCATTACCACCCATTTGTAGGCTACCAGTCATTGCTCTGGAACCATTTAAAGCTAAATTTAAATTATCTCTATTGTCAACATAATTTTTATTAGTGGCATCAGAACCAATAAAAGGATTTGGCAAACCATAAATATGGCTATTATTCATATCAATTGTGCTAGTACCATTATCAATCATAATTAAGCCCCCACATTTTGTAATGCTATTGTCATTCATGTTGATATTACCTGTCATAGCGCGTGAACCATCCAATTTTAATACATCTGTAGGTAGCTTACTTATTTCTGCTTCGACAAATGCCTTTGAGACTAAATCATTTGTATCAAAAGTATTGACGCCATATGGCTCAGTATTTTTTATCCGTTTACCTTTTAAGTCATAGTCATCACCTTTTAATTTTAAAAAGTTTTCATTGACATAAAGTTTATTAACAGCCATTTTAGAATCTTTTAAAGCATTAGGGTAATCAGTGATTGGAACATCATCTTGTGTAACTAAATCTGTTATTTTATTGTCATTCATGTTGAGATTTCCAGTCATAGAGCGTGAACCATCTAATTTGAGAATCTGACTTAAATCAATCTTAGTAATCTCATCATCAACATAAGTTTTGTCTGCTTTTCTAGAAGATAAATCATTAATAGCAATATCTTGTTTAGCGTCTTGATCGTCAACATACTCTTTATTAGCTGCATCTTTGAGGTTAGTTGGATCAGCAATATTGACTATCTTTTCATTATTCATATTGATTGGTTCAAAATTTAATATTGTTCCTGAAAAATCAGTACTTTTAACATTAAATAATCTATGATCAAAAATAGTCCTTTGTGTTCCTTTGACACATCTACTAAAAAATAGAAATTTAAAATTAGAGTTACTGGAACCATAATATCGAAATTGTAAACTAATGTTCACATCTCTTTTAGAACTATTAAGCTTTTGCGTAATTGCTAAACCAATCATGACTAAAATCAATTATGTTTGCATCACCAGTGACATTTGTAAATAATAGTCTATCTGAATCATCATCTGTAACTATATTTGTTCCATCATATCCAAATATTTCAAAAACGATAGAATAATTAGGATCTATTTCTAAATTGTTCACTAGTTTAACAGTAGAATAAGCATAACCAGATTGCGTCCCTTCTCGAGGCGCTTCTAATAGTTCAAAATGATCAGTATGCCCAGGAATAGAAACGTCCCCTTTAGTTAATTCTGCTTTATCACCAAAATCTTTATAAAAAGTAAAACTAGGTTGCAAATGATAATTTGTCCTATGATCTGTTGTCATCTCCTTTAATTGTTTTAGAGGTACAGCATCATTATCATCCGTAGCATCTTCTAAATCACTAATCTTATGATTATTCATATTTAAATGACCAGTCATTGAAGTTGTTCCATCTCTTTTCAGATAAGGTGACAATTCAATAGCTGGTAGGTTATTATCAACATACTCCTTTGTAGCTGCATCATTTTTATCGATAGGAGCAGCTACTTCAGTTAATCGCTTACTATCAATGTCAAAATTACCATCATCAGTTAGACTAAATCCAATTCCAGGTAAACCAGGATCACCTTTTTCACCTTTACCTGTTGCTGATAATGTTTCAAGTTGTCCATTAGTAACACCCATATATACTAAACTTAAATAAATAATTCTTCTTCTTTATCTCTTAAGTAATCAGAATAAAACATTTTCAGATCTTTAATTAATAATAATATTTCATCCGAAATAGATTCGTTGTATTTTCTTTCAATCATTTTTAAACGTTCTAGTTTACTAGTAAGATTCTCTAATGAAAAATTTATGTTATTAAACTCATTATATATTTCTTTTGTTAATCTTCTCGTCGAACGATTTCTATCCATATATTACTAAATTATATATTTTCATTGAAATTTTTTCTGATTGTCTTTTTTGTCTTATCAATGTACGCAAAACTATAAGGCTCACTAGTCGCACTCTCGAATCGCTTCTTAGGTACATTGACTTCTTTACACATTCTCCCTTTCTCTGCATTACTTGGAGAGTCAAAAATACAAAAATGAGAGCAATTCAACCTGATGTCTTTAGGAGTGAGATAATAAGATTGACTTAAATAGATTACACTACAATTTTTATGACGACCACCAATAAAATATTCAATGAGAGGTTTTTGGTTTCGTTCACAAAGGAAGTCATCAAAGATGACTATTTTTTGGTTATCATTATCTAGGCTTTCGAGAGGAATGACATCACCATTACTCTCTTCTATGACATCATAACCAACCTCTTCCGAAATGGGTTGAAATGTTTCTAATAGTTGTCTGTACTTCGGTTGCTCTAGATTTTTAGAAAACAAGTAAATCTTATCATAGTAGAGTAGATTATAAAGCATATGCATGAGAACGTTTGTTTTACCACAACCGCTTGGTCCACAAATTAACATTCGAAAAGTGTCTGAAGGCATATAAGGTAGCAGTCTTCTGAAATTGCTGTCATTATTACAAGCTGAATCATAATTAGGAATTTTCATCTATATAACTGAATATTCTTTTTTAATATAAAAATCATAATAATATGCCTCATAATATGTCTCATAATATAAAAAATCTAAAAAAACTAATGTTTTTAATATATGAGTCTGTCAAATTGGAAACGATTAGCTCAGAAGCGGACAGAGACTGGAAAGATGAAGAATCAGCTATATGATGAGATCACTGAAGAGAAGATAAAGAGTAAGACCTCTGACCAGCGGATAACAAAATCATTTAGACTAGATGAAATCATAGAGGGTTTAAGGGCACAAAAGCCTAAGAATAGACCACAAATGAGAATACGTCCTGCCCCAGCAGGTAAACCAGATGAAATTGATTATGCACCTGAAGTAGATCCATATGAAGATATGGATGTGGAAGGATTATTAGATCTCCAAGATTACGTAGCGCCGCAGACAGAAAAACAAATAGCTAAGATGCCTGAAGGACCGCCACCAAAATATGAAATGGATCCTAGTTTTTGGAATCTAGAAGAAGGAGATGAATCTTTACCACCAGAATATGAAGAAGAACCTTCAGCTATAGAAGCACCACGAGAAGAATTAGAGGGAGAAGAAGATGAAAGAGAAGCAAATAAGATTTTAGATCATTTGGAACTTCCCAACTATGATGATGTTGAACTGAGACTGGCCGAACCTGAAATGACTGCAACAAAACAACGAAATTATCTAGATAAAGTTTTAAAAGATGCTGAAAGGAGAAGAAGACAAGTAATTGCTTTTAAAGCAAACGCTACTAAAAAAATTAATAAAGGTGAGATTAATGCAGCAGAAAGAGATAGAATACATCAAAATTCAGACCGATTTAGAGGAGAGCTTAATGATTATATTAAGCAATATAGATATAAAAGCAAATCAACGAAAGGTTACGGGACCAAAAGAGGAAGTGGTGTCTATTTCTATAATGATGCTCAAGAATTACTAAAGAAATTAACACTAATTATTGGTGAAATGGAAGCAGGCAATACAAGTGTCAAGATGAGAAATATGGGTCAAACTATCTTAGACACTCTATTAAGAACAAAATCAATCAATAAGTCACAATATCAAAAGTTAGTGAAAAAATATTTTGGGGTCTGAAATATATTTCAGGGTTTAGTACACATTAGTACACATTAGTACACATTAGTAAATTATATTTACATTAGTATATGGAGAGAGAAATCTCATTAAGCAGTTATTCTGTTAAAGATGAACCCGGTAATCGACCTGGTGATTTTACTACAAGGTTTTCTAGAACGCTGGACTATGAACACAGTGATGGGATTTGGTATATTGGTTTTAATAAAATTATTTCAATGGCTTTTACATGGACAAATATAAATTCTGGTTATAACAATCAAAAGATAGCTTACAGTAAAGACGGTGGGAAAACATTTACAGATATTGATTTTCCAAAAGGAGTTTGGGGTTACATTGATATTGACAATTACATTAAGGAAAATACTAAAATAGTTAACGGTGATGGTGATGAAAAATTAACATTCGAAAAGTGTCTGAAGGCATATAAGGTAGCAGTCTTCTGAAATTGCTGTCATTATTACAAGCTGAATCATAATTAGGAATTTTCATCTATATAACTGAATATTATTTTTTAATATAAAAATCATAATAATATGCCTCATAATATGTCTCATAATATAAAAAATCTAAAAAAACTAATGTTTTTAATATATGAGTCTGTCAAATTGGAAACGATTAGCTCAGAAGCGGACAGAGACTGGAAAGATGAAGAATCAGCTATATGATGAGATCACTGAAGAGAAGATAAAGACTAAGACCTCTGACCAGCGGATAACAAAATCATTTAGACTAGATGAAATCATAGAGGGTTTAAGGGCACAAAAGCCTAAGAATAGACCACAAATGAGAATACGTCCTGATTGTTACCTCCAATGGATCTCCAATTTGAAATAGAACTTACACCGGACGCTGAAGTATTATATGGTGCAGTTGATACATTGAGATTAGTAATTGATCGTTTTTATCTATGGGTACCCCGACTAGAACCAAAAGATGCTCTTATGACTAAATTCATCAGTGAATACCAAAAACCCAGTAAATGGAAATACCTCAAAGAAATGTACCAAACTTCAGATACTACCAGAAACAGTGGTGATTTCAGAATCTCAGCTAGTATTGATAAAGTAAAGCATGTTTTCCTCTACTTCTAGAGACTTAAGACCAATGATATGACAGCAAATCCTTATATTTTTGATACTTTTAAACTGAACGCAGCCAATAATAATAGTCATCTTAGCACATGTCGTCTTGAATATGGTAATGGTGTCTTCTATCCAGAACTTGAATATGATACAGAAAGTAAAACAAGAATCTATTATGATTTAATGAATTATTCATAGAAAAAGAATGATTATAACACAGGTACTCAGCTCAATGTCACTAATTTTTCAAGTCTTTACCCAATGTTATATTTTGATTTGACTTATCAAGCAGAACAGGTTAGCCGAGATCCAAAGCAACTTAACATAAGATTTCGCCTCTCACAAGCCGCAGCTGCTGATTTTAGAGTGCATGCAATTGTTCTCTATGAAGAAGATGTTGTTGTTGATAAAGTGGGAGATCAATTAGTAATAGTTTAGTAAAGTTCCTTTACATTAGTAAAATATTTTACATTAGTTTACATTAGTAAAATATTTTACATTAGTTTACATTAGTAAATTAATAAATTAATAAATTAATAAATGTCTTAGAAAAAATATTTTAATATAATATATATGAGTGTTAAAGCAAGTCAGAACGAAAGTCAGAACAAACAAGAAATAGTCGATTTTCTCCATATTGACACTTCAAAGATAACTTTTAAAAAACCAAAGCCAAATAATCACAATGGAACACAGATTGGAATATTATACTTCGAGAACTGAGATCAGCGGTTTGTGATTGAGAACCAACAATGTATCCTTTGTGTTTGTGTGTTTGTAATAGTTAGGTCGTCTTCGTTGGCTCTGGTTCATGTGTGCGCGCTGCGTCCGGGTTTGTGGGTGCGCGCGCATTTTCATGTGTGTGCGCGTGTTTGGTTTGTTTCGTTGACGCGTATGTTTTGTTTGCAATTTAACGGTTTCATTTATATTGCGTTGTTTTCCTTGTTGCCTTTTCTTGTCAGTAACTGTGCTCACATCGTGGGTGGCTCCACCTGAAATGTTCTGCAATTGGTATAGGATTTAATGGAGCCGAAACCAATTGTAGAATTCCAAACATTTTAGGTATCCTACTGATGAACGGTTGTGGCAACTAGATATTTTTCCAGGAGCCAGCATTGAGATTGTGGTCTGTCCCCTTTGAATACAATGGAAGGACATTATTTGTTAAATATAAAGGAAATACTCCGTTCGGTTTAAAAGAAAATTATGATAAAAATGGAGAATATCAAAGTACTAGCATGCAAATTAATTGTGATGGGAAATATCTAGAAAAAGCCAAAGAATTAGACGAATTTTTTATTGATTATTTACATTCTAATAATAAAAAAAAAATACCAAGAGAAGCTGTATCAGGTTATGATGAACACGGTCAAGGTGGTTCTTGGAAAAGAATCTGTAAAAAACCATATAAAATTGTTGATGAAGAAAGAGTATATCAAGATTTCCCATCAAAGATGGAGTTTAATGTATTTTTTAGAAATGATCGAATAGCTACAAAATTTTATACATGGGATGGGGAAAAAAAATTAGAATATGAATCAGTAAAAATTGGTCCAAATAGTAAAGTGAAATTTATTGCTTCCTGGTTTTCAATTACAACAGGAACTTTTGGAGCTACTCTAAAACCAAAATTAATGCAAGCATCATATCAAGAAGTAGAAGATATTTTCGATAACTTCATCTTAGATGATGAAGAAGAAGATCTATCTATTGGATCTGATTTATAAATATGAGTCATAGACTATGCCAAAGGCATAGAATAAATATTATTTAGGAATTTAAAAAAGTCCCTAAATAATATATAATGACTGAACTACATAAAATTTCTGTAAAACTTTCTCAAGGTCAAAACAGAAAACTAACTAAGGCTTACAGACACAGAGAAGAAATAAGTTTACGCTTAAGTAAAAATGCGTTAAGTGGTTCTGATGTCCTTATGGTTCCAATGAATACTGTTTAGAGACTCGCTAAGGCCAAATCAATGGATCGAGGAATGGTAATTACTATATCAAAGTATAATATCAGGCGTCAATCTGGGTCTGGTATCTTTAGTTCAATATTGCCAGTATTAAAGAATGTAGCACCAACTATCGGTAAAACACTAGGATTGTCTGCCCTAGCAGGGTTAGCTTCTGAAGGTGCTAGCCAAATAGTTAAGAAAATTAGTGGCGGACAAATGTATCAAGTACCAAATAAAAATCTATTTATGTTAGCTCAATTGGGTGATCTACTAACTAAAGGACAAATAGGAGATTTAGCCCGAGCTCATAAATTAGGAGAAGACTTATTTTTCAAAATGACACAACGACAAGTAGGTAATGGTATTGGAACGTTACTAGCTAGTATTGGTTTTCCAATGCTTATTGATGCAATAAAAGGAGGAACTATAAAAGGTGGAAATCCTAGAATGGGCGGTCCAAGATCAAATCTTGTAAAATGTGGAAATCCTAGAATGGGCGGTCCAAGATCAAATGGTGGAGCAGCAGTAATGCCTATGGCTCCACCACCTTTTATTGGCACATGGGGCAGAGGAAAAAAAAAAAAAGGTAAAAAAGCCTAGCCCCAACCACCGACCTAAATTCCATAAAGATATCCCAATGAGTAATTTTGATCTTTTAGATTGGTGTGAATACTTGAAGATACCTATCAAGAATGTTTTAAGTAGAGATCAGACTGTACCACATAATCATAAGTTAGCGCTTTTTATTTATAATTTAGAACCTCATTATATGAGTGGTAGTCATTGGGTTACAACCTATGTTCGCGATGGTACAATAAATTACTTTGACTCTTTTGGTATGCCACCTTTTCAAGAGTTGGTAAACCATGCAAAAGAGAAAAACTTAAATTTATTACACCAAAACAGACAAATACAGAATCTCTATACTACAACCTGTGGCTATTTTTGCTTGTATTTCTTGAATGAAATGCATAAAGGAGTAGATTATTTCGATTTATTGCAAGTTTTTAGCTTTGACACTGAAGAGAATGAAAAATTCATAGAAAATTACATTAGTAAATTGCTTAGGTAGTTCACATTTGTTGGATTTGTTTGATTTGTCGGATTTTTTTTAAATCTCGTTTCAAACTATTTCTCATATTTCTCACTCTTTTAGTTTCTCCAGAACAACATAAAAAGGCAATTTTTGTATAAAGAAGTTTGTAATGTTTATACATCGCTTCTATTCTACGTATTTCATTGTCAATTTCAATTTCTTCCATTATATAATAATATATTAAAATAATAAAAAAAAAATAGTTATAATATAGATGAAAAGCTATTGTGTAAAACAACGTAAACAGACAGAGTGCGTTCCTGGTTCAGAAAGTGTTGTACAGACAAGAAATGGTCGTACCATGATGCGATGTAAATGCGCAGAATGCGGGATAACAAAAACTAAATTTGTTAAGTGCGGTATGACTGGGAGAGGTAGAAAAGGAAAAGGGTTATTACTGGGTAAAAACAGTCCATTTAAGGGAATTCCCCTCATAGGAGCTATATTATAGTAAAGGAACTTTACAATAGTTAACTTTGTTAACAATAGTTAACTTTTTTAACAATAGATTAACTTTGTTAACAATAGATTAACATATATTTATTATAATATTAATTAATATATGTTATCTTATTGCGTTCGACAAAGAAAAAGGACAGAATGTGTACCTAATTCTGAAACTTTTGTAATTACAAAAAATGGTAGAAATGCAATGCGATGTATTTGTGCTGAATGTGGAATTACAAAATTTCGTTTTATATCTAAAGCGGAAATGCAGGGAAGCGGTTTTGATGAACTTATTGTCAAAGGGTTGGCTGCTGGTGCAAAAGGATTGTACAACCTAGGTAAAAAAGGAGCTAGTAGAGCAATAAAATCCGATTATGTAAAATACAAAGTTAAAGGCATTGGTAAAAGGTATTTGAATAGAGCAATTGACTCTCTGGCTGATGATATTTCTAAAAAAATCAGTGGAAGGGGAAGAACAGGTTCTGGTCTTGATATTCATAAAGCAATAGGTAAGTTACCTAAACCGAAAGCTGGTTGGACTCTTCCAGGACACAAATATACTGGTCCTTACAATGATTTAGAAAAACAAGTAAAATGGGATCGTGATACTGGCCAAATCTATGAAATCTATGATCAGCCAACAGGTAAGACAGATGCTATAGCCATGCAACACGATGTTGATTACTCAGTATGTGCTGATAAGGGAGGTAATGTAAAATCATGTAAAAATGTGGCTGACAAGAAAATGGTCCAAGCTTTAGATGCAATTCCCTGGAATGAGAGACAGTGGGGCCATTGGTTAGCTAGAAACACTATTAATACAAAGCAAAAACTTGGTTTAGGAGTAAAAAAAAAACGCTAAAAATTTAGATACATGGGAAGAGCTAGCTAATGAGTTACACAAACCTATAAAACGAAATTTTACCAAGCGAAGAGTCATTGCACATAATGTAGATGATATCTGGTGTTCAGACTTAGTTGATATGCAAAAGCTTAGCAAATGGAACCGAGGTTATAAATATCTACTAATGGTCTTAGACCTTTTCAGTAAATATGGCTGGATAGTACCTCTAAAGACAAAAACTGGCTTAGAAGTCGCTAAAGCGTTTGAAAGCTTATTAGAGAAAAATAAGCCTAAAATGTTATGGGTAGACAAAGGAAAAGAATATTATAACAAAAATGTGTTGTATCTCTTAGCTAAGGATAAGATAAAGGTCTATTCCACTGAAAATGAAGATAAATCAGCAGTTTGTGAGAGATGGAATAGAACTATCAAAGATAAAATGTATAAGAGATTCACTATGCAAAACAATACAGTCTACGTTGACATCCTTCCGAAAATACTTGCCTCTTACAACAACAGCCGACATAGATCAATAGGAATGACGCCTATCCAAGCTAGAAAACCTGAAAACTATGGAAAAGTTTATTTTAATTTATATGGTGATTTAGCGAGAGAAAAAACAAATAGAAAACCCGAATTTAGAGTAGGTGATAGAGTCCGAATAAGCAAATACAAAAGGGTGACCTTTGATAAAGGCTATACTTCTTATTGGACTGAAGAAGTTTTCATCATAGACGAAATTAGATTCACTAATCCTATTACTTATAAGATAAAAGACTTAAATGGTGAAGTGATTAAGGGTACTTTCTACAGAGAAGAGTTACAAAAGACAGATCAAGAGGTCTATAGAATAGAGAAAATTATCAGAAAGTCAAAAGGAAAAGCATTAGTCAAATGGAAAGGTTACCCAGACGAATTTAACAGTTGGGTGCCAGCTGGAGATTTAAAAAGTTTATAATAATTAAAAAAAAATTAGAATATTATAAATATTTATATAAATGGAAAAAACAGAAGAACAATTGAAACGAGAAAAATGGAACAAAATTACCAATGAAAGACTGAAAAATACTGAATGGTACTGTGATGTATGTGGAAATGGAAAAAATTACACTTATAGAGGAAAATATATGCATCTAAAGACAAAGAAACATGAGCGTAACATTCTAAAATACACTAATCCAGTTACTGGCACACTAATTGATTTATTGTAAAGGAACTTTACTATAGTAAAGGAATAAATATTATAAAAATTTAAAATTTAAAAAAAATTATACATATATTATTATTATAGATGGATTTTAAAGTTAAAATTAAACCCAAAATTAAATACAAAAAGATATCTGCCAACACAATACCAACACCATCTGATTGGTATTGTAATATATGCAAGAAAAAATATGCAAAAGGTGGAAAATATCAGCATTTAAAGACAGATTTTCATAAGATTAATGAAGCAAAAAAAGGTCCGCAAGGTCAGCCACTGCCACAACCTGCCAACCCACAACCACGAAGAACTATGAATCCAGGAGATTATGTTGAAAATCGACTAATCCGATTAATTGCAGAAAGGAGACTAAGGGACTCATACCTTGGAGGTACTTTAATAGATGATCCGATAAGTCCCTCAGTCAATTTACCAGAACCATTAAGACCTACTGAATATAGACCAGCCCCACCTGCCCCAGTACCAAAACCACGTACAAAAAATCTAAAAAAACCAGTGCCTTTCCCGAGGCTAAGAATAATAAGACCTATAAAACCTGTACCTACAAGACTTCAAAAAAAGGTTTAAAATGTGATTGATCAAATCGCTCCATATTATCAGCCTGAAACTATAAGAGAATTCAGAAGAAATTTGAAATTTATCCCTAAAGACATCACTATTACTGAGCGATCCAATGCATTAAAAGGTAATGTTAAATCTTATGATGTACAAATTGTCAATAGAAATGACCCATCAATACAGTTAAGTAGGACTAAAAATGCAATATTTGATCTTTTAATGCGATCATTATCAGATAGAAGGGGTTTTAAATACAATACTACACTAAGGGTACGATTATCAAAGCGTAAAGAGGGTACGATAATTTACCGAGAACCTTATTTTAACGCTGGCCCTTTTACGGTGACCAATAGAATAGATATAGAAGCGAGTATCGATAATGCTATTGAAAGAATTTTAGAGTTAATAGCTGTTTGGCTCTCTGAAGGTTCTGGTTGGGTATTTGAATCGGTAGAATTACATATCATTAATATTGTCTCTTACTTTCCATTAAGAGGAACATCATATATTAAACTACCCGAGGAACTAAGTAACCCTATGAAGGGTTTAATCAATCCCAAAAATGAAGACAATAAATGTTTCCTATGGTGTCATATTAGACACCTTAATCCACTCCAAAGAAACCCTCAAAGTATAACTAAGGCAGATAGAGAATATGTCAAACGGTTAGATTACACTGGTGTCACTTTCCCTGTAACTATCAAAGATATTGATAGGATAGAAAAGCAAAATCAGATTAATGTTAATGTTTTTGGTTGGCAGTCAGGCAAGGGCAAGGGCAAGGGCACGGGAGGGAAGGGCATGGCTTATCCTATCAGAATATCAAAAGCTAAATTTCCAGACCATATAGAATTACTATGGATTGGTACTAATGTTGAAAAATATGAAAAGAGCCACTATGTGCTTATTAAGAATTTCGATCGATTTATGAGTTCATTCACCAAATATAAAGCTAGGAAATATTTTTGTTTGTCTTGTCTTCATTGTTGCTCTTCCCAGAGAACATTAGAAATGCATCGAGAGGATTGCTTAGCTATTAATGGAACCCAGGCGATAAAAATGCCTCCAAAGGGATCAAAAATTTATTTCCAAAATCATAAGAAAATGTTACCTGTGCCTTTTGTCATTTACGCTGATTTTGAAACCATTACGGAGCGAATAAATAGTTGTCAACCATCTGATGATAAATCTTACACAAGTACTTATCAGAGTCATAAGGCCTGTGGTTACGGCTATAAATTAGTCTGTAGATATGATGAGAATTATTCAAAGCCAGAAAAGATTTACCGTGGAGAAGATGCTATAGAAAAGTTTATCAGGGAGATGCTATCTGAAGTCTCCCATTGTCAAATAATGGTGAGAGAAGAGTTCAAGAAACCATTAGTTATGACAGACCAAAATGAGAAAGATTATCAAAATGCTACTAAATGTCATATTTGTTCCAGAAAATTCAAGTTTGTAAATGGAGTCATTAATGGAGGCCGTAATGGGACTAAATTGAAAGTCAGAGATCATTGCCATATAACAGGTCAATATCGTGGTGCTGCTCATAGTGATTGTAATCTAAAATGGGCTATCAGTGCAGATAATTTAAAAATTCCTGTGATCTTTCATAATCTTAAAGGTTATGACAGTCATTTTATCATGCAAAATATTGGTCGTTTAATCAGACAAGGATGTAATCTTGATCTATCCGTTATAGCAAGTAATTTTGAGAAATATATTGGTTTTAATATTGGCAAACATTTGACTTTCATTGACAGTTTTTCATTTATGAGTCAGAGTTTAGACCGTTTGAGTAGTAATTTAAGTGATGATGCATTCTTCCATTAACAAGAGGTGCTTTTCCAAATGATGAAGAATTCAGATTAATCAAGAGAAAAGGTGTTTACCCCTATGATTACATGGATTCATTCGAGCGATTCAGTGAGAAGTCTTTACCAAGGATAGAAGATTTTTATAGTATTTTGAATGATGTGAATATTTCAGAGAGTGACTACTCACACGCAAAGAGGGTCTGGAACACCTTCCAAATAAGAGACTTAGGTGATTATCATGATTTATATTTGCGTACAGATGTACTACTCTTAGCTGATGTATTTGAAAATTTCAGGAGGACATGTCTCTCTTATTATGGTTTAGATCCATGCCATTATTTTTCAGCACCTGGGTTATCGTGGGATGCATTACTGAAAATGACTAGTGTCAATCTGGACTTGTTTTCAAACCTTGATATGCAATTATTCATTGAAAAAGGTATGAGAGGTGGGATTAGTACTATTACACATAGATATGCAAAGGCAAACAACAAGTATATGAAGGATTATGATCCAGAGGAAGCGAGTAGTTATTTAATGTATTTGGATGCAAATAATCTTTATGGATGGGCTATGTCACAGTCACTACCAGTCGGAGATTTTAAATGGATAGACCCAGCTGAATATGAGGACCCTGAAGATTTTATCTTAGAAAATTACACAGTTGACACAAGAAAAGGTGTTATTTTAGAGGTTGATTTAGAATATACACATGATTTGCATGATTTGCATAATGACTATCCATTAGCACCTGAAAAGATTTTAGTCACTGATGATATGTTATCAAATTATTGTAAAAATTTAAAAGAAAGGGGTAATATTAGCAGTGGTAGAGTAAAGAAGCTAGTACCTAACCTCCTTCCTAAAGAAAAGTATGTCTTACATTACAGAAATTTAAAATTGTATTTATCACTTGGCTTGAAGTTGAAAAAGATCCATAGAGTCTTGGAATTCACACAGCGACCTTGGATGAAAAAATACATTGATTTTAATACTGAAAAGAGAAAAATGGCTAAAAATAGTTTTGAAAAAGACTTCTTTAAATTAATGAATAATTCAGTGTTTGGTAAAACCATGGAAAACCTAAGAAAAAGATCTAATATCAAATTAGAAACTGATCCTGATCATTTATTGAAGCTTACAAGGCAACCAATGTACGTTTCTAGTAAAATATTTGATGACAATTTAGTAGGAGTACAAATGAAAAAGGTGAGACTAACCTTAGATAAACCATCTTATGTTGGTTTTAGTATCTTAGATTTAAGTAAAACACTAATGTATGATTTCCATTATAACTATATCAGAAAAAAATACCCAGATGTGAAGTTACTTTTTACTGATACAGACTCTTTAGTTTACCATATAAAAACAGAAGATGTTTACGAAGATTTATTTGCTGATAGACATCTATTTGACAATAGTGACTATCCATATTCTTCTAAGTTCCATTTTGCTGAAAATAAAAAAAGTAATTGGTAAATTCAAAGATGAAGCGTCAGGTGACCCGATCACAGAATTTGTTGGTCTAAAAAGTAAAATGTATTCTTACAAGACAGAAAACAAAGAAAACAAGACTGCTAAGGGTGTGAAAAAGAATGTCATCAAGAGTGAATTATCTCTCTCTGATTATCATGATACCTTATTCAATTGTACTACCATGAGGCATAATATGAGAACTATAAGGTCAGAGTATCATCAAATATCAAGTTACCAAATTAATAAAGTATCATTATCACCTTTTGATGATAAAAGATATATTTTAGATGATGGCATCTCCAGTTATGCGTATGGGCAACAGAAAATAAAAAAATATTAGATTATATATATGCCAATTCCAAATTATAAAAAATTCTTGTCGGACGACCCTCTTGCTGATACTGATAGTAGCGATAGTGATTATGACCCTAATTCAGATGAGGAATCGACGAGCAGCGAAGAAGAAATAAATAGATCTCTCTCCACTGTACTTAAAAGAATAAGCTAACCATATATTATAATTATGAATAAAGAAACTATTGGCAATCTACATCGTAAAAAACTTTCAGAAATTGTTCTGAAAGAAAAAAAAAATACCAGATATAAAAAGAAAAATTGTAAATTTATCCAACAAAAAAGATTATTCTAGAATTGATCAAATTTGTTATACATGTGAAAAATTTAAAGTATTGAACATCGATGAAGCAATAAGTACTTGTCTAAGTTGCGGAATAAGCATTAATGTCTCAACAAATACAGAAAAACCATCTATAAAACCCGCAGAAAATGATTACAAAAGATATACTCATTTTTGTGACTGTTTGGCCAATATCCAAGGCAAAGAAAGTTTTAAAGTTTCAGAAGAGGTTATTAATACTATTATCAGAGAAATCGTTCATGAAAAAATGGAAAATTCTTTGGAAAAGTTAACTGAAGCAGATATTAAAAGATATCTTAAAAAACATCGTAAATTACATTATTATAATCATACCACACAAATTTTGTATCGAATAACAAAAATACCTCCATTACAAATGACTCCTATAATGGAAGAAAAAATGAAGATGAGGTTTTTACAAATTCAAGAGCCATTTGAAATTTTTAAAGGTAAAAATAGAAGCAATTTCTTTTCCTATTCATATATCATCTATAAATTTTGTCAAATACTTGGATATAATGAATTTTTACCAAAGCTAAAATTGTATAAAGATCGTTTAAAACTCTATGAACATGATAAAATTTGGAATAAAATCTGTGAACATCTAGGTGGTGAGAGCGCTGGTTGGAAATTTATCAAGTCTTAAAAATTACGCATCGTGAGAACAGTCTAAATTTTACTATATCCTACACTATCCAACACATTTTAGGCATTTTTTAGCGTAAAATAGTATGTCTAATTTTTACGATATCTACGCTACTTACGCTACCTACGCATAACTACGCTGTTTTAGTGTGAGATATCATATAATTTAGACTCTGATTTTTACGCTAACTACGCATAACTACCCTGAGATGCGTAAAAATCCAGAATACTGCAAGTCTCCCTAATTACTTAACTACTGAGATGTTTGTCTGATGTTCGACCTCCCCATGCCTTCGACACATAACAAATTGTCCCTTGAGGTGTGATACCGATTAGTATTTTGATGGTATTGTGATGTTTATACGAAGAAAATGTTTGAGCTCTAGCAAGTAGATTGGAAGGCTTTTCGATGAACACCTCAAAACAGTCAATGATTACTGTCACCTTGTTTCCAAATGAATATTTGAAACACATAGGCATAGTGTGCCACAGCTGGTGCCTCTCTGGCCAGTACACGAGTGGGGAGAGCCTGGCATCCATAATCCGAATCCAGGAAGAAAAAATCCTTGAAGCTGTACTAACAGAAATAGAAAAACGGTAGGCCAAGTCTTGAAATGGGACATTAAGCCATAGCTTCATCAGAACAATTATAAACTCTTGAAATTTATCAAGAGTAAGGCTTTTCCTGTTCACGGAAGGTGCGACATGTTCAAATGTTTTCATCAGCACTTCGATGGACGGCAGTCCTGTATAAAACCGCACTTTGTCGTCGGTATCGAAGAAATCTCTTCCAGGTGCCTTATAGCCACAAGGTCTTTCAAATAAATACTCAAACTCTTCAGTTTGAGTCTCTTCACTGGCAGCAGTTGGTGCCACTTCGGGCTCAGTTTGTGTGGAGGAATGTGCGAACTCTTTAGTTTCGCACTTCGCTCCCTGCCCATCGCAAAAGTTATCTGTATCCATTCCATCAGTTAGCTGTTCCTCTGTATTTTCTGATGTACCAGCCCCAGATTCAAAGTCTAAATCACAGATGCGATCACTGCTTTGTTCTAGAAGTTTTCTCTTCTTTGTAGCTTCCTGCTCTTGTTGTTCAATGGCGGCCTTCCGTCTCCTTTCAGCTCTCTCATATCTTTCTACAGAAGCTTTAAAGTCCTTTGGACGTCCATATTCTTTCTTTCCTAAATTTAGGGAAGGTACCCAGTCTGGACTGAACTTATCGAAGTCCTTCGCTGGCTGTCCTTGGTGAAAATGACGACCGCAAACTCTTTCTGTCTCGAGGATATTCTTCTCCGCAGTGTCGCCACGACTTACTGCACTGATCCATCCTTCCCTGCGCTTTCTAGTCAGTTCCTCGTACTCTTCGCCTTGGTCAGTAATGATTTTGGGTATCCGAAAGAATCCAAGACCTTTATGTTTGCCACTTTTGGATCCACATCCCCACACAATGCATAAAACCATAATTAACTCTCCTACATTTCCTCACATTTGCTTCTCTTTTCGATCACTTTGTTTACTGTCGAGGGACACCAATATGGCGGCTAGCAACCGTTGTCAAGCAAAAGGTCACGTGGGTGAAAAGCAAGAATTGCCATGAACCATTTACGTCACTATCGCTAGTTCGAGTAAAGAGGCAAATTCGTCGCATACGGTCAGTTTTTATCTTTTTGTATTCGACAGTGTGTTACATCTGCAATTTAATTGTTTAACTGTATACGGAAAAATGGATAGTATCACAGCATTCAACTCCAATAAAAGGAAGCCGGAAATGGTGACCTGTCAAAATCGTGTTTGATTATTGCCATAGACCATTTACGTCACTATCGTTCGTTCGAGTAAACAGGCAAATTCGTCGCATACGGCCAGTTTTTATCGTTTTGTATTCGACAGTGTGATACATCTGCAATTTAATCGTTCAACTGTATACGGAAAAATGGATAGTATCACAGCATTCAACTGCACTTTCAAACATGGAGTGAACCCAAGATTAAAGTGCGATATTTGGCAAGTTCAAGTTTAAATTCTAAGTTACTTCTTATTTGCGCAGTTAGTATTAACATTCACAATTCCCTTTCAGTTTGGACATTATGAAGACGCCCGTCACCCTCGGCTGCGGGCACTCGGGATGTGAAAATTGCCTGGCTACTTTGGGAGCAATCAGCGCACCAAATTGTCCTCAGTGCCGTGTGCAATATAGAAGTGACCAACTAGCAGTAAACGTCGCAATGGATAACCTGATCGCGACTTTGGAAGTACTTTGCACAAACATAGGCTGTGAGTGGGAAGGTGCTTACTTCGAAGCTGGGGTTCACTTTAAAGAATGCCCTAAAATGGAAGAAAATTGCCCGAATGAAGGCTGTAGCCAAATGGTGACCAGGGAGACAATGGCAGCACACCTAAACGCCTGTGAGAAACAAAAGATTCCGTGCCAAGATTGTCGACTGCTTGTTTTAAGGGATCGCCTAGATCGCCACCGGGCTTCGATGTGCGGCCTCTCTTTAGCGCAATGCCCCCTATGCAGAAAGAAATTGACACGGTAGGTTGTTTTACCATTTTATATAGGATATGAATTCAAGAAAATAAAAAAATTGAAAATGAAGTACAACCACGCCGACTAGAATTATCTGGGTTCGTATTGAATTTCAGTTGTCTTGTTAATGATTAAAGAAGTATCATGAAGAGCTTACTTTGATATCGAGATACAGTCGAGATTTTGACACGATAATCGGTTACGTTTCGACTGGTTACGTCTCTCTGATCACCGCTACACAAATGTGTTCAACGCCGACTTCGGGTCAACAGGGTAAAATTCAGCCAAGAGGAATATTGATAACTGTTAGAGATAGGGGAGATTTCTATAGCCACTTCGATACACCATTCAGCAACTGTACTATGGCTGATCAATATAAACCACTAGTTATGAAGAGAACTAAAAATATTGGTAGGACACAAACTCCCAAATATTGATGATGTGAAGATCTCAATGGCTTACCACAGCAACATCGAAATTTACTATCCACACCCTTAATGTGGCCTTGAGTTTTGATATTTCAAACATAACATACAACTCAATAACAAGTTATAATAAGTTGAAATAATTTGTCTTGAAACACTATATAATTTTCAAATCATGAATTATAATATTCTAAAACACGGTAGGCAGCTGTGTAACTATTAAAAGTAGAATCAGTAATATTCGAAAGAAATCAAAATGCCTTACTGCACCATAATTACAGTAGCTAGAAGCCAAGGAACAGAAATGCAGTTCAAGATACAAAATTGAAAAATCTTAAAGTTATCAAATGAATGTTTTTTTTGTAGCAACCAAATCAATTTGCACCAACAAAAATGCCCCAAAAAAGCAGTGGAATGCCCTGTTACAGGATGTAGACGGGTAATGATGTGGGAGGATTACAGGCAACACATCAGTGAGGCTGCAGCGAGTCATCACAACCTACAGTCTGCAGAAATCCAACGACTGCGCCGCGCCATACATGACAAGGTAAAAAAAATTGTTTATTTTCCTACTTGAGAATGAGCCATGGAATGTAACTGGAAGTTCCAAGAGGAAACAGGACCTCAAAAACCAAACTGTCGTAAAGGAAAACATGCAGCTGAAATGATGTTTCCTGAAAAGTGGTATGTTGGAAAAGAAAAAATTCCATGGGGTGACTAGAAGATTGCAGGAACAAAATTATTGCTTAATATTTAATCCTACATTCAGTAGACTTCTTGTTTTACAGTAAAGGGGCTATGCGTTTAAATCATTATGGTGATGGAATTTTCCTCATTTTTGTAGGAGTATGATTCCAAGTTAACAAATGGAAGAGATGAAAAAGTAACCTCATTTACTTGGGACATCAGAGATTTCCCACAAAGTTTAGCACGACAGAAGAATGAAAACAAGCCACTCACAAGTGATGTCTTTCAGAGTGAAGGACAGAGGTGGAGGGCTGTTTTAACTGAAGACCTGATATTATGTTTACAGTTACTATCATCATCCCATCCAGTAACTGCAGAGATAAGGTAAACAGGCACTTATATAGGGTACGCATCGAACAAGACTAGTTTTTTTTATAGGACCACTTTAAGGGAGGGTGAAAATTCAGTGCAATAATCGACAAATCCTCTACTCTAGTCAACTAAATGGAGGCTTCATGGTGTAAAGGCTTATAGAAGCATGCTGGACAAGCATGGAGGGTTCAAGCCCTGGCTGGGATATTATATTGTGTTCTTAGATATAAAACCTGTGTTAAACAAGGTGTACAAACAGGTACATGTAATGGTTGGTCTAACCTGTGAAGGACTCTCATTGTGTAACATAAAAACTTTAATGAGGTGGAGCTATGTGGACCACCTGTCCAGACACAGTCTGTATCCTAACTCCAATCCAAGCACATTTGAGAATTAGTGTTCTCCAGCCTGAAAGAAAAACAAAAAAACTTTTGATGTCCATTGCCCACAGGAGGTCATGAAAAACTTTAATGTCAGTGGTATTATATCTCCGGTTTCACCATTAAAGATTTGAAAATTGCCCGTAATTCTCATTCCCTTGAGTTATAAAGGATACTCCCTCTTTCCATACACCCTCGACAGTAAGTGAGATTGTACAGCACCTTACAATATATACTTGTTCTGACACAACCTGAAACAAATTGTTTGTCTGGATACAGGATTGTGATGATGCCAGGCCAAGAAAAACAGAAGGTGTTTTCCGTGCAGCAGGCTACATTGAGTGAGGGAGAAATGCAGGGAAGAGAGTTCAAGGATTTGAACAGATGGGTGGATGTAACAGGCAGGCTTCGCATTAAATTCATTATTTATTATGTAAGGTTTTAAATTTGGAATCGGTAAGGCAGTTGTCACTTGAGTGTCAAAAGCAACGTGCATTTGTTATGCTACTAAAAATAATTAACGGCTTTAAAAAATTCCGACCACTTGCTATATCCCATCAAAAGCTAAAACAACCAAGATCATGATGTACCAGCACTCTTTCCATGCCTTTTTCTACATGGTACTATATATTTGACTTAAAGTTACTAAATTGTCAGCCACAGTCATGACACCTGGGTAATTGTTTTGGTTTTGGTTTTTCAACACTCAAATGACGACTGTTCTAGCCTTTATTTGAAGTTTTCATTTTTAATAAGTTAATAATTCATTATCACAGATTTACATTACCATTAACAGAGACAAATTACAGTAACTAAAATGCTACTTATGAATGAAAAGTACTTTAATGTACATTTATATTACTGCACGTTGTGCTTCAAAATGAACTTAAGTACAATAAATTTACTAGAAGGCGCCTTCCATTTTGTGCCTTAGCAGACGACAGTCGACAGTTTTAGAACAGTCAGTAGTAGTCACTTTGGTAAGTATGTTTTTGGAAAATGCCTGTGGTATGAGTGATTTTAAGTCTAAATTAAAAATTATTTTGAGAACCACAGGGTTAAGACACAACTTACATGAATGGTGACATGACTTAGTAGCTGATTAGTTTAATCATGGATATGATCACATGTTGTAAACAGAGTACTGGGAGACATATTGATTAGTTTTACACAAATTCCATTTCAAAATTGAAATTGTAAAACAATTAAAAACATGTTCAGCAAGAATGAATTTTTCCTTTTCCTGGTAACTAAACACGTTTTGAAAGGGTGTGTTACCTCTCCGAGTAGTACAACAATAGGTTATACACATTTAATCTCGCGTAACTATGGTAGAGGCTCTTCACCAGGGGAAGGGGGTGAAAAGCCACTATCGGGGCTTAGAGTTACTGTTATTCAAGCAAGAATTAATGAATTGTGTAGCATTTAGTATTTTCAATTTTTTAAGTGTTACATTTAAACCAATCAAAAGTTCATTTTATATTTGTAAGGAAGTGAGAGCTCTTGGGTATAGGAAAGTATCTTTTCAGAATCACATTCTTTGTTTGGACATCATGAACATAATATGCAAGTTATAGTAGAAATAATGTGTTCAATAGCTGGAGTTAGATAAATGCAATTCACCATTTCAAAGTTGAAACAGGTTTAGTTCATTGAGTGATTTTATAGATCTCAGTAATAAACCAGGCAACTCTAACATGAAGTTTACAAATAGGAAATAAGACATTTGGTGCAACTTAACATTGTAAAAGCTAATAAGGTAAATTATTTCAGTTAACATTTATACACATGGGAAGTCTGTTTACAAGGAAAGTTAATTAATTTTAAAAGGAGTGCAGGATAGCTGTAATTAAAAAACACTATCTAAATACAGTTCAACCCCTATTAACCCTTCCACTCCCAAGGGGTCTCCCTTTGACGAGTACAATCAGACAGAGTAAAATCTATACAGTCACTCTTGGGAGTGACAGGGTTAACAGACACCATCAGAGAAATGGATAGTGACCGTTTAAAATGTGTTGGCTGCTTAATATAGGTAAAAGCAATAGAAAGCCGTAACAATTGGACTTTGATTAATGGCCACCTAAAAGGGTTTGTCGTTTCATAGGTGCTCTCTCAATAGGGGTTGGACTGTATAGCACTTTCTTGTTGTCAATAATAAAAATAAAAAGCTACGTTTGTACGTCTTACACCCTGCCATGTATACTTTTTGTTGTGTTAAGGTAATCGTAAGGGGTTTGCCATATTGCAGGGAAACTTCAAAAATTAAGATAACTGAAGTTTACTCGAGATTGATGAATTGAACCATAGTCATATATCAGAAAAACGGCACAAACTCTGATAAATTATTTAAATTACGGGGGTTTCTGTTCCGTCCCCAGTCGAGTTTGAGGTCATTTAAGTTTGATACATACGCTTACATACATGATGATGAACGAAACCATAGTCACCTGTCGGAAAAAACACAACTGATGCAAATTAATACTCACCTTGCAAATTGGCAGCATGGGCTATTATTTGGTAATCTCATCTTTGCTTGCATTTGTCACTTTCTTGGATTATAAAACTACCCAGTCTCTTCATAAGTTCCCTCTAAAAAAAATAGGTCCGCGATGCGTACATGTGTGGCTTACGATTTTTAACAGTATACTACACGATTGGTAGATGTTTAGGTAACATTGAAGACAATAACACCACAGTATTTCACTGTTTCCAAGCTATTATGTTGTTTGCAGAAACGTAGCTGACGCAGTGCCCCAGTTTTTTTTAGAAACCTACCCGCCTCCCTCCCTCCCCAATAAGTATAGCTGGTTGTTTTCTTCTTCGGTTCAGCTATGACGATGTTCTTATTGATAAGAGTGCAAATTAGGTTTGGGTAATTACAAACAACTAGAAGACATATTATTTAACCAGACGTTTTCCAGTTGAAGAAAAAACATGGAGAAAATAAACAGGGGTTCTTTGAAATAGAGGAGATAGTAGTGAATAAAATCAGGGCACAATTCATTTGCAGTTTTCAGTTGCTATAGGCCGGGGTCGCACTTACGCTTTTGGTGTTTACATTGGACATAAAATCTGTCGTCGCTTGCTTACTACAAGTGCGACCCTTTTGTCGCGATCAGATTTTGTTTTTCCTCTGTCGCAACGTCAATACTGGCGGAAACTGGATTTCGAAATTCTGCAACGACAACACGTGTGCACTGCTTTTCTCTACAAACGTTTAATCTAGTCCTTATGGCGAATTTCGACCCACACCAATTTGCACTATTCACCTGATTATTTTCAGTATGGGGATAGTTTGTTGTCACCATTTGGCTCGCAGATTTTTCTCAACACTCGCAGCCTTCGACCACGCAGCCGTCTTTTGACCGGGCTTTTGAATATCGCCAGCCAAAACAGCCATCAACAGTCCCTTAGCTGCCTCAGGAGAAGCAAAAACGTGCAACCAAAGGGAGAGATGGAATTTCGCGCGTGAAATATTAAGAGCTGAGAGTCTGGTTTCAAATATCATTTATGTCACGCACGTGCGACCTCCATGACTCCTGTGGTGTAAATTATGACGCGACATAAAAAAAGGCCACAGTGGGACCCTCCCTTATAATGTGCTACTTCAAATTTGATGTCAAAGAAATAATGGTATTAAACAACAGATGATGGTTTTATCAGTGGAATATCAAATTAGAAAAGTTCATTGATAGCACGTATACTGTCAAACCAACAAGTTAATTTCCGGTGATGTAATTAGCGTTGCCCAATTTGTTAGTTTTGAAGATAAGAAGGTGTTAACTTCACAGTGAAACAATGAGAATCCTGTTTGCTATTAAGTTTGTTTATAGGTTTACGTACTTTGTTGATGAACTTTAAACAAGAAGTTTCAAATTTTCATCCGCAGAGATGCAAGTTGATTTTCTAGTAATTAAGTTTGTTGAAAGGGTTAACAGTTCTAAATTACGTATACATTATCAACTCAGTTGATAAAACCAAATTTGATGACCTTTGGTGACACGTTGCGTGACGGCTCTAGTTTCGGTAAACTCGCAAATTTAATAAAACATTTCTCTTTAAAATTCATGCTAAACATCTCAGTTTCACTTTTACAGGTAATGTTTTAACATAAAGGCCTTTTTTTAAACACATACTTGTGTTACATCAAGTATTCTAAGCTGGAAGCACACATATCAGCTAACACCTGTAACATTTGCACTCGCTTGTCGGTTTATTCGTGGTTTATTGTAAACAAACTCCGTGCGACTGGCAATAATTACTATCTCCGCTCTGATGAAGAAAAATAGCCACCATTTTGCTGTTCCTTAGTTCTGGCTTACTCTTACAGGTTTCTGATGACAAAGCTCAGGTAGAGAACCGAAATAACACAGCTGAAGTTGAGCTTCGTCAACGTAGTTTCGAGTAGTTGTATGTTGCGGACGACAGGCGATCTGTTGTTGAAATAATTATCTTTATGTGAACGGCTGAAGTTTTGCGAACAGATACACACTGAAGTCTGCATCATGACTGCGTTCTACGAACGCAATGAGTTTCCTCGTCAGCGTAAATTTATGCGGTACTGGATAAAAACTACAACAGTACAACCCGTACCGAAGATTCAACCAGTGCAACACGAGCCACCGGGTCTGTGTCTGTTAGATTGTGCGAGGAAAACTAACTCGTGATACGATCACCTGAAAAAAATTACTCGAACTGCGGCTTGTGCCAGGAGAACTAAACTCAAATGCTACAATAGTACGACGTAGATACTAGACCACGTGACAGGCGCTCGACTCTCGTAGACAAACAGATAAATCAGGCGATGCCATAGTGTGGCTATACACTTCGTGTAAGCCACACAAAAATCGCGAAATTTGCCCACTCTCACTCGGCCCATGCTGCCTCTAAAGTCCAGGTACCAGACCCCTCTCCTCCGAATTGTCGAATAACTAATAAGATGAAACCGAGCTCGATACCGAACTCGGTATAGACCGAGCTCGGTCAGGGGCTTAGCTCGAAAGCAAACCGATCTCGGTCATAAACCGAGCTCGACGAAACCAATTCGTTGTTGCCATGTTCGCCGAGCACGACGATATCATCGAACTCGATGAAATTAACGCAAATCTAGCTCTAGTCGGATTTGAAATCGAATTCGATGAAATTTATTCAGATCGAGCTCGATGATACGAGGCGGATGGATCAATTTTTGTTTCTGGGCAACCGAGTTCGAATCATGTCAATCGACCTTGATATCTTATTCGACCACGATTACCAATCAACTTCGATTTGTTGAGTTCGATTTCTGGTAACAGAGCTCGAACAGAATCGAGTGCAATATCCACTGATCGTGCTCAGTAGACACAGCGACCTCGGTTCAAAAATCGAGCTCAGTCGCTCTCGAGCTCGACCAGAACGTGTGGGCGTTCCATTTCCGGGGGGGTCCTTACGATGCTATATCGAGCTCGAAAAAATTGTATCTAGCGCGACTGGACTGGACTTTTTATTCGAGCTAATTCGAGCTCTATTTGTAATTCGATCGTAACCTGGGCCGGGTTGTTCGAAAGCCGGTTAACACTAACCGTATATAGATTAAAAGTTAACCGAAGCATTAATTTTTCTAAGAAGCAAAGACTTTGAAAAACATTTAACTATAAAAAATTGCGATAAAATACTTCTAAACATGATAAAAAGTTAAAAAGTTTAAACACGACGTTTCGATGTACATTACATCATTATCAAGTGAAATAAAAATGAAAGCTAATTACTATAAATACAAAAATGGACAATAAATAATTAATATAGTAGCATAGAAGAATGCTAAAGCAGAAACTTAAACAAAAAGTTTCGCACGTATAGAGTCCGCTTGCGTATTTAAGCAAGGCTTAATTTTCTTGATGAACAGCATTTCAAAAATTAAACAATCAAATTTGCTCTGGCACTTACGTAAGATCTTAAAATGGCCCTCATTCAATAAGTGTTTATTCCCGTGAACTTCAAGAAAATGCTTGCCAATAGCCGAGTTCTTGTGTTCAGCAACGCGTTGAAAAAGGTGTCTGGCTGTGTAGCCGACATAATCTGCATCGCACAGATCACATGAAAAATGGTAAACAACGCATTGCTGATTCACAATCGACGGCTTAACTTCCCTAGGCTTAATCCTCACGGTATCAACGAACGCTTTTCATTCAACTAATTCATTCTGTTGTTTTTCACGTTGCCAGGCACCAACCAATAGCGTAGCTCCACATTTCTGTATATAAACCACACACAACCCAAAATTCCTTGATTCGCTCCGACGAAGGGCTAACGCTCGAAACGTCAGCTTCCGAATCTCTTTACGGTGGACAATTCACATTATCAACCCAGTTGATAAAACCAAATTATCTTGTAATACTCCCACCGACACAGCACCACAGTTTCTTTAGAAACTTGCCCCCTTTATTAATTATAAACTTAGACTCGTATTATATCCATGTTAACAAAAAACGCTCTCTTGCAAGGGTGCTTTTTTTTATCTACCCGGCTGTATATATTTTTTTATTTTTTCCACTGTAGGAAAGTGGCTTCTCCTAATTCCTACTTGATAACAATCAGCCTTGAGTCAAAATTTTCTTTAAAATGATAAGCGTATATAGATTAGCATAGCTCTTGATTACAACAATTAACCATAACCGAAAAGATGATTTTTCCCCTGACCAGTTACTCAAAAATGATCTGTTGTGAACATGTGTTCGTAGAGGGTGGCAAAGGTTATGCACCTATCAATGTTAAGCTGCTGGGGGAGGAGACGGGGGGGAGGGGGGCATAGGCGGGGGATTAGTTTTGGATTAGTTTTTCTGTTCAAATGCCTGGCCCCAGGGAAGTCATCCTAGGTCAAAAAAGTGCAAATTCCTCACTCCAGGGCCATTATTGTTCGTCAAAAGAACTCAACAAATTATCAAAAGTCCCTACCACAGGAAGACTTGCAACATAAAATCCCCCTCCTTTGCCCAGCCTCCCCCCCCCCCCCCCCAGCGGCTTAACATTGATAGGTGCATTATTTTCTCAATCTGTCAATGGCCTAATTTTTTTCTTGCGATTTATGAAATGGCTTGTTTTTTCTCTTGAATAATGATTTCATTAGATGTCGTGAACCGTGATTTTCTTACTCCTCTGTGAATTGAGAGAAGTGTCTTTATATTTTTGTGAACTACTATGATTCTTTTTGTGTGTTTGAACTTTTTTTGTCAGTAATTAAACAAATTGCGTAAATTGCTGATATTATTTCCCATGAACTGTGAAACGATCAATTTACTTTGTGTGAAACGTGATCTTGACCCCCCCCCCCCCTTTTACCACCCTCATCGTTCAGAATGTAGTTTCACTTTTTTAATTACCTTTTAACACTGAAAGTAACCAACTGTGTAACCAACCAACGTAATGAATATAACCAAGGTTGTAGAGATTATGTACACTTTATATCAAGGCCTTTCCAAGATACATCAAGGATACATACAAGGAATACGTCAAAAGAAGTTTTATTGTTTTGACAGCTTCCAATTCACCATAACTTGGTTGTCCAAGATCAATAATATACCTATGATAATGGTGCTACTGGCTTAATTTTCAAGGTATGGAACTTTGCGTATCATGGGCTACTTAATGTTCAAGGTATGGAACTTGGCAAGCGATAGGTTACCAAAATTTTCTAAGTTAGGGGCTTTGCCTTTTGCTCATAGGAGTTCCACCATGAAAGTTCTACTTTCCCAAAGTAGAACTAACAATTAAATTTTGAAATGAAACTGTATATGACATTTTTCCTGTACTGACTGCACAATTTATCTGAACTTTGACAATTGTTTACTTTCCTTTACTTTTGGAGTCACTTCTTCAAATATATAAATATTCAGCTTTAAGAAACGTTTAGAAGATACAAAAAGACTGTCGCATACTTTAATTTACTCTGGTATGAGGATTATAGTCACTAGCAACGCTGCTCTTTGCAATCTAATATTTTGTCTCTGAAGATTCCCAGCGCCAAACAGCCCGGAGATTATCTCTCAACCCAGGACAATAAAAGAAAAACCAACCTACCTTGGTTGATTTCTCGAATATAATTAAAGAAATCTAAGGTGGCAGGAAACAAATCCAACAAAATTTTTTCCTAAATAAACTTTGGCTCTTTGAAACAGTGTGGAATTCGCCTAACGAATCAGTCAAAAAATCCGAACTATCGCACATGAAAATCTCTCAAATATTTTCACGATTGGTTTAAGCGCATCACGTGACTTAATATCCCCTAGCTAAAACTAAGGAAAACTCCGAAATATCCGAGTGATATTCCTCAATTTTCATAACAGCGCGTGCTGTGAAAAATAAGTATAAAAAACACGCTAGCCATGTGGTGCAAAATTATGTTTGGATGTTTGACCTTGGAGATTATTATAATGTCGGCGGACAAATATCCTATATGTATTTTCGCGCCAAACGGCGTCTATTGTGTATTTACGTAAATCATTTTTCGTTGGAAATTAAAAGAAGCTTTTACCACGTATTAGTCAGACCCCAAAAATCGACACTAGTGTCGTATTGAAGGAATACGAAGGTAAAATCTCCTCCTGCTCTATAGTGCGGGTAAAAAAAAATCCTTTGCCATTGTTGCCTTATCGAGCTTTTGTATGTTCAAAAGCTAACAAATTAAATGATTACCATTATAGAAAGTAACCAAACGAACATATCCATACATGTTAAAATGAACATCCCGTTTCGTTTTATCGGGGTAACCACCAGGGTGATCGAGTAATAGAATCAATTGCTAACTAAACCTCTCTTGTATGTATCAAAAAACTTAGAGGAAGATGCTCAGCTTTAACTTATTCTTATGTATTTCAGAACAAACGTTTTCTACTACGGCAATAAAAAAAAATTATCTCAGGCAACAAATCGGTACGTCTCTTTTCAGTACAACCGAGGGAGAAGAGAGAGAGATGCTTGGGTGTTTGTAATACTAACCGCTGAATTTAGTCCAGCACTGAAATTAGTCCAATCTCTAAGTGCATCCGACCAGGAACAGAAGTCAGCACCGATGTTTGGGCTGCATACAGAGGCATGACACGGCCTATAAATAATGTTGCAAAGCACCGAGTCGTAGTGCATGCTCGACACTTCGTTGATCCTGTAACTGTCGTCCATACACAGGAATTAGAGTCGTGCTGGAATGGTCTTAAGCTAGATCAAAAAACACGCAAAAGTATTAGAAAAGCAGATCTTCAATCTTGCCTAGACAAACGTATGTGTCAGTGGAGAGAGGGGGGCATCTCAGGCAAATTATGCAAAACTTTCTGGCAATTTTATCCCCTCAATATGTAGTTAACAACGTAGCACTTTAATTTGCAACGTTTTCCATACAAAGCCTCTAAATTTTCCTAGAAATTCAAATTATCGTATAAACTTACTCTGAATATCCAGGGGCCTCAAACTTGGCAGTTTTGCTATCTTCGATGCGCTCTTTCCATTTCTGACATTCTTTAAGTTATAGACCATAATATAAAAATTTCCCGGCAAAAATGTGGTCACGTGACCCCAGCTGCAAAGGGCCTATTTACGGTTTTCATTAAGTCAAGTTTAGATGATTTTAAGTACCTGCGTTAGCTGACTTTGCATTAGTTTAAATTTATCGTAGATTTAGTATTTACATTCAATTTTAGGAGGTTATGGTAATCTTTCATTCACCATGAACAATAGTTCAATATCAAGGCACATGCACACGCATATTTTGAAGTGTTCAATTTTGCGCAGCATGCACCCTTTGGAGAAATTCCATTTTAAATTGGGCAATGAAATTTAAAATAGATTTGTGTTTCAACATGTGCCTTGCCTTGTCGTGGGGAAGCAGTTACAAAGGGATATCAAGTTCATAAACCAAATTTTAACTAAATGCTGATATTAATTGGGCCTAGCGACGCAGGAAATCAATTTATAAAAGGGAACATGACGAACAGCCGGGCAAAAAAGGACACTTCCTTTTTGGTTGATGTCTAGGACCACCATGTTCATAGACAAAATCATCCGCCAAAATTTAATAACAAGAGTTAACTTTCCCCTTTCGCCCTCGATTAAGGCGGGGTTTCATCTGAAGGAGAATGAATAGGTTAAATTGAGAAAAATATGAAATGTTGACGATTTGATGCATTTGGAAAATTGAAATTTGGAGTGGGGCTTTTTTTTGAGGGGGTCAACTGTCTGGTAGTGTACCCAACCCATTTTAATCTTAACAAATCCCGTTAGGGAAACTACTTCAGATTTCAGTCCTAATCAGGTAGAATCCCCCTTTAAATCTTTAAATTATTATCAGACTCGAAATAAAATCGAGCTCGATAAAAATATAATCCAGTCAGAGCTCGATATCCTTGGGCTTGATGACAATTTTAATCGAGCTCGAAAAAAGGTCGATCTCGCATTGATGCTCCCCCCGGATAATGGAATGCACACGTTCTGGTCGAGCTCGAGAGCGACTGAGCTCGATTTTTGAACCGAGGTTGCTGTATCTACGATCAGTGGATATTGCACTCGATTCTGTTCGAGCTCTGTTACCAGAAATCGAACTCGACAAATCGAAGTTGATTGGTAATCGTGGTCGAATAAGATATCAAGGTCGATTGACATGATTCGAGCTCGGTTGCCCAGAAACAAAAATTGATCCAGGCGGGATTGAGATGGTACTCGAATTGCTCATCGTGTATGGTGAACATGGATCGAGCTCGTTTGCCCATATATCAAATGTGATCCCTCCAGTGTAGTGTGGAGGAACTGACACAGTTGATGCGTGTTGAGAGTGAAAACGCCTCTATCAAATACATCCGTCATAGGACCTCAGACAAGAGATAAACAAACAAAGGGTCCTCAATTAGCGTGATTTTGAAGTGGAGTCTGCGATCAAATAACATCCTTTTGTTTAGAAAGGCGTACAAACAAATCGAACGGGGGGGATTCAAAGTAGGGAACACCCAGCCTGAAACGCTGTAGTTTTTTCACGGTACGAAAGGCGAGCTCGTATCATTTTGCAATTCCATTTCACTGAAGCATTGATTAACCATCAAATGCTAGCTTTTACCGACGTTTTCGTTATTTCATTTGAATTTGTTCAACGTGCACGTGATCAGCTACCGTTAGAGGACGTCAACAGATCAATTGAGATATTTTCGAAGCTTGTCATTGGTTTTGCTCGAGAAGGGCGTAAAAGACAGCTATTTAAAGCAATTTCTGACTAAAATTAGAATTTAAATTATTATGGCTCTCGACAAGAGAGTATAATTCCTTGTTAAAATACAGAGCCATGAGTTTTTTTTACATGACCTCAACTGAATAGAAAATTCAAGATCAAACTCTTTACTGTCGATTTCCATAAACATAATCATTTGGTTATGACGAAAACAGGATTCCGAGAACTCTATTTAACTAAATTTTGAAAACGTGAAAATAGAGATGTGGTTTTACATGAAGACGAAAGTAGTTTGCAAAAGGACCAAGTATGTAGACTCACAATAAATCACTGAAAGATTCTTTATTTCATGTTCAGTTTTGAGTTTCTGTCATCTGAAAAGAGTGCTTATGAGAAAGGCAGTGGACCTTGAATGTGAAAACGTCATAACAATAGCCTCATCACAATTTATTGTGTTTTCCACATGACTTGCTTGGATATAGAATTTGAAATTAAATAACAAATAGAATGTCGAGGCTGCTATGAGTTTTAAATAATTTAGTCCCCTTGACCTTGGCTGAATTGAGCATTCAAATGCACTACCTTAAATTAGGAGCAAGTGATGTAATGTATTATGTAATCTATTAATTATTATTAATTTGAGCATTCCTCGAAAGCAGTCCGCAATTTATTTAAGCGACAAGCGTTGTCAAGTCAGACAGTAGATGAGCAAACAAAAGGTCCTCAACCTCAAATAGTATCACACCGTTTCAAAGCATGATTTTGAAGTGGAGTCTGCAGTAAAATATTCTTTTGTTTAAAAAGGAATTCAAAGAAATACAAAGGGCCCATACAAAGAGGAAAGCAGCACCTAACTTGCAAAGTTATAGTTCTATGATACCGTATGGCGGGTTCGTTTCAGTTTGCAATAGCCCAATTTCGATATATTAAAATTCAGCCTAAAACAATAGACCTCAGCACGAGGCTCGTGGGAATAAATACAGAGTTTGTGGGGTTTATTCCCACGAGCCTCGTGCTGAGGTCTATTGTTTTAGGCTGAATTTTAATATATCGAAATTGGGCTATTCCACATCACGGAAGCATCAATTAACCACCAAATGCTAACTTCTGCTGTCATTTTTTTTTGGTCATTTCATTCGAGCATGTTTTAATGTGCATGTGACCAGCCTACATAAGAAGACGTCAATAGACCATCCGAAATGGTTTCCTAGCATTTCATTGGTTTCCCTAAGAAGGGGCGTGGTACACATCCAGTGTTATTCGTTTATAAAAGGCTAGTGAAGTGATTGTCAAACTCATCCTTCGTTTCTCGTTACTTCTGTTGATCAGTGAACGAAGAAATACCTGAAGCTTGAGCACTTTTGAAGGACTAAGGTATGAAAACTCTGATGTTGTAAAAGTCATGCTAAGATAGCCCATTTTTCACGAGATGAAGCACCAAAGGGAAAATACATTCTCAAAGCATTATAGCTCAAATATTCAATTGAAAAGGTATAGAATCCTGGAGTAATCAAGTCGCACGGCAAACGTGATGTCCATCCGGAGTATCGAAGAATATTCCTGGTCCTGTATTTCGGTGTGCACGGCCTGTGCTGAAATGCATTTGGGAATTTGGACCCAAATCGTTTTGGCTCAATTATTCTGCCTTTCATCGGTTTAAATTTTGCGTTTGATTTCCAGTTAAATCTTGACACGGGATCACAAGTTAGAGGAGTTAGGATGTCGAGTCAGGGTCTCGATCATAATCAGGGTTTCAAGCCAATGTCCGTGTTGTTTTGACCACGGTTTGCTTGCAGTTGTCTGTCTTAGTGGTTTTCATGCGGTCTTTTAGAGCGAGGGATCGAATCAGTAAAAGGCTCTCGTATTAAGTTTCTGTGATCTGATTAGAGTGCTTAGGAGAAAGGAAGTGAGCCGTTTAGAACATGAAAAATGTAATCAACGATCAAATCGTTATTTTTTCCAGATGACTTATCTGGGTATAGAATTTAAAATTTTCTTAATTGTCAGAATGTCTGGACTATTCTGAGCTTGAAATGATTCAGTTTGCCTTGGTGTTAGCTGAATTGAGCATTTAAAAGCAGTGCGTTAAATTGGAAGCGACTGATCAATCTGTACCGTCACCAGACACCAATTTGAGCGTTTCCCGAAGGCAGTCTGCACTTTATTTTAGCAATAAGCTTTTATCAACTCAGACAGGAGATAAGCAAACAAAGGATTCTCATACTCATAAAGTGTCTAACATTCTAAAGCGCAATTGAAGTTTACTATTTTAATTTCAAATTTATGCCCACGCAATTCAAGACCAAAGGAAGTGAATTTTGAATAAGAAAATTTAGAATGCCATAACCACAGTCTGCGGCCGTACGTGGAACGTGGCACGAAGGGGACAGTTAGTAATAACAACAATGGCGTTGGAACGGTTTGATACTACTGTCTGAGTTCATAACGCTTACAGCTGAAATAAAGTTCAGAATGCTTTCGCGGAATGCTCAACTTGGTGGCGGTAATAGATTACCTGCTGCCAGTTTAAGGCACTGGCTTTGAATGCTCAATTCAGCCATGGTCAAGGGAACTGAATTTGGTCGAAATTTAACCTAACAGGAACCCGTGGCGCTGATATCCAGAACTCGGGAAACGATCATTGACATTTTACATAAATCTGCCATAATGATTTTGTGTGTGGATGCCCCAGTCTATCAGGCAGAAGCTCAGTTTAATAGTCTACAGATTCCATGGAATATCTGAATTCATGGAGTGCTCGCTATAAATGGTTCTTGTGTAGCATTTTCTAAACATTATGAATTGGAAAAAGTGTGCAGAATAAATTTTATTTGAAATATGCGCATCAGTTTCTTATTTTTATAATCATTTTTTTAACCATCTGAGCTTTTAGTTTAAGAGTCATTCCCAAGAAATTTGGTTCGCACTGCACTCTCAGAGCTTCAAATCCCTTGATCTAGCATGAACTAAACGATAAACCTTGATAAACCTTGGCTGAATTGAGCATTCAAATGCACTGCTTCAAATTGGCAGCAAGTGATGTAATGTATTACCGGATCTATTATTGACCATTATTATTAATTTGAGCATTCCGCGAAAGCAGTCTGCAATTTATTTAAGCGACTAGCGTTGTCAAGTCAGACAGTACGTGAGCAAACAAAGTGTCCTCAGGCTCAGATACATCAAACCGTTTCAAAGCGTGATTTTGAAATGGAGTCTGCAGTCAAATATTCTTTTGCTTAAAAAGGCATTCAAACAAATCAAAAGGGTCCATACAAAGTAGCAAAAATCCCCACTTGCAAAGTAATATTATATGATATCATATGGTGGGCGTGTTCATTTTGCAATTCTACATCAAAGAAGCATCGATTAACAACCCAGTGCTAACTTTAGTGTCATTTTTTTGGTCATTTCATTCAGTTCGAACATATTTTAATCTGCACGTGACCAGCCTCCGTTACAAGAAGTCAATAGATCATCGATAATAGCTTCCTAGCTTTTCACTTGTTTCATTTGAAATGGACGTGGCACATATCAAGTGTCAGTCACGTGATTCTCAAACTTATCCTTCGCTTCTCGCTGCTTCTGTCGATCAGCGAACGAAGACCAACCAGAAGCTTAAATAATTTTAAAGAACTAAAGTATGAAAAGTCTGATGCAAAAGAGTTACGCTAAGATAGCCCGTGTTTTGTGGTATAAAGTGCCAAAGGGAAAATACATTCTCAAAGCATTATAGCCTCGAAAATGCAATTGAAAAGGCGCAGAATCCTAGAGTAATGAAGTTGCACGCCAAACGTGATGTACACCCACTGGTAGAGTATCGAAGAGTATTCAGGGAACTGCGCGTCAAGAGTTTAAGTGTAATATTATAAAGAGGCCGGATTCTAACAGTATAATCCTGGTCTATTTAAGATCAGACGTCCATGGATAAGGCAGAGTATTTAGGTCTGCATGGCTTGCGTTGAATCGCATTTTGGCGAATTTGGGCCCAAATCATTTTAGCTTCATTATTCTGCTATTCTTCGGTGTAGATTTTGCGTTTGATTTCGAGTTAAATCTTGACACGGGATCACAAGATAGAGGAGTTAGGAGCTAGTCAGGGTCTCGATCATAATCAGGGTTTCAAGCCAAGGTCCGTGTAGTTTTCTCTAGGGTTTGCTTCAGTTGTCTGTCGTTCTGGCTTCCTTGCGGATTTTTAGAGCTAGGGCTTGCTTGATTGAGTCATAATAAGTGACTTGAAACACACTGAATTACTGAAAGATTCTTTTATTTTAAGTTTCTGTTATCTAATTAGGAGAAAGGCAGTGAACCTTGCATTAAAAATTTTAACAACGATGCAGTATTTCTTTTCACACGACTTGCCTGGATTTAGGATTTAAAATTTAAATAACAAATCAAATGTCTAGGCTGCTCTGAGCTTAAAATAATTCCGTCCCCTTGACCGTGCCTTTAATTGTCAGCGAATAATCAACCTACAGCTGTCATCGTCATTATAATGCGATCAATTTCTCGATCAAGTAGTACACACATTATTTCAGCGGAAAGCGCTTTTTGCTCAGACGTTACGTGAGCGAACAAAGTTTCCTCGAATAGTATCAAACATTCCAAAACGTCATTTTGCTGTTGAGTCTGTGGTTTAAAACCCTTTTGTTTAAAAAGGCCTCCAAACGAATCGAAAGGGTAAATGCAATGCGTCAAAGCACCCACCCTGAAAAGTTATTAAAGCGTAATATTTGAAGTGGAGTCTGCGGTTAAATATTGTTTTGTTAAAAAAGGCGTACAAACAAATCGAAACGGTCTATACGTATATATAGTGGGAAAACATTAAGCCTAAAAAGTTTTAGTTTTATGATACGAAAAAGACAACTCATTTTGGTTTGCAATTTTACTTCACTACAAAATCGATTAACCTTCAAATGCTAGTTTAGGCCGGCATTTTCGTTATCAAAGTTGAATTTTTTCAATGTGCTCGTGACCAGCATCCGTTAAAAGACGTCAATAGGCCCTTTGCAGCTAAGCCGTCACGTGACCTACTTTTCATAAAATTATGGGCTATAACTTAACAAATGCCAGAAATGGCATGAAATGTCGAGAATATCAAAATGGCCAAATTTTAGGCCCCCCCGTACGAAGCTTTTCCAAAACGCTCTTCAAACCGGATGAATTTATAAACGCTGGCTTTGAGTTTTAGCATTGACGGAAAGCATTTGGAAAACGAGTTTTTCGCTTTGTTCAGGTTTGAAATTTCTCCAGTGTAGTGTGGAGGAACTGACACAGTTGATGCGTGTTGAGAGTGAAAACGCCTTTATCAAATACATCCGTCATAGTGCGGGCAGGACAGACAAGAGATAAGCAAACAAAGGGTCCTCAACAAGCGTGATTTTGAAGTGGAGTCTACGATCAAATAACATCCTTTTGTTTAGAAAGGCGTACAAACAAATCGAACGGGGTGGATTCAAAGTAGGGAACACCCAGCCTGAAATGCTGTAATTTTTTGGTACGAAAGGTGAGCTCGTATCATTTTGCAATTCTATTTCACTGAAGCATCGATTAACCATCAAATGCTAGCTTTTACCGATGTTTTCGTTATTTCATTGGAATTTTTGAATTTGCGCACGTGATCAGCTTCCGGTAGAGGACGTCAACAGATCAATGGAGATATTTTCGAAGCTTGTCATTGGTTTTGCTCGAGAAGGGCGTAACAGACAGCTATTTAAAGCAATTTCTCACTAAAATTAGAACTTAAATTATTATGGCTCTCGACAAGAGAGTATAATTCCTTGTTAAAATACAGAGCCACGAGTTTTTCTTACATGACCTCAATTGAATAGAAAATTCAAGATCAAACTCTTTAGTGTCGATTACCACTGATAAACATAATCATTTGGTTATGACGAAAACAGGATTCCGGAGAACTATATTTAACTAAATTGTGAAAACGTGAAAATAGAGATGTGCACGTGGTTTTACATGAAGACGAAAGTAGTTTGTGGTTTTACATGAAGACGAAGTCAAGTGTTTAAGTCTAATAGTATAAAGAGGCCGGATTCTAATAGGATATTCCTGGTCCAGTATTTCGGTGTGCACGGCTTGTGCTGAAATGCATTTGGTAATTTGGACCCAAATCGTTTTGGCTTAATTATTTTGCCTCTCTTCGGTTTAGATTTTGCGTTTGATTTCCAGTTACATCTTGACACGGGATCACAAGTTAGAGGAGTTAGGATGTCGAGTCAGGGTCTCGATCATAATCAGGGTTTCAAGCCAATGTTTGTGTTGTTTTGACCACGGTTCGCTTGCAGTTGTCTGTCTTTGTGGTTCCACTGCGGTATTTTAGAGCGAGGGATCGAATCACTAAAAGGCTCTTGTATTAAGTTTCTGTGATCTGAATAGAGTGCTTAGGAGAAGGAAGTGAGCCGTTTAGAACATGAAAAATGTTATCAGCGATAAAGTCGTTATTTTTTCCAGATGACTTGTCTGGGTATAGAATTTAAAATTTTCTTAATTGTCAGAATGTCTGGACTATTCTGAGCTTGAAATGATTCAGTTTGCCTTGGTGTTAGCTGAATTGAGCATTTAAAAGCAGTGCTTTAAATTGGCAGCGACTGATCAATCTGTACCGTCACCAGACACCAATTTGAGCGTTTCCCGAAGGCAGTCTGCACTTTATTTTAGCACTAAGCTTTTATCAACGCAGACAGTAGATAAGCAAACAAAGGATTCTCATACTCATAAAGTGTATTACATTCCAAAGCGCAATTTAAGTTTATTATTTTAATTTCAAATTTTATGCCCACGCAATTCAAGAGCAAAGGAAGTGAATTTTGAATAACAAAATTTAGAATGCCATAACCACAGTCTGCGGCCGTACGTGGAACGTGGCACGAAGGGGACAGTTAGTAATAACAACAATCGCGTTGGAACGGTTTCATACTACTGTCTGAGTTGATAACGCTTACAGCTGAAATAAAGTTCAGACTGCCCTCGCGGAATGCTCAACTTGGTGGCGGTAATAGATTACCTGCTGCCAGTTTAAGGCACTGGCTTTGAATGCTCAATTCAGCCATGGTCAAGGGAACTGAATTTGGTCGAAATTTAACCTAACAGGAACCCGTGGGGCTGATATCCAGAACTCGGGTAGGAAACGATCATTAAGGCTCAAACTTTGACATTTTACATAAATCTGCATAATGATTTTGTGTGTGGATGTTTGGGAGCATCAGCCAACCCTCATTTCCAAGTCTGCCCCAGTCTGTATCAGGCAGAAGCTTTTAAGAGTCTACAGATTCCATGGAATATCTGATTACATGGAGTGCTCACTATAAAACGGTTCTTGTGTAGCAATTAGTTCAAGAACTGTTCTACTTGCTTGACTGTTGCAGTTCAAATATGGCTTTCAAGTTCCATCTTCTCCTGTTGACGACTATCTTGGGGATTACTGCGCATGCTCAGGCAGGTAAGTACATACATAAGGAATGTGCAGCGGGCCATTGTAGGCGAGCCGTTTATCTAGCTATAGAAAGTAACCTTAGGTGTAAATCTCGGTGAATTCCTCCATTTATTTACAATTTCTTTTTGCAAACAAATGCGATATGATGCTCATGACCTCATATTGTACCCATTATTTAAGAAATAGAAAACACGTACCGTGTTTTTATCGAGTTATAGAAACACTCGTGAACGTTTGGGAGAAGGGAAATGTTGTGTACTTTGATCATCAGAATGTAAATTCTCTTTGTTCGCGCCATCATTACATCATTACATCATCAATACATTTAATTTGGTGGGAAAATATCGAAAGATATCACACCAAACTTTTTAGCCTCGCTTCTCGAGCAAATATTTGTTTTAGGAACATCAAATTTCCGCGGGGCAAGTATCAGCCGAGAGTTCTTCGAGAGAAACACTCTGTTGATTAAATAGAAATCAGGAGCTCATAATCTGATTGTTAAATAGAAACGCGATTTTAAACCAATCAGCGTACGTATTTTCCTTGGGCTATTTTCGTATAAACGACAAATTCCCTTTTGCAGATCTCCCAAGCTGTGACTACCCACTCGGAATGTGTGTCTCTCATAAAGACAAGTGTCCACCAGATATACCGTATGAATGTGATTCTGTGTACGATTGTACACAATCTACAAACAAATGCTGCTGTCGTAAACCCATACCCACAACAAAACCCACAAGTAAGTACTCTGTCGAATAGGGGAATCCTTGTTTACAATATTTGCACATTAGCATAAGCAATTCAGTTTCTAATGGAGCTACAAATAAATCAGTGCTGAATATTGAATATCATAGTACGATTAACTCTGTCAGTGAATATGGGTCTGATGTATTGAATACTTTTTGTGCAACACGGGTTTAAAAACTCAAAATTTAACAAAGAATGTATGAGCTCATTAGCGCTTTTGCCACCCAGACATTTTGCAGGTTTTGAAAGACAATTTCTCCTTGAATATTACACCCAAAGAGCTAAAAATTTCACCATGTACTAAGCTTCACTAGTTCTTTAGTTGCCTGAAGTCAATTCATATCTAACATGTTTCCTTCTATACGCAAAGCCGTATGCAAATGAGCAAAAATGTAAACAATGACGTCAGCATGAATCCGCCTATTGAATAATAAAAGCAACTGAAACTTTTTCAGTATACGAGAATCATGACAATGGAGGAGCTACTATATGTCTTTAATTCAAAACGTTCATCTGAGCTATTGCATTAACCCTGTTCAGTCTTAGATAAGATCGGGAAATCCGCCCTCTGAGTATTTACTAGTTCACTTAGAAAATTAGATGTGCAAAAGTTTGCACCGGGATTTTCGGAGCGAACGTTTTAACAAACGGTAAACAAATATTTTAGCTGTCCTGCGCTTTGGAAAAACTTTCTAACGAGATGTTTTTCGCTTTAATCCGTTCAGTACTTTTCAAAAAACTACTTCATAAAACAATTCATGTCGTAGGCCTCTCGTAGGCCTGTCGTAAGCTTGACGCATTCGGCAAAGTCGTACCGTGTAAATCGGCCCTTACTCGGTTTTTTAAACCTAATCCTTACTCCCCCCTGGGGGTGTCTCATCGAAGAATTATACGAAGAATTATACAAAAAAAAATACAAAAAAGAAAAAAACGATGCAAGCTTTAATGCAGTTTATTTCTCTTTTTAGAACCAAATATCTGCGACCTACCAAATGAGGTAGGTCCGTGCAAAAGATATTTTCCAACCTACTATTTTGACAAAGTGGCTGGAGAATGCAAAATTTTCATCTATGGCGGATGCGGCGGCAATGCCAACAACTTCGAGACTCTTGTCGCATGCCAGACGACTTGTCCGGAGAGGTGCCAGCTTCCAAAGGTAACCGGTCCATGCAAGGCGCACATTCCACGCTACTACTTTGACAAAAAGACTGGAAAATGTAAAATATTCATCTATGGTGGGTGCCGCGGCAATGCCAACAACTTTAAAACTCTTGCCGCATGCCAGAAGACTTGTCAGGACCCGCAGACCTGCCTTCTTCCAGAGGAACCCGGTCTATGCAAGATGCGCATTCCGCGCTACTATTTTGACAAAGTGGCTGGAAAATGCAAAAAATTCATCTATGGCGGATGCGGTGGCAATGTCAACAACTTTGCAACTAAGGGGGCATGCAATAAAAAATGTCTCAACTAAAAAGAAAGGTAAGGACCGTTTATAATGCAGCATTGTGAAAATTGTGTTCAGTCTCAGTACAACAATTTTGAGGGAATTAAACACGCCAGCTTGCTGAAAACTGATTCATGAAATATAAATCACTTTTTGTTATGTAAGGCTAAAAGCCGGCCTTCTGTCTCGGACCAATAAGCTTTTAGTATAATGTATGGCTCCATCTCCTCTTGGTCCTTCTAATTTTCACTTTTATAAACTAATTTTTAATTACTGCACCACAAACTTGTTTTAGGTCTTTTTCGGCTCTCATTAGTTTTCGAATCCTACGAGTTTGGTTAACGTTCCAGATTGAACGTGCCAAATTACCCATGGCGTGCCGGGCAAAAGCAGCATGGTAGGCCGTCTCAGCGTACTAAAACTGTGCTAATAAATAGGTATAAATTTCTCCTCCTCAATTTGACCATGATTCAAACCATATCATGTCAGGTCCGTGACTGTCAGTGACTTGATATCACAGGTTATAACCCACCCATTGATTTTCGCGCGATTTTATTGGCTACTTTACGTTACGTGGTGTAAATCACTGGACAGTTATCACGCAATAACCCTACCTGCGTCGATATTTGTCCTCCAATTACTTCCGTCGAAAAGAAACAGAGTATGTACAGGAAAAAAAAACTAGTTTCGCTATGTTTGGTGATATAGACATTAAAAATGCTGTTCCGGAAAGTGCAAAAAAGTCAACAAAATACGAACGAACGAGTATAAGGTCAATAGCGCCGAGATTTCGAAGTTTGATCATTGGGGCGTTGAAAGGGTTTATTCACAAGATTGTTTACCAAGGTTTTGGTCCAATCGATCACAGTGGGAATAAAGGTAATTAAACTAATTAAATGTACTTGCTATCGTCAATCGCGCGCATTCATCATCACATCAACAGTGGCTTTTTACGAGCAGTTTACGCACGATATGAAAATTAATGTCGGGGTTTTAAAATAAATAAACACCTTTCTTGCTGATAATGCCCTTGGCAAAAAAATTGCCCTCAAAATTTCACATTTGCCCTTGAAGCTTCGCTTCTCAAGCAAATCGCCTCTCAGCCGCGGGCATTATCAACCGACATACCAGCCGCCTGAAGGGGTTTGTTTACTAAATACCGAAGCAGTAGACGGTTTCTTTCTGGCTCAGTAATGGTAAATTTGGTATAATGCATTTTACTAAGTGGTTGTTATATTTTAAGGTACAATATATGTCTTCAACCTTTTTTGCAGATAGTTTTTTTTTCCTTTCCACAGCATTAAACTGCCTGGAGATTTCCTGGGGAGAAATCATTTTCCGTTAAATGTTGTAATACTTGTAAAGGATATATGGTTAATAAATAGACACAAGGAAAATGAAGCTTGTTGTGAGAGTTTAATTGAGTATGCCTGACTACAGTTGCCTCAAAATCATGAACGAAGTTCCCTAAGGAAATCTGAAAAACTCCTACAAGTACTGATTTCTGAAAATAAAAACGTTGAAGTAATACCTATCTAAAACTAATTTAGCTCAGGCTTTGGTGTGGTAGGCAGAGAGAGCGACGGTCAGGCAAACAGCTTCTTACAGAGATCCTATCAAATACTTTCAGTTTAAGATTTCAGGTCCTTGAAGAGTGTCTCCTTGTAATCCCGCTAAGGCAATTGCTCCTCAGTTTTTTTGTTTTGTTGCACATCACTTTCCTTCTGTTTTGCCCATTATTGTTGACCACGGCCTAAAACGTGTGCGCCTGAAACGTGACTGTAACACCATCGCTTTCCCGCCAAGGTGCATACTGATGACGCTGGGGGTTCTGTTATTTCATTGGCTGGCGGCGTTTGAGTAGATATATCTATCTGGAAAGGCGTGACCTGTTTATAAGGCGAAAATTCGCGTTTTTCGAGGGAATCCCTCCTCTTTAACTGAATTAATTGGGTATGTAGAATCGAAGGTTTCCCTTGAAATTCTGCCAGACCATTCCCTGATAGATAAGGAACAAAAGAGTGTCGGCGAATTCTTTTATTTTAAAAACGTTTGTCTTCGCGGCCTCTAACGCAACTGATTACGAGTAGTGTAGTATTTGACATAGCCACGACATTACTGGATTTTACTATATCCAACTATATCCAACACTAAAACAGGGTAGGATATAGTAAAGTAAAGTTCCTTTACAAAAATTTAGTGTAAATCACTGAGTCTGAATTTTACTATATCCAACACTAAAACAGCGTAGGATATAGTAAAGTAAAGTTCCTTTACAAAAATTTATATAGTTCTCACGATGCGTAATTTTTAAGACTTGATAAATTTCCAACCAGCGCTCTCACCACCTAGATGTTCACAGATTTTTTTCCAAATTTTATCATGTTCATAGAGTTTTAAACGATCTTTATACAATTTTAACTTTGGTAAAAATTCATTATATTCAAGTAGTTGACAAAATTTATAGGTGATATATGAATAGGAAAGGAAATTGCTTCTATTTTTACCTTTATAAATTTCAAATGGCTCTTGAATTTGTAAAAACCTCATTTTCATTTTTTCTTCCATCATAGGAGTAATTTGTAATGGAGGTATTTTTGTTATTCGATACAAAATTTGTGTGGCATGATTATAATAACGTGATTTACGATGTTTTTTAAGATATCTTTTAATATCTGCTTCTGTTAACTTTTCCAAAGAATTTTCCATTTTTTCATGAACGATTTCTCTGATAATAGTATTAATAACCTCTTCTGACACTTTAACACTTTCTTTGCCTTGGATATTGGCCAAACAGTCACAAAAATGAGTATATCTTTTGTAATCATTTTCTACAGGTTTTATAGATGGTTTTTGTGGATTTGTTGAGATAATAATGCTTATTCCGCAACTTAGACAAGTACTTATTGCTTCATCGATGTTAAATACTTTAAATTTTTTACATGCATAACAATAGTTCTCTTCATTTATATTATTTTCACTGTATTGGAGTTCTTCAGGAAAGATATTATATTTATACCTTTTATAATAAGAATTATGATCAATCTTAGTCTTATTCTTTAAGATATCAACACCATAAACAAAAATTTTGTTTATATTTTTTGCTTGATTTTCTGTATGTAAAAAAAGTAAAATAGCATTCTTTAATAAATAACTAGTACGAAGATTTTTGATATCATTTATTTCATTTTCTAACTTTATTTGTTCAATTTTGTCAATTCTAGAATAATCTTTTTTGTTGGATAAATTTACAATTTTTTTTTTTATATCTGGTATTTTTTTTTCTTTCAGAACAATTTCTGAAAGTTTTTTACGATGTAGATTGCCAATAGTTTCTTTATTCATAATTATAATATATAGTTAGCTTATTCCTTAAAGTACAGTGGAGAGAGATCTATTTATTTCTTCTTCTTCCTCACTGCTCGTCGATTCCTCATCTGAATTAGGATCATAATCACTATCGCTACTATCAGTATCAGCAAGAGGGTCCTCCAATAAGAATTTTTTATAATTTGGAATTGGCATATATATATATATAATCTAATATTTTTTTATTTTATGATTCCAATATGCATAACTACTGATACCATCATCTAAAATATATCTTTTATCATCAAAAGGTGATAATGATACTTTATTAATTTGGTAACTAGATATCTGATGATACTCTGACCTGATAGTTCGCATCTTATGCCTCATAGTATTACATTTTTGTAAAGTATGGAGATAATCAGAGAGAGATAATTCACTCTTAATGACATTCTTTTTGACACCCTTAGCTGTTTTGTTTTCCTTGTTTTCTGTCTTATATGAATACATTTTACTTTTTAGACCAACAAATTCTGTAATCGTATCACCAGCTGTTTCATCTTTGAATTTACCAATTACTTTTTTATTTTCTGCAAAATGGAACTTAGAAGATTTGGGATAATCACTATTGTCAAATAGGTCCTTATCTTTATATAAATCACTATAAAGATCTTCTGCTTTTATATGGTAAAATAAAGAGTCAGTATCAGTAAAAAGTAACTTCGCTTCTGGGTATTTTTTTCTGATATAGTTGTAATGGAAGTCATACATTAATGTTTTACTCATGTCCAAAATACAGAAACCAACATAAGATGGTTTATCTAAGGTTAGTCTCACCTTTTTCATTTGTACTCCTACTAAATTTTCATCAAATATTTTACTAGAAACGTACATTGGTTGCCTTGTAAGCTTCAATAAATGATCAGGATCAGTTTCTAATTTGATATTAGATCTTTTTCTTAGGTTTTCCATGGTTTTACCAAACACTGAATTATTCATAAGTTTAAAGAAGTCTTTTTCAAAACTATTCTTAGCCATTGTTCTCTTTTCAGTGTTAAAATGGATGTATGGTTTCATCCAAGGTTGCTGAGTAAATTCCAATACTCTATGAATCTTTGTTAACTTCATACCAAGAGATAAATAAAGCTGCAAATTTCTGTAATGTAATACATACTTTTCTTTATTCCTTAGATTAGGAACCAACTTGTGAACTCTACCACTGCTAATATTTTCTGAATCTTTTAAATCTTTGCAATACTTTGACAACATATCATCAGTGATTAAAATCTTTTCTGGTGCTAATGGATAATCATTATGCAAATCGTGTAGCTCTTCCGGATATTCTAAATCTACCTCTAAAATAACACCTTTTCTAGTATTATTTGTGTAATTTTCTAAGATGAAATCTTCAGGATCCTCAAAATCTTCAGAGGGAATCCATTTGAAATCAGATACTGGTAGTGACTGTGACATAGCCCAACCATAAAGGTTGTTAGCATCTAAATAGATCAAATAAGAAGATTCTACCTCCGGATTGTAATTATTCATATACTTGTTGTTTGCAACAGCATGTCTATGAGTAATAGTACTAATACCACCTCTCATTCCCTTTTCAATGAATAATTGTTGATCTAAATATGAAATTAAGTCTAGATTTATTTTTGTCATTCGGAGTAATGCATCCCATGATAACCCAGGTGCAGAGTAATAATGACAAGGATCCAACCTATAATACTCCAGACAAGTGCTTCCAAAACTTTCAAATACATCAGCTAAAAGTAGTACATCTGTTTTCAAATATAAATCATGATACTCACCTAAGTCTCTGATTTGGAAAGTACTCCATACCTCCTTTGCGTGTGAGTAGTCACTCTCTGTAATATTTGTATCATTTAAAATGCTATAAAAATCTTCTATCCTTGGTAAAGACTTCTCACTGAATCGCTGGAATGAGTCTATGTAATCATAAGGGTAAACACCTTTTTTCTTTATTAATCTAAATTGATCATCATTTGGAAAAGCTTCTTTTGAATAAATAAATGCATTATCACTTAAATTACTGCTTAGTCGATCTAAACTCTGACTCATAAACGAAAAGCTATCTTTGAAAGTCAAATGTTTACCTAGTCCAAAACCAATATATTTCTCAAAATTACTTGCAATCACACTAATTTTTATACTACTTTTTTCTTCATGAGCCTCACCATCAGTATCTTCAAATTCAACAATATCATAGACTACATCTTCATTTATTAGTTTTCCTAATTTTTGCATTATTAAATGACAGTCGTATCCTTTAAGATTATGAATGATTACAGGAATTTTCAATTTTTTAGAACTAATAGCCCATTTTTGATTGCAATCACTATGTGCTGCTCCACGATATTGACCAGTTATATGACAATGATCTCTGACTTTATTCTTTATATCACCATTATAAAGTAATACAAGGTCATCAGGTTTAAAACTACGCTCACAAATATGGCATACTGTACTATTTTGGAAATCTATTTCATTTTCATCTGTCATAACTAATGGTTTCTGGAATCGTTCTCGAACTATTCTTCGACAATCTTCTACTTCATTCATCATCTGTACAATAAATTTGTCTATAGCATCTTCTCCACGGTAAATTACTACTGGTTTTGAATATCTGTTATCATATCTACAAACTAATTTATATCCATAACCACAAGCCTGGTGACTCTGATAAGTGGTAGTGTAAGACTTTTCATCTGATGGTATACAGCTATCTATCTTTTCTGTGATAGCTTCAAAATCAGCGTAAATGACAAAAGGTGCAGGTAACATTTTATTGAGATTTTTGAAATAAATTTTTGATCCTTTCCCAGGCATCTTGATCGCTTGGGTTCCATTGAGGAGCAGGCATTCCTGCTTGTGGTCTTCCAGGACTCTAGCAGAAGAGCAACAATGAAGACAACGCAAACAAAAATATTTCCTACCCTGATGTTGTGTGAATGATGTCATAAATCGATTGAAATCCTTGATAAGAACATAGTGGCTCTCGTCCCCTTTTTTAATCCATAGTAATTCCAAGTGGTCTGTAAAATTAGTTTCTGATATTCTGATAGGATAAGCTTCCCTATCATAACCAAATACATTAATATTAATTTGATTTTGCTTTTCAATTTTCTTCATATCGTCTATAGTGACCGGAAAAGTGACACCAGTGTAATCCAACCGTTTGATAGATTCTCGATCTGCCCTAGTTATTCTTTCCGGATGAACTAAAAGTGGATTTAGATGCCTGTTATGACACCATAGAAAACAACGATTGTCTTCATTTTTGGGATTGATTAAACCCTTCATGGAGTTACACAGTTCCTCTGGTAGTTCAATGTATGATGTTCCTCTTAATGGAAAGTAAGAGACAATATTAATGATATGTAATTCTACCGATTCAAATACCCAACCAGAACCTTCAGATAGCCAACGGGCTATTAACTCTAAAATTCTTTCAATACAATTATCGATACTTTCTTCTATATCTATTCTATTGGTCACCGTAAAAGGGCCAGCGTTAAAATAGGGTTCTCTGTAAATGACACCATCCTCAGTACGCTTTGATAATCGTACCCTTAGTGTAGTATTGTATTTAAAACCCTTTTTATCTGATAATGATCGAATTAAAAGATCAAATATTGCTTTTTTAGACCTACTTAACTGTATTGATGGATCATTACTATTAACAATTGGCACTTCATAAGATTTTACATATCCTTTTAATGCTTTACTACGTTCAGGAATACTAATCGCTTCAGGTTTAGTTTTAGCTTCAGGTTTAGTTTTAGCTTCAGGTTTAGTTTTAGCTTCAGGGAAAAATTTACTAGTAAAATTACTAATTGCTTCAGGGATAATTTTCATAGTAAAATTACTAATTGCTTCAGGGATAAATTTCAATTTTTTAATTGGTTCAGGTATATAATATGGAATTATTTCATTAAATAAATTTGCCTCCTAGGTAATGCTTTTATCCTTATTTTTTTTTTCGGCATGGCTGGTTCGGCAGATGTGGATGGGTTGGCTGGGGCTTGTAGTGGAGGTTCTGCTAAATTCTCAATTATCGGATCATCCAATAAGGTACCTCCAACAAATGATTCATTAAGTATTTTTTGTTTAAATAATTTTTTTAGTCTATTTTCAACATAATTTTCTGATTTCTTAGTTATTCTTTGTACGGCAGGTCCTATTTTTCCTTCATTGCGCTTATGAGTATCTGTCTTTAAATGCTGATATTTTCCCCCTTTTGCATACTTTTTCTCACATATTTCACAATACCAATAAGATGGTTTTGGCAATGGTTTGGTAGGTAGGTGAGGCTTGGGTTTTATTTTAATTTTATTAATCATCTATAATATATAATATGTAACTAATTTTTTTAAATCTTAAATTTTTTAAATTTTTTAAATTATTATGAATCGATTAGTGTACCAGTAACTACATTATTGTGTAAGTTTCTATTATGTTTCTTTGTCTTTAGATGCATATATTTTCCTCTATAAGTGTAATTTTTTCCATTTCCGCAGATATCACAATACCATTCATAACTTTTGAGTTTTTCACTGATATATTTGTTTCTCTTTTCTCGTTTTAATTGTTCTTCTGTTTTTTCCATCTATATAATTATTTATGATATCTAATTTTTTTAAATAATATTTTCTAAATCTCCAGCTGGCACCCAACTGTTAAATTCGTCTGGGTAACCTTTCCATTTGACTAATGCTTTTCCTTTAGACTTTCTGATAATTTTCTCTATTCTATAGACCTCTTGATCTGTCTTTTGTAACTCTTCTCTATAGAAAGTACCCTTAATCGCTTCACCATTTAAGTCTTTTATCTTATAAGTAATAGGATTAGTGAATTGAATTTCGTCTATGATGAAAACTTCTTCAGTCCAATTAGGAGTATATCCTTTATCAAAGGTCACCCTTTTGTATTTGCTTATTCGGACTCTATCACCTACTCTAAATTCGGGTTTTCTATTGTCTCTAGCTAAATCACCATATAAATTAAAATAAACTTTTCCATAGTTTTCAGGTTTTCTAGCTTGGGAAGGTGTCATTCCTATTGATCTATGTCGGCTGTTGTTGTAAGAGGCAAGTATTTTCGGAAGGATGTCAACGTAGACTGTATTGTTTTGCATAGTGAATCTTTTATACATTTTATCTTTGATAGTTCTATTCCATCTCTCACAAACTGATGATTTCTCTTCATTTTCAGTGGAATAGACCTTTATCTTATCCTTAGCTAAGAGATCCAACACATTTTTGTTATAATATTCTTTTCCTTTGTCTACCCATAACATTTTAGGCTTATTTTTCTCTAGTAAGCTTTCAAACGCTTTAGCGACTTCTAAGCCTGTTTTTGTCATTAGAGGTACTATCCAACCATATTTACTGAAAAGGTCTAAGACCATTAAAAGATATTTATAACCTCGGTTCCATTTGCTTAGCTTTTGCATGTCAACTAAGTCAGAACACCAAATGTCATCTACCTTATGTGCTATGACTCTTCGCTTGGTAAAATTTCGTTTTATTGGTTTGTGTAACTCATTAGCTAGCTCTTCCCATGTATCTAAATTTTTAGCGTTTTTTTTTTTTACTCCTAAACCAAGTTTTTGCTTTGTATTAATAGTGTTTCTAGCCAGTCAATGACCCCACTGTCTCTCATTCCATGGAATTGCATCTAAAGCTTGGACCATTTTCTTGTCAGCCACATTTTTACATGATTTTACATTACCTCCCTTATCAGCACATACTGAGTAATCAACATCGTGTTGCATGGCTATAGCATCTGTCTTACCTGTTGGCTGATCATAGATTTCATAGATTTGGCCAGTATCACGATCCCATTTTACTTGGTTTTCTAAATCATTGTAAGGACCAGTATATTTGTGACCTGGAAGAGTCCAACCAGCTTTCGGTTTAGGTAACTTACCTATTGCTTTATGAATATCAAGACCCCTTCCCCTTCCCCTTCCACTGATTTTTTTAGAAATATCATCAGCCAGAGAGTCAATTGCTCTATTCAAATACCTTTTACCAATGCCTTTAACTTTGTCTTTTACATAATCGGATTTTATTGCTCTACTAGCTCCTTTTTTACCTAGGTTGTACAATCCTTTTGCCCCAGCAGCCAGCCCTTTGACAATAAGTTCATCAAAACCGCTTCCCTGCATTTCCGCTTTAGATATAAAACGAAATTTTGTAATTCCACATTCAGCACAAATACATCGCATTGCATTTCTACCATTTTTTGTAATTACAAAAGTTTCAGAATTAGGTACACATTCTGTCCTTTTTCTTTGTCGGACGCAATAAGATAACATATATTAATTAATATTATAATAAATATATGTTAATCTATTGTTAACTATTGTAAAGTTCCTTTACTATTGTAAAGTTCCTTTACTATAATATAGCTCCTATGAGGGGAATTCCCTTAAATGGACTGTTTTTACCCAGTAAAAGCCCTTTTCCTTTTCTACCTCTCCCAGTCATACCTGACTAAACAAATTTAGTTTTTGTTATCCCGCATTCTGCGCATTTACATTTCATCATGGTACGACCATTTCTTGTCTGTACAACACTTTCTGAACCAGGAACGCACTCTGTCTGTTTACGTTGTTTTACACAATAGCTTTTCATCTATATAATAATTTTTATTATTTTTTTATATATTATTATAATGGAAGAAATTGAAATTGACAATGAAATACGTAGAATAGAAGCGATGTATAAACATTACAAACTTCTTTATAGAAAAATTGCCTTTTTATGTTGTTCTGGAGAAACTAAAAGAGTGAGAAATATGAGAAATAGTTTGAAACGAGATTTAAAAAAAATCCGACAAATCAAACAAATCCAACAAATGAGAACTACCTAAGCAATTTACCAAAATAGTTTTCTATGAATTTTTCATTCTCTTCGGTGTCAAAGCTAAAAACTTGCAATAAATCGAAATAATCTAC
>OZ026605.1:6220327-6237827 GCA_964020085.1 Micromussa lordhowensis
TCAATATCAGTGTAATCCCAAACTCCTTTTGGAAAATCAATATCTGTAAATGTTTTCCCACCGTCTTTACTGTAAGCTATCTTTTGATTGCTATAACCAGAATTTATATTTGTCCATGTAAAAGCCATTGAAATAATTTTATTAAAACCAATATACCAAATCCCATCACTGTGTTCATAGTCCAAAGTTCTAGAAAACCTTGTAGTAAAATCACCAGGTCGATTACCAGGTTCATCTTTAACAGAAAAACTGCTTAATGAGATTTCTCTCTCCATATATTAATGTAAATATAATTTACTAATGTGTACTAATGTGTACTAAACCCTGAAATATATTTCAGACCCTGAAATAATTTTTCACTAACTTTTGATATTGCGACTTATTGATTGATTTTGTTCGTAATAGAGTGTCTAAGATAGTTTGACCCATATTTCTCATCTTGACACTTGTATTGCCTGCTTCCATTTCACCAATAATTAGTGTTAATTTCTTTAGTAACTCTTGAGCATCATTATAGAAATAGACACCACTGCCTCTTTTGGTCCCGTAACCTTTCGTTGATTTGCTTTTATATCTATATTGTTTAATATAATCATTAAGCTCTCCTCTAAATCGGTCTGAATTTTGATGTATTCTATCTCTTTCTGCTGCATTAATCTCACCTTTATTAAATTTTTTAGTAGCGTTTGCTTTAAAAGCAATTACTTGTCTTCTTCTCGTTTCAGCATCTTTTACAACTTTATCTAGATAATTCCGTTGTTTTGTTACAGTCATTTCAGGTTCAGCCAGTCTCAGTTCAACATCATCATAGTTGGGAAGTTCCAAATGATCTAAAATCTTATTTGCTTCTCTTTCATCTTCTTCTCGTGGTGCTTCTATAGCTGAAGGTTTTTCTTCATATTCTGGTGGTAAAGATTCATCTCCTTCTTCTAGATTCCAAAAACTAGGATCCATTTCATATTTTGGTGGCGGCCCTTCAGGCATCTTAGCTATTTGTTTTTCTGTCTGCGGCGCTACGTAGTCTTGGAGATCTAATAATCCTTCCACATCCATATCTTCATATGGATCTACTTCAGGTGCATAATCAATTTCATCTGGTTTACCTGCTGGGGCAGGACGTATTCTCATTTGTGGTCTATTCTTAGGCTTTTGTGCCCTTAAACCCTCTATGATTTCATCTAGTCTAAATGATTTTGTTATCCGCTGGTCAGAGGTCTTACTCTTTATCTTCTCTTCAGTGATCTCATCATATAGCTGATTCTTCATCCTTCCAGTCTCAGTCCGTTTCTTAGCTAATCGTTTCCAATTTGAGAGACTCATATAATTTTTATATTTTTTATATTATGTGATATATTATGAGTCATTTATTAAAAAAATATTAATTATATAGATGAAAATTCCTAATTATGATTCAGCTTGTAATAATGACAGCAATTTCCGAAGACTGCTACCTTATACGCCTTCAGACACTTTTCGAATGTTAATTTGTGGACCAAGCGGTTGTGGTAAAACTAACGTTCTCATGCATATGCTTTATAATCTACTCTACTATGATAAGATTTACTTGTTTTCTAAAAATCTCGAGCAACCGAAGTACAGACAACTATTAGAAACATTTCGACCCATTTCAGAAGAGGTTGGTTATGATGTCATAGAAGAGAGTAATGGTGATGTCATTCCTCTGGAAAGCCTAGATAATGATAACCAAAAAATAGTCATCTTTGATGACTTTGTTTGTGAACGAAACCAAAAACCTCTCATTGAATATTTTATTGGTGGTCGTCATAAAAATTGCAGTGTAATCTATTTAAGTCAATCTTATTATCTCACTCCCAAAGACATCAGGTTGAATTGCTCTCATTTTTGTATTTTTGACTCTCCAAGTAATGCAGAGACAGGGAGAATGTGCAAAGAAGTCAATGTACCTAAGAAGCGATTCGAGAGTGCGACTAGTGAGCCTTATAGTTTTGCGTACATTGATAAGACAAAAAAGACAATGAGAAAAAATTTCAATGAAAATATATAATTTAGTAATATATGGATAGAAATCGTTCGACGAGAAGATTAACAAAAGAAATATATAATGAGTTTAATAACATAAATTATTCATTAGAGAATCTTACTAGTAAACTAGAATGTTTAAAAATGATTGAAAGAAAATACAACGAATCTATTTCGGATGAAATATTATTATTAATTAAAGATCTGAAAATGTTACATTCTGATTACTTAAGAGATAAAGAAGAAGAATTATTTATTTAAGTTTAGTATATATGGGTGTTACTAATGGACAACTTGAAACATTATCAGCAACAGGTAAAGGTGAAAAAGGTGATCCTGGTTTACCTGGAATTGGTTTTAGTCTAACTGATGATGGTAATTTTGACATTGATAGTAAGCGATTAACTGAAGTAGCTGCTCCTATCGATAAAAATGATGCAGCTACAAAGGAGTATGTTGATAATAACCTACCAGCTATTGATTTGTCACCTTATCTGAAAAGAGATGGAACAACTTCAATGACTGGTCATTTAAATATGAATAATCATAAGATTAGTGATTTAGAAGATGCTACGGATGATAATGATGCTGTACCTCTAAAACAATTAAAGGAGATGACAACAGATCATAGGACAAATTATCATTTGCAACCTAGTTTTACTTTTTATAAAGATTTTGGTGATAAAGCAGAATTAACTAAAGGGGACGTTTCTATTCCTGGGCATACTGATCATTTTGAACTATCAGAAGCGCCTCGAGAAGGGACGCAATCTGGTTATGCTTATTCTACTGTTAAACTAGTGAACAATTTAGAAATAGATCCTAATTATTCTATCGTTTTTGAAATATTTGGATATGATGGAACAAATATAGTTACAGATGGTGATTCAGATAGGCTATTATTTACAAATGTCACTGGTAATGCAAACATAATTGATTTTAGTCATGATTGGTTTAGCAATTACGCAAAAGCTTACATAATATTTAATAGTTCTAAAAGAGATGTGAATATTAGTTTACAATTTCGATATTATGGTTCCAGTAACTCTAATTTTAAATTTCTATTTTTTAGTAGATGTGTCAAAGGAACACAAAGGACTAGTTTTGATCATAGATTATTTAATGTTAAAAGTACTGATTTTTCAGGAACAATATTAAATTTTGAACCAATCAATATGAATAATGAAAAGATAGTCAATATTGCTTATCCAACTAACCTCAAAGATGCAGCTAATAAAGAGTATGTTGACGATCAAGACGCTAAACAAGATATTGCTATTAATGATTTATCTTCTCGAAAAGCAGACAAAACTTATGTTGATGATGAGATTACTAAGATTGATTTAAGTCAGATTCTCAAATTAGATGGTTCACGCTCTATGACTGGAAATCTCAACATGAATGACAATAAAATAACAGATTTAGTTACACAAGATGATGTTCCAATCACTGATTACCCTAATGCTTTAAAAGATTCTAAAATGGCTGTTAATAAACTTTATGTCAATGAAAACGTTTTAAAATTAAAAGGTGATGACTATGACTTAAAAGGTAAACGGATAAAAAATACTGAGCCATATGGTGTCAATACTTTTGATACAAATGATTTAGTCTCCAAGGCATTTGTCCAAGCAGAAATAAGTAAGCTACCTAAACCTGATATAGATGTATTAAAATTGGATTTTTTTTTTTTTTTTTGTATTTTATTTATTTATTTCATCTTAGAAGTTACTTACAGATACATATACATACCTACTCACTTACAGATACATACACTCATAACACACGGTGGACCTCCTTACAAATAAATGCATACTCTCATTTACGGTTGTAAACTACACATTACTACATTAGAGTTGCATTAGTTTCATCTATGGCAATGTACTCGCTCCATTTCTTGAGATGGATGGGCAACTTATTACGAGATTTGGCAACCATCATTTCGAGTTGGTAAATCATCTTAATCCTAGCGTTTAATACTACAATGGAAGGTTTGGTCTTATTACATCTGCAAGAGTAGATATATTTTTTTGCAATCAACAAAATATGGTTTACAAACAAGTCTCTTTTGCAACTCATTATACCAAACAATATGTCTTTATCGGAAAGAGGTTCAATTTCAATACCTAGGTTGCCCACCCATTTTATAACTTCTGCCCAGAATTTTTTAGTGTAATGGCAAGTTACAAAAATATGTTCAAGAGATTCGTCTGCTTCTCCACAAAAAGAGCAAGCTGGAGACGAAATTATCCCAATTTTGCTAAGGAGAACATTTGTGGCAAGACATCTATTTAGAAGTTTGTATTGAAATTCGCGCGATTTCGTATCCAAGGCAACACGATGCGGTAGACTGTATATTTTTTTCCAATCTAATTCATCCGATGCGAAATGAGCATTGTACTTGAGTTGAGCTGTGGGTGGAGTAATGTTTCTATTTCGAAATTCCTTATAAATGATCTTAGATACGGCTTTGCTGAGTAAGACATTTTGACCATTTAAAATTAACTGAACCTGATTTTGTAAGTTGAAAGGCTCAGTAACAGAATGATTACACGTTTTTAAAAATATGAGCCATTCAATTGGAAGAGCTTCAATTACACAAGTAAGTCTAAATGCATCCAACGGAGAGACATTCAACTCTCGTAGTTTGTTAGTGATAAGCTTATTGTCTTCAGAAATCAGGTCTCCTATTCTGAGAATGCCTATATCTGCTAATCTTTTATTATAGACAGACTTACCATCCACACAAATGGCTTTATTATTCCATAAAATTATTTTCGAAAGATCCACATTTGTGGGGTTTTGTGCGCTACCTTGGTTTGCTGCGGAGCATTCTGCGAAGTATTTAAGTGATTCCTCATAAAACGTTGGAAGCTTGATGGGCAAGGTTTTAACGTCAAAGTCACAACATAGGATAAATCTACCTCCAACAGGTTTTAAGTAGTGTAGAAGTATAGTTTTCCAACTGCTGGGTTGCTCATTTGCGAGTCGTTGGCAACAAAGTATTCTCTGGGTTTTAATTATGGCGTCTAGGTGCGGAGCTTTGAGTCCACCATCTTCAATGTCGCTAATAAGCGCTAGGCGTTTGATTTTGTCTTTTCCTTTCCAAATAAAGTCAAAGATAATTTTATTGGCCTCATTGACAAAATTTTTGTCTAAGCAGATCATGCTTGCTCGATAAAGGAATATTGGAATGATGAATGTCTTAACAATTTGAATTCTGCCAATAATTGTGAGGTCTCTCCACCTCCATATCCTTAACTTATCCTTAATGGAATTAATCAGTTCGTCAAAATTCATCTTTTGTTTGATGCGATAATCATATGTAAAATGAATCCCCAGAATTTTAACAGATGCTTTTATTTTTACACTTTTGAAAAGGCTATGATTGAGTGATGAGTGAGCAAAATCTCCAAGTAACATTATTTCTGACTTATCATGATTAATTTTAAGGCCAGAACACTCTCCAAAACTTTTTAAAAGCTCGAAGAACTTCAATAGAGAGTTATCATTTAACAAAAAAGCGGTTAAATCATCTGCAAAGAGTTCCAATTTAATTTCTTTTCCATCCACCACAATGCCCTGGACGTTTTTGTTGCTGCGTATGCTAATAGTTAAAATCTCCAAGACAATGATGAACAAATAGGGGGATAGCGGATCTCCCTGCCTTACTCCCCGCTGAACGTCAAACGGGGGAGTGGAAAAACCATTGTTTAAAACACAGCTTGATATATTGTTATAAAATGTGTGAATCCATTGTATAAAAGAAGGACCAAACTGAAAGGCCAACAAAGTACGAAACAAGAAATCTCTACTTACAGAGTCAAACGCTTTCTTGAAATCAATAGAGATCAACCTCCCTTCTATTTGATATCTTTTTGTGTAGTCCAAAATATCCTCGATTGATCTTACAGCGTCACAAATAGTCCTATCTTTGACATATGCACATTGATTGTGATGGATAATGCAAGGTAGAACAGCCTCTAGTCTTTTAGCAATAGCTTTAGAGCCAATTTTTACATCAACGTTAATAAGTGATATTGGTCTCCAATTAGCTATATGCCTCCGATCTTTATCTTTTTTTTCAATAAGAGTAATGATAGCACGCTTCTGTGAGTTCGACAGTTCTCCATAGTCATAGGAGTAATTTAGGCTCTCCACCATTAGCTTACCTACAATGTTCCAAAAAGCCTTGTAAAATTCTGCTGTTAGGCCGTCATCACCTGGCGACTTATTATTTTCAAATAATTGAAGACTCTTTAGACATTCGGCAACCGTTAATTTCCCTTCACAGGCATAAGCGTTTTCTTCAGTGAGTCTTGGTATTTTTGGATTTGCTAGAAAGGAATTCAGTAAATTCTCAGAGGGTTTTAGAGAATCAGCCTTGTACAGGTCTGAGTAAAACTTCTCAATCTCTTGCAATATTTTTTTAGGATCAGTAATTAAAATACCATCTTTATTGAACACCTTGCGCACAGAGCTTTTAGCTTTTTTATGTGATTCTAAATTTAAAAAATACTTGTTACTCTTTTCTCCTTTTTCATACCAAGTTGCTCTGGATCGAACGATTGCACCTTGTGATAAATATTCATATATGCTGTTGTACTCTGATTTTAAGATTTCTAATTGTTCAAGGTTTTCCGGGGAGGGACTTCTCCCACAGTTTTCCTCGCAAGTCTTCAGAGAAGCCTCAATGTCAGTAATTTTTTCCCTTCTTTTACGTGCCTTCTCTTTGCTATAGTTTATCGATACCTGCCGTATTCTGTATTTAATTAAATCCCATAATATTCTTTTATCGGTAATGTCTTTAAACTCGTCTAACCAGATTGGCAAGCTTTCATTTAATAGTTTAACATAATCTGCATCTTCTACTAAGCTAGCATTAAATTTCCAAAATGAAGGGCCATGCTTTTGTCTGTCTATATTGTTAAAATGGAGAACAATTGCCGAATGGTCGGAGTTGATCGATGAAATAATGTCGGATTTTTCGATGTCTTCTTGACAGACATCGCTTATTAACCAATAATCTAATCTTCTCTGAACTAATGGATTCTTTTGCCTCCAAGTGAAACGTTTAGTTTCAGGATTCCTTATTCTCCATATGTCCACCAAATCATAGTCTAAGCATAAATCTTGGATATTTTTAACTGAATCTTTTTTAGAAGGGTTACCACCAGAACAGTCGAGGTCGGAATCAAGCGCGATGTTAAAATCTCCCCCAATAACTATCTTTTTTTGTTCTTTATCAACAACGAAATTCTCAATAATCTTGTTTAGATTATCAAAAAAAAGGCATTGTTCTTGCACTTTGTTTGGCGCGTAAACATTGACAAACAAAAAATTTGAACCTTGCACATCAGCTTCCACTAAGACATAGCGACCTTGAACATCCAGTTCGACATATTTTAAATCAAAATCTAAGTCACTTCTTACTAGAACCATTACTCCACAACTATGATTAGTACCGTGTGAAGAAAAAAGCTTACCTTGCCACTGTGTTCTCCAGATGTCTTCAACTTCCACGGTGCAATATGTTTCTTGAAGGAAAATAATATCATATTTCCGCTCGTTTAACCACATGAAGAGGGCTTTTCTTTTCTTTGCAGAGCGAATTCCTCGAACATTGGATGGTTCACGTGCCATGACTGGTAGTCTCCAAATGGGTGATAATCCTATCACTGGAATAAGAAGTAGTTCAGCAGACGATGCAGCCCTAACAGTTGGTGGCGTAAAATCTACTTATCTTCCACTTACTGGTGATCGAGGGATGCAAGGAAATCTCGATATGGGAGGAAATGCTATTATAAATATTAAACCTTTTGTTGAAGATGACTCAAGTCCGGCGGCACAAAATGCTCAATTAAATGATTTTATCAACTTTGGCTATTTTCACCAGCAGAGAGGTCAACTAAAAAGAGAAATAAATGATGTCGCTGCAGCAGCTCTTAACAGGAAAAATCCTGATCCTATGGAAGACGATATTGATATGGCTAATCATAGCATTATTAACTTGAAAGATCCAAAGTCATCAGATAGCTTTCACGCAAGTAATGTTAACTATGTTAATAGGACAATTACTGATAATAACGCTGTAATTAATACTTTGATTGAAGATAAAATCAGTGAATCTGAAGCACTGAATATTAAAGCAAACCGACAAGATAATGAATTCTCTTTTGTCATGGATGATGACCTATTTAAAGAAGATGATGATGATATTACTAAAGCTGGAAAAAAAGATAGAGATTTTTATCAAATTAAACGAGAGACTTATCGATTTAAAATTAAGTATGATGATTCCATCCATTATTATAGTACTCGATTAACTATTGATTTAAAATCGTTAGATTTAGGTGAGTATACATTAGCATTTGAAATGTATTATGGTAATAAAGTGGATCGAGATGAAGTGGTTGTTAACACTCTCAGTGATACTTTGAATGTATCACGTAATAATACAAATACTTTTTTCCGATCACAGTAGAAGAATTATCAATTTTCGTAAATATGGAAACATTGGGATTATTGTTGTAGATATTGATTTAACTTTAAAGTATAAGAGTGGTGAAACTTATGATTTTTACACAAACATCTTTGTAGTTGTTTATGGTGTAAGTGGTCATCAGAATGACGTTGACCCACGAATTTGGGATAGATTCTATACCATCAGAAACAAAATCATCTATTATGAAGCACCTATTAATATGGGTAATCGACAAATAAAAGGATTAATTGATGGAAATGAAAACAGTGATGCTGTTAATGTGAAACAACTGAATGAAACAGAAGATAATATGGTAAAATATGTTGATGGAGAAATTGTAAAAGTAAATACTGAAATAGCAAAAGAAAATCCTACTATTAATGAAAATAAAAATGTTATAGAATTAATAGTAAAATATATATTAAGTAATAATTCAAAGATTTCTTTAATAAAAGATTTGTATTTTTCTGATAGTAATGAAGGTAGAACACCAAATACATATGCGTTTGTAACTACTGGTGATAACACAGGTAATTTAACTTTTTATTATGTCTTCCAGCATAGTGCAATTACTAATAATGTAATGGCTGTACATTTTGATATTAAGAATGCAAGAGGTGTATTTATTTTTGTTGATAAAAGCAAAGTAGTAATTTCACGTAATCCTACAATAGATGAACCATCTTTAAGATCATTTAATATTCCAAATAATTCTTTAGGAAAGCAAGTCCTATTTTGGATTTGGGTAAAAGGCACAGTTATGAATATAATTTTTAGTGGAATTAGTGCTCCAATTAATGTGGGTAATGCTTTTGTAGATACTACTATAAGAAGAGTAAATGTAGAAGATAATCCTTTCACTAAAAAGAGAGGATTAATAACTAAAAATATTTATGATAATACCAGTGAAGCTTATCAGTTAATAAAAGAATTTGAGAAGAGCGAAGGAACTATTATATAATAAATATAAATAAATAAATATATATGGGATATAGTAATGGACAATATGACAAACCTTCAAGAACAGGAAAAGTAGAAAAGGTTCAAAAAGGAATAGGCTTAAAATCAACTCCAGGTATTCAAACAACACCAGACAACCATTTCCATTTACAAAACAAGAGATTAACTAACATTTCCGCTCCAATGGATGACCATGATGCAGTGACTAAAAAGTTCGTCTCTGATTTATTAAAGACAAAAGCGGCTACTACATACGTTAATAATGAACTAACTAAAAAAGCCAACTCATCAGCTTTAAAGGATTACGCTTTAATTACTGATTTAGGAACCTTAGCAATCCAATTCAATGAGGCATTAAAAGACAAAGTCGATTACAATGATTTAGAGACTAAGACGCAAGATACAAAGGCCCCCATCCACCCGTTCATCACCGTCTATGCACAAGAGAATGGGCCTCTGATTAAAAGCAGTCTCCAATGGAGTTTCGGTAATGGATGTGAGAGAAATAAGCAATATGGTTGGCCTAGTCCTGCAGACGGTAAAATAGTTCGTGGCAGCATTTGTGTATGCGCTGGCAATCATCAAGCATCTGAAGTGATCGTTGGCTTAGTTCTTAATGGCACGGATAAAGATTTAAAAATTATCAAACCTGTCAATGAATGGTCAAATCACACTATTTTCAGCGATCCGATTACGATAAAAGCCGGCGACAGGATCAATTTTCGAAGCAAAACATCGAATTCATCTGTAACACACGCGATGGTAAACTTATTGATCGAAATTGATGTCTAGTATGAAAATATATGAAGCGTGTCTGATGCAAATGAGTTTCTGACCCGTCAGATATTTGAAACGCTTCATCCACCCACGCCAAATTAATGGCTTGCCTGATGCGCATGGGTGGATGAAGCGTGTCTGATATATGAAGCGTGGGTGGATGGAAAAAAGTGCACCACATGCTCGAGAAAACCGGGTTGGTGCAATATAAATACTCCATTTGAAATTAATAGAGAAACAGCGAGCAAATGGTGGTGCTTTTGGAGGTGGGGAATGGCCGCCCCTGAATCCTGATACGGCACGTGCAGGCGCTTGTTAGGGATAGTAGGGTGAGACCGTCTACGGTGATAACCCTCGGGTGACCCGTCCCGGCCCAGTAGATAACTGGGGGTGCTCAGAGGTCCCTCGGGATCTCAAACGCGAGAGAGACAGCCGCCTTGTCAGCAGCGCGAAAGTCCTAGCCGAGACTAGGCAAGTAACAGCCACCGAGCACCCCCGACCAGGGTTTTGTCATTTTTTGTTACGCATTTTAGAAAAATTTATCTTATCCAAAGAATAGATGGATATTAAAAGTTTATCTTCTTTGATAGATGAAAGTAGAAAGTTTATTAAAATTTCTCTTCTAAAGAGGGGAAAAAAATTCATCACATCTTTTGAAAAGATTGAAGGTTTTAATTTAAAAGATTGGAAGAAAAAGTTAGCGTGTAACGGTTTTATTAAAGATGAAACTGTAAACCTTCAAGGTGATCAAACTGAAAAAATATATGATGAATTAATCCAAATGGGCTATGATAGTGATCAAATTGTTTTTAATTTATAAATATAATAAAATAATATAATGGTGGCTAAAAAGAATATTTTCGATTGGAATCATATTTCAGACAAATTATCGACTGATGAAGTAGACGAACTAAAAACTTACTATCTAAGCGATCATAGGAAATGTTGGGCTTTTAAAAAGGCTTACAAAAGATTCAAATTGTTCAAATTCATTGGTAATTCACTCTCTATCCTAACCGCTTCAGGTGGTATTGCTAGCGCTATTGCTACAGGTGGTATTAGTCTAATAGCGATTAGTACCGTGGCATTATTAGTTAAAGGGTACATGGAACACAAAGGTTTAGACTTAAAAATTCAAAATTGTACCTATGCCTACCAATCTTACCAACATTTGTTAATAATGATTCGAGAAGCGATGCGCTCAGGTGATCTTAACCGAGAAAGTTTAATTAATCAAATGACAAGTGTTGACAATTTTGTCATTGATAATAGCCCAATTATTGATAAGTATTTAAAGATGTATGACACTGTCCACCAACTGAAATAAAAAATTATGAAATAATAAAATAAATGAATGAAAATGAAATATTGTATTCTATAGCAAATTTAGCATATGAATTAAGACGATATTATATAGGTAGAGAATTATATAATTTTGGAAGAGACCTCATTGGAGAAATACATTGGATAAATTTTTTGACTTTTGCTAAGCCAGAATTATTAGAAATTTATGGAGCAGGCCATTACCATTATGATCCATTATTATCTAATTTTTACCATATCATACACAGATCGTGAGAACTATATAAATTTTTGTAAAGGAACTTTACTTTACTATATCCTACCCTGTTTTAGTGTTGGATATAGTTGGATATAGTAAAATCCAGTAATGTCGTGGCTATGTCAAATACTACACTACTATTACGCGAATTTTTCGAAAGTGGAACTAGACAGATCTATAAAAAGATAACCAATATAAATACAAGAAAATGCTGACACCTTTTGAGAACTTGATGCTTTGTGATTAACACTGCACAGTTGTTTTGCATAAACGATCGCATTTGATACCAGATTTATTCGCCGGAATTTCAGTCGGTCGTTTTGGCGTTAACGGCTGCTCCCCTCAGGAAGGCAATATCGGCAAAACAGAATGTAATTTTATCTAATATACATTTCTTAGAGTTTCTATTGATATATAGTTAGTGGGGGTTTCCCTGAAAACAGCGCTCGTACATGTTTTTTTTTTTTTTTCTGGAGGACACCCTCGAAGGCTTGGAGTAACCTTAACTAGATAAAATACCCGTTGCAGTTTGTCCCCACTGGAATTCTTTTCTCTGGCTTAATAGCGAAATTAATTCGTCAAGTTGTTGACACAATTAAACTAGTGAGACAATCTCAGATTGTGGAAATTTTAATGTACAGTACCAGGAGCCCATCACTAGGAGCTTGCAACTCCAATACTAAGCCTATGTCACGGCATTTTTACAGACCGGTCTATTTTTAGACTTCTTTCGCAAAATAGGTCAGTTCCGTTCTACACGAGCGCGCATCGGTAAGGGAAACAATGGCGGCTTTTCCTTTTAATCTTCCAGTGAAAATGCCGACGTCAATTAAGAATCAAGTCCGTGCTTATGATTTGTCACTGTTGTCCCTGCGGGAGTCTGAATTCGCGGTAAATTCAAGCTAAAAATAGACAGGTCTGTGGAAACGCCGTGACAGGAATATGGGGTAGTTGCTGGCTCCTAGTGATGGGCTCCTGTTTGCGGGTAACCTGAAACTTTTGCTTTCTCGAAGTTACACGGAAGATGTGCTTGTATTTTTTTTTTTCACAGCTGGAGAAAAGTCGAATGTCGGATGAAGAAATGGATGAGGAACGATTTGCTTTACTTATTTAACACGGAAATTGTCTTTTCTCCGATAAACAAGAACTAACTGATCCAATTATTGAGAAGCGTTACAACGAGACTGGGTATTTAAAGTTATCAGCGCTACCTGACCGAGATTATGTCCTTCATGGGTGAACGAGTCCCCTTAAAACTGATAAAATAATTTGCACTTTCCGTAAGTGCCACACAGTCTACAGCAAATATTAATTGAGCAGTTCCCTGTTTCGTTTTTTTTGTTCAATTTTACAAGGTTTAATTCCACTTACTGGGGGAAGTTTCGGCTGCGGATATGAACATTTTGGTCTTTTTCTTTGATAGGGACAATTAAAGGATGAAATAAACGCACTAGTGTAGTTTGGATAGAACATGAGATTTCTTGAACCAAGTTAGGCATAATTCCAAAAGTAGTGATCACGCTAACGGTGCTAGAACGCATGCGTATGACATGTTAGGGTTCTACCGCAAGGAAAAGCACTCAACATTAGTGTGTCATTTTGTATGAAATGTATCTTTCACCTAATATGTATTTGACACTAGCGCCGGGTACGGTTCCCGCGATCAAGAAGCACAAACCCAGTTGTTCACGACGTTCACGTTTACGAATTCACGTTCCGATTCGGTCACGAAGTCTTCTTCTTTATCGGCTTGGCGAAATCATTAGAGCGATCGCTTTCGTCTCAATTAGACGGGTGTGTTTGGTGCAGACTGGCCGCTAAAGTCAAACATAGACTAGGTAGCTTTGTCTTGTTTTCCTATCTACATTTTACCTGTAAGTAAGACTTGCAAAGCATCACAGGAGAGTTTAGGAACCTTAATGTTAGGGTTGGCTCAGAGAACCCAGTGGACTTATTCCCGTATCGAAGACAACCATAGCCAAAAATTCCGAACCGTTACCCCCTGCGAAGCGTGACGAAACGCTGCCATATGCTTTGTTCTTATTTATAGGAAAATGTATGGAAATGATCGTTTAATCAATCGCTGGAGAGATAAAGGTGACTGAGTTTCACTGTCCCCATCCAAAGTCCTTTCGTTGTGGCAATACCTTTAATTTGGAATTGGTTTCGTTACCGAACTTACTATAATTCTTGCGGTTTTTGCTTTTGAACAATCGCACAATAAACTACGAGGATCCGCCATACTTACCTTTTAATTTCATGTAAACCACTGACTCTTTTTGAAAGTTTCTTCAGCTTGCTAATGAATGAAATCATGGATCCCCATGTGGAACTTTGAGACCACATGTAGTGCTTATAATGTCCATAATATTTGGCTCTCTTCGAGTTGGATATCTTGCGGTTTTTCCATTTAAAGATGCTTGAATTTCCCGAAAACTTCTCATCTTTGTCTGTACGGTTTACATAATTGCTCACACCAAACACTCAACGTACGCGAGCTGTTTTCTCCGCGGCAAGTGTGCTTTTCATAACTAAACTTAACCGCCATTTTGAATATGCTTTGAAGCTATCCTCCAGGCTTCTTTTAGCGAGTTTTTGAACGAGATAGAGCCTGGGACTTGGATTCCCTTGGGGGTTTCGTACTGCGTGACATATCAGATCGAAAATGATTCTCGATCTGATTTACGGCTACTCAAAACCACTTGGAAAAGCTTCCTATTATAAGAAATCGAAAGGGAGAAAACAAGAGAGTATCGGTAGAGTTTTTAAAAAGCTTCTTTTAGTGAAATCATCGTAGAAATGAAATAATTATTTCGATTAACCTTTATGTTTTCGGCTCAAAGTTTGCTTGCCGGCAACGGCGCCAGTGTGACTTGTTTACGAGAAAGCCGTTAGCCAATCACAACATTGAATGTAGCGACCTATGTAACGCCACTCGTGGTTCGGAATTTCTGGCTATGCGATATGACAATTATTAATGAAATTTGATTATGACTTCATTACATTCCTGGCCGGTTTCTTGTCAAATTGCTGTAGGTTCGTATATTTACTTAATGCTAATTTCCTTATTTTCTTTTGTTGTATTTAATGTGACTGTGTGTGTTTACTTTTAGGTACTACCGACTTCTAATTGTAATATATATATACAATTAACTGGCAACCTGGCATTTATAACTTTTTCAGGTTATTTCAGGTTGTCAGTTACCCTTATTTAATTAACTAATTGTAATTATCTCTGTAATCAATGTAATGTAATCTAAATAAGGTATGAATAAAGTTGTTGTTGTTGTTGTTGTTGTTGACGATCACGAATATGGAATTAAATCAAAGGCTCCTTGGAGCTACCTCATGGTATGTCTTAGCTATTTGATTAAGTTGTCCTACGCCTCTCTTGCAACTAATGAGTGTCGACCGACTTGGAATAAGATTAGGCGAGCGTCTTTATAATAATAAGGACTTCATGGTCGAATCATATAACATTTTTTAGAAAGATATACAAGCCTTTGATAAACCTTTGCAGAAAATGGTTATGTTTTCCTATACCTTAGCGAGGGAAGGCTTTATATTCCTAGTTCCTTTACGTACAAATGAAGAGGCGTTTCCGCGATCAGAATACTTCTTTGTATTCTTCTAGCCCAGTTGAGACAAGAGCAAAAAAGTCGGAGGAGGGGGTGAGAGTGGAGCGAGAAAGGGAGGTGGAGTTTTTTCTCTCCTCACCCTCTTGGCCTTCCTTCCTACCCCTTCCCTCTTTTGACCTCAAATTCTCTTATCTTCTCGCTCTCTCTTTGCCTCATCCTTGCCAGAGAGCTTGCTCACAGGCTAGGCTTGATGCATAAATTCCCCACTGTTGGGGTTTGTCAGCATAATTTAATGAAAAATTGTCGGCAAAGTGAATTGCCGGAGTACAATACCATACTTTTCGTGAAGACGAATTTTTCAGTACAGTTATACATTTCCGATCACATAGACCTTTTGCATAAATGGCGTCTAAATTTGAATAACAATAGATATACATCCTTAGCCTCACATGCATGTGAAAAATCCTTTGTCTGAAAACATGAATACGAGGCTAAGGATGTATAAAGTATTGTTATTTAAATTTAGGCGCCATTTATGCAAAGGGTCTATGAGCCGGCTGATTTGCTTTGAATTTTGTAAACTAGCTCATCATAACACCGCATAAATTATGTCGAGCATCTCGTGTTGATAGACTCTACTTTAACAACGCTTACTATTAAGCATTAATGAAATACAAGTAATGTGACAAATTCTTGTGAAAAAATAGTTCGTGGCAAGTCTGACGCGGCGTTCCGTCTCGGCTAAGAGACTCTTCAGAGACCTTTCGGAATTTAACAGGAAACTCGTTGAGCATCGCGCTCAAAAGTCCCGTTCGCGAAATTCAACATGTTAGCAGTCTGGCCCTCCATCACAGAAGGATTCCCAACCGTACGTTCACGAGTTCACTTATACAATAAATGTGACAAATTCTTGTGAAAAAGAATAGTGAAGAATATGTTCAGCTCAATCATATTCCAGCAGTAAGCCATTAGATTGAAGTTAGCTTAGGTCGTCTTAAGACATAACTAATCGTTGAAAAAACTTAAAATAATCAGCAAATTTCAAAACGCTCAATTTAATAGTTCTAACGGGGTTCCGGTAATGTAAATTTTTTTGGTGATCTAAATCAGATAGGAAACACATAAATTGAAAAGCTATTTAAACACAGTCAGCTACGATAAAAGCACAAAATTCCCATATAATTATATAAAAGTATTCCGATTAATAATTTAGTCACGCATTAAGAATTGTCTGAAAGCAAACAAACCACAAACAAGTTTCCTTAATAGCTATTAGGATTTTTTTTATGTTTCCTTTTTTACATCGATTATCAGTTTAATAGCCCAATTTCGATATATTAAAATTCAGCCTAAAACAATAGCCCTCAGCACGAGATTCGTGGGAATAAACCCCACAAATTCTGTAGTTATTCCCACGAGCCTCGTGCTGAGGTCTATTGTTTTAGGCTGAATTTTAATATATCGAAATTGGGCTATTAGCAGTGAAAGGAGCTCTGAATTTAATTTTCATAAAGAACATATTTTTTCAGTGGTTTATTCACCCTTTGATAATTCTCATGATAAGTCCCTAAACGATCCCTTGAACATTTTTTACCCAGAACTGAAATATAATAAATACTCTTGATTTAGTCACCTTCCCAAAGCAAACCGAAAATAATAAAAACAGAAAAATTCCTGCACTCCTACAAGCAAACCCACGAACTAAAAGAATATCAGGGAACTTGTTCCGTCATAATAAGTTATATCGATGGCAGGAGAAATTTTCGGAATAAATGAAATACCGAGTTAATAACATTCCCAACAAATTAATATGTCGCTTGACTAAAATCAAATAAGACAATGCAAAATTGACAAATTCCAAATAAATCCCAAAAATATCTTAAAATATGTGCTCTGGTCACTTAGATATAGAGTAAACACTTCAATAAATGAATGGCACAAAAGCTAACAAAAAATGAAAAAAGGGAACAAATCAGTTTAAGTCCTAAGAGGGCTTGGTATAAGACAGATCATCCGTCTCAAATTTCTGGGCAGGGTGGTGTTGCCTCGTGCGTCTGCTCCGTTACCGGTGTTATCCTTTTATGCCGATGACACTTCTTTCATCTCCTCATCGGATGCTGCTTCGACTGCCAATGCTTA
>OZ026605.1:6245327-6265327 GCA_964020085.1 Micromussa lordhowensis
GATTTTATAGCTTTTTCGCCAGAAAACGCACAGGAAGATTACTCTGACCCATTCTGACGCCGTTATTCTGTATGGAAACTTTCCTATCGAAACTGATTTAGAAACAATTTCCTTTGGGAGAAAAAAAAAATTGGAGCACAGATCATGTGACGCGCCATGTGTAGCAAAATTACTTAATGACACATTATGACTCATCATATGTCGAAATGACATGAAACAGGTCACTATTACGGGAACATTTTTTTGATTGATTGTCTACTGACATAAGTTGACTGTTTTTTTTTATAACGTTACGTTCCCAAAAGGTATTTGTTTCGTAAATCTATGTTTGGTTAACTCGTAACAGTCAATGTCTACATGTAAGATATTTATATTGATAGTTTATATTAATATATATGTATATATATAGAGAGAGACGAATTGTTACGCATACTGCAGTGAATTCACGTTGTCTCATGTTCACGTTTTGTTCAGTACTCAAAGCTTAGTTTAATTGGTTTCAATCGTCATGAATTGTTGAAACGCGAGGGAGCTAACCTTTGAGTTTTGATGCAAATTAAATGTTTCCAACCTTAGTGAGTATATAGACCCAAAAAGAAAAAAACAATCTGTCTTTTGGGAATTCCCCAAGATGTCAGGGCAAAACGCAGAAAATCTCGACCCTAGGAAAACGTTTGCGATTCCCGGAAGTCCCGACCCAATCTTCCATTGGAGCGTTACAATTGTTCTAGGTCATTTTGCAATCTGGGTATTCTAGCATTGCGATTTGCTTTTCAAAGATCTAACCAGCATTTATAGCACGAGAGGGGCAAAGTCATGCCATGTTAAAACAGAATAAGTCTGTCCAGTCAAATAACCAATCTTAGCGAGGCAAGTGGATCAACGGACATTTCTTTAAGCAAAGACCCATCACTTGTATAAACTGTCAGATACAGCTACAATTCCGGTCGATTGTTTTCTTTAATTAACTTCAGTGTAAATGTGCTTATGAAGTGAAACAGAATACAGCCATTGATAAGGTTATGCTTACATTGAGCAAACTAAACATACTCAAACACTTCTTTCCAGGAAAGGGTTGAGAATTAAGAAACGTTTACTTAAATCTAGAACTGAGGTAGGTGCCAGTAAGTTATTATTCCATAAAAAAAAATTATATTAAAGTTCTTCGTGTCTAAACCTGACAAAACGAGAATTTTGACCGTGTTCACGAATTACTACATGTTTACATATGATAATACGAATTACTGAGGCTAGTTAGAAACGAGCTTTCAAATAAATGGGCGCGAGTTTGACACGTGCGAACGTGCACAGATCGCTATAGAATAGTAAAATCGACTATTTTATATTAATTAAGGTTTAGAATGCCATAACAATGTTTTATACAAAACGCATGAACAGCCCCGGAATTGCGATCTTTCTGGATTTTCGAAAGGCTTTTGACTCAATAGAATGGGAGTACTTAAAAGCTGCCCTGAAAGCATTTAACTTTGGACCAAACCTTTTAAACTGGATAGATGTCTTATGCAACGATGTTTCTAGTTGCGTAATAAATAATGGACATGCTTCTTCTTTCTTTCGCCTGCAACGCGGTGTCAGACAAGGTTGTCCTCTATCCGGCCTGCTGTTTATAATTGGCATTGAACTTTTTGCAAGCTTTCTAAAAAACGAGCAATCCATTAAAGGAATTAATGTTGAAACAAAAGAGATAAAAATTACGCAATATGCCGATGACACCACCGTGTTCCTAATAAGGGACGAAGAGTCCGTTGAGAAAGTCTTAAGACTACTTGACGAGTTAAAATCGATATCTGGGCTAGAAATTAACACTTCTAAAACAGAAGCAATGTGGCTTGGACGCTGGAGAGATAAAACGCACACCCCTTTTAATTTCAAATGGCCGAAAGAACCCATCTGTGCACTCGGCATATATTTCTCATACAACACTGAACATGCAAACAAACTAAATTTTGAGGAAAAGATGAATAACCTAGAGAAAACTCTCAAGGGCTGGAAGCGAAGAAAACTCACTGTGCTGAGAAGGATAAATATAGTTAAAACTTTAGGTTTGTCTAAGCTTATATACAGCGCATCTGTACTCCCCATCCCAAAACATTTAGTGAAAGAAATTAATAGGATAGCCTTCAATTTTATTTGGGACGGTAAGCCAGCAAAAGTCAAAAGAAGTACCATTATTAGAGAAAAAGAACGTGGTGGACTTAAAATGCTAGACTTCGAAATTATGGACAAAGCGCTTAAAGTCGCGTGGACCGAGCGATTAAAGACTCCCTCCAGTGCATCCTGGAAAATAATTCCAGAGTTAGGTGTAAAACAATACGGCGGCTTAACCTTCCTAATTAACTGTCAGTACGACATTAAGATGCTGTCCCTTGACAATCTGCCAAGCTTTTACCACACGTTGCTAGCATACTTGCAAGACTTGAACTCCATAACAACGGCTGATGTAGATAATGTACCAGATAAAATTATCTGGAACAACCAAAATATAGTAATCAACGGAAAAAAAAAATTCTTGGTTTAAGAGAGGCATTATCAATATCCGCAGCATGATGACTGAGAACAACCAATTCCTCTCCCTACCCGAATTAGAACAAAAATTTAATTTGAAGATTCCCTTTACCCTGTACTACGGGCTTGTAGCCGCCATTCCTAAAGAATGGAAGTCGTCTTTAAGAGACGCCCTCTCTAGGGACAACGACAGCGTTGAAGAGGCCACATGTTCTATCAAACCGCTGACTACACGCACCACCTATTTCGCTTTCCTAAGTAAGATGGCTACCTCTCCAACTTGCGAAAATAAGATTTTTAAGTACGGTTATACAAAAGAAAATATTCAAAATGTATATTTACTTCCTTTCAAAACCACTAAAGATACAAAATTAATCACGTTTCAATATAAAATAATTCACAATATCCTTCCTAACCGAGTCAGCCTGTTCCGTGCCGGTATAGTTAATGATGACATTTGTCCACTGTGTAATGCTGAAAAACAAACTAACAATCACATGCTTTACAGCTGTCCCGAGACCACCACGTTTTGGGATCAGTTCACCGACTGGTGGTATCAAAAATTTAAGCAAAACTTAATTCTCAATGAAAGCATAATCTTGTATGGATGGCACCAAAAATCACTGAACGAGCGAGCTCTCAACTACGCTCTCCTCCTTGCAAAATATCATATTTTTTGCGGCAGCGTACGAGATAATAAGTTGGATTTTGACAGCTTCCTTTTACGTCTTAGAACAAAACTTAATATTTTAAGAGAAGTCTCTCTTGAAAACAAAAATTTCAACAATTTTCAATCTACTTGGGCCCATCTTTTGTGAAAAATTAATACAAAGTATTATATAATTGTTACTACTATTAAGACAGTGCGAGCTATGTTCATGCTTTTTTTTTTTTCCTTTTGTTTTTGTTTTTCTCTTTTCTCTTTCTTTCTCAGTCTGTTTTCCGTCCCTTGCTAGCTATTTTGTCCTATTTTCAAGCAAGAAGTAATAACAAACATAATAAAAATTAAAGCATTGTAACTAGAGCTTGTATGGGTAGTATTGTCAGTATTGTTAGTACGTATTGTAAGTCAGGTTAGTATTTGCCAGTAATTTAAACAATGTCAGTATTGTAAGTATAAACATATATAAAAAAAAATAAAAAAAAATGAATGAAGAATGCCGCATGTGGAACGTGGCACGAAGGGGACAGTTAGTAATAACAACAATCGCGTTGGAACGGTTTGATACTACTGTCTGAGTTTATAACGCTTACAGCTGAAATAAAGTTCAGAATGCTTTCGCGGAATGCTCAACTTGGTGGCGGTAATAGATTACCTGCTGCCAGTTTAAGGCACTGGCTTTGAATGCTCAATTCAGCCATGGTCAAGGGAACTGAATTTGGTCGAAATTTAACCTCACAGGAACCCGTGGGGCTGATATCCAGAACTCGGGTGGGAAACGATCATTAAGGCTCAAACTTTGACATTTTACATAAATCTGCATAATGATTTTGTGTGTGGATGTTTGGGGGAATCGGCCAACCCTCATTTCCAAGTCTGCCCCAGTCCGTATCAGGCAGAAACTTTTAAGAGTCTACAGATTCCATGGAACATCTGATTACATGGAGTGCTCACTATAAATGGTTCTTGTGTAGCAATTAGTTAAAGAACTGTTCTACTTGCTTGACTGTTGCAGTTCAAATATGGCTTTCAAGTTCCATCTTCTCCTTCTGATGACTATCTTGGGGATTACTGCGCATGCTCAGACAGGTAAGTACATACATAAGGAAAGTGCAGCGGGCCATCGTAGGCAAGCCGTTCTAGAAAGTAACCGTAGGTGTAAATTTCGGTGAATTCCTCCATTTATTTACAATTTATTTTTGCAAACAAATGCGATATGATGCTCATGACCTCATATTGTATCCATTATTTAAGAAATAGAAAACACGTACCGTGTTTTTATCGAGTTATAGAAACACTCGTGAAATTTTGGGAGAACGGAAATGTTGTGTACTTTGATCATCAGAATGTAAATTCTCTTTGTTTGCGCCATCATTACATCATCAATACATTTAATTTAGTGGGAAAATATCGAAAGATATCACACCAACTTTTCTTAAAAAAATAGATTAGCTTCGCTTCTCGGGCAAATATTTGTTTTAGGAACGTCAAATTTCCGCGTGGCAAGTATCAGCCGAGAGTTCTTGGAGAGAAACACTCTGTTGATTAAATAGAAATCAGGAGCTAATAAACTGATTGTTAAATAGAAACGCCATTTTAAACCAATCAGCGCGCGTATTTTCCTTGGGCTATTTTCTCAATCGTATTAACGACAAATTCCCTTTTGCAGATCTCCCAAGCTGTGACTACCCAAACGGAGTGTGTGTCTTTCATAAAGACAACTGTCCACCAGATATACCGTATGAATGTGATTCTGAGTACGATTGTACACAATCTACAAACAAATGCTGCTGTCGTAAACAACCCACACCCACCACAAAACCCACAAGTAAGTACTCTGTCGAATTGAATAATACACCTTATTCCAAAATGGCTGCCATTTCAGTGTTCTTTTGTTTGCTTGCAAATTAGCCCTTGTTGCCTCGTTCAAGGGGAAATATTCCGAGTTTAAGAACGAGGAAACAAGGGCTAATTTGAAGGCAAACAAAAGACCACTAAAACAGTGGCCATTTTGGAATAAGGTGTATAAAAGCAAAGCTTTTTCAGTATACGAGAATCATGACAATGGAGGAGCTACTCTATGTCTTTAATTCAAAACGTTCATCTGAGCTATTGCATTAACCCTGCTCAGTCTTAGATAAGATCGGGAAATCCGCCCTCTGAGTATTTACTAGTTCACTTAGAAAATTAGATGTGCAAACGTTTGCACCGTAATTTTCGGAGCGAACGTTTTAACAAACAGTAAACAAATATTTTAGCTGTCCTGCGCTTTGAAAAAAACTTTCTAACGAGATGTTTTTCGCTTTAATCCGTTCAGTACTTTTCAAAAAACGATTTCATGTGATATCAGTCAACAACAATTTCGTCCTCAGTAGAAATTTGTCACAAAATACGTCATTTCTATCAATTTTCGGCTACGATCGTCGCAGCGTTTTAAAACATGTTTTAAAATCCAACGACCTTTTTTTGGACGTATACAACAGTCGTAAGCGAGTTATAGGTTTGATTTACACGAAACAATTCATGTCGTAGGCCTCTCGTAGGCCTGTCGTAAGGTTGACGCAGTTTGGCAAAGTCGTACCGTGTAAATCGGCCCTTACTCGATTTTTTAAACCTAATCCTTACTCCCCCCTGGGGGTGTCTCATCGAAGAATTATACGAAGAAGTATACAAAAAAAAATACAAAAAAGAAAAAAACGATATAAGCTTTAATGCAGTTTATTTCTCTTTTTAGAACCTACTACAAATATCTGCGACCTACCAAATGAGGTAGGTCTGTGCAAAGGATATTTTCCACGCTACTATTTTGACAAAGTGGCTGGAGAATGCAAAATTTTCATCTATGGCGGATGCGGCGGCAATGCCAACAACTTCGAGACTCTTGTCGCATGCCAGACGACTTGTCCGGAGAACTGCCAGCTTCCAAAGGTAACCGGTTCATGCTGGGCGCACATTCCACGCTACTACTTTGACAAAAAGACTGGAAAATGTAAAAAATTCATCTATGGTGGGTGCCGCGGCAATGCCAACAACTTTAAAACTCTTGCCACATGCCAGAAGACTTGTCAGGACCCGCAGACCTGCCTTCTTCCAGAGGAACCCGGTCTATGCAAGGCACGCATTCCGCGCTACTATTTTGACAAAGTGGCTGGAAAATGCAAAAAATTCATCTATGGCGGATGCGGTGGCAATACCAACAACTTTGCAACTGAGGGGGCATGCAATAAAAAATGTCTCAACTAAAAAGAAAGGTAAGGACCGTTTATAATATAGCATTGTGAAAATTGTGTTCAGTTTCAGTACAACAATTTTGAGGGAATTAAACCCGCCAGCTTGCTGAAAACTGATTCATGAAATATAAATCACTTTTTGTTATGTAAGGCTAAAAGCCTGCCTTCTGTGTCGGACCAATAAGATTTTAGTATAGTGTATGGCTCAATCTCCTCTTGGTCCTTCTTATTTTTCACTTTTATAAACTAATTTTTAATTACTGCTCCACAAACTTGTTTTAGGTCTTTTTCGACTCTCATCAGTTTTCGAATCCTACGAGTTTGGTTAACGTCGCAGTTTGTACGTGCCAAATTACCCTTGGTAGGCCGTCAAAGCGTACTAAAACTGTGCTAATAAATAGGTATAAATTTCCCTCTTAAATGTGACCACAATCCTCCGTAGGAAAAAAGATGGCGACTGGTACATTTACCCACAGTTCTTAGCGCACGAAAACTTTAACAACGTTCATAAAAAGGTACAGAAGGGTTATAAAATCTTCAAACCTACGATACACAATGTCCTTAGTACAGGGACAAACATTGTAAAAATTTGGCTTTCCTTGTGTCTTCTACGCTGTGTTAGGGTCGCAATTTATTGTGGTAAAATGTACAGCCGCCATCTTTTTTCCTACGGTGGATTCAAACCATATCAGGCCAGTGACTGTCAGTGACTTGATATCACAGGTTATAACCCACCCGTTGAGTTTCGCGCGATTTTATTGGCTACTTTAACCACTGGACAGTTATCAAGCAATAACCCTGCCTGCCTCGATATTTGTCCTCCGATTACTTCCGTCGAAAAGAACGAAACAGAGTATGTACAGGGAAAATAACAAGTTTCGTAAAGTTTGGTGATATAGACATTAAAAAGCTGGTCGCAAATGCTGTTCCGGAAAGTGCAAAAAAGTCAACAAAATAAGTCAATAGTAGGTCAAAAGCGCCGAGGTTTCGAAGTTGGATCACTGGGGTGTTGGGACGGTTTATTCACAAGATTGTTTATCAAGGTTTTGGTCCAATCACAGTGGGAATAAAAGTAATTAAACTAGTTAAATCTACTTGCTATCGTCAATCGCGCGCATTCACCATCACATCAACAGTGGCTTTTTACGAGCAGTTTACGCACGATATGAAAATTAATGGCAGGGTTATAAAATAAATAAACACCTTTCTTGCTGATAATGCCCTTGGCAAAGAAATTTTCCTCAAAATTTCACATTTGCCCTCGAAGCTTCGCTTCTCGGCCAAATATTCATTTTTTGGACAATCTCTCAGCCGCGGGCATTATCAGCCGACATACCAGCCGCCTGAAGGAGTTTATTTACTAAATACTAAAGCAGTAGACGGTTTCTTTCTGGCTAATGGTAAATTTGGTATAGTTAATGCATTTTACTAAGTGGTTGTTATATTCTAATGTCCAGTATATGCCTTCAACCTTTTTTGCAGATAGTTTTTTTTTTCTTTTCACAGCATTAAACTGCCTGGAGATTGCCCCGGGAGAAATCATTTTCCGTTAAATGTTGTAATACTTGTAAAGGATATATGGTTAATAAATAGACACAAGGAAAATGAAGCTTGTTGTGAGATTTTAATTGAGTATGCCCGACTACAGTTGCCTCAAAAACATGAACGAAGTTCCCTAACGAAATCTGAAAAACTCCTCCAAGTACTGATATCTGAAAATAAAAACGTTCAAGTAATAGCTATCTAAAACCAATTTAGCTCAGGCTTTGGTGTGGTAGGCAGATAGAGCGACGGTCAGGCAAACAGCTTCTTACAGAGAACTCCTATCAAATACTTTCAATTTAAGATTTCAGGTCCTTGAAGAGTGTCTCCTTGTAATCCCGCTAAGGCAATTGCTCCTCAGTTTCTTTTTGTTTTGTTGCACATCGCTTTCCTTCTGTTTTGCCCATTATTGTTGACCACGGCCTAAGATGTGTGCACCTGAAACGTGACTGTAACACCATCGCTTTCCCACCAAGGCGCATACTGTTAACGCTGGGGGTTCTGTTATTTCATTGGCTGGCGGCTTCTGAGTGGATATATCTATCTGGGAAGGCGTGACCTGTTTATAAGACGAAAATTCGCGTTTTTCGAGGGAATCCCTCCTCTTTAAATGGATTAATTGGGTATGTAGAATCGAAGGTTTTCCGTGAAATTTTGCCAGAACATTTCCTGATAGATAAGGAACAAAAGGGTGTCGGCGAATTCTTTTATTTTAGATACTTTTCTCTTCGCAGCCTCTAACGCAACAGATTACGCGAATTTTTCGATAGTGGACCTTGACAGATCTATATAACAAATATTCCATGAGCCCGAGTTGGATATGAAGTGATAAAATAACCAACGAGCGCGTAGCGCTAGCTGGTTATAATCACTTCATATCCAACAAGGGCGAATGGAATCATTGTTTTAGTAAATTCTCAAACCGGGTTGTGCCGCCGATTTTTATTTCGGCCATTATAGAGGGCTGAAGTTGAAAACTTCGTGCGGAAATTTTTAACCTTGGCGCATTATTTTCCATATGACGTAAAACTCCGACTATTGGCTCATAGTCGGAGTTTTTTAGCCAATCAAAAAGCTAGAAATGCAATAGTAGGACCTGAGCTGAGAATTTACTTAAAAAAGATAACCAATAGAAAAAAAAAAAGAAAATGCTGACACATTTTGAGAACTTGATGCTTTGTGATTAACACTGCTCAGTTGTTTTGCATAAACGATCGCATTTGATACCAGATTTATTCCCCGGAAATTCAGTCGATCGTTTTGGCGTCAACGCCTGCCCCCCTTAGGAAGGCAATATCGGCAAAACAAAATGTAATTTTATGTAATATACATTCCATAGCGTTTCTATTGATATATAGTTAGTGGAGGTTTCCCTGAAAACAGCACGCGTACATTTTTTTTTCTGGAGGACGCCCTCGAAGGCTTGGAGTAACCTTAACTAGATAAAATACCCGTTGCAGTTTGTCCCCACTGGAATTCTTTTCTCGGGCTATAGCGAAATTAATTCGTTAAGTTGTTGACACAATTAAACTAGTGGGACAATCTCAGATAGTGAAAAGTTTAATGTACAGTACTGACGCAATACTATTGCGTCAGTACTGTACATTAAACTCATAACACCGTTCCTATATAACTTCTCCCGTTCGCTCATGTTTTTGTATTGACTTTGCTAGTTTAATAATACAATGAAGAAGCGAAAGTGGCAATATTACTTTTCACCTCAACGTGTGTAGCTTGATACGTTTGCGGGTAACCTGAAACTTTTGCTTTCTCGAAATCACACGGAAGATGTGCTTGTATTTTTTTTTTTTCACAGCTGGAGAAAAGTCGAATGTCGGATAAAGAAATGGACGAGGAACGATTTGCTTTATTTATTTCACACGGAAATTGTCTTTTCGCCGATAAACAAGAACTAACTGATCCAATTATTGAGAAGCGTTACAAGGAGACTGGGTATTTAAAGTTATCAGCGCTACCTGACCGAGATTATGTCCTTCATCATGATCGGTGAACGAGTCCCTTTAAAACTGATAAAATAATTTGCGCTTTCCGTAAGTGCCACACAGTCTGCAGAAAATATTTGAGCAGTTCCCTGTTTCTTTTTTTTTTTGTACAATTTTACAAGGTTTAATTCCACTTACTGGGGGAAGTTTCGGCTGCGGATATGAACATTTTGGTCTTTTTGATAGGGACAATTAAAGGATGAAATAAACGCACTAGTGTAGTTTGGATAGAACATGAGATTTCTTGAACCAAGTAAGGCATAATTCTAAAAGTAGTGATGACGCTAACGGTGCTAGAACGCATGCGTATGACATGTTAGGGTTCTACCGCAAGGAAAAGCAATCAACATTAGTGTGTCATTTTGTATGCAATGATTCTTTTACCTCATGTATTTGACACTAACGCCGGAAACTCCTGAAGTATGCTTCCCGCGATCAAGAAGCACAAACCCAGTTGTTCTCACGACCGGTTCACGTTTACGAATTCACGTTCCATTCGCTCAAAAGTCTTCTTCTTTATCAACTTGGCGAAATCATTAGAGCGATCGCTTTCGTCTCAATTAGACGGGTGTGTTTGGTGCAGACTGGCCGCTAAAGTCAATCATGGACTAGGTAGCTTTGTGTTGTTTTCCTATCTACATTTTACATGTAAGTAAGACTTGCAAAGCATCACAGGAGAGATTAGGATTGGCTCAGAGAACCCAGTGGACTTATTCCCGTATCGAAGACAACGATTACGACTACGGCATTAAATCAAAGGCTCATTGGAGCTACCTCACAGTATGTCTTAACTATTTGATTAAGTTGTCCTACGCCTCTCTTGCAACTAATGAGTGTCGATCGACTTGGAATACGTTTAGGCAAGCGTCTTTATAACAATAAGGACTCCTGGTCGAATCATATAGCATTTTTTAGAAAGATATACAAGCCTTTGATAAAACTTTGCAGAAAATGATTATGTTTTCCTATACCTTAGCGAGGGAAGACTTTATATTCCTAGTTCCTTTACGTACAAATGAAAAGTGTTTCCGCGATCAGAATACTTTTTTGTATTCTTCTAGCCTAGTTGAGACAATAGCAAAACAGTCGGAGGAGGGGGCGAGAGTGGAGCGAGAAAGGGAGGTGGATTTTTCCTTCTCGTCACCCTCTTCGCCTTCCTTCCTATCCCCTCCCTCGTTTGATCTCTTCTCTTATCTTCTCGCGCTCTCTTGGTCTCATCCTTGCCAGAGATCTTGTTCACAGGCTAGGCGTGATGCATAAATTCCCCACTGTTGGGATTTGTCAGCACAATTTAATGAAAAATTGTCGGCAAAGTGAATTGCTAGGGTAGAATATCATACCGGCAGAGTTTGAGCCAGTACAGTTATAGATTTCCGATCACATGAGCCGATTGATTTGCTTTGAACTTTGTAAACTAGCTCATAACACCGCATAAATTATGTCGAGCATCTTGTGTTGATAGCCAGTCAGAGCAAGACTCGACTTTTAACAACGCTTACTATTAAGCAATCAAATAGAGCGTGGTCCCTACATTAAATAGAAAGATCAGGATATTTCAACACAATTAGCATTGGTTCTTCGCAGACGTCATGAAAGGAAAGTAAATACCAACGGAAAGAGAAATCTTTGAAAATTGATTATTTGACTTGAATCATACATTAAAGTAAGCCTTAATGAAATACAATAAATGTGACAAATTCTTGTGAAAAAGAATTAATAGTGAAGAATATGTTCAGCTCAATCATTTTCCAGCAGTAAGCCATTAGATCGAAGTTAGCTTAGGTCGTCCCAAGACATAACTAAGTTGAATAAACTTAAAATAATCAGCAAATTCCAGAACGCTCAACTTTAATAGTTCTAACGGGGTTCCGGTATTGTAAATACTTTTTTGTGATCTAAACCAGATAGGAAACACATCAATTGAAAAGCTATTTAAACACAGTCAGCTACGATAAAAACACAAAATTTCCATATAATTATATAAAATTATTCCGAATAAGCATTAATAATTGTCTGAAAGCAGACAAACCACAAACAAGTTTCCTTTATAGCTATTATTGAATTCTCAACCTCGGATAATGTAATTCTAGCTTTCTGACTGGTTCACTAGATCTCGGTTACCAGCCATTATACCTGTGTTTGACCTTATATGGAAATGAATGCGGCAAATGTCGCTAAGCATAAAATTTTTAGCATTCGTTTTGGCGCCCGGAAGTCACATCACTTTCCGGTCGTTTCTTAGACTTTATTAAAATTTAGCAAAACCGAAGGTTGAGAATTTAATAAAACAATTATTCCATTCGCGCTTGTTGGATATGAGATTAGGGCCAACTCGGCCCTACGGGCCTCGTTGGCTATTTACCATCTCATATGCAACTCGCGCTCATGGAATAATTGTTAATTAGCATTTCTTTCTGTTTCCTTTTTAACATCGATTTTCAGTTTAATTAGCAGTGAACGGAGCTCTGAAATTTTCGTAAAAGGACATATTATTTTTTCATAGTGGTTTATTCACCCTTTGATAATTCTCATGATAAGTCCCTAAACGATCCCTTGAACATTTTTTACCCAAAACAGAAATATAATAAATACCCTTGATTTAATCACCTCCCCAAAGCAAACCGAAAATAATAAAAACAGAAAAATTCTTGCACTCCTACAAGCAAACCGACGAACTAAAAGAATATCAGGGAACTTGTCCCGTCATAATAAGCTATATCGATGGCAGGAGAAATTTTCCGAATAAATGAAATACCGAGTTAATAACATTCCCAACAAATTAATATGTCGCTTGAATAAAATCATATAAGACAATGCAAAATTGACAAATTCCAAATAAATCCCAAAAATATGTTAACATATGTGCTCTGGTCCTAAGAGCGCTTGGTATAAGACAAAACGGTAACTCGCGTCGAGTTTAACGCACGATGCAATTTGGTTTGGCTGAATTTCAGGATCGCTATGTGTTTTATTGTGTGTCTAACCGGAATCCAGACAGGGATACTTGTTTTAGTTTTGTTTCTTCCAAAGTTGATCTATCTGTTGCACTCTTGTATATGGGAATTTCTTGACAGGTCCAGTAACAGAAGAGGATCCAATGTCTGGGACTATTCCAGGGAGAGCAGTGCTTCTCTTCTTTCTCTTCTTCGAGATTGTGGTGTGATCGACATCTGGAGATCTCTTCATCCTTCTACCATCGCCTTGTCATGGCTCAAACCAGATGGCATGTTGTCTTCTAGGATTGACTTTAATTGGACGCCCTTACCCCTTGATCAATTTTGTACAATCTTGCGAGTACATGTACTAGCCTGCCCATATTCTGATCATTGTGCCGTTGTCCTTTCCGTGCCCATTCCGGAATCGATTCCCCGCGGCCCTGGCCGATGGAAGCTGAACATCCCGTTTCTCAAGGATGATAATTTCAGATCATCCGTGTCAAATTTCTGGGCAGGGTGGTGTTGCCTCGTGCTTCTGCTCCGTTACCGGTGTTATCCTTTTATGCCGATGACAGTTCTTTCATCTCCTCATCGGATGTTTCATGTAGGGTATTTGAAGTATGTCTTTTGTAGCAGTGTTAAGTAGTTGTTTGGTGGTCGGTGTAGAAAGTAGCTTGTCAAAACGTAGTTGAAGTTTTCGTAGTACAGTGGCGGATACAGACCTAATGTGCTAAGGGGGGGGGGGGGGGGGGCGGTCTTGATTTACTTGCCATGGCGGCCATTTTCCTTTCAGTCATTTCTTCTTTTTTTACACAAAATAAGGGTGGGGGGGGGACCGGGCCCCCCGGGCCCCTCCCCTAGATCCGCCACTGTAGTACTTTTTTGGAGTCGGTAATAGTCCTTGTTAGGTCGAAATTGTCAATTCGTCTGTATGTAGTAGTGTCTGTAAAATGTCTAGCGTATTCGTTTGTAAACCATGCATGTAAATGTAATGTAATGTAAACCATTCGTTTGTAAACCGGCAGTTTCGATATCCAAGTTTGTTGAACGTGCCCGTGACGAACCTCTGTTAAAAGACGTCAATACATTAATTGCAAGATTTTCGAAGCTTTTCATTGGTTTGAGTGATGTAATCTGTTACCTGATATTTTATTATTAATTGAGCATTCTGCGAAAGCAGTTGGCACTTTATTTCAGCGGTAAGCGTTGTCAAGTCAGACAGTAGATGAGCAAACACTGATTGAACACTTCCCGTCAATAACGTCATGAGCTCACGCACTCTTGTTTTCGTAGTCCTTCCGAGAAATCAGACAAGCTGGTAAAAATTAAAGTTTCCTTCAAAATTATATCCTTGTAACGTAGTGTCACAGAATCCTTTGTTCATATAAGCCAGCCCGAAAATGCGGCTTGTGAAATAATGAACAATGTTTCAGTAATATTAGGGCAACTAAACAGGCCTTATACTTTATATAAAGATGTGAACGAGGAGTGTGTTCCTTCTAGGAAGACGATCTTTGTCAGATGGTTCCGGGAATAAAATTATTTATAGTTCCTGACGTCTTAAGGTTTGCCATTGTTCGCTGCAGATCAAGTCTGCACAAGTTAGTCACGAGATGGTCACGAGTTTGACCCGAGCGTAATTAATTGTTAGTTATATGAAAGAAACCTTCAAAAGCTTTTGCTTGTCAGTAGGAAATCGTCGAGCTTCACACCGTTTTGCGTCTTCACGCCTGCTCACTGCATTTAGAATCTTTGCCAGCGTTAATTTCCACGAGGAAGTAAGTGGTAATTTTTTTCACACCGAATCATAGCCTGCTAACGGTTCCTGTAAAATCCAGCGAACAGCTTACAACTTCTTCTCGCCTCACCTCTAACCTTGTTTGCTGTTGTCTCTTATCTAGTGGGAGGATGAAGGCTATTGCATCAAGAATTTTCATAATCAAGGGAAGAGCGTACCTAAGCACCACCGTTCCACGTGGATTTTTGCTCCGCTGAATTTCTGATTACGCGTAGTGTCAGTGCCTATAAATGTTTCTCGACTAGTAATTACGGACAAAACTGTGCAACTTGATTGTCTGTTGCAGGTCAAACATGGCTGTGAAGATTTATCTTTCCTTGCTGCTGATGATAGTGGGAATCGTTACTTACGCAAAGAAGAGTCCAGGTTAGTACATACCTAAAAAAAAAGTGCCGCAGACCGTTGAGAGGAAAGTGGTCATGTGTGCAAATGAAATCCCGTTAAACCCCTCGATTCTTTAGAAACTTTATTACAGACCCATTAAGGTACTGGCAAACGAGGACACATTGTTGTGGACACATTGTTGCCGACACAAATGTTTCCCCGTTCGCCCGTGCGCGAAACATTTGTTACGGACACAAACAATGTTTCTGATTTCGGTCAGAAACATTTTGTGTCCGCAACAAATGTTTCCTAGTTTGCGCAACATGGAAACACAAGATTCATTTTGTGTCCCACGCGTTTGCACGCCCAAGAAACATCATGAGCAACAATGTGTCCGCAACAATGTGTCCTCGTTTGCCAGTACCTTTAGGTATGGTGCTCATGTCTTCAATTCGCAATAACGACGAATTCACTTTTGCAGATCTCCCAAGATGCGATTACCCATACGGAGTGTGTGTCTATTATAAAGACCCTTGTCCACCAGATATACCGTATGAATGCAAAACTGACTACGACTGTCCGCTGGCTACAAACAAATGTTGCTGTCGTCAAAGTAAGCACGGTGTAGCATAAAAATAAAAACACAGCAGTGTAGGCGAGAATCATGACTGTGCATCGAATTAATATATTTTGTAACGTTTCGCTAATTACACTGGAGTATGTTTACTGTGTATGATTTGTGTTAACTGTAGAAGTATGTTAGGCGTCAATCCCTAAGGGCTAATAAGCTATTTAAGAATTTGTAAGTTATGCATATATATATTTAAACCCGAGTACAAAAAAATGGCCTGTTTTTCTGTACTCCTTCGTAAGGAATAGAGTGAACATATCGAGAACGCCCGGGCTACAGTCATCCTTTTTGGTAACCAGTCACGGTCAAGGATTGAAAATCCCGCCGACGCCCTGCATGTTTTTATACGCTAAACAGCCGCAAACGCGAATGCAAAAGATTCAGCATTAATCCATGATTTAAATAATGTTTTCACTTTTACAGAACCAGAACCTGCCACACGATGTGACTGGCCGCATGGCGTGTGCACATACATTGATGACCCTTGTCCACCAGATATACCTAATGACTGCCGAAATGAATACTATTGCCCAGTTCGAACAAACAAATGCTGCTGCAGGTATGCATTCAGCTAAGAATGTACTGTGTAGTCCATCCAAGTTTGGTGTGTATTCACGACAGTTTCTTTTTTGACCTATGTAAACTAAGCAGTTTGACAAAATACACGTTTAATTCAGTAGAAGTCGTTAGCCACCCCAAGAAGACACCTGGCTTGTTACTGAATGTTTCTTTCAGGTGGTTAGTTTGAGCAGATTGCTAAACCATTCACACGATGATAGGTAAAATGGCTCGTCCACTTCAAGGACGAGTTTCGTATTCTGAGGCAAGGTTTAAATCAAACAGATCCCCATTTTAGTTAGCGGCCACTTTCACAAATGCTTATAATATATGTTGTTTTGTAGGTGATCCATGATGCGAACTGGTGAAGGCTCATCCAACAGCATTGCCTCCGAGTCAAGCTCTAGATCAAAATAGTTATCGGACAACTTGTTTGCCTCAAGTAGCCCCTCAAAAACGTCGTTAGTCTAAATGATTAGTGCTTATATTAATGCATTGGATGACCGTAAAATAAAAGCTGTTTCAGGAGAGCTCCAGTTGTTATTTCATGACTGAGTCATTAGCATTTTTGTACTACACAATTAAGGCCCGGTTCAGACGCCATACTTCACATGAGCCGAATCGAATTTAGGCCGACCCAAATTAATTTAGACCGGCTGAATTCATTCAGACGCCGATCTCAACTCCAGCCGAACTAAATTCAATAGGAGATAAAAGTGCATTTCGATCAGCGCTGATACGTGCTGAACTCCCGTAAACATAGTAAACAGCAACCAAGCACGAATCAAAGCCGTCTTTTGAAAATTATAAGATAAAGAAGGAGCAGAAAAAGACAAACCACATCAACTAGAAGACAACTGATAAATTGGTTCAGATGTTGTACGTCACATGATATTAACTTTACAATATAATTTCAATTTCTAACCTTTTCATATTCCTTGAAATACAATACAGCTTGGGCCAAAAGCCCAATTGCAATATTCAGGTTAATTCTCAAATGCAATGTTACACGTAATTCAAACACAAGCACGAAAACTATGATTAACGCACATTGATTTTGCTGCTGTTTACCAAGGTGGCAGCAAGTTTACACACGAAAACTCCAAAACACAAACTCCACATATCGGCTTCTTCTCCGCCCTTAAAATACGCTGAAACACAACTTACACTTCTGCGCATACTCCGGTCTTTAATTTATGCATTTGATTCGGCTCTTGTGAAGTACGGCGTCTGAATCAAAGCCGGTCCACAGCCGTTATTCCCAGCTCAGCCAAGCGTGAAGAACGGCTGAGCCGATCCAAATTATATCAGCCGTTTCGAATTGATTCAGACGCCGTACTTCACATGAACCTAATTCATTGAATTCGCCGGATTCGGCTCATGTGAAGTACGGCGTCTGAACCGGGCCTTAGATCCAGTTCTAAATTATTATGGTCTGAAAACATGTTTAAATGTCTAAAGTGACAATAACTGTCCACTGGACTCGTTTTGATACGACAATAGATAAGAGTTTTCTATACGAAATATATGGAGGATATTACACGGTGGCGAGAAGATATGAATTTTATGTTCGAGTGGCAAGAACAATATCTCAGGAGTGAGCGAAGCGAACGAGTGAGATAGTAGGGAGTTTAAGATACCCCGATTTTTATGCACGGGTACGGCTAGCGCCATTTTGAATTCATTAAATGACCACGTGATCGTGTCCTTCCCGTAAAAGCTACACGTTTTCCCGGGGTAATCGGTGGTCTACCCGTATGTTAGCGCCGGGTGAAAATGGAGAAACGGGTAAGTTTTTATGGCCTTTATCTTTGCTTATTAGACCAGAATGGTATCCAGATTCTTACATAAACACGTGTTTTTCTGATTTGAAGCGTTTTGGATTACGAAAAAATTTTGCATTTCAAAAGGTCGTGCTGCTTTTCGAAACACGAGATGAGTGAGCTGTAGTCTCTTCGCGAACTTTTAGTTCCGACACGTTTAAAATAGATTTAAAATGCAACAGCCGGTTATGAACTACGATGAATAAAACCTAAATTCAAATTACATACCTTATGTTAACTTGAATGGATATCTCTTGCCCAGATCGTACCCGGTGTCACCCGTTGTATCTTAAGTTTGATTGGTTTCCCGTGTAACCGAGTACGGGTACGAGTGATCTGACCCGTACCCGTACCCGGAACCGGGGTATCTTAGTTCTTGCTACGAGAACATAAAAATTCATATCTTCGAGCCAACGTGTAATGTTCTTTTTATTAAATGGAGAGTAAATATAAAACAAAAAACAAAAGGCGGGAATCGTGACGTCATTGAACGATACGACACTCACAAAGGTGACATACGGAAAATACGCCACTCGGGTGCCGGATGAAGTGGCGTATGGAATCTACGAGTGGTTTAGTTCCCAGTAAAACACCCTCCTACATATAATAAATCGCAATATTGCCTGTGTGGCAGCCGCCCTCTCCGAGTTTTTCTTTAATTACGGGGAGGGGCGGATGTGATACAGGCTAAACGAAAGAAATGTAACCTAGTTGACTCACGGACAAGAGGAAATTTTAGTTTCAGCCTTTATTTCCATTCTTTATAATTATTCCTGAGGAGAAAATAATTGTCTGACGACCTGTATGAAAAATGCATGTATATTTCGAGCAAGAAAAGAAATGTTCCTTTGTGTGAACGTCTTTGTGTGGCCGATTGACTATATAAGCAACATTTTGGGAGTTCAAGTTGACCTCATTTTCCATCATATGCAAACCTGATCTGTACATTAGCTTCACTGGAAACGACAACCGCTGCATGATCTTTCCGACAAAGGTCACAAGTGTTTTCCGAGAAAGTTCTGTCTACAGGATATAATGATAGAGACGTGCCGGCGGAACAGCTTTGGTCTGGAGCCAACAAAAATGTTATATCACTGAACATTCTTGGGGTTCTGGTGTTCGTATTTTGAAATTAACGACCCTTTGATAGAACGTAAAATGATAGTGATACCTTCGTAGCTCTAGTGCCATGTATCCATAACACTATACAGTCAACTCTCATATTTTAACCGTGTATAAATTTTGGACCACATAAAATGTCCGCACTTTTGTGATAGCGGCAATCCATAATGACGTGAGCTGGTTCCATACATTTCTTGGTATTTTTGGTCAGGATGAATAGTTTTGGCCCGACCTAGCGGAGTTTCCACTAGGCGAGAGTTTACTGTGTAGCTGAACCACACCGAGTCCTCCAATGAAAAGGGACACACAACGAGTCAATTTAACATGCTTCCTTTGGGACAATCATGGCCAAAAAATTTCAAGCAATTAGCAATTTCAAAACAATTGTTCTAGTTAGGAGCAAATTTATATATCTGTTCTTTTTTCCCAGTATGCATGCCTACACTCCTTCTTACCAGCAAATTCCTATGTCAAAGGCTCCAAACCAGCAGACAATCACGAAACTTGATCAATACTCTGTTAGTTCCCCGTTCCCAATTCCCAATAGGTTAAGGGTGGGGGATTCAAATAACTGACCAAGTTTCAACCAGCCAGCACTGAAGTACATCCCTCTAATAACAACTAGTCCCCGCCTAATGAGAGTGAATGCCCTCGGGATTTCTAACCAGGAAGAACTTGGCTAAGGAACAAATCAATTGTGGGCTTGTGTGTGAAAATTTCCTGTGAGGTACAAAGTAGTAGCGGTAGTATGTTTTGTATCGTAGCTAGAACTATTATTGTGCGTATCCCAGTCTAAGGCCGGCCAAACGTTACTGTTCGACATTGAAATGTTTCAGACAGCAGCTA
>OZ026605.1:6270327-6285327 GCA_964020085.1 Micromussa lordhowensis
ATTTATTTAGTGAAAAGATGAGGTTCTCTCGCGACAAATATGCGGTACTTCGGCATAGCAAAATGTCGGAGGTTAAGTATCATCCATATACGCCAGAGGATAAGGTTTCTCTATTAAAGCTTGCGTCTGCTGCGGCTCTTAGTCTTCGGAAACGGCTTCGTAAATTCACCCACCTGAAGGATCGATGCTAGGAACATCATTGTAAAGCGGATCGCAGCGATCGATGTTATGGAGGACAAGAAAAAAAGTCTGCCTGGCTATAAGTAGTAAACATAAATGTCTTTATTCCCTTTCTCGAGTCATTCTCGAAAGTATTTTCAGAGCCAGGTGGTAAACCAAGTGGGCTATATTTGTTTGGTAACAAGCCATCGCGTCGTCAATCAGTGTGAAACCTTTCGTTCATTAAATTTACGTCATTTTGTAGCTTTATATTCGCACGGTTTTCTTGATGTACTTACTTGTTCAGAGTTGTTTCTTGATGTTTCAAGTTGGCAAAAGCATTCCTCGGGTTCTGAACAGGGTTTGTAGGGGTCCTGAAATTTTATTGTGGCATTTTTCAGGACTGGAAAGTCCAGGAAAAAGGCTCCTGGCCCTGGAAAGTTCTGGAAATCTGTTAAACTCAAGTAAAAAATAAGAAATGTATTGCAGACTGTAAGGAGAATTACCATTGACATCTCGAGAGTGAAAGGGTTAATGTAAATTTTAGAGTCCTAGACAAAACAATCTAAATCTTGGAAATTTGTTTCTGGAAAGGGTACGAACCCTGTCTAAAGCTTTAAAATTTTCCCGACCCCCCCTTACTATGCTAACATTTAGGGGTACAAGGGGGGGGGGGGGAAGGGCGGCAGGAAAAATATTTCCAATATATCAAAATCCCACCAGCCAGCCACTCCCCACCCCTAAAAATGAAGAGTCCCAAATGAGCGATGCCTCTTTCCAGATAACAAAAATAAATTGAAATAAATGGAATAACTAATTAAATGATTGCACATTGATAATAATATTGTGGAAGTAATGCATGGTTGGCTTCAACAACTGCTAAGTTAAGAGTAACCAATGTAAGTGGCAAAGAATAAAATTACAAATCCAAGATTAATATACTGCATGTATCTATTTTGTAGACAAATGCGATAACGATGATTTTGGTCTGGTTCAACTTGCTTGAATGTGTTTGAAGTAAAAGGCCTACCAATGAGTTTGCCTCAGACATGTCATTGACAATATCAATGTTCAAACTGAGTGGAGTTAGAGATTTCTTTTCACCTAGTGTTTAGGTGTTGTATTTGCTTGGTGTGTCCATTCCTGGGTTCTCAGTACATGTGAGGGGCCCCCATGTGAGGCCATGTAAAGGGAAATTGGGCTCAATGGAAAGGCCTGATTAAATTACATGAAAAAGATGTTTTGGACAAATAATAGTCACCTCATACTGTTCACGGTGGTTGTAACTTACATTGCAGATGGGATATTAATAAACAGTGACTCACATCTACTTGAAAACAATAATTTAATTTGCACTTATGTTCTTTAAACTCAACACAAGGTGGGTTGACAGCCCGTTATGTGTAAATTCATATAAAACACTTATTATTTACTACCGCCAACATTCAAAGGAAAACAAGTGTAAAGAAGTGGGAGATCAAAAATGACTGAACAATAACATCCAAGAGAAGTAAATTTTTGTTTGAGATAGTAATTCAAGACAGGCCGTAACATGGTAGTGAAAATGTAAATGCAGGGTAAATGAGCTGATATCTCAGTTTAATGGAGCAGTTTGTATCCAAAGCAGGGTCCAAAACCCTTGAACATCGGCCAAACGAACGGTTGGCATACGTACTACAACAAGAAATTAACAAGAAAACATTCATTAAAGGGAACAAGCCGAGCCACAAAATTATACACTTATCGTGATAAACCAAAGGTAAAAATCACACAATATTATGGTGCGAACATCTGACAAATCAAGGAAATTAAAAGCCCCAACTTCGAGTACAATTATCTTAAAGTTCAACTTTCGTACTAAGGTATGACGCCAAAATAATCCACAATACTGATCACCGTTATCCAGCAAACGAAAGCGCATCTCGTAAACAAACATTTTTACATAGCATGATTTCCGGCATTGACTAGTTTTGATGCAAAAAAATGCTTACCTGCACTTGACACTTGGCAAATAACTGGCCTAGATATTATACTGGTAGCTCCTAGAAAAGGTTCGATTGATTCTCATGATGAGTGCAGAAAATAGGTCCAGAAACGACAACCTACTCTCAACTCCCAACGAAACATGTGTCCGCCATTTCTCCGGCTAAAACGACACATGATTCGTCGAGTACTGTCATGTGAACCGTGTCCGCGTGTAGTCCGCGCGTATATGACATATCCACGCGAGAGCCCATGCTCCATATTAGGAAGTTAAATTTGATTGGTTCCGCTGAATAATCGGCAGCATTGAACCAGGGTTAAACACGGAGCGAGCCTATAAAAGGTCAGCGGTTTGCACTTTGTTGGCTAAAACACGGCATTTACGTTGAGTAAACAACTCGAAAACAATCGATATGCTTTCACAAGTGAAACAACAAAAATGAGAAGTTAAAATGCATGTATATGAAGTACGATAACTGTCTAAATTCTTCTTCTGTAGATGCCATTCTTTTTGTTTTTGCTGACCTTTTTACGAAGAAAGCAAACAAACGAAAAACTTTCCCTTGTGCGGTCGCCTGAAATATTACTTCGTGCGAATTTCGCGAGAGTACGATACGCCTGGGTGAATAAGCCAATCAAAGCAGAGTATTCCAATTTGCAATGGACGGGCTGAGCCGCTCAGCCTCCATTTATAGGCTCGCTCCGTGTTTAAACGCTTCTAGGTGATAAGCTTCTGAATCTAGTCAATAATTAACCTCCTTGCTTTCATATGTTTTCGTGGCGCAGTCGAGTAGGCGTTCACCTGCCAGACTAGAGGTTGTGAGTTCCAATCCTGTGGGGGTTGAATTTTTTTTCCTTTTCTTTTTCTTATATTAACGTATATAAAGAAAAAGTTCACCGAAACAAAGCGTTTGCCTTTCTGGCGCTTAAAAGAAAATTTACCAAAACACCGCATTTGCTTTCCGATGAAATATGATATTAATTAAGCACATCGATCTCGAAATCAAAGTACGTTTATAGCCTTATTCGAGCACTAAGTTGGGCGCCTTTAAAACACGAAATGGCGGGATGGCACTTAACAATGTGGGATACGGTTAATCCATACAATTTTTGTGAGCTAACCACCTTCAAGTCAGTGGTATTTAGGCTAACTGAAGCACGATCTTGTCTGTCACGTAGCGAAAGTAAAAGCTGAAGCGTTAGTACATATCATGTACATATAATTTTTTTTTCGCGAAAACTTCCGAGACCAAATTAATTATCGTAGCTTCTGACGAAGTAAACAAGATCTTATTCGTTCGTCATGTCACAAAAGTGAAACCTAAAACGTCAGGCAATTCCATAACTGACTTAAAATGCCTATAACCCCAGAATTTTTTTTTGGCTAAGATAAAACTTAGATAAACACACAAAAAGAATTTGCCAAAATTTTCGCTTTGTGATATTTTTAAGGGCTTTAAAAATTAACAGAAAGTAGTTGAAATTTGATATCTTTTGTGTTATGACCGAGCTGGTGAGGGGTCTGGGTATATTCCTGGGTTGACGTCACATATTCATTTACATAGCATTAACTCTTTATAAACATGCATGCAAAACAGTCTGTGACGTCAACCCAGTAATAGACCCAGGCTCCTCGCCAACTCGGTCATGTATCAAATTTCAGCTACTTTATGTTGATTTTTAAAGCCCTTAAAAATATCACAAACCGAAAATTTTGGCAAATTCTTTTTGTGTGTTTGTCTAAGTTTCATCTTAGCCCCAAAAAAATTCTGGGGTGATAGGCACTTTAATACCTTTATTTAGCGCATTTAATATTCCCTTCGAATCCAAAGCTTCCATAAAACCAAAAGACAACAAGCTCCTGTTTACCTCACCAAATATTTAATTTTCCGTTCAAATCTCGTAACTCGTTTCAATGATAAAGCCAAAGAATTCACTTCAATTGCCTAAACCCTCAAGGAATACTCGCAAAATTGCAAATAAATTGCGAAATAACTTGTTGCGAAGTTAGCACGATCTTATTTGTCACGTAGCGAAAGTGAAAAAGCATTGCTGACGCAATACCTTTTTTACCTCACGTAATATTCTCTTCGAATCCAACGCTTCGATAAAACGAAAAGAAAATATATTTTATTAAGGCCCTGTTTACAAGGAGAGAGGGTTACCCTAGCAAGCGGGTTACCCTAGCACGCACACATTTGTTCTTATTTTCTTCGACGTGTTTACAAGGCGGCCAGGGTTACCCGGGTAGGAGGGTTACCCTATCTGCGTGCTAGGGTTACCCTAGCAAGCAGGTTAACTTTTTCCCTTGTAAACACTCCAGGTAGGGTTAACCCGCCTACCCGGGCTATCTCTATTTTGGCTCCCAAAAGCAAAATATGATCACAATACCGACAAAATCAGCGAATTATGACCCAGAAAACATCAAGTTCTTTCACAGTTTGTCATAATTTTGCTTTGGAAATAAATTATTTTCCAGTTTTGTTATCTGTTCGTGCTTTACTTGCAAGGTTACCGAAGCGTAACAAGCGTAAAGTTGTCTCGGGCAGTAGGGTTACCCTACCTGAAAATTTTGCTTGTAAACCCGGGCTATCTTTTAACCCTCTTGCTAGGGTTACCCTGGCATTAGGGTTACCCTACCTGCTTGTAAACAGGGCCTTACTTACAATAAAGAAAACAATATCCGTAACGATTTTCCAACAGCTTCTGGCGAATAAACATCACAAAGTTGCGTCATTCGAAGTCTGGCCGAGAGAAGTTTGGGTCTGGTCACCGACAAAACGGCGAAAAACAAGATCTTTTAGATCTTACAACCGCGCTTTTATTAAAATTTAACTGTTTTCTTAGCACCACAGTCGCAAAGCAGTGCACATTCGTTTACAGCCAGCGTTAATAATGAGTTCCACAGGGTCATAACTCATGTCGCTGTGGCGCAGTGGAGTAGACGATGGCCTCCCACTCAAGAGGTCGTGAGTTCGAATCCCGTAGGAGGCTAAACTTTTTTTTTTACTTTTTTTTGTTTGCTTATTAACAGATATACAGAAAACGTTCACCGAAACAGAGCGTCTGCCTTTCCGATACGTAAAAGAACATTTACCAAAACAGTGTTTGCTTTCCGATGAAATATCATATTAAGTACATCGATCTCAAAATCAAATTATGTTAGCCTTGTTCGAGCACTAGGTTATCACAAGTGTCAGATAGGATTGCGAAGGGCAAATGATGAACACTTTCCCTTTAAATCGAATCGAGGAGATGACCCTTGAAGTCTTTCCTTTCTAATCGTATGTATGTAAGCCTAAATGCGACTTGTGTCCTGGTGTTACGTTCAGGTCAATCATACAGAGCGCCACTTGCAATCAGCTACGCTATTAATAAACAGCTTTCTTCCTTAAAAGTCAAATTTTAATTCAGTGTTTGTGCTACAAGTAAAGGACAAGCAAAGTCAGGCAATCCGAGGTTTCCGCTATCCAATTTTAGAACATTAACGCTGCAAGTTCTATCTTGTTTACCTCAGCAAATTTAATTTTCCTTCGAATCTCTTTACTCGCTTCGATGAAACGGCCAAACAATTCACTTTAAATTCCTAAACCCACACGAAATACTCGCAAAATTGCAAATAAATTAATGACTGTCGCTTCTGGCGAAATAAACTTGCAAAGTAAGCACGATCGTACTCACGTAGCCAAAGTGAAAGCTGCAATGTCAGCAATTCCATATTCTCTTCGAATCCAACGCTTCGATAAAACGAAAAGAAAATACATTTTACGTACATTAAGAAAACAATATCCGTAACATTTTCCGTGTATTAATGTTCCAATATCCGTGACATTGTCCGTGTATATTTTTTCGTGAATAAACATTACAGATTGCGTGATTCAAAGTTGGACGAAACGACGAAAAAAAATAAACAACGGGTAAAACATGAACCGCGGTCGGCCCATGGCCGCGCGGTTAATAATAAACCCCGTGTAGAGCAAGAACCGCGCTCGGCCCATGGCCGCGCGGTTAAAAACATAGGCACGCAACGCGTGCAAGAGTTATTTTTTTAATTAAAAGGTTATGAAGATAGGAGCATTTAAGGGAGTGTTTACAGTGACAATTTAGTTAACCCGTTTTACACAACAACACTAGTTTACCGAAAAAAGAAAGAGAAAAAAACACCTCTGACACGTTGACAGTCTAATTTAATTCATTCCCATATGAAAAACAAAAGTGTCAAATTACCATTTGTAACTAAAAATAGCAAGCATCTCGTGGGAACAAGTGGTGATGATTTGCCAGCTCTAATTGAATTTACTCCCTTGTGAAAAACAAGTGTCAAATTACCCTTTGTAACTAAAAAATAAAATATCTCGTTATATTTCCATGCAACAACAACAAAACAATCGTTGCCTGTACCTATTGTAAACGTTCGAACTCTTTCAAATCAAAATAGTCTCGTCTCCTCTAAAACATTTCGTAAGAACTAGAAGCAACGATGCGTGACGTCTAATTGAATTTACTCCTTGTGAAAAACAAAAATATCAAGTTACCATTTGTAACTAAAAATAGCAAGCATCTCGTGGGAACAAGTGGTGATGATTTGCTAGCTCTAATTGAATTTACTCCCTTGTGAAAAACAAAAGTGTCAAATTACCATTTGTAACGAAAAAATAAAAATATCTCGTTATATTGCACGCAACAAGAACACAGCAACCGTTACCTGTACCTATTGTAAACGTTCGAACTCTTTCAAATCAAAATAATCTCGTCTCCTCTAAAACATTTCGTAAGAACTAGAAGCAACGATGCGTGACGTCTAATTGAATTTACTCCTTGTGAAAAACAAAAATATCAAGTTACCTTTGTAACTATAAAAAATAAAAACATCTCGTTCATTTGCATACAACTACCTCACGCACTGTTTCATACCTCAAGGCTCATCTCGTCCTATAACTAAAGTCCTCAGCCTAACTCACAGAAAATGCCGAAGTAAACCCAATACTGATAAGAATACTTCCTCCTCTTTTATAGAAGAATAAATATGGCAGTTCTGAACTGTATCGGGATCAAATCTTCTCATATACCATTTACTTTTAAAACAAGAAATTTGATTGGCTGTTTATAGTAGATCCGATCTGATTGGTGTGACATACATACATCTCTCACTGATCCATTGACCCGTCCACAACATACTCGTCGCGCCGACTAAGAGATATTTTTTTTACAAAAAAATAACTCAATAATTATATAGACACGGATGTTTTATTGAAAAATATACCACTCTTACCACTCGTAAAATTCATAAAAAATACATCCGGGACCCGAGTGCTTTATTTTCCATAATCTCACACGTGAGTTTATCGATGATTTCATTGATATCAAGTTTGTCTCTTAAATTGTACTTAAATTCGTTGGTGTATCATAGAAACATCTTCGGATCTTCCTCGAAAGTCTTCGGCAATCTTCGGGCATCTTCGGAAATTTTCGGAAAATGTTCGGGAGCGTTCGTCCTGCCTTCGGAACAATTTTGAAATTTCTTCGGAAATCTTCGGAAGGTGGTCGGAAATCTTCGGGAAATCATCAAAAACGCCGTCATCAGCATGTCTATATAATAAAAAGAACATTACACGGCGGCTTGAAGATATGAATTTTATTTTCTCGTGGCAAAAAAACAGTATTTTACTCACTCGCTGCGCTCGTTCGTAAAATATTGTTTTGCCACTCGAAAATACTGAAATTCATATCTTCGCGCCCCCGTGTAATATCCTCTATATATAGAGAGACACGAATTGTTACGCATACTGTAGTAAATTCACGCTATCTCATGTTCAAGTTTTGTTCAGTACTCACTGCTTAGTTTAATTGATTTCAATCGTCATGAATTGTTGAAACGCGAGGGAGCTAACCTTTGAGCTTTGATGCAAATTAAATGTCTCCAACCTTAGTGAGTATATAGACCCAAAAAGAGAAAAACAGTCTATCTTTTGGGAATTCCCCAAGATGTCAGGGCAAAACGCAGAAAATCTCGACCCTAGGAAAACGTTTGCGATTCCCGGAAGACCCGACCCAATCTCCCATTGGAGCGTTACAATTGTTCTAGGTCATTTTGCAATCTAGGTATTCTAGCATTGCGATTTGCTTTTCAAAGATCTGACCAGCATTTATAGCACGAGAGGGGCAAAAGTCATGCCATGTTAAAACAATAAGTCTGTCCAGTCAAATAACCAATCTTAGCGAGGCAAGTGGATCAACGGACAATTATTTAAGCAAAGACCCATCACTTGTATAAACTGTCAGATACAGCTACAATTCCGGTCGATTGTTTTCTTTAATTAACTTCAGTGTAAATGTGCTTATGAAGTGAAACAGAATACAGCCATTGATAAGGTTATGCTTACATTGAGCAAACTAAACATACTCAAACACTTCTTTCCAGAAAAGGGTTGAGAATTAAGAAACGTTTACTTAAATCTAGAACTGAGGTAGGTGGTAAGTTATTCCATAAAAAAAAAATTATATCAAAGTTCTTCGTGTCTAAACCTGACAAAACGAGAATTTTGACCGTGTTCACGAATTAGGCAACAACATTGTTCGCTAGAGAACAGGCTTGTGCTAGTTAGAAACGAGCTTTCAAATCAATGGGCGCGAGTTTGACACGTGCGAACGTGCACAGATCGCTAATGAATATAAAAACGAGTAGAAATTTTTTTCAGTCACAGTTGGAATAGATATCGTAAACATTCAAGCCATTTTCATCTCTCGGCAACACCACTGTTCGCTAGAGAACAGGCTTGTGCTAGTTAGAAACGAGCTTTCAAATCAATGGGCGCGACTTTGACCCGCGCGAACGTGCACAGATCGCTGAAGAATATAAAAACGTGCAGAAATTTTCTTCAGTCCCAGTTGGAATAGATATCGTAAAAATTCAAGCCATTTTCATCTCTCGGCCGGTTAAAACCTACGCTGTCAGAGTTTCCATAAGAAAGCGGAGTAAGTCACCTTACTTGAAATTAAAGCTCTAAGGCTTAGTGCACGACGAATCAAATGGAAAAAAGAAAAAAAATTGTTGTCTTGTTTTTGTCATGTTTAATGCCCTGTTCCAGCCTTTCGCTGAGGGTAGGAGGAATGACTATATTCTGAAGGAAGTTCTATCAATATTATCCTATCGAGACTCGAATTTCTTGAACGTATGTTTTCTTGTTTTTGGTGATACTTATTTCGCTGTTCCGGAGTTTCGCTAAGGGTGGTGGGGAAATGACTATCTTCAAAATTTCGTTAGCATACCGCTTTTTGTTCCAATAGTTTTGACACAAGGGGAAACTATTGGTCGAGGAGTCTTTCTTGTCTTACATACTTGGTAAGGTTTATTTAAGTTCTTCTTACCATAGAATGCATATGAAGGATTCTGATTACAGTGCACAAGGAATATTCAATGTAAATGTCCCGTCTATATTAATTACAAACACAACTACAACGTTTACCGAGTGTCCTAAATAGTGCTGCTAGGCTTATTCACCTTACTAGTAGATATGAGCATGTTACGTTGCTTATTCAACTTCATTGGCTACCAATTGAACAAAGAATAACTTTCAAAATTGCAGTAATCACATTTAAGGCGCTTCATCATGGTGCTGCACCTAGCTATATCACTGATCTCATCAAGCCTTATACACCTGGTAGACTTCTTAGATCCTCCAATCAATTTTTACTTTCTACATCTAAATTTAATCTTAAAACTTATGGTGGCCGGTCTTTTACTATTGCCACACCTTCTGTTTGGAATGCACTTCCATTCGAACTTAGATCTTGTAATTCCCTTTCTTCTTTTAAATCTAAGCTCAAGACTTGGCTTTTTAAAATTCGTTATGATGTTGTATAGAATGATGATGTTTTTATAGAATGACAATGTAGTTTTGTAGTTTTTGTAGGTTTAGGATTTTGTTGTTATTTTTTATTATGTAAATGCGTTTTTGGTCCATTGCGAATTTTTATAGAATGACAATGTAGTTTTGTAGGTTTAGGATTTTGTTGTTATTATTTTTTTATTATGTAAAGCGCTTTTGGACCATTGGGAATAAGCGCTCTATAAATACTGTATATTATTATTATTATTATTATTATTATTATTATTAACTATACCGGTTCTTTTGGCGTTGCAGTTCACTCATGGCTGTGAAGTTTCACCTAAGCCTGTTGCTGCTGATTAGTTCGGTTGTTACTGCGTGCGCTAAGAAGGATCCATTTGCAAGTAGGTACTTACGTGAAATTCGTTTAGCAGACCAGATTTAAACAAGAAAATTGGTAGTTGCAAATACTTTAAGCTGAGGAGTTAAATCACATGCATTGCGAGTAGCTCAATAATTGTGAGTTTGTTATGTTGATCTACGACAAGAAGTCATGGGCTCAAATCCCACTGAACCCATGAACGTTTGGGTTAATTTGAAATGTCGTCCAATGCAAACGCTGTGATCCTTTTTTTAATTACATTATTTTACAACAAATTCACTTCTGCAGATCTCCCAAGGTGTGACTGGCCAAATGGAGTGTGTGCATATTACAAGGATCCTTGTCCACCAGACATAACGTACCCATGCCCAGGGATGTACTGTCCACTGTCCACACAACATGACCTCGAGACCGAAATTATGACTATCATAAATTCTTGCTTGACGTTGAATTTACGATTATCGTAAATTTAGAACACTGTTTCCCAGGACATTTCAGAAAAGGAACACTGTTTCCCAGGGCATTTCAGAAAAGAAAAAAAAATCATATTATTTGGACTGGATTTGAACCCGGAACTACCCGGCGCTAGGAACGACTACTTACCACTAGACCACTGAAGCACAAGACGACGGTAACGGTATTTAACTAAATATTTAATAGAATCTTGCATAGAATATCACTGATTAGGCCTAAGCGCAGATTTCAAATGGTTAGCTTTTTGTTAAGGTTTGGTGATCGACCTTTCCATTCACTTTCTAAAATTATTTTTTAGCGAGTAATGATATATGCTTACCGCAGGATGTAGAATAAGCGCATGAATTATACTGTTTAAAAATCGAGATTTGTTCAGCTAGCGACGTGGTGGTCTAATGGTTAGAACACAGGATTACAAAGCGAACAATCCCAGGTTCGAGTCCCGCGTCCAGACACTTGGGTTTCCTTTTAACAAGATATGTTCATTTCCCAGAATTCCTATCAAACTTTGAGTGTTCTAAATTTACGATAATCGTAAATTCAACGTCAAACAAAAATTTATGATAATCATAATTTCGGTGTCGAGGTCACGTTGGTCCACAAGCAAATGCTGCTGCTGGCAACCAGTACCTCCAAGTAAGCATAGCACTTTGAACGAAAATATTATTATTGTAATCAGTTACGCTTTAATTTCAAAACTTCCAGCTGGACAATCTATACAGGCCAGCCACTTAAAGGAAAGAAAGAATACGAGGAGAGTGAATGGAAAGTTTTTTAATGCTAACTTCGCCTATTACCAAGTAGCTACTGAAAAAAATGTTAATCCATGCTTAGCATTTGTTTAACTTGTTTATTATTTGGACACATAGAGGTGTATTGGGCAGATCGGTCGTTTGAAAACAGAAAATCATAGCCCCTTCTTAATTATATTGCTTGATTAACCACCTCAAGAACGTTTTCCTCTTACGCTTTTGAGGTCGATATCTGAGACTGGGGTATTGTTTAGAATGCTTTTCAATTCAGACATTAGCCTTTTCTAAGGCTGTTTAGTTGGTATGACCTATGAAGAAACAACCTTTTCCAATGGCATATTTTATGTGGCTTTTGGGTCCATAGTTAGACTAGTTAGCGCTTTTGAAAAGTGTGGTTTTAATCCCGTTTATTATAAGTCGCATTTTTTGTTGAGGCCTGATTACTACGTAATGACGTCTTAAGGTTTGCCATTGTTCGCTGCAGATCAAGTCTGCACAAGTTAGTCACGAGATGGTCACGAGTTTGACCCGAGCGTAATTGTTAGTTATGTGAAAGAAACCTTCAAAAGCTTTTGCTTGTCAGTGGGAAACCGTCGAGCTTCACACCGATTTCTGTCTTCAAACCTGTTCACTGCATTCAGAATCTTTGCCAGCGTTACTTTCCACGAGGAAGTAAGTGGTATTTTTTTTCACACCCAATCATAGCCTGCTAACGATTCCTGTAAAATCTAGCGAACAGCTTACAACTTCTTCTCGCCTCACCTTTAACCTTGTTTGCTGTTGTCTCTTATCTAGTGGGAGGATGAAGGCCATTGCTTCTCAAACTCATTAATTATTCATGTGCTGATGACCCAATCAGCTTGCATGATTTGGGTCAGGTGCATGTATTTTGATACCCAATGAAAATCTAGATCAAGATTACTCAAGTTAGTTCAAAAACTGATGAAAACACTGATCAAGACTATAGAATTTTAATTAGCAACCTCAATTACATGCAATAAGTTATTCACTACCAAACTTTGAAACGTTATTCAAAACGTGGAAATTACAATTCTGGAAAGTTCCCTCGTGGAACGCAGCATTAAATAAAGAAGTTTTCAGCTTCTCATCCTCTTGTTTACAATAAAAAGTAAAACTATTCCCGAAATAAATAATACCAAACAAGCGAAAACAAAGTGCTTAATTTCCCGTACCTTTTATCATGAGCTTCAAGTGGATTTAACTCCTCGACGCCATTTTTGTCTTCCAAATGACGCTTCAGACCACACACTTAATCCCGTACATAGTTCTGGGTGGATACCGAATCTTTGGCGACTTCCATTACAAACTTCGTAGTAGCCAGTAGTTGAGAGTCATGGCATCCATATCCTCCATTTCACTACTGACAGGATTAACCTTGTGCAATTCATAATCTTTGAAAAGACCACCGCGTTCTAAAATCGGTACTTTCAGCTCCCTTTGCTGCTACCATTCCTGAAATATTTTCGAAGCCCATTTGTTTTTGTACTCTGTAGAGGATGGAACAGCTTCATCGGCCAGCACTTGTTTCTCAGATCCACTTTTCGGCAAACGAAAACGACTCGGTCTTCCTTTCTTCTTCTCAGCCATAACCAGCAAATGCAATAAAGCACTGCTAACATGCGTCAAACGGCTCTCGAAACACAGGCAGAGACTTGCATGAGCTATTTACCATTCCCGCAGGGAATACATTAATTTTTGCACGCTTTATTGCATTGTATTAATTTGAGAAGTCATGTCAAAAACTCGTGCTTCGTGTTTCATCAGGGGTTCCAAACACCGAAAAACAGATGAAAGCACGAGGCCGCAGGCCGAGTGCTTTTATTGTTTCGAGGTGTTTGGAACCCCTGATGAAACACGAAGCACGAGTTTTTGACATATTACATCAAGAATTTTCATAGTCAAGGGAAGAGCTTACCTAAGCACCACCGTTCCACGTGGATTTTTCCTCCGCGGAATTTGTGTCAGTGGCTATAAATGTTTCTCGACTAGTAATTACGGACAAAACTGTGCAACTTGCTTGTCTGTTTCAGGTCAAACATGGCTGTGACGATTTATCTTTCCCTGCTGCTGATGATAGTGGGAATCGTTACTTACGCTCAGAAGAGCTCAGGTTAGTACATACGTAAAACAAAGTGCAGCAGACCGTTGAGAGGAAAGTGGTCATGTGTGCAAATCCCGTTAAACCTCTCGATTCTTTAGAAACTTTATTACAGACCCATTCGGGTATGGTGCTCATGTCTTCAATTCGCAATAACATTTCATAGTAACGACGAATTCACTTTTGCAGATCTCCCAGGATGCGATTACCCATACGGAGTGTGTGTCTATTATAAACACCCTTGTCCACCAGATATTCCGTATGAATGCAAAACTGACTACGATTGTCCGCTGGCTACATACAAATGTTGCTGTCGTCAAAGTAAGCACGGTGTAGCATAAAAATAAAAACACAGCAGTGTAGGCGAGAATCATGACTGTGCATCGAATTAATATATTTTGCAACGTTTCGCTAATTACACTGGAGTATATTTACTGTGTATGATTTGTGTTAACTGTAGAAGTATGTTAGGCGTGAATCCCTAAGGGGCTAATAAGCTATTTAAGAATTTGTAAGTTATGCATATATATTTCAACCCGAGCACAATAAAATGGCCTGTTTTTCTGTACTCCTTCGTAAGGAATAGAGTGAACATATCGAGAACGGCTACAGTCATCCTTTTTTGTAACCAGTCACGGTCAAGGAGTTGACATCCCGCCGACGCCCTGCATGTTTTCATAGGCTAAACGGCCGCAAACGCGAATGCAAAAGATTGAGCATTAATCCATGATTTAAATAATGTTTTCACTTTTACAGAACCAGAACCTGCCACACGATGTGACTGGCCGCATGGCCTGTGCACATACATTGATGACCCTTGTCCACCAGATATACCTAATGACTGCCGAAATGAATACTATTGCCCAGTTCGAACAAACAAATGCTGCTGCAGGTATGCATTCAGCTAAGAATGTACTGTGTAGCCCATCCAAGTTTGGTGTGTATTCACGACAGTTTCTTTTTTGACCTATGTAAACTAAGCAGTTTGACAAAATACACGTTTAATTCAGTAGAAGTCGTTAGCCACCCCAAGAAGACAGCTGGCTTGTTACTGAATGTTTCTTTCAGGTGGATAGTTTGAGCAGATTGCTAAACCATTCACACGATGATAGGTAAAATGGCTCGTCCACTCAAGGACGGGTTTCGTATTCTGAGGCAAGGTTTAAATCAAACAGATCCCCATTTTAGTTGGCGGCCACTTTCACAAATGCTTATAATATGTTGTTTTGTAGGTGATCCATGATACGAACTGTTGAAGGCTCATCCAACAGCATTGCCTCCGAGTCAAGCTCTAGAACAAAA
>OZ026605.1:6290327-6307827 GCA_964020085.1 Micromussa lordhowensis
TGATAAGGTTATGCTTACATTAAGCAAGCTAAACATACTCAAACACTTCTTTCCAGGAAAGGGTTGAGAATTAAGAAACGTTTACTTAAATCTAAAACTGAGGTAGGTGGTAAGTTATTCCATAAAAAAAGTTCTTCGTGTCTAAACCTGACGAAACGAGAATTTTGACCGTGTTCACGAATTACTACATGTTTAAATATGATAATACGAATTACTGAGGCTAGTTAGAAACGAGCTTTCAAATCAATGGGCGCGAGTTTGACACGTGCGAACGTGCACAGATCGCTGATGAATAGTAAAATCGACTATTTTATATTAATTAAGGTTTAGAATGCCATAACAATGAATGAAGAATGCCGCATGTGGAACGTGGCACGAAGGGGACAGTTAGTAATAACAACAATGGCGTTGGAACGGTTTGATACTACTGTCTGAGTTCATAACACTTACAGCTGAAATAAAGTTCAGACTGCTTTCGCAGAATACTTGGTGGCGGTAATAGATTACCTGCTGCCAGTTTAAGGCACTGGCTTTGAATGCTCAATTCAGCCATGGTCAAGGGAACTGAATTTGGTCGAAATTTAACCTCACAGGAACCCGTGGGGCTGATATCCAGAACTCGGGTGGGAAACGATCATTAAGGCTCAAACTTTGACATTTTACATAAATCTGGATAATGATTTTGTGTGTGGATGTTTGGGGGAATCGGCCAACCCTCATTTCCAAGTCTGCCCCAGTCCGTATCAGGAAGAAACTTTTAAGAGTCTACAGATTCCATGGAACATCTGATTACATGGAGTGCTCACTATAAATGGTTCTTGTGTAAAGAACTGTTCTACTTGCTTGACTGTTGCACTTCAAATATGGCTTTCAAGTTCCATCTTCTCCTTCTGATGACTATCTTGGGGATTACTGCGCATGCTCAGACAGGTAAGTACATTCATAAGGAAAGTGCAGCGGGCCATCGTAGGCAAGCCGTTCTAGAAAGTAACCGTAGGTGTAAATCTCGGTGAATTCCTCCATTTATTTACAATTTCTTTTTGCAAACAAATGCGATATGATGCTCATGACCTCATATTGTATTCATTATTTAAGAAATAGAAAACACGTACCGTTTTTTTATCGAGTTATAGAAACACTCGTGAAATTTTGGGAGAACGGAAATGTTGTGTACTTTGATCATCAGAATGTAAATTCTCTTTGTTCGCGCCATCATTACATCATTACATCATCAATACATTTAATTTAGTGGGAAAAAAGCGAAAAATATCACACCAACTTTTCTTAAAAAAATAGATTAGCTTCGCTTCTCGAGCAAATATTTGTTTTAGGAACGTCAAATTTCCGCGAGGCAAGTATCAGCCAAGAGTTCTTGGAGAGAAACACTCTGTTGATTAAATAGAAATCAGGAGCTAATAAACTGATCGTTAAATAGAAACGCGATTTTAAACCAATCAGCGCGCGTATTTTCCTTGGGCTATTTTCTCAATCGTATTAACGACAAATTCCCTTTTGCAGATCTCCCAAGCTGTGACTACCCACACGGAGTGTGTGTCTTTCATAAAGACAACTGTCCACCAGATATACCGTATGAATGTGATTCTGAGTACGATTGTACACAATCTACAAACAAATGCTGCTGTCGTAAACAACCCACACCCACAACAAAACCCACAAGTAAGTACTCTGTCGAATTAAATAATACACCTTATTCCAAAATGGCTGCCATTTTAGTGTTCTTTTGTTTGCTTTCAAATTAGCCCTTGTTGCCTCGTTCAAGGGGAAATATTCCGAGTTTAAGAACGAGGAAACAAGGGCTAATTTGAAGGCAAACAAAAGACCGCTTTTTCAGTATACGAGAATCATGACAATGGAGGAGCTACTCTATGTCTTTAATTCAAAACGTTCATCTGAGCTATTGCATTAACCCTGCTCAGTCTTAGATAAGATCGGGAAATCCGCCCTCTGAGTATTTACTACTTCACTTAAAAAATTAGATGTGAAAAAGTTTGCACCGTAATTTTCGGAGCGAACGTTTTAACAAACGGTAAACAAATATTTTAGCTGTCCTGCGCTTTGAAAAAAACATTCTAACGAGATGTTTTTCGCTTTAATCCGTTCAGTACTTTTCAAAAAACGATTTCATGTGATATCAGTCAACAACAACTTCGTCCTCAGTAGAAATTTGTCACAAAATACGTCATTTCTATCAATTTTCGGCTACGATCGTCGCAGCGTTTTAAAACATGTTTTAAAATCCAACGACCTTTTTTTGGACGTATACAACAGTCGTAAGCGAGTTATAGGTTTGATTTACACGAAACAATTCCTGTCGTAGGCCTCTCGTAGGCCTGTCGAAAGCTTGACGCATTCGGCAAAGTCGTACCGTGTAAATCGGCCCTTACTCGATTTTTTAAACCTAATCCTTACTCCCCCCTGGGGGTGTCTCATCGAAGAATTATACGAAGAATTATACAAAAAAAATATAAAAAAGAAAAAAAAAAACGATTTAAGCTTTAATGCAGTTTATTTCTCTTTTTAGAACCTAATACAAATATCTGCGACCTACCAAATGAGGTAGGTCTGTGCAAAGGATATTTTCCACGCTACTATTTTGACAAAGTGGCTGGAGAATGCAACAACCTCGAGACTCTTGTCGCATGCCAGACGACTTGTCCGGAGAACTGCCAGCTTCCAAAGGTAACCGGTCCATGCTATGCGTACATTCCACGCTACTACTTTGACAAAAGGACTGGAAAATGTAAAAAAATTCATCTATGGTGGGTGCCGCGGCAATGCCAACAACTTTAAAACTCTTGCCGCATGCCAGAAGACTTGTCAGGACCCGCAGACCTGCCTTCTTCCAGAGGAACCCGGTCTATGCAAGGCGCGCATTCCGCGCTACTATTTTGACAAAGTGGCTGGAAAATGCAAAATATTCATCTATGGCGGATGCGGTGGCAATGCCAACAACTTTGCAACTAAGGGGGCATGCAATAAAAATTGTCTCAACTAAAAAGAAAGGTAAGGACCGTTTATAATATAGCATTGCTAAAATTGTGTTCAGTTTCAGTACAACAATTTCGAGAGAATTAAACACGCCAGCTTGCTGAAACTGATTCATGAAATACAAATCACTTTTTGTTATGTAAGGCTAAAAGCCTGCCTTCTGTCTCGGACCAATAAGATTTTAGTATAATGTATGGCTCCATCTTCTCCTGGTCCTTCTATTTTTCACTTTTATAAACTAATTTTTAATAACTGCTCCACAAACTTGTTTTAGGTCTTTTTCGGCTCTCATTAGTTTTCGAATCCTACGAGTTTGGTTAACGTTCCAGATTGTACGTGGCAAATTACTCATGGCGTGCCGAGCAAAAGCAGCATAGCAGGCCGTGTAAGCGTACTAAAACTGTGCTAATAAATATGTATAAATTTCTCCTCCTCAATTTGACCACGATTCAAACCATATCAGGTCCGTGACTGTCAGTGACTTGATATCACAGGTTATAACCCACCCATTGATTTTCGCGCGATTTTATTGGCTACTTTACGTTACGTTGTGTAAATCACTGGACAGTAAACGCGCAATAAACCTACCTGCGTCGATATTTGTTTGTCGATTACTTCCGTCGAAAAGAAACAAAGTAAGTACAGGGAAAAAACAAACTAGTTTTGTTAAGTTTGGTGATATAGACATTAAAAATGCTGTTCCAGAAAGTGCAAAAAAGTCAACAAAATACGAACGAACGAGTATAAGGTCAATAGCGCCGAGATTTCGAAGTTCGATCATTGGGGCGTTGGGAGGGTTTATTCACAAGATTGTTTATCAAGGTTTTGGTCCAATCACAGTGGGAATAAAGGTAAGTAAACTATTAAGTATACTTGCTATCGTCAATCGCGCGCATTCACTATCACATCAACAGTGGCTTTTTACGAGCAGTTTACGCACGATATGAAAATTAATGGCAGGGTCATAAAATAAATAAACACCTTTCTTGCTGATAATGCCCTTGGCAAAGAAATTGTCCTCAAAATTTCACATTTACCCTCGAAGCTTCGCTTCTCGGCCAAATATTCTCAGCCGCGGGCATTATCAGCCGACATACCAGCCGCCTGAAGGAGTTTATTTACTAAATACCGAAGCAATAGACGGTTTCTTTCTGGCTAATGGTAAATTTGGTATTCCAGTTAGTGCATTTTACTAAGTGGTTGTTTTATTCTAAGGTACAATATATGCCTTCAACCTTTTTTTTTTGTTTTCTTTCCACAGCATTAAACTGCCTGGAGATTGCCTGGGGAGAAACCATTTTCTGTTAAATGTTGTAATACTTGTAAGGGATATATGGTTAATAAATAGACACAAGGAAAATGAGGCTTGTTGTGAGATTTTAACTGAGTATGCCTGACTACAGATGCCTCACAAACATGAACGAGGTCCCCTAAAGAAATCTGAAAAACTCCTAGAAGTACTGATATCTGAAAATAAAAACGTTCAAGTAATAGCTATCTAAAACTAATTTAGCTCAGGCTTTGGTGTGGTAGAGAGAGAGAGCGACGGTCAGCAAACAGCTTCTTCAAGAGATCCTATCAAATACTTTCAATTTAAGATTTCAGGTCCTTGAAGAGTGTCTCCTTGTAATCCCGCTCAGGCAATTGCTCCTCAGTTTTTTTTTGTTTTGTTGCACATCGCTTTCCTTCTGTTTTGCCCATTATTGTTGACTACGGCCTAAAACGTGTGCGCCTGAAACGTGACTGTAACACCATCGCTTTCCCGCCAAGGTGCATACTGTTAACGCTGGGGGTTCTGTTATTTCATTGGCTGGCGGCTTTTGAGTAGATATATCTATCTGGGAAGGCGTGACCTGTTTATAAGGCAAAAATTCGCAATCGTTTTTCGAGGGAATCCCCCCTCTTTAAATGAATTCTATCTTGTCATCAGTCTTCCTCACTACGGAGTCACATAAGAAGCGCATGCGCGTTGCCGACCAGTTAAATGCCAAGAAAAAGAAAGTTGACTCAAGATCGCAAATTTGCAGCAGGTCATCCGCAAAGTCACTCTTGCTACGTTGCAAACGACCAATGTGCTTGTTCAAAATCCCACTGGTCTAGAAAACAACAAAATAATGGCTAAACAAGTTGACACCATTGCAATGCTGGGGCATGTAAATACACAGTTAGCCCAGCGGCGAAGAGATGAAATCAAACCATCATTGAAGGCGGAATATTCTGCTATTTGCTCAGCTGAGGTGCCCATCACTAGTCAATACCTTTTCGGTGACGACCTGGCAAAGCAATTGCGAGATTCCAAAGAAGCTAGCAAAATTAGCCATTCCTTTGCATCCTCATCTAAGAATGGTCCCTTTAAAGGGAAACAGCAAACCTCAAACCAACATGACCATTACTCTAAAGGTCCTAAAAGAGATTTATTATGGAAAGGCCAGAACCGGCATTACAAAAAGAAAAAATCACCAAACAACGACAAGAAATAATGGGACAACTGCTGCAAATAAAGAACAGGGTAAGTGGTTTTGGAAGTTTCCTGGCCAACCTGGTGAATTATTTACAAATGTTATGCCATACATTTAAGGTTGAGCAGGTGGCTACTCATTTTACAGCTTGGAGGACTCTAACTAATGACAAAATCCTCTTATCTGATGTTTTGGAAGCAGCTATTGAGTGTACTGCCACCCCTGTTCAACACAAATTGCCTAATCAAATCTTCTCAGAACATGAATATCCCATTGTTCGTCAAGAAGTGCATAAGCTGCTTGAGAAACGGGTCATCACAAAGGTGTCACCTATACCTGGGCAAATTTTGTCTAATGTATTCCTTCGTCCTAAGAAGGATGGGACCCATCGTCTTATACTAAATCTCAAGCGGTTTAATGAGTCAGTGAGTCATTATCATTTTAAAATGGACTCACTTTCTACCATAACTAAACTAGTTTCCCAAAATTGTTATATGGCTTCTGTTGACATGAAGGATGCCTATTACTCTATCCCCATTCGATCTTCAGATCGAAAACTTTTGCGCTTTATCTGGGAGGGAGAGTTATATGAATTTACCTGCCTTCCTAATGGGTTGTCATGTGCCCCCGTATATTTACTAAAATTCTTAAGCCCCCTCTGTCTACTCTGCACAAACAAGGACATATAGCTGTGGCACATCTTGATGACCTTTACCTACAAGGGCAAACCCATGAGAAATGTGTCGTAAATGTTATAGACACTACTGTCCTGCTGGATAAATTAGGCTTGATTGTACATCCAGAGAAGTCCACTTTCATACCCACACAAGTACCTACTATCCTGGGGTTTGTAATAAATTCAGTGACAATGACAATACAACTGACCAGAGAGAAAGCTACTAGCTTACAAAATGTCTGTACTGAATTACTAGAAAACTCTTCCCCTTCTATTAGGGAAGTAGCAAGTGTTATTGGGAAAATAGTTTCTAGCTTCCCGATGTCATGCATGGAGCTCTTTACTACCGCCACCTGGAAAAAGATAAATCCCTAGCCCTGATTAGAACAAAGGGTAATTTTGATGAGTTGATGTCTTTGTATCGTCATGCTAAATCTGAATTACACTGGTGGATTCAACATGTGGGAGATGCATACAATGTAATCAACCATCCACAACCCCAGTATCAAATACCAACAGATGCTTCCCTAATGGGTTGGGGGGCGGAATTTGCAGGGGTGTCCTCAGGAGGAAATTGGTCCCATTCAGAATCTAAACACCACATCAACTATCTGGAAATGTTGGCTATTTTGTTGGGGCTCCAAACTTTTGCTAAAGAAAAGAGCGATGCACATATCAGAATAATGTGTGATAACACTACAGCAGTGACTGTGGTTAACCACATGGGAACAAGCCACTCAGACTCTTGCAATTCTGTGGCTAAGGAGATCTGGGAATGGTGTATAGATCGCAAGATCTGGCTAAGTGCTGCACATATTCCTGGAAAACAAAATCTTATTGCGGATTTTGAATCCCGCAGAAACCAAAGAGCATCTGAGTGGAGGCTTGACAGGGCGTCACTAATTTGTGCTCTACAGAGGCTACACTTCAAACCTGATGTAGATTTGTTTGCTTCTCGTATAAACCATCAGGTCCCACTTGATGTGTCTTACAGACCAGACCCAGAGGCTATTGCCATCGATGCATTTAGCCTGAATTGGTCCAACCTAAATTTTTATGCTTTCCCTCCATTTAGTGCTATTCCAACAGTGTTGAACACGCTGATGACGGAGGGAGCACAAGGGATTTGCGTGCTCCCGGATTGGCCTACACAACCATGGTACCCAAGAGCTCTCCAGCTACTCAAACAAAACCCAGTGTATCTAAAAGCCAGGAAAGATCTACTTCAACTGCCCAGCCATGTCAAGGAAAATCATCCAATCTGGCACAAGCTGAACCTCCTCGTATGTCACTTATCAGGGAGGGACTAAACAAGTATGCTCTATCACCTGCAGCAAAAGACGTACTTATGGCTTCATGGAGAGAAGGCACATCAAAGCAGTATCACACGTACCTTAGCAAATGGAATCAGTACTGTCGGGACAAAAACATTGATGTTTTTCAGCCTGGAGTAACAAATGGCATTTAATTTCTCGTTTTTCTTTACAAATCAGGCTTAGGATACAGCGCTATAAACACGGCGCGTTCTGCGATCTCTTCCATACTTGTTTTGGAAGATGGAGTAAAGTTTGGGGAGCACCCGTTAGTAGCTCGTTGCATGAAAGGGATTTTTGAGTTAAAATCAGCGTTACCCAAATATTCTGAAATTTGGGACGTTAATATTGTGTTAGGTTATTTGAGGGCTGCTGCAACTTTGAGATCCTTATCTCTTAAGCAGCTTACTCTAAATTTGACCATGTTACTTTGTCTCACTACGGGACAGCGTGGACAGACTATACATAAGCTTGATGTCAACTACATCCAAGAAATGGATGACCGCTACAGAATAACTATTTGTGAGAAACTAAAACAGAGTAAGCCTGGACGACACCTAGCACCCATTGATTTACTCTCTTTCCAAAGTGACAAGAAACTTTGTGAGGTAGAACATCTTAAGGAATACTTGCAGCGTACGAAACAGTTGCGAGAGGACCACTCGCAGTTACTGATAAGTTATGTTAAACCTTTGAAACATGTGTCCATAGATACCATCTCCAGATGGGTTAAGCAAGTGTTAGAGTCAGCAGGGATCGACATTAACAAATACTCTGCTCATAGCAGCAGAGCTGCATCAACATCCAGTTGTAAGGCTAAAGGTCTAACATGCCTCAGTTAATTTTGGTTTAGTGCTGTTGAATCCAGACACCCTTTGATCTGTTTGAACTGTATCACTCTTTCTCGGGTTCGGGATAAACATTATCTACTGTTACGAGTTGTTCGTAATGCAGGACTTTGAAGTCTCATGTGACTCCGTAGTGAGGAAGACTGATGACAAGATAGAATTATCAGATTAAACGAGACTTACCTGTAAGTTGAAGTTTGATCAAGATTCTGTCTTGTCATCAGTCCGGAACGAAGGAGTCACATGCCTTCATGTACCCTCCCTCCCGTGTTCTTCGTTCCTTTTTTCTCCTGCACTACTCACGTTGAATACTGATCGGCAACGCGCATGCGCTTCTCATGTGACTCCTTCGTTGCGGACCGATGACAAGACAGAATCTTGATCAAACTTCGACTTTCAGGTAAGTCTCGTTTAATCTGATAATTAATTGGGTATGTAGAATCGAAGGTTTTCCGTGAAATTTTGCCAGAACATTCCTGATAGATAAGGAACAAAAGGGTGTCAGCGAATTCTTTTATTTTAGATACTTTTCTCTTCGCGGCCTCTAACGCAACAAATTACACGAATTTTTCGATAGTGGAACTTGACAGATCTATAAAAAGATAACCAATATAAATACAAGAAAATGCTGACACGTTTTGAGAACTTGATGCTTTATGATTAACACTGCACAGTTGTTTCGCATAAACGATGGCATTTGATACCAGATTTCTTCGCCGGAATTTCAATCGGTCGTTTTGGCGTTAACGCCTGCCCCCCTTAGGAAGGCAATATCGGCAAAACAAAATGTAATTTAATCTAATATACATTCCATAGCGTTTCTATTGATATATAGTTAGTGGAGGTTTCCCTGAAAACAGCACGCGTACAATTTTTTTTTTTCTTGAGGACGCCCTCGAAGGCTTGGAGTAACCTTAACTAGATAAAATACCCGTTGCAGTTTGTCCCCCCTGGAATTCTTTTCTCAAGCTATAGCGAAATTAATTCGTCAAGTTGTTGACACAATTAAACTAGTGAGACAATCTCAGATAGTGAAAAGTTTAATGTACAGTACTGACGCAATACTCATAACACCGTTCCTATATAACTTCACCCGTTCGCTCATGTTTTGGTATTGACTTTGCTAGTTCAATAATACATTGAAGAAGCGAAAGTGACAATATTACTTTTCACCTCAACTTGTGTAGCTTGATACGTTTGCGTGTATCCTGAAACACTTGCTTTCTCGAAATCACACGGAAGATGTGCTTGTATTTTTTTTCACAGCTGGAGAAAAGTTGAATGTCGGATGAAGTAATGGACGAGGAACGATTTGCTTTATTTATTCGACACGGAAATTGTCTTTTCGCCGATAAACAAGAACTAACTGATCCAATTATTGAGAAGCGTTACAAGGAGACTGGGCTACCTGACCGAGATTATGTCCTTCATCGGTGAACGAGTCCCCTTAAAACTGATAAAATAATTTACGCTTTCCGTAAGTGCCACACAGTCTGCAGCAAATATTTGAGCAGTTCCCTGTTTCTTTTTTTTTTGTTCAATTTTACAAAGTTTAATTCCACTTACTGGGGGAAGTTTCGGCTGCGGATATGAACATTTTGGTCTTTTTGAAAGGGACAATTCTCGGTTTTCATCAGTCACGTGATCAAAACTAAAAATCGTAACCGTTCAATAAATAAATTCAAGAATCTGGGATATGATAGATGATTGCAATATAAACAACCTCGCCAAGAATCAGGTCTCTGCTGTTTTTAATTCGCGCGCTATTCGCAGAAGTGTGTCATCCAAATTTATAGAGATTTGTATGGGACGCCATGTTGGTGCCCATCTAGATGGGCACCAACATGGCGGCCGGAAACCAACAGAAACATCTGTCACTGAGTTTTATTACAAAAGCGTAAATTTATCTCTCGAGGAACTCAAAAACATTAAAATAATACTTTTCCTAATACAAGAACCCGTTCAGTAGCCACATTTCCCGAAATAAGTCCCGAAATAAGTCACATTTTAAACAACCCGGCCGTCATGTAAATGCAGCGTCACGAAAAAGCTTAGAAATTCAAGCATAACCTATCGCAAAACCAAGAACCCATTCGGGACAAAAAATCGTCTAAATATTAGTTTTCAGCTGCTCTTATACCTCATTAAAGTAAAATATCAATAGGATCAATAGTTTTGTAGTTTGAATTTTAGTGACGTCATGTGAAAACCGGCAATTCCAGTATGAAATAAACACACTAGTGTAGTTTGGATAGAACATGAGATTTCTTGAACCAAGTTAGGCACAATTCCAAAAGCAGTGATCACGCTAACGGTGCTAGAACGCATGCGTATCACATGTTAGGGTTCTACCGCAAGGAAAAGCACTCAACATTAGTGTGTCATTTTGTATGAAATGTATCCTTTCACCTAATATTTAATAACGCCGGAAACTCCTGAAGTATGGTTCCCGCGATCAAGAAGCACAAAACCCAGTTGTTCACGACGTTCACGTTTACGAATTCACGTTCTATTCGTTCACGAAGTCTTCTTCTTTATCGACCTGGCGAAATCATTAGAGCGATCGCTTTCGTCTTAAAGGGAACCTCCACTCTTACAACAAGTTGGCTTTACAATGTATGAAATAATGACTATCTCAACTTTTACTGGACAATGTGAAAAGTATATTCAAGAGTAACAAAAATCGAGTTAAGATTATTGCTTATTTTCGCATTTAAATTTCCCGCGCACCGCCATCTTGGATTTTGTGACGTCATTTGGTTGCCGCTATTGTTAGGAAGCAGAGCATCTTTTGTGTGAAACAATAGCGACGCGCACAGATGACGTCACGAAAATTTACCCCCCATCGTGACTCAGACAAACAAACCATTCCATGGGCTACTTCTTTAAGAGCGACGTATGAAATAACAGCGCTCGAAAACTCTTCACCGCGATACTCAGCGATTAATTTCGCAATTCGATGGCCTTTCTAGCTCAAAATGTTGGCGAAAACCAACGACATGTACCTTGGAATAATAAAAATACGGAGTTCGGCGAAAGTTCGTAAGGAGACCGGGAAAATATGATGTGTTTCTCATGTATGAAGGCTGTTTACGAACACACTCCTTATCTCCATGGCAGAGAAAAATATTATTATTGTACCCGTTATTCTGGTGCATCACCCACAGGAAAGTCAGCATGCCAGCTAAAGAAATACCTGATAAAAAGGCTTTGTTTACAAGGAGAGAGGGTTACCCTAGCAAGCGGGTTACCCTAGCAAGCGGGTTACCCTAGCACGCACACATTTGTTCTTATTTTCTTCGTCGTGTTTACAAGGCGGCCAGGGTTACCCGGGTAGGAGGGTTACCCTATCTGCGTGCTAGGGTTACCCTAGCAAGCGGGTTAACTTTTTCCCTTGTAAACACTCCAGGTAGGGTTAACCCGCCTACCCGGGCTATCTCTATTTTGGCTCCCAAAAGCAAAATATGATCACAATACCGACAAAATCAGCGAATTATGACCCAGAAAACATCAAGTTCTTTCACAGTTTGTCATAATTTTGCTTTGGAAATAAATTATATTTTCCAGTTTTGTTATCTGTTCGTGCTTTACTTGCAAGGTTACCGAAGCGTAACAAGCGTAAAGTTGTCTCGGGCAGTAGGGTTACCCTACCTGAAAATTTTGCTTGTAAACCCGGGCTATCTTTTAACCCTCTTGCTAGGGTTACCCTGGCAGTAGGGTTACCCTACCTGCTTGTAAACAGGGCCAAAGAAATAACCGTAGACCCGAGCCGATTCGTTGCCTTGCCGTGATGAAACTGGCCCGCTCCGTCTTCGCACATAAGAATTAAAACAGTTTTCGCCCGTATCGCACTATCGCGCCAAATATAGTTGAAATGGATGCAGTTGAGGTCTGCTCACGGTCAGAGATTTGTTTGTGGTCTGGCTCTATTAAAATCATTATGGGTCCTCCAAATTGCACAGTAAACCAAATTTTGCTGCGACTTGGAATTTTTGCCTCAGAGATAATAATTTTTATTTTCTATTTTCTATCGAATTCCGTTTGAGCGGACGGCTCGGGTGGTCGAGTTTGGGAATTTCTAGCATAAGTCAGCCGATCAGTCTTCTCTTGAAGACCATGATAAACAGCAGATAAGTTTCTTCGTAATACGTTTCACTGTGAAGTATTCTGATCGGCTAGTCGCAACCTACGCGCTAAAAGTTCTCGACTTCCAACCTGAAGGTGTTGGGATCTGTCCGTCTGTTACTGCGGCTTTGTAAAAATCCTTGTGCAATTTGTGACATTTAGGCTCTTTTTGGACACCTCGGCATCTGTTTTACATTACCCACAGCAGCAGTGTTCGCTTTCTAACGTTATTTAAGCTAATCAAAAACCTAGACCGCCAATCTTTCCTTTTTGGCCTGATTTTCTGGTCTAAAAGACAACGCGCTCATACAAAACTTTATACAGGACTGTAATTCTTGTCTGAGTCATGTGGGGGGTCTCTGGTGATGTAATCTATTTTTAGAAACTGTGCGCAGCGCTATTGGGCAACCATATGACGTCATGTAATCCAAGATGGCGGCGCGCAGGAAATTTAAAAGCAAATATAGGTGATAGGCAAACCCTGCTTTGCTGACAATGATTCCTCATCGCTGGGCTTTCAAACGAAATTTGACATAAGACAGTATTTCTTACAAGTTAACATCCTTTTGCTTTAAGAGTGGAGGTTTCCTATAATTAGACGGGTGACTGTTTGGTGCAGACTGGCCGCTAAAGTCAATGATAGAGTAGGTAGCTTTGTCTTGTTTTCCTATGTACATTTTACCTGCAAGACTTGCAAAGCATCACAGCAGAGTTTAGGAACCGTAATGTAAGGGTTGGCTCAGAGAACCCAGTGGACTTATTCCTGTATGGAAGACAACGACCACGACTACGGCCTTAAGGTATCAGTGTACCCCAAATGACCATCATTCTTTGGCCCCGCTTTACAGTCGGACGTTTGACGCAAACCCCAATAAAGTATATATTTTCTGAGAGCTTAATAATTGTAGATTACGAAGGTATATTCATCGACCTAAAAAAATGTACGGTTTTCCGAATATAGCGCGATATTTCCAAAAGTACAGAGGCTCACTAATCAAGTTCGTTTCCGGCCAGATTTGATCGGGAGAACACGATCAACATCGCTATGTCTTCTTGACACCTTTCTCTAAAAAACGGTGTCGGGAAATTTTGATTACTTGTCTGGTTTGTTTCTGACACGCAGTTAAACTTTGAGAGTTGATAAAACATGCATTCTCTTCACTAAAAAGGTCATAACTTTTGAAAGAAGCCAAAAATGAAAATTCCCCGACACCGTTTTTTGCCTGATTATCGGGCAACGTTCTCCCCAAATTTCAGCGAAAAATGTTGAAAACTCGCCGGAAACGAACTCAAAATGTGCGCCTCACTTGCTGAAATTTTCGTTTCGAGATACGAAGAAAAATATACTTTTGGGCGTTATTCCGGTGTAATGAGATAATTAGACAAAACGTATGAAAGTTAATTACCCGTTGATAGACCAAGTAAAGGCTCAGTTTACTTTAACAACAGAGCCCATATCAATAACAAAGCGGGCTCAAATGTTGCTCCTGGCGGGAAATATCCTTTGGAAGATCTGGATTCCGCCGCTGGTGTATATGGTTAGTAAGGAAATAATTTTCGTTTAATTTTTCATTTTCCATGTTTTAAATGTCTTTGCTAATGCAGATTCACCATCCATCTAACGAAACAGGTTGAATGATGCCGAAGACAAGTAAAAAGCGTTCTCATAAACAAGGGACAGGAAACGAACGGTCACGTACGCGTGCAAATCAAGAAGTTACAACTTCGAACGGCGAAAGCGCCAAACAAATCATGATTAGAGAAATGCGAGAATCGGGGTAACTGATTTCTCGAGATTTTCTTGCAAGCGATTGCCGGCAACAATTGTTCGACCGGCTAACTTTTGCCATGACTCTTGTGAGTCCGGTTCTGCAGGTTCGTCTTTGCCTTTGTCTTCAATTTTCGACCGGCTAGCACTAACGGTCTCGTTCTCCCATCGACTTTGTTCTCCCTCGTCTTATAAAATCAACTTCTCCTGCTCAAAGTAGGAACCTCGGTCGCTAGCTGCTAAAACATCAGCTCGATCCTTATTGAATGATTTCGAAACCTCTTCCCTCTTTGAAGGTTTCTTCGCGCTTGCAAAAGGACACGACCTTCGTTTTTTCTTCGACGACATGGAATAGAAATACCATACACTTTTCAATCTAAAATATACAAAAGCAAAACACTCAAAGCAGCACGTCGACGACCAATTTTAGAAACACAAACACAAACGTGTGAAACTCGCGAACATCGTGTCTGTCACGTGATGCAAGTTTACTTCTCGTGACATCGTGTTGACAGCTATCAATTAGAGATAATTAATGGGAAGAAACGTTTTCTGTTAATAACTTTGCTTAGGATCAATCTTTTTTCATAGAATTTTTTTTAAATGAAAGGTTGCAATACAATCTATCTGAAAAAGCGAAAAAACTTTTTTTGGAAAAATGATCAAATTTGGGGTACACTGATACCTTAAATCAAAGGCTCCTTGGAGCTACCTCATGGTACGTATGTCTTAACTATTTGATTAAGTTGTCCTTCACCTCTCTTGCAACTAACGAGTGTCGATCGACTTGGAATACGTTTAGGCGAGCGTCTTTATAACAATAAGGACTCCTGGTCGAATCATATAACATTTTTTAGAAAATAATACAAGCCTTTGATAAACCTTTGCAGAAAATGGTTATGTTTTCCTATACCTTAGCGAGGGAAGACTTTATATTCCTAGTTCCTTTACGTACAAATGAAAAGGTGTTTCCGCGATCAGAATATTTTTTTGTATTCTTCTAGCCTAGTTGAGACAAGAGCAAAAAAGTCGGAGGACGGGGTGAGAGTGGAGCGAGAAAGGGAGGTGGACTTTTCTTCTCCTCACCCTCTTCGCCTTCTTTCCTATCCCCTCCCTCTTTTGACCTCTTCTCTTATCTTCTCGCCCTCTCTTTGTCTCATCCTTGCCAGAGATCTTGTTCTCAGGCTAGGCGTGATGCATAAATTCCCCACTGTTGGGGTTTGTCAGCACAGTACAATTTAATTTGTCGGCAAAGTGAATTGCTAGAGTAGAATATCATACCGGCAGAGTTTGAGCCACTTTTCGTGAAGACGAATTCTTCAGTACAGTTATATATTTCCGATCACATGAGCCGGCTGATTTGCTTTGAACGTTGTAAACTAGCTCATAACACCGCATAAATTATGTCGAGCATCTCGTGTTGATAGCCAGTCAGAGTAAAACTCGACTTTTAACAACGCTTACTATTAAGCAATCAAATAGAGCGTGGTCCCTACATTATATAGAAAGATCAGGATATTTCAACGCAATTAGCATTGTTTCTTCGCAGACGTCATAAAAGGAAAGTAAATACCAACGGAAAGAGAAATCTTTGAAAATTGATTATTTGACTTGAATCGTAGATTAAAGTAAGCCTTAATGAAATACACTAAATGTGATAAATTCTTGTGAAAAAGAATTATTAGTGAAGAATATGTTCAGCTCAATCATTTTCCAGCAGTAAGCCATTAGATCGAAGTTAGCTTAGGTCGTTCCAAGACATAACTAAGTTAAATAAACTTAAAGTGGTACTATGACGAAAATCATACCTTTCCTTTTTAAGCCATTTTGAAACATAAAAAGGTGGACTGCATGAGAAGAAAAATGTTCTTTACTATTTTCAAATATCTCTTTTCGTTCCAAAGATATTCAAGTTTTTAAAATATGCAAATTAGCCAAGTGATGACGTCATACACTCAACCAGATTTTGTTCAAATATGATGAAAAGAGATATCTCAGCCAATTTGTGTCAGAAATGTTTGATTTTTTGCAGCAAGGTTCTACTAAATATGCTCCACAATATAAGCTCAACAGTTCTGTTACCATGGCAACATACTGGGTTCCAGACCTCCCCCATATTAAAAGCTTTTCTGGCCACCTTTGGCGTTCCATTTTGATATTTGCTAACAGCACTTCATATGCATGATCCAGCAAGCCTATAAATATGTTAGCTCGACTTTGTGGCCCTGCTTAACATTTCCAAGCTGAAAATCACCAACATATTGAAATTAAGTGGGTGGGGACTGGAAAAGAGTGAATTGCCATGGCAACGGAATTTTTTATAGCGATAGGTGTGTTTCCTGTAGAACTATTAGCCTGCCAAGTTTCAATGATTTGCACTGCAATTTGGCCAAGATAGCTCTATTTATATACTCAATATAATATTGGGTTGAGTAAATGACGTCATCGGTTATCTCATTTGCATATTTTACCCATTTTTCAAACTTAAATATCTCCGGCACTAATGCAGATATTTGCAAACGGTAAACGGCGTTTTGATTCTTTCATGGAATGCTATATGTGATACACTCAAAAAAACAAGGGGTAAAAATTGGATCATAGTACCACTTTAAAATAATCAGCAAATTCCAGAACGCTCAAATTTAATAGTTCTAACGGGGTTCCGGTAATGTAAATTTTTTTGGTGATCTAAATCAGATAGGAAACACATAAATTGAAAAGCTATTTAAACACAGTCAGCTACGATAAAAGGACACAATTCCCATATAATTATAATTATATAAAAGTATTCCGATTAATAATTTAGTCACGCATTAATAATTGTCTGAAAGCAAACAAACCACAAACAAGTTTCCTTAATAGCTATTAGCATTTTCTTTATGTTTCCTTTTTTACATCGATTATCAGTTTAATTAGCAGTGAAAAGAGCTCTGACATTTTCATAAAAGAACATGTTATTTTTTCATAGTGGTTTATTCACCCTTTGATAATTCTCATGATAAGTCCCTAAACGATCCCTTGAACATTTTTTACCCAAAACAGAAATATAATAAATACCCTTGATTTAGTCACCTCCCCAAAGCAAACCGAAAATAATAAAAACAGAAAAATTCCTGCACTCCTACAAGCAAACCGACGAACTAAAAGAATATCAGGGAACCTGTCCCGTCATAATAAGTTATATCGATGGCAGGAGAAATTTTCTGAATAAATGAAATACCGAGTTAATAACATTCCCAACAAATTAATATGTCGCTTGAATAAAATCAAATAAGACAATGTAAAATTGACAAATTCCAAAT
>OZ026605.1:6312827-6332827 GCA_964020085.1 Micromussa lordhowensis
TTCCAACAAACAAATGCTGCTGCAGGTATGGATTCAGATAAGAATGTACTGAGTAGTCTATCCATTTGATTAGGTTTGGTGTTTATTCACGACAGTCTCTTTTTTGACCTATGTAAACTAAGCAGTTTCACAAAATGCACGTTTAATTCAGTAGAACTCGTTAGCCACCCCAAGAAGACAGCTGGCTTGTTACTGAATGTTTTTTCAGGTGGTTAGTTTGAGCAGATTGCTAAACCATTCAGACGATGATAGGTGAAATGACTCGTCCACTCCGGGACGGGTTTCTTATTCTGAGGCAAGGTTTAAATGAAACAGATCCCCATTTTAGTTAGCGGCCACTTTCACAAATGCTTATAATGTTGTTTTGTAGGTGATCCATGATACGAACTGGTGAAGGCTCATCCAACAGCATTGCCTCCGAGTCAAGCTCTACAACAAAACTTGTTTGCCTCAAGTAGCCCCTTAAAAACGTCGTTAGTCTAAATGATTAGTGCTTATATTAATGCATTGGATGACCGTGAGTAAAATAAAAGCTGTTTCAGGAGAGCTCCAGTTGTTATTTCATGACTGAGTCATTAGCATTTTTCTACTACACAATTTTAAGGCCCGGTTCAGACGCCATACTTCACATGAGCCAATCAAATTCGAATTTAGACCGACCCCAATTAATTTAGACCGGCTGAATTGATTCGGACGCCGATCTCAACTCCAGCCGAACTAAGTTCAATAGGAGATAAAAGTGCGTTTCGATCAGCGCTGATACGTGCTGAACTCCCGTAAACATAGTAAACAGCAACCAAGCACGAATCAAAGCCGTCTTTTGAAAATTATAAGATAAAGAAGGAGCAGAAAAAGGCAAACCACATCAACTAGAAGACAACTGATAAATTGGTTCAGATGTCGTATGTCACATGATATTAACTTTACAATACAATTTCAATTTCTAACCTTTTCATATTCCTTAAAATACAATACAGCTTGGGCCAAAAGCCCAATTGCAATATTCAGGTTAATTCTCAAATGCAATGTTACACGTAATTTAAACACAAGCACGAAAACTATGATTAACGCACATTGATTTTGCTGCTGTTTACCAAGGTGGCAGCAAGTTTACACACGAAAACTCCAAAACACAAACTCCACATATCGGCTTCTTCTCCGCCCTTAAAGTGTACATGACAGATTTTTTTTTATTTGCTCAATAAATTTTCCACAATGCACTAATAAGAAAAGCAATAAAATATTTCAATAGCAATTTTCCTTGCCGGTGTTTTAATGTATCAAAAGTGTCAAATTTCACTTCCGGTGGGGTACAAAACCGCGAGACCAAAACCAGGACACTGGGAATGGTTGTGACGTCATTTCAGGACTTGAAGCATGGATAAAAACAGATTTCTCCGTCATTTTCTTTTTTTCTTATGAACAGTGCACTTTTGTACCATTTTTTAGCAAATTTATTAGCTCAGAATCAGAAAATGTCAAAGTAATCTGTTTTTAGCAAAGCTTCCAGTCCTGAAATGACGTCACAATCATTCCCAGTCTCCTGGTTTTGGTCTCGCGGTTTTGTACCCCACCGGAAGTGAAATTTGACGCTTTTGATACATTAAAACACTAGCAAAGAAAATCGCTATCGAAAAATTTGTTTTGCTATTCTTCTCAGTACATTGTGGAAATTTTATCGAGCAAATAAAAAAAAATCTGTCATATACACTTTAAGGGCATGTTTACATGGAGGTGGGGGACCCCAGGTAGGTGAGGTAACCCGCCTTGGTGAGGTAACCCGCCTCTCCATATAATCTCTCATTTCTATTTGATCATGTTTACATGATAGGGTCTGCCAGGTAGGGTAACCCGCCTAGCCGGGGTCGCATTTTGCCATGTAAACGACTCGAGGTGGGGTAACCCGCCTAGCCGGGGTCGAGTTCATGTTACATTTGCAAGCGCGCCAAAGCGCGTAAAAATTTGAACCAGAACAATATGGCCGTTAACTGCCTCTGGCGGAGGCTTTGTATCATCAAAGGTGACAGTAAAACGCCACAGCATTGAAATGCTGCAGCGAGAGCAGAAAATAAAGATAAAATAACACTGACCACCAAAATGCATCGTTCGTCCGCCATTTTCAATGTTTACAAAGTCACCCCGGGACCCCGGGGTTGTAAGTTTGCATGTAAACGCTGGCAATTTTTCACCACGGCTAGGCGGGTTACCTCACCTACCTGGGGTCCCCCACCTCCATGTAAACAGGCCCTAAGATACGCTGACACACAACTTACACTTCTGCGCATACTCCGGTCTTCAATTTATGCATTTGATTCGGCTCTTGTGAAGTACGGCGTCTGAATCAAAGCCGGTCCACAGCCGTTATTCCCGGCTGAGCCAAACGTGAAGAACGGCTGAGCCGATCCAAATTATATCAGCCGTTTCGAATTGATTCAGACGCCTTACTTCACATGAACCTAATTCATTGAATTCGCTGGATTCGGCTTATGTGAAGTACGGCGTCTGAACCGGGCCTTAGATCAAGCTCTAAATTATTATGGTCTGAAAACATGTTTAAATGTCTAATGTGACAATAACTGTCCACTGGACTCGTTTTGATACGACAATAGATAAGAGCTTTTTATACGAAATATATAGAGGATAGTACACGGTGGCGAGAAGATATGAATTTTATGTTCGAGTGGCAAGAACAATAGCTCAGGAGTGAGCGAAGCGAACGAGTGAGATAGTAGGGAGTTTAAGATACCCCGATTTTCATGCACAGGTAAGGCTAGCGTAGCGTACGGCTACGTAGCATACGGCTAGCGTCATTAAATGACCACGTGATCGTGTCCTTCCCGTAAAAAGCTACACGTTTTCCCGGGGTAATCGGTGGTCTACCCGTATGCGCCGGGTGAAAATGGAGAAACGGGTAAGTTTTTATGGCCTTTATCTTTGCTTATTAGACCAGAATGGTTTCCAGATTCTTACATATACACTTGATTTTCTGATTTGAAGCGTTTTGGGATTACGAAAAAGTTTTTGGAAGCACAAATGTGGAGAAATTTTGCATGTCAAAAGGTCGTACAGCTTTTCGAAACACGAGATGAGTGAGCTGTAGTCTCTTCGCGAACTTTTAGTTGCGACACGTTTAAAATAGATTTAAAATACGACAGGTTATTAACTACGATGAATAAAACCTAAATTCAAATTACATACCTTATGTTAACTTAAATGGATACCTCCCTCCCAGATCGTACCCGGTGTCACCCGGTGTATCTTAAGTTTGATTGGCTTCCCGTGTAACCGAGTACGGGTACGGGTGATCTGACCCGTACCCGTACCCGTACCCGGAACTGGGGTATCTTAGTTCTTGCCACGAGAACATAAAAATTCATATCTTCGAGCCAACGTGTAATGGTCTTTTTATTATATGGAGACTAAATATAAAACATAAAACAAAAGGCGGGAATCGTGACGTCATTGAGCGATACGACACTCACAAAGGTGACATACGGCCACTCGGGTCCCGGATGAAGTGGCGTATGGAATCTACGAGTGGTTTAGTTCCCAGTAAAACACTCTCCTACCTATAATAAATCGCAATATTGCCTGTGTGGCAGCCGCCCTGTCCGAGTTTTTCTTTAATTACGGGGAGGGGCGGATGTGATACAGGCTAAACGAAAGAAATGTAACCTAGTTGACTCACGGACAGGGGGAAATTTTAGTTTCAGCCTTTATTTCCATTCTTAATAATTATTCCTGAGGAGCTCATTTCCGAAAATAATTGTCTGACTACCTGTATGAAAAATGCATGTATATTTCGAGCAAGAAAAGAAATGTTCCTTTGTGTGAACGTCTTTGTGTGGCCGATTGACTATATAAGCAACATTTTGGGAGTTCAAGTTGACCTCATTTTCCATCATATGCAAACCTGATCTGTACATTAGCTTCACTGGAAACGACATCCGCTGCATGACCTTTCCGACAAAGGTCACAAGTGTTGAAAGCTCTGTCTACAGGATATAATGATAGAGACGTGCCGGTGGAACAACTTTGGTCTGGAGCCAACAGAAATATTATATCACTGAACATTCTTGGGGTTCTGGTGTTCGTATTTTGAAATTAACGACCCTTTGATAGAACGTAAAATGATAGTGATACCTTCGTAGCTCTAGTGCCATGTATCCATAACACTATTCAGTCAACTCTCATATTTTAACCGTGTACAAATTTTGGACCACATAAAATGTCCGCACTTTTGTGATAGCGGCAATCCATAATGACGTGAGTTGGTTCCATACATTTCTTTGTATTTTTGGCCAGGATGTATAGTTTTGGCCTGTCCTAGCGGAGTTTCCACTAGGCGAGAGTTTACTGTGTAGCTGAAGCACACTGAGTCCTCCAATGAAAAGGGACACACAACGAGTCAATTTAACATGCTTCCTTTGGGACAATCATGGCCAAAAAGTGTCAAGCAATAAGCAATTTCATAACAATTGTTCTAGTTAGGAGCAAATTTATATATCTGTTCTTTTTTCCCAGTATGCATGCCTACACTCCTTCTTACCAGCAAATTCCTATGTCAAAGGCTCCAAACCAGCAGACAATCACGAAACTTGATCAATACTCTCTTAGTTCCCTGTTCCCAATCCCCAATAGGTTAAGGGTGCGGGATTCAGATAACTGACCAAGTTTCAACCAGCCAGCACTGAAGTACATCCCTCTAATAACAACTAGTCCCCGCCTAATGAGAGTGAATGCCCTCGGGATTTCTAACCAGGAAGAACTTGGCTAAGATACAAATATCAGTTGTGGGCTTGTGCGTGAAAATTTCCTGTGAGGTACAAAGTAGTAGCGGTAGGATGTTTTGTATCGTAGCTAGAACTATTATTGTGCGTATCCCAGTCTAAGGCCGGCCAAACGTTACGGTTCGACATTGAAATGTTTCAGACAGCAGCTAAAAGAACTGGGGAAAGTGTGCCACATTTCTGGCGTGAATTTAGCCTCCGTGTTGGCCTCGAGTCGACAGGTTCCCAGGATTATGGATCACACTGAAATCATTTCCTAGCGATTATCCTCATGCGAGCTAAACGCAGCTATGGAAATAGGAAACATTACAACCCCGAACAGATTAGTTGCAGGCCAGGTACCTAGAAGCAGTAGAACAGCATTGAACACTGCTCTGTCCGACCTCGTAGCTCAGTCGGCAGAGTAACGGTAGATCTAATCCGGAGGTCGTGGGTTCGATTCCCACTGAGGTTAAAAAGATTTATTCTTTACCTCGTGTGGCTCCCTGATTCCCTTTACTAGGGCTAACGCCCAGTGGGTTATTCATGGGTTCAATTAGCACTTAAATTTACACTCCAGAGTTAATTCTCTGTTCCACCATTTGTGTTCATAGCACTACGCGGCACAACATTCATATGTACCCTTACTTTCTGTTCGCCGCGATTCACCACCTAAATCGTTCCCGACTTTCTCTGTCCGACCTCGTAGCTCAGTCGGCAGAATAACGGTAGACCTAATCCGGAGGTCGTGGGTTCGATTCCCACCGAGGTTAAAAAGGTTTTTTCTTTACCTCGAGTGGCTCGCTGATTCCCTTTTCTAGGGCTAACGCCCAGTGGGTTATTCATGGGTTCAATAGCCCCATTTCGATATATTAAAATTCAGCCTAAAACAATAGACCTCAGCACGAGGATCGTGGGAATAAACCCCACAAACTCTGTAGTTATTCCCACGAGCCTCGTGCTGAGGTCTATTGTTTTAGGCTGAATTTTAATATATCGAAATTGGGCTATTAGCACTTAAATTTACACTCCAGTGTTAATTCTCTGTTCCACCATTGGGTTTTTAACGTTACGTTCCCAATAGGTATTTGTTTCGTAAATCTATGTTTGGCTAACTCGTAACAGTCAATGTCTACATGTAAGATATTTATATTGATAGTTTATATACAACTTTACTTTATTTAGCACTTCATTTTTTTGTTTACAATCATGTTAGCATAAAAAAAACAGGAAACGATACATACACCTAATTGCAATATCGTTGTCATAGAAAAAAGCAAAAAGTAAAAAGCCAAATAGGAATTAATTAGGGAAATTTATATTTCCATTGTTCTCAGATACTGTACACGAATGAAAAATACAATGTAAATGAATGACATTAATAAAAAATATATTTTTCATTCACACACAGTATCTAAGAACAATGGAAATTTAAATTTCCCTAATTAATTCCTATTTGGCTTTTTGCTTTTTGCTTTTTTCTAAGACAACGTTATTGCAATTAGGTGTATGTAAAAATAAATAATAATAAAGATATTAGAGGTTGATAGTTGGTGCATGGAGGCTAAAAAAACCGCGAGGTTATCGAGTTAGCCTCCATCTTGTTAGAATGAACATAGAAGAAACTGGGAGTAGAGGGACAGATAACTAAATTAGAAAGCTAGAAGAATTGTGGAAAACTTACATTTGATATTACTTGGATAAGAGACAGTTTTAGCAATTATAATTTGTGGAAACGTAGGTTTGATATTGCTGAGATAGAATATAATTTTTAACACTTTTGGAGAAAGCAAATTGATTTAGGTCTTTAAACTTGTGTGGCAGTTCTTGCCAAAGATCAATGGCCATAAATGAGATCATTTGTTTGCCAGTATTTGTTTTGACTCGAAATTTGTGAAGATTTTGATTCGCCGCATACCTAGTGTTATAATTATGTACATTACTGGCATACTGGAAGAAATGGTTAAAAGGTTCTGGCAAAACACCTTTGTGCCATGCGTGAATAAATTTGAGAGCATGCAAGCGATATACATTAGCTACCGTTAACATTTCCAAGATATTAAGTAAAGGTAGTGCACTATCGGTATTTTTGCCAGATAAGGTTGCAAAGAACATTAATCTAAATATTACAAAAAAACGCTCACTGACTATGTACAATTAAAAAACTTCAAGCTTTCGGCTGTCAGGCTACAGCCTTCAATGGTGGACAAGGACGACAACTACTTATATACAAAAAATGGTGAGACTAATAAAATGAATATATAAAACGGGAGAATGAAAAATATGTAAGAAAGTGTCAATTGATCTTTTTTAAAAGAATGAAATATTGGTTGGGCAGCGGCCTTGAATTATTATCTGCATGATCAATAGAAGCGGTGTGCCAAGATTCTAATGTCTTGCGGATACGAGAAGAACCCTTATCAATCACTTGGGAATTATTGAAGTCAATAGAGTGGTTTGCAGACCAAGCGTGTTTAGCGATATTAGAACCTCTTGCGTAAGACTTCACATTCCTCATATGTTCTTTCCTTCTGGTTTCAAAGCATCTACCAGTCTCGCCTACATAACTCCATGGGCAGTCAGCACAAGATATTTTGTAAACCACGTTAGGTTGCAAATCAATCGGAGGTCGGGACTTGGGAGAGGGAAACTCCTGTTGCAATGTCTTGAGTGGCTTATTGACAACTCGGATATCATGCTTTCTTAGAAGTCTAGTAAGAGGCTGGGAAATTCCATTAATATAAGGAAGAATTGCAAAATTAAAGAAATTGGAAGGTGCGGCCCATTTGAAAAACATGCAGACAAGTTCCTCAGGTGCTGGGATGGAGTTTGTTCGCTGAGTAGAAGATTTCTTCTTTAAGATGTTACAGATAACATTTTGGGGGTAATTATTGATTCGAAGAGCATCGGTGACACGAATAAGTTCAGTCTCTTTTCCTTGTTTCGTGTTGGGAAGATTAGTTGCGCGATGCAATAAAGTCTCGGCCGTGCTGATCTTGTGTCGTTTGTCATGGTGAGAGAAGAAATCTAAATACCTATCGGTGTGAGTTGGTTTGCGATAAACATCAACAATGAGAGCCTTATCTTTACGGGAAACTAGGGCGTCCAAAAAAGCGATCTGGTTGTTATTTTCTTCTTCGATGGTAAAGGAAATGTGTTGATCAATACTGTTGAGCGTGTTGTGGAAAGAGTCAACTGCGTTTCTTTTTATGATGCAAAAACTATCATCGACATATCGTTTCCATACTTTGGGTGGAACAGGAGTAGTGTTGATGGCCATCTCTTCGATTGCTTCCATACATGAATTAGCAACGACAGGGCTAACGGGGCTGCCCATGGCACAACCATGAATCTGTTTATAAATACTGTCGTTGTACTTGTGCTGACTGCCCATGGAGTCAGCATGTACTTGTGCTGACTGCCAATGGCTGCTGACTGCCCATGGAGTTATGTAGGCGAGACTGGTACATGCTTTGAAACCAGAAGAAAAGAACATATGAGGAATATGACGTCTTACGCAAGAGGTTCTAATATCGCTAAACACGCTTGGTCTGCAAATCAATAATTCCCAAGTGATTGATAAGGGTTCTTCTCGTATCCGCAAGACATTAGAATCTTGGCACACCGCTTCTATTGATCATGCAGATAATAATTCAAGGCCGCTGCCCAACCAATATTCCATTCTTTTAAAAAAGATCAATTGACACTTTCTTACATATTTTTCATTCTCCCGTTTTATATATTCATTTTATTAGTCTCACCATTTTTTGTATATAAGTAGTTGTTGTCCTTGTCCATTTTATCCATTGAAGGCTGTAGCTTGACAGCCGAAAGCTTGAAGTTTTTTAATTGTACATAGTCAGTGAGCGTTTTTTATAATATTTATGATGTTTTTTCCTGGCTACGGTTCTTCTATTTTTAAACATTAATCTAATAACATGATATAGACACGGATGTTTTACTGAAAAATATACCACTCGTAAAATTCATAAAAAAATACATCCGGGACCCGAGTGGTTTATTTTCCATAATCTCACACGTTAGTTTATCGATGATTTCATTGATATCAAGTTTGTCTCTTAAATTGTACTTAAATTCGTTGGTGTATCATCGAAACATCTTCGGGTCTTCCTCGAAAGTCTTCGGCAATCTTCGGAAATCGTCGGGCATCTTCGGAAACTTTCGGACATTTTCGGAAAATGTTCGGGAGCGTTCGTCCTCCCTTCGGGACAATTTTGAAATTTCTTCGGAAATCTTCGAAAGGTGGTCGGAAATCTTCGGGAAATCATCAAAAACGCCGTCATCAGCATGTCTATATAATAAAAAGAACATTACACGGCGGCTTGAAGATATGAATTTTATTTTCTCGTGGCAAAAAACAGTATTTTACTCACTCGCTGCGCTCGTTCGTAAAATATTGTTTTGCCACTCGAAAATAAAATTCATATCTTCGCACCCCCGTGTAATCAAGAGAGACGAATTGTTACACTACTTTCTCCTGAATCTTTGGCGACTTCCATTACAAACTTCGTGAGCCAGTAGTTGAGAGTTAAGACATCCATATCCTCCTTTTCACTACTGACAGGATTAACCTTGTGCAATTCATAATCTTTGAAAAGACCACCGCGTTCTAAAATTGGTACTTTCATCTCCCTTTGCTGCTACCATTCCTGATATATTTTCGAAGCCCATTTGTTTTTGTACTCTGTAGAGGATGGAACAGCTTCATCGGCCAGCACTTGTTTCTCAGATCCACTTCAGTCGGCAAACGAAAACGACTCGGTACGTCTTCCTTTCTTCTTCTCAGCCATAACCAGCAAATGCAATAAAGCACTGCTAACATGCGTCAAACGGCTCTCGAAACACAGGCAGAGACCTGCATGAGCTATTTACCATTCCCGCAGGGAATACATTAATTTTTGCACGCTTTATTGCATTGTATTAATTTGAGAAGTCATGTCAAAATCTCGTGCTTCGTGTTTCATCAGGGGTTCCAAACACCTCGAAACAATAAAAGCACTCAGCCTGCGGCCTCGTGCTTTCATCTGTTTCTCGGTGTTTGGAACCCCTGATGAAACACTCGCACTCGTTTTTGACATATTACATCAAGAATTTTCATAGTCAAGGGAAGAGCTTACCTAAGCACCACCGTTCCACGTGGATGTTTGCTCCGCGGAATTTGTGTCAGTGGCTATAAATGTTTCTCGACTAGTAATTACGGACAAAACTGTGCAACTTGCTTGTCTGTTGCAGGTCAAACATGGCTGTGAAGATTTATCTTTCCCTGCTGCTGATGATAGTGGGAATCGTTACTTACGCTCAGAAGAGCTCAGGTTAGTACATACGTAAAACAAAGTGCAGCAGACCGTTGAGAGGAAAGTGGTCATGTGTGCAAATCCCGTTAAACCCCTCGATTCTTTAGAAACTTTATTACAGACCCATTCGGGTATGGTGCTCATGTCTTCAATTCGCAATAACATTTCATAGTAACGACGAATTCACTTTTGCAGATCTCCCAGGATGCGATTACCCATACGGAGTGTGTGTCTATTATAAACACCCTTGTCCACCAGATATTCCGTATGAATGCAAAACTGACTACGCTTGTCCGCTGGCTACATACAAATGTTGCTGTCGTCAAAGTAAGCACGGTGTAGCATAAAAATAAAAACACAGCAGTGTAGGCGAGAATCATGACTGTGCATCGAATTAATATATTTTGCAACGTTTCGCTAATTACACTGGAGTATGTTTACTGTGTATGATTTGTGTTAACTGTAGAAGTATGTTAGGCGTAAATCCCTAAGGGGCTAATAAGCTATTTAAGAATTTGTAAGTTATGCATATATATATTTCAACCCGAGCACAATAAAATGGCCTGTTTTTCTGTACTCCTTCGTAAGGAATAGAGTGAACATATTGAGAACGGCTACAATCATCCTTTTTTGTAACCAGTCACGGTCAAGGAGTTAAAATCCCGCCGACGCCTTGCATGTTTTTTATAGGCTAAACGGCCGCAAACGCGAATGCAAAAGATTGAGCATTAATCCACGATTTAAATAATGTTTTCACTTTTACAGAACCAGAACCTGCCACACGATGTGACTGGCCGCATGGCGTGTGCACATACATTGATGACCCTTGTCCACCAGATATACCTAATGACTGCCGAAATGAATACTATTGCCCAGTTCGAACAAACAAATGCTGCTGCAGGTATGCATTCAGCTAAGAATGTACTGTGTAGTCCATCCAAGTTTGGTGTGTATTCACGACAGTTTCTTTTTTGACCTATGTAAACTAAGCAGTTTGACAAAATACACGTTTAATTCAGGAGAGGTCGTTAGCCACCCCAAGAAGACAGCTGGCTTGTTACTGAATGTTTCTTTCAGTTAAGTTAGTTTTAGCAGATTACTAAACCATTCACAGGATGATAGGTAAAATGGCTCGTCCACTCAAGGACGGCTTTCGTATTCTGAGGCAAGGTTTAAATCAAACAGATCCCCATTTTAGTTAGCGGCCACTTTCACAAATGCTTATAATATATGTTGTTTTGTAGGTGATCCATGATACGAACTGGTGAAGGCTCATCCAACAGCATTGCCTCCGAGTCAAGTTCTAGAACAAAATAGTTATCGGACAACCTGTTTGCCTCAAGTAGCCCCTTAAAAACATCGTTAGTCTAAATGATTAGTGCTTATATTAATGCATTGGATGACCGTAAAATAAAAGTTGTTTCAGGAGAGCTCCAGTTGTTATTTCATGACTGAGTCATTAGCATTTTTGTACTACACAATAAAGGCCCGGTTCAGACGCCATACTTCACATGAGCCGAATCGAATTCGAATTTAGGCCGACCCAAATTAAGAGTGTGTCTCTGTAAGAGCGGTCCGGTCGATTTTGCTTGAGTCACAGATTTAGCTCATCTCTTGTGTGTTGTAAGACATTCATGTACCTATACTAAAAACCACAATCCGTTTGATCGGATCTCTTTATTTTTCTGAGTTTTACGGAAATTAAATTTCACTCGAGCGAAAGCCCTTCGTGACACTCTTGAAGACTTAAATTTGAGACAACTTTGGAGGGCAATTTACAAAAAACTACGGGACTCGGCAAAAAACAAATACCACAGCCATGTATATTAACTCTATCTTATCAATTGATGCGACTTTCGTCAACATCACGTTTCAATCAAGCAAACAGGAAGACTTGTATGACACCATATCAGTTCGCTTAAGTCACACACGCTAAAACCGATCAAATTCAAGGTTAATTTTTGAAAAAGTGAGGCGTTCTTAACTGATCAAACTAACATAGCTAGGAAGTAGGTGCCATAGAAAAGTTAACTACAGAAAAAAAAACTTTGCGGCCCGACCTTTACTAAAACTTGATAACTCCGTGAACTTACCTAATTTTCGGCAATCTCCAAGTGTGGCCGCCATTTTCAGGTACTTGTTAACATGAAGCGTAGCAGATATAAATCGAGCAGGCAGATCTAAAACCGTCAGAAATACATACGAAAGGGTTGAAATGAACTTTACTTTCAATTAAAGCGGCAAAATTTGAAATTGTTCGTTATACTTAGCATTTCTACATCCCCATGCGACCATTTCTTCCAACGATCCAAACACTACAGACAGTGTTCGAATTCCGCTCGTCGATTCCACTAAAGAAATCACCTGTGCCACCTAAGCTTCGAATCTTCGAAAGTACGAATCAAATAACATAACCACTTCATCTTCGAGGCAATATCACGCTGGCATTTTGATTTTCTGATCGACAAGAACGGTGATCTAGGAAGCGATATTTACTTCGTAAACGTGACCGCTGACAAGCCGCTGAGTGAAGACAGTACGGCGCAGTGGCGAGGTGGGGGTGGGTGCGGGCAGATTTTCAGAGAATTTTTGGGAAGTTCTAAAATCGTAATTTGCATTAGGACGCTCAGTCTTAATTAATGCGAAGGCATGCTTCGTCTCGCAGACAACTTTTGTTATGCTTGCTGTTATTTTTTTCTTTCAAATACTTTTTGTCCCATAAAGGACTGGCATCAATTCATAGATTTATAAACAGATCTTTACCTTGTAATAAAATGTGTTTAGATAATTGAGACAACCATTAAACCTCTGTTATCGCATCAGTAGTAACGTGTCCTGTCCTGTCTTTGCCCAACCCCGAGAGCGTGGAGCGGCAAAGACGCTAGACACGAGTATCGCGCGGTCTCCTGGCTTTTCCAGGCTCACAGTTTTTATTCGTGACCTCACTGTCTTTATGGGAATATAAGAGACTACTCGCAGTCTGTATTCAGTTCAACTATTTAGATTGACGCGAGTCTTTTCAATTGAGTGAAAAAGTCACAAACCCATTTTTTAACTTATGAGCGTAACCACTGACCACTCACGAAGTACAGTGGGCTTCGCTGGGGCGCGGAAATTGAAATCGTATCGAGTATACAAAGTCATAGCCTGTGAGTTCCTTTAGATCTCCCGAACTTGTATCGCGTTGGAAACAAGTACAGGAAGAAGTCGTTAGTTAGCGAGACGTTTATCATGGCGCAGGACTGCTTTTTGAATAGCAAAGATGGAAAAAACTGTGGGTCATCGCGTGGCTTAAGTGGTTTGATACGGCTGTCTGAATGTAACGATGAAGTAAAAAAACATCTGATAAGCTGCCACCTGTCTAAAGAGGCCCTAAGTGAAAACGAGCTAATCTTGGCAAGGACTGGCCTATTTCACCTCGCTCAGGAGGATAAACAAAAAATGTGGATTTGCTATAGGCATCGCCATACGTGGGGAAAGTTTTGGAGAAGTACAAAGGTAACATGTCAGTATCCTGGTCACGCTTGTATCAGGAAGCGTATCCAAGGCAGAGATGTAATTACCTTGCATATGTCTGAGGACATTCAAAAGCTGTTTGGAGTTATTATACCAGTTGGATCAGGTAGTCTTCAGTAACATTTTCTATTACCTTATCTATTTTTGTCTAGCTCGTGACTCGAAAAGAGAAAAATCTTTTTATTAGATTAAGGGTACTTAAGTACACATCACGCTAAAAACTGATATAGATCTAGCGTAGGACCTTTTAATTGCAGATAGAAATATGTACAGTATTCTTTGGTTGATAATAAATAATGTTTTTTTGTAGAAATCAAATCGTCTGACAACGCAATGCACTTATTCATGCGTATGGTTCACAATTAATTGCGGTCAAGTCTCCTCAGTTTGTATGATTCTCATTAACAAGTATAATTAAATTTGGAGACTAAAACTGTATTTGATTTAGAATAATAAAAGTAAACAGTGTATGTCGATTTTCAATTGAGTATCACTTTAACTGAGAAATTTTTAATCGCCTACCTCAGCTCTCTGTGTCCCATGCCGTAAGAAGCACAAGAAGAAAGTTTATGATAGTGAGTCCTGGCTGAGACAAGAAGAACCAGAGAGGAATCTACGGTCCCCAGAAACGCCACTTTTAGACACGAGACAACTAAGGTAAATTGAATGAAGTGGTTTTTGTTTTATTGAAAACCATCGTCAGATTATAAGAGACGCGAATAACGTGCTCAGTCTTCTCACCTTCTTTGCCTCCTGTTAATCAAAATTTTCAGTTATTTTCAAGGCTTTCATGTTGATCATCTTAATAGTTACAGTTTCCAGGCCCTAAGCGCAGAAAAGAAGAGACAAGTTTTTTATGTAGTTTGGTTAGGTAATGTGCCGGCTTTTATAGTTCTTCCGGCGTGATAACGATGATAATGACAGCAACGGGTAAAAAGCACCGTCCGCTAATAATGACGATTATTATAGTTATAAGCAAGTCACAGTTATAGCCCTGAAGAAAACTCCCAGGGGGTCCTTTGAACCACCCACTACATCTCTCCAGAAGTCAAAGTTCCTACAATCCGTTCTATGGTTCGTGTGATTTTACGACAAAAGACTGTAAGGCTGATACTACGTGAAAAACATTTCGAGATACCAAGAGCGTTTACCATTTTAATGGAATTTTCGGTAGTTTTTTCTGGACAAATGGAACTGCACTTTTTTCCACTAAGGAAACGAAAAAGATTGAACCGTATCATTTGATCTGAATTTTCGGATGCCCGAGGGGGCCGGGGTCTGGGCACAACAAGAAACATGGCGGCTGAACTTTCTGTCGTGCTAGACGTTTTATCGGATGACTTGGAAAGTTGTTTTTTGGAGAAGAAGGCGACAATTTCTTCTTTTGACTGCTGCAGCATCCACATTTCGTCAGGGAAACCAGCAATCAGCATCCACTTTTTTTCCCACGATATAGCTCAGGGCGGAAGCACGCTGGAATCCCGAATCATGTAAAAGAAAACACGAGTAACGGGTTGCGGTTGTGTCCTAAACCGTCCGCCAACCGGCTACCGACGAACAAAGACACACATTGTAGCGATAAACGTTTTGGAAATCTGCCGCCATCTTTCAGATCTTTAGGATTCTTTCTTGGAAGTATTACCGTGAAGACCTGGCACTGTAAGAGTGAACAAATGGTGCAGAAATTTACGGGAATTCCGGTAAAAGCGAGAAAAAGGAAATACCTCGAAAAGTATTACCGTTTTTCCGAAATCTTTCCACCGGGTTGAACCGTTCCATTTGAATTCCTCCCGGAATTACCGAAAATTCCATTCCAATGGTAAGCGCTCCAACATGACAAGAACCAATAAAGCAGGATCGCAACAGTGGACAGCTGTTTCGCCTTATTGGGGCTCGTCAGCACTGTGTAGCGAAGATATGTAACGCTAGCCAAAGAGCCAACGCACATAAATTGCAAAATGACCCGTTCCATATCAAGTTCCGTTCTTTGAACTTTGAACTTGCTTTTACGCCGCATTTTCACTTCCGGTGTGTTGCGCGCGCTACTTTTAATAGAAAAAACGTGCACGTGCAATAACTAAAACGCTGAATGAATGAATCAAATTTCTATCAAAAATTGTGCGCAAAACACCTGGGAAGTGAAAATACGTGGTAAAATCGCGTGAACCAAAAATAAGACATGCGGGAAAAAAATGGGGACCTATCTTAATTTTTTGGCTTGCATGCATCATTTATGATGGCATTTCGAACGAGAAGTTTCGGAGAAAGCTATCCAGTACAATTTTCTGTAGCCATAAGGAGACTATAAAATACCTTTTTTCGCTGTACCTTAAAATCTGCTAGATAACTTTTTGTCCTGCTGTCTTTGAAGTTAAAGAATTTTGAGAGCTTTCCAACAAAGAAATAAAAATAGTAGGTCACAAACGTGTTTTTTGAGATAATTTCCAAAAACTGAAAGTTTGATTGTCTGTTTGTGGACCTTACATGTTACCGTGGTAACTGATCTGACTTTACAAGTACTCTTAATGGTTTGCCCAACTATAAAGTTTTTTTTCTTGTAACCGGCTTTCATCGTTTCACAAACACTACGGCAACGTAGAACCCTTCCAAGCCTTCTTACACACGGTTATTGTCCAACCACATCCGTATTGTTTTTAACAGAGAACGCTTGCATCCCATGAATTTGCCCAGTGGCTGTTTTGATGACATTCAGGCAACACCTTATAAATTTCGGGATCCGTCGTGGACCCCAGGTCAATGGTCAGCGGAGAGGGTTTGCTCCGAATCGCAGCACGAAAACTTCAAAATGTTCAACGAAACCATGGAGAAAACATCCCAAGGAAAATTCCAGCCACTGAAGGCTTCGTTAATAAAACGTTGGGAAGTTGCAACGTCTAATGAGAAAGAAAGTTGTCTCAAAACAGCCGAGATGTCTTGTCGGTTGGTATGTGGTGTAATTGCTCCAAATGATCCGGACAAGCTCTACGAGGCCCTGGTAACGGCAACAGAGAAACAGGGTTTACACGACATACTTTCATTGACAACAGCATACAAGAATGCACCAACAAAGAATCTGAAAATTCAAATTCTCAGCCTGTATGTTCTGAAGTACTCGACTGAGGAGCTAAAGAGAATTCACGGGCCTTTCGAGAAGCTTAGTGATCGACAGATAAAGAAAGCGAGACATCAAGCGAAGATAAATGGTCCAGGAGTGCCACTGAAGAGGGCGATTAGCCATCGTGTGCGCATAGACATGGTGAAACTAGATCACTCTCTCACTTTCGTTGACCGACCTTATTTCTACCAAGACTACGGTTGCTTATGGTCAACGAATCCTCAAGCTAGAGAGTGGCGAGCGTTTAGCAATGCCTAACACCATCCGTACCGTGACTAGGTCTACTATGATTGCGCAGTATTTGGCATTTTGTGAAGATGATGGCTTTCAACAACTAAGTCGTGCAACAATGTACCGTGTCCTTAAAGTGAGAGAAGCGTCTCAGCGTAAGTCTTTGCAAGGACTGGATAATGTATCCACTGACGGTGCCGAGGGTTTCCAAAGAATCGCCCAAATTGTTGAAGAACTCGAAGAAGAATACGGAGTGAGCAAGGATTGGTGTTCAGATGTTAAGAACCGCTTAAAGAAGTCGAAGTGCTACCTAAAAACTGAGTATCGCGTTCATTGTCACGACGAAGACAGCCTTTGTGCAGATCACTGCAGGAAGTTCGCTCTTAGTGATCCCGTTGATGAACACTTCAACCAGCAGTGCTTGCACGACCATTTATCAAAGTGTGGCAGTTGCGAGGAACTAAAGACTGTTCTTCAATCCGTGGAGGGAAAAATCAATGAAGTTTGCTCTTCGATGTACTCCAAAGAGCAACATGATGATCTTCTGTATGACTTTAAAAAGTCCGTCAACTTCATCAACGAATGGAAATGCCATATTCTCTGATGCGAAAACCAAGAGATCGCAAAGCAAAGCTTCATACAGAACCTGACTGAAGATTCAGTGTTCATAGTGATGGATTGGGCAATGAAGTTCTTGCAGCGGCGTTTTCGTGAAAAGCAGTGCGATTGGTATGCTAAGAAGGGGATGAACTGGCACGTTAGCTGTGCTATCACGAGTGATGGAAAGGGGGAATTTTTCGTTTCCTTCTACAACCACCTATTCAACAGCTGTTCGCAGGATTGGTTCTCTGTGCTGTCCATATTGGAGAGCCTCCTAATCACCGTTCGCTCCTTAAATCCAAAGGTAAAGAAGGCTTACCTGAAATCAGATGAAGCAGGTTGTTACCACAACAGCCAGCTTATTGTTGCCGCCCGTGATGTTGGAGAGCGTGTAGGTGTGTCACTTCAGAGATACGACTTTTCTGAGCCACAGTCTGGAAAGGACGTATGCGACAGGATACTATGCCCCTTGAAAGGTGCCATAAGGAGATTCTGTAACGAGGGCCACGACGTTCTCACTGCCAGTGATATGCACACGGCGCTTAAAGAAAGGCCAGTTCGAGGATGGACCGCAGCTGTATGCCTCGTAAATGAAACCAAGAAAGATTTAGATATCAAGAAACTCCAGCAATTCAGTGCCATGCACGACTTTTCATATCAACAAGACGGGCTCAGAGTGTGGGAGGCATTCCAAATTGGCCCTGGCAAACTTATTCCGTGGGATGAAATTTACATTAAGCATCAAGGCGCTACCGATCTCACAACAGAACAGGAGAATTTCGGCTTCACTTCCAGAGTAACGCATGGGAGTGCGCATGACAATAGTGATGCAGAAAGCAGCTGTGAATCGGGGCAAGTGTTGGAATGCCCAGAACCAGCATGTGTTAGGACTTTCAGATCTGTCGACGAAATGGAGCTGCACATATCTGTTGGACAACATACAGAGAGCGTATACGACAAACTCAAACGAGGCTGGGTTGAAAAATTCTCATCCCTTACCCTTTCAGAAGACGGCAGTACCAATGCTATCGAGAGACAGGGTAGCGAACCTTTCCAGTCGAATTTAAGTGAAGGATGGGCTCTTCATAAGCCAAAAGGTGGCGCTGTTCGCTTCTCAGAGAAAGTAAGGCAGTATCTCATCTCCAAGTTTGACATTGGTGAACAATCTGGAAGGAAAGAGGATCCGCGACAAGTCTCGCAAGATATGAGGAAAGCGAAGGCGGAAAACGGGGAGCGTTTGTTTTCCCAGGAAGAGTGGCTAACCAAAGCCCAAATACAAGGATTTTTCTCTCGTTTGTCCTCTTCGAGAAGGAGACGGGCAGGTCCGTCTCCGAGCATCGCGGTTCAGGATAAATCTGACGAGGAGTTAATTGACGAGAACGAAGTGAATCACATGACCGCCGTCGAATCAGTCGTAACAGAAATTGGCTTAACGCATCCAATTGTTTATGACATTTATGACTTGTGTGACTACGTCAAGAAAGAAAAATTGAACCATTTTACTGTTTCCATGCTTAAGGAAATCTATACTTTCTTCGAGCTCCCATTTAAATCTCGAGATTCCAAAGCTGTTTTAATGTCAAAAATAAAAGAAATGACCCATGAATGCCAGTGCTCAGTGGAGAGATAATTTCACCATCAAGCAGTGACGCAATGGCACTTGTTGCTGTCTATAACAGAGAGATTGTAAGTTGCTTTGACTTTGTGACCTAGTTTTGTCGCAATTTGAAAAGACACGCGTCATTCTTAGATAATTTTAAAGTGCCCCTGTGAGAAAAAATAAATTATTTTTTTCCTTTGGATTTCAAAACTATGTTAACTAAACACTAAGTGACCCGAGTTTTAATCCTTGATTTAAAAAAGGCACCTGTTTATTTTAACTGGAACTTTCCTATTTAATGATCCGCCATTACTAAATTTATGTTCTTGAGAGAGCTGGGTCGAGGAGAAAATGACGTCAAAGGCTCACTAGTTTAAAAATGCAATGCGTGTGTACGCTGCAGAATTAATATGCAGCACGGGAGTTTTGGGCTTTCACACTTTTAAACTCGCACTTTGCATACATAATAAGCTGCGTTCACACGCTGAAATTTTAAGCTGGTGAGCCTTTGACGTCACTTTTCCCGGGTCCAACCCTCTGAGGTCAAATCGGTCAGGTTTGAACGTGAGTAATGGCGGATCGTAAAATCCAAAACTTGCACTCAAAGTAAACGGCCTTTAGATAAAAATGAAAGGTCACAATTTTGCCAGTCAAGTGTTAAGCAGACACACTTTCAGAATCTCAAGAAAAAAAGAAAGTGATTTTTTTGATCACAGGGGCACTTTAACGGAAAACGAAACATCATTTTAATTCCAAGTAAGCATGTGTTCAGTCGTTCTTAGCCATCATTTTGTCAGAACAAAGTATATGTATATGTTTGGGTTGGTATACAAAAAGAAACAGTTTGCTTGTAA
>OZ026605.1:6337827-6350327 GCA_964020085.1 Micromussa lordhowensis
CCTCGTAGCTCAGTCGGAAGAGTAACGGTAGACCTAATCGGGAGGTCCTGGGTTCGATTCCCACCGAGGTTAAAAAGGTTTTTTCTTTACCTCGTGTGGCTCGCTGATTCCCTTTTCTAGGGCTAACGCCCAGTGGGTTATTCATGGGTTCAATTAGCACTTAAATTTACACTCCAGAGTTTATTCTCTGTTCCACCATTGTTTTTTTTTAACGTTACGTTCCGAATTCTTGGATTTCACGTGACGTCACTAGCTCTGCTCAAATCAGTGTCCGCCATGTTGGTGTCCCTCGAGGTGTCAAATTTATGTAAATATAAGCCACTTCTATAGGAAACCTCTTGCTTTCTCAACCAGTTTTTTTCGATTTTTCGATGGATATTTCAAAAAACAAAAACGAAAATAGTACTGATGATGCATCTAAATGCATCCCAGTGCTCTCTGAGTACGCCAAAGCCTTAGAGGGTCGAGTAAAGGAGAGATATCTGCAGAAGATCTCGGTCATTGGAGTTGACCCCGCAAGTATACCGACGGACCAGTTTAGTCCGGAATGCTTGCCTCCAGTTGAGATCTCGGACTTGCTAAGCTATCTTGTACTTGAGACTAGTTGCTATACAAACCAACAGTTCAAGGCTTTCGAGAGTCTTGAGGCGTTCAACCAAATGGTTTCGGGATTTGTGACCTCAGTTGTGGGCAAACTAATCGGCGGAAAATATGTTGTAAGAGCACGTGTGCGACACTCACAGCGGATGAATGATCCTTTGGTGAATATTTGGATTATAACTGAACAGGATGGGACTGCTTTGTCGGCCCATTGCTTGGGATGCAAAGCTGGACTAGCAGAATCGTGCTCACATATCGCGAGTGTTTTATTTTATTTGGAGGCCACTACACGAATTCATGGCAAGCTTGCTTGTACTCAAGTAAAATGTTCATGGATTTTACCTACGTATGTGAATGAAGTGCCGTATGCCAGGGTCAAGGACATCAATTTCTCATCTGCTAAGAGGCTTAAAGAAAACCTTGACCAGAAAATCGATAATCTTGATAATCTACAGCAGCCAACAATCTCCAGCCGACCGGAAGCTTCGCAAAGCCCTCGAGTTTCTAGTTCAGGAGCTGTTTCCGCCTCAGCTAATTTGCGTCCTTTGAAGGAGGAAATCGATGAGCTGTACGGAAAACTAAATAGGTGTAAAATCAAAGCAGTGGCTTTGAGTTTGGTTCCTCCCTTTGCCGATCAATTCGTCGACCAAAGCCGTTCAGTCCCGGTTCAGTCCCGTTCAGTCCCGGTAAATTTAAGTCTTGGCTACATAGAACTGTTGCGGAAATGCATTGAAGTACAATTAAACTATTCAGAAGACCAAATCAAACTAGTTGAGAAAAACACCCAAGCTCAATCAAAGGGTGCTGGCTTCTTTAAACATCGCGCTGGAAGAATTGGGGCTTCTATGAGCGGTGCTGTTTTGCACTCGAATTTATCACAACCATCACAGAGCCTCATCAAGACAATCTGTTACCCTAGTCTTTACAAGATAAACACCAAAGCAACGAGGCATGGCTGTAAACATGAGGGTGATGCTATAAAGGCTTATGAAACAGTTATGAAAAAGAGCCATGTGAACTTTCAAGTCATGAAATGTGGGTTGTTTATAAATAAAGACCACCCATTTCTACATGCCACACCAGATTTCCTCACTTCTTGTGACTGCTGTGGGTTAGGATGTGGGGAAGTAAAATGTCCCTTTTGTATCCAAGATGCAAATTTTGAAGAGTATATTAGGCTCAAGAACTCTTGTTTGGTTAAGACAGATGGTGCTTTCAAACTTAAGAGGGAACACAATTATTATCATCAAATTCAGCAGCAGTTATTCACTCTGAAAGAGAGGAGGCACAATGACTTTGTTGTATATGCTGTTGACCACAAGGGAAATGTACACTTGGTGATGGACAGAATCCTACCCGATGAACAGCATTGGACAAAGGTTAATAATAATAATAATAATAATAATAATAATAATAATAATAATAATAATAATAGCTTTATTTAACCACGGGATCCTTTCACTACAAAGTGGTCTTCTAAAGAGCCGTGCATATTAAACCTAGTATAAAAAGCTAAGACTTAAAAATTACAAACATTATTGAAAAATCCTATAATAAATACTAGAAAAAAAGGAGAATTCTAATTTACAATAGCGGAATAAAAACTATTTAAAGTAGTGGCCTGCTTAGCCTCCGCTGACAGACTGTTCCATGTTACCGCGCCCCTATAACGAATTTTTTTCTTGAGGGCCTCAGTGTTCGGTCGCGGAATAAACAGGTTAAGTTGTGCACCTCGAAGATTATGCCTGTGGATGGTATTAACCTTGGCGAATTTGTCAGACAGGTATTCGGGTACAAAGTTATTTACAGTTTTAAACATTAGAGATTTTAGCTGTTTTGCACGTTTTGCACGTTCTTCCAAAACTGGAGGCATTCTGGCGAATCTGTGTTCTACCTGAAGTACTAGGACGCTGGTACACAAGGCGATGCATGGTAGAAGTGAAAGGGCCTGGTGATGACAGTATATGTTTCTGTAGATCATTGCGGGACGAGGACACAGTTGCATGCAGTAATGAGGAATGCCCATATGGCAGGTTTCACACATCGTGCCTGTCTCTTGGTGATGTTTCCATCCCGAAGAAATGGTACTGCCCTCACTGCTCTATATTACAACAGTTTAAGAGATATTCCAGGAAGCAATCTGGTGTCAACATTAAAGCCAAGGCTAAGGCATCAGCCTCAACTCATCCTTCCTTATTGCGCGACACTATTTGCATCTGCAAAGTTAAAGCTACAATGTCAGACAAACTTGTGGAATGCCATGGCACTAATTGTACCAATGGCAAATTTTTTCACTTGCCATGCTTAGGCTTAAAGAGAATGCCGACAAATCACAAGACCACCTGGAGATGCTATATATGCCGCACAACAAGGAAGGCCAATGTTCCACTACCTACCACTTGTTCTTCTTCCACCTCAGAGTCGTCTAGTTCTGAGGATGATAGTGATTCTGTTGAATGTGTTGGAACTAGTCAAGGATATCAAAATAAGACTGGAGCTCTTGCAAATCTGACAAATGCTCATTTTGATCTCATATACAACCCAAATGGATGGTTAGACTGTGACATTATCCAGCAAGCACACATTCTTTACATAATGAAAATCCAAACATTGAAGGGTTCCAGCGACCAACTCTTGGGCCAGTGAGAAACTTGAACATTGTTTCTGGAGAATTTGTCCAAATTCTTCACACTGGCAATAGCCATTGGGTATGTGTGAGCTCGATAGGATGCCCACCAGGTCATGTTAAACTTTACGAGAGCCTGTACGATGATGCTATCAGTCAGGAAATTGAGCAGCAAACGAATGATATGTTAGGAGGCAGATTAGTGTCACTAGTCCCTGCTTCAGTTCAACAGCAGAGTAATGGATCAGACTGTGGCATTTTTGCCATTGCATTTGCTGCTTGTTTAGTCTTTGGAGAAGACCCAAGCCATGTAAATTTGCATGTACCAAAAATGAGACCTCACCTGGCAGAATGTCTCAAGAACTGCAAAATAAGTTTGTTTCCATCATGTTAATTCTGCACTCATTACTCTATGACCACATGGTTTCTTCCTTTTCCCCAACAATTGTAGCCGAAAAAATACCTCTACAACAATCATGTGGTGAATGTGTAAGTACTCATTCGAGAAATTTGAAATGAATATTTTGCTTCTACACACCAAAATTGATGCCACATTCATTCTTTATTATAGATTCTGGAGTTTTTTCCTGTACGCTTTTTGTCTACAAGTGGTACTTCTTTTGAACAAGCTTGTCAAGGAACATACTTTAAGCTATCACTGCAGCTGAAATTTTGAATGAAATTTGGCCTCCTAGGAAGTCGAATGGTCTTTTTCAATATCACTCAAAGGTCATATTTGAAACAAATTTTATCAGAGCTATTTTGTCCACCCATCTTGGAATTGCAGAGATCCTTAGAGGTGTGTGATTTTTTTTTCAACCAGGTACATGTATGTATGCAAATGTAACTGTAACACTTACTAATCAAAAGAAACTACTTGATTGTACTGTAACCCTCACTAATCAAAAGGAACTATTGGTGGGCAAAAATTTACAAGGGCTGAGCACACCCTCACAATCCTGTCAATAAGTGGAACCTGGCGTTCAATTGGTCCATTAGAATTACAAAACAAAAATTCTGCTGGCAATGTACCTCCCAGTATGGTATATTTTCTCCTAAGAAGACCAATTACTCTCTCAACATGGATCCTTACATTTGCTATGCCACGTGTGCTCTCCACATCCAAAGGATCCAACTGATCCTTACCCTTGCATGACCTGACATGTGGTTCGGTAAATTTCCACCACTATTCACCTTGACTTTGGAGAATCATTGTTAATTACTCAACAATAATTGTTGTGAATGGATCATTTCAGCTATAAGTTCATGGCACTCTGCTGGAGTGGTCCATGCCACGTGCATGCGTGGAGGGCCAATCTGCTAGCCAGGGGGGTGGTCAGAGGAACTCTGGCCGCCGGCACTGTCTTTGGGTCAGTGCGGGCATGTTTTTGGGAATCCGGTCAAATATATATATAGAGAGAGACGAATTGTTACGCATACTGCAGTGAATTCACGTTATCTCATGTTCAAGTTTTGTTCAGTACTCAAAGCTTAGTTTAATTGGTTTCAGTTGTCATGAATTGTTGAAACGCGAGGGAGCTAACCTTTGAGTTTTGATGCAAATTAAATGTCTCCAACCTTAGTGAGTATATAGACCCAAAAAGAAAAAAACAATCTGTCTTTTGGGAATTCCCCAAGATGTCAGGGCAAAACGCAGAAAATCTCGACCCTAGGAAAACGTTTGCGATTCCCGGAAGTCCCGACCCAATCTTGTATTAAAGCGTTACAATTGTTTTAGGTCATTTTGCATTCTGGGTATTCTAGCATTACGATTTGCTTTTCAAAGATCTGACCAGCATTTATGGCACGAGAGGGGCAAAGTCATGCCATGTTAAAACAGAATAAGTCTGTCCAGTCAAATAACCAATCTTAGCGAGGCAAGTGGATCAACGGACAATTATTTAAGCAAAGACCCATCACTTGTATGAACTGCCAGATACAGCTACAATTCCGGTCGATTGTTTTCTTTAATTAACTTCAGTGTAAATGTGCTTATAAAGTGAAACAGAATACAGCCATTGATAAGGTTATGCTTACATTGAGCAAACTAAACATACTCAAACACTTCTTTCCAGGAAAGGGCTGAGAATTAAGAAACGTTTACTTAAATCTAGAACTGAGCTAGGTGGTAAGTTATTCCATAAAAAAAATTATATTAAAGTTCTTCGTGTCTAAACCTGACAAAACGAGAATTTTGACCGTGTTCACGAATTACTACATGTTTACATATGATAATACGAATTACTGAGGCTAGTTAGAAACGAGCTTTCAAATCAATGGGCGCGAGGTTGACACGTGCGCGAGTTTGACACGTGCGAACGTGCACAGATCGCTGATAAATAGTAAAATGGACTATATTATATTAATTAAGGTTTAGAATGCCATAACAATGAATGAAGAATGCCGCATGTGGAACGTGGCACGAAGGGGACAGTTAGTAATAACAACAATGGCGTTGGAACGGTTTGATACTACTGTCTGAGTTCATAACACTTACAGCTGAAATAAAGTTCAGAATGCTTTCGCGGAATGCTCAACTTGGTGGCGGTAATAGATTACCTGCTGCCAGTTTAAGGCACTGGCTTTGAATGCTCAATTCAGCCATGGTCAGGGGAACTGAATTTGGTCGAAATGTAACCTCACAGGAACCCGTGGGGCTGATATCCAGAACTCGGGTGGGAAACGATCATTAAGGCTCAAACTTTGAAATTTTACATAAATCTGCATAATGATTTTGTGTGTGGATGTTTGGGGGAATTGGCCAACCCTCATTTCCAAGTCTGCCCCAGTCCGTATCAGGCAGAAACTTTTAAGAGTCTACAGATTCCATGGAACATCTGATTACATGGAGTGCTCACTATAAATGGTTCTTGTGTAGCAATTAGTTAAAGAACTGTTCTACTTGCTTGACTGTTGCAGTTCAAATATGGCTTTCAAGTTCCATCTTCTCCTTCTGATGACTATCTTGGGGATTACTGCGCATGCTCAGACAGGTAAGTACATACATAAGGAAAGTGCAGCGGGCCATCGTAGGCAAGCCGTTCTAGAAAGTAACCGTAGGTGTAAATTTCGGTGAATTCATCCATTTATTTACAATTTCTTTTTGCAAACAAATGCGATATGATGCTCATGACCACATATTGTATCCATTATTTAAGAAATAGAAAACACGTACCGTGTTTTTATCGAGTTATAGAAACACTCGTGAAATTTTGGGAGAACGGAAATGTTGTGTACTTTGATCATCAGAATGTAAATTCTCTTTGTTCGCGCCATCATTACATCATTACATCATCAATACATTTAAGTTTGTGGGAAAATATCGAAAGATATCACACCAACTTTTCTTAAAAAAATAGATTAGCTTCGCTTCTCGGGCAAATATTTGTTTTAGGAACGTCAAATTTCCGCGGGGCAAGTATCAGCCGAGAGTTCTTGGAGAGAAACACTCTGTTGATTAAATAGAAATCAGGAGCTAATAAACTGATTGTTAAATAGAAACGCGATTTTAAACCAATCAGCGCGCGTATTTTCCTTGGGCTATTTTCTCAATCGTATTAACGAGAAATTCCCTTTTGCAGATCTCCCAAGCTGTGACTACCCACACGGAGTGTGTGTCTTTCATAAAGACAACTGTCCACCAGATATACCGTATGAATGTGATTCTGAGTACGATTGTACACAATCTACAAACAAATGCTGCTGTCGTAAACAACCCACACCCACAACAAAACCCACAAGTAAGTACTCTGTCGAATTGAATTATACACCTTATTCCAAAATAGCTGCCATTTTAGTGTTCTTTTGTTTGCTTGCAAATTAGCCCTTGTTGCCTCGCTCCAGGGGAAATATTCCGAGTTTAAGAACGAGGAAACAAGGGCTAATTTGAAGGCAAACAAAAGACCACTAAAACAGTGGCCATTTTGGAATAAGGTGTATAAAAGAAAAGCTTTTTCAGTATACGAGAATCATGACAATGGAGGAGCTACTCTATGTCTTTAATTCAAAAACTCTCCCCTGGGGGTGCCTCATCGAAGAATTATACGAAGAATTATCCAAAAAAAAAAATACAAAAAAGAAAAAAACGAAATAAGCTTTACTGCAGTTTATTTCTCTTTTTAGAACCTACTACAAATATCTGCGACCTACCAAATGAGGTTGGTCTGTGCAAAGGATATTTTCCACGCTACTATTTTGACAAAGTGGCTGGAGAATGCAAAATTTTCATCTATGGCGGATGCGGCGGCAATGCCAACAACTTCGAGACTCTTGTCGCATGCCAGACGACTTGTCCGGAGAACTGCCAGCTTTCAAAGGTAACCGGTCCATGCTATGCGTACATTCCACGCTACTACTTTGACAAAAAGACTGGAAAAGGTAAAAAATTCATCTATGGTGGGTGCCGCGGCAATGTCAACAACTTTAAAACTCTTGCCGCATGCCAGAAGACTTGTCAGGACCCGCAGACCTGCCTTCTTCCAGAGGAACCCGGTCTATGCAAGGAACGCATTCCGCGCTACTATTTTGACAAAGTGGCTGGAAAATGCAAAAAATTCATCTATGGCGGATGCGATGGCAATTCCAACAACTTTGCAACTAAGGGGGCATGCAATAAAAAATGTCTCAACTAAAAAGAAAGGTAAGGACCGTTTATAATATAGCATTGTTAAATTTGTGTTCAGTTTCAGTACAACAATTTCGAGAGAGCTTGCTGAAAACTGATTCATGAAATATAAATCACTTTTTGTTATATAAGGCTAAAAGCCTGCTTTCTGTCTCGGACCAATAAAATGTTAGTATAATGTATGGCTCTATCTTCCCTTGGTCCTTCTAATTTTCACTTTTATAAACTAATTTTTAATTACTGCTCCACAAACTTGTTTTAGGTCTTTTTCGGCTCTCATCAGTTTTCGAATCCTACGAGTTTGATTAACGTTCCAGTTTGTACATGCCAAATTATTACCCATGGCGTGCCGGGTTAAAGCAGCATGGTAGGCCGTCTAAGCGTACTAAAACTGTGCTAATAAATATGTATAAATTTCTCCTCCTCAATTTGACCACGATTCAAACCATATCAGGTCCGGGACTGTCAGTGACTTGATATCACAGGTTATAACCAACCCGTTGAGTTTCGCGCGATTTTATTGGCTACTTTACGTTATGTGGTGTAAATCACTGGACAGTTATCACGCAATAGCCCTACCTGCGTCGATATTTGTCCTCCGATTACTTCCGTCGAAAAGAACGAAACAGAGTATGTACAGGGAAAAAAACAAACTAGTTTCGTAAAGTCGGGTGATATAGACATTAAAAAGCTGGTCGCAAATGCTGTTCCGGAAAGTGCAAAAAAGTCAACAAAATAAGTCAATAGTAGGTCAATAGCGCCGAGGTTTCGAAGTTGGATCACTGGGGTGTTGGGACGGTTTATTCACAAGATTGTTTATCAAGGTTTTGGTCCAATCACAGTGGGAATAAAAGTAATTAAACTAATTAAATCTACTTGCTATCGTCAATCGCGCGCATTCACCATCAACAGTGGCTTTTTACGAGCAGGTTACGCACGATATGAAAATTAATGGCAGGGTTATAAAATAAATAAACACCTTTCTTGCTGATAATGCCCTTGGCAAAGAAATTGTCCTCAAAATTTCACATTTGCCCTCGAAGCTTCGAAGCTTCAGCCGCGTGCATTATCAGCCGACATACCAGCTGCCTGAAGGAGTTTATTTACTAAATACCGAAGCAGTAGACGGTTTCTTTCTGGCTAATGGTAAATTTGGTATTATAGTTAGTGCATTTTACTAAGTGGTTGTTTTATTCTAAGGTACAATACATGCCTTCAACCTTTTTTTTGTTTTCTTTCCACAGCATTAAACTGCCTGGAGATTGCCTGGGGAGAAACCATTTTCCGTTAAATGTTGTAATACTTGTAAGGGATATATGGTTAATAAATAGACACAAGGAAAATGAAGCTTGTTGTGAGATTTTAATTGAGTATGCCTGACTACAGTTGCCTCAAAAACATGAACGAAATTCCCTAAGGAAATCTGAAAAACCCCTACAAGTACTGATATCTGAAAATAAAAACGTTCAAGTTATAGCTATCTAAAACTAATTTAGCTCAGGCTTTGGTGTGGTAGAGAGATAGCGAAGGTCAGGCAAACAGCTTCTTACAGAGATCCTATCAAATACTTTCAATTAAAGATTTCAGGTCCTTGAAGAGTGTCTCCTTGTAATCCCGCTAAGGCAATTGCTCCTCAGTTTTTTTTTTAATTTTGTTGCACATCCTTTTCCTTGTGTTTTGCCTATTATTGTTGACCACGGCCTAAAACGTCTGCGCCTGAAACGTGACTGTAGCACCATCGCTTTCCCGCCAAGGGGCATACTGTTAACGCTGGGGGTTCTGTTATTTCATTGGCTGGCGGCTTTTGAGTAGATATATCTATCTGGGAAGGCGTGACCTGTTTATAAGGCGAAAATTCGCAATCATTTTTCGAGGGAATCCTTCCTCTTTAAAGGAATTAATTGGGTATGTAGAATCGAAGGTTTTTCGTGAAATTTTGCCAGAACATTCCCTGATAGATAAGGAACAAAAGGGTGTCGCGAATTCTTTTATTTTAGATACTTTTCTTTTCGCGGCCTCTAACGCAACAGATTACGGGAATTTTTCGATAGTGGACCTTGACAGATCTATATAACAATTATTCCATGAGCCCGAGTTGGATATGAAGTGATAAAATAACCAACGAGCGCGTAGCGCGAGTTGGTTATAATCACTTCATATCCAACAAGGGCGAATGGAATAATTGTTTTAGTAAATTCTCAAACTGGGTTTTGCCGACGATTTTTATTTGGGCCATTATAGAGGGCTGAAGGTGAAAAGTTCGTGCGGAAAATTTTTAAACTTGGCGCACTATTTTCCATATGACGTAAAACTCCGACTATTGCAGGCTCATAGTCGGGGTTTTTCAGCCAATCAAAAAGCTAGAAATGCAATAGTCGGAGCTGAGAATCTACTAAAAAAAGATAACCAATAGAAAAAAAAAAAGAAAATGCTGACACATTTTGAGAACTTGATGCTTTGTGATTAACACTGCACAGTTGAAAGTAATTTGTCCCATAGTAGCAACTGACTGATAACGGTTAATGCAAGTGCGGCCGTAACACTACTTTGAACAGAGACCTGAAAAACATTTCAGGCTCTGAGCGGGATTCGAACCCACGACCTCTGCGATGCCGGTGCAGTGCTCTCCCAACTGAGCTATCAGCCGTCTTTACTGTACTTCTGCCAGGTCTAAACGTCCCCATATAAAGGGCTAACCCATATACGACCGCTCTCATGTGGCTTTGATAGCTCAGTTGGGAGAGCACTGCACCGGCATCGCAGAGGTCGTCGGTTCGAATCCCGCTCAGAGCCTGAAATTTTTTTCAGGTCTCTGTTCAAAGTAGTGTTACGGCCGCACTTGCGCATGCATTAACCGTTACTGCACAGTTGTTTTGCATAAACGATCGCATTTGATACCAGTTTTTTTCGCCGGAAATTCAGTTGGTCGTTTTGACGTTACCGGCTGCCCCCCTTAGGAAGGCAATATCGGCAAAACAGAATGTAATTTTATCTAATATACATCTCTTGGAGTTTCTATTGATATATAGTTAGTGGGTGTTTCTCTGAAAACAGCGCGCGTACATTTTTTTTTTTGGAGGACGCCCTCAAAGGCTTGGAGTAACCTTAACTAGATAAAATACCCGTTGCAGTTTGCCCCCACTGGAATTCTTTTCTCTGGCTATAGCGAAATTAATTCGTCAAGTTGTTGACACAATTAAACTAGTGAGACAATCTCAGATAGTGAAAAGTTTAATGTACAGTACTGACGCAATACTCATAACACCGTTCCTATATAACTTTTCCCGTTCACTCCTGATTTGGTACTCACTTTGCTAGTTCAATAATACAATGAAGAAGTGAAAGTGACAATATTACTTTTCACACCAACGTGTGTAGCTTGATACGTTTGCGTGTATCCTGAAACACTTGCTTTCTCGAAATCACACGGAAGATTTGCTTGTATTTTTTTTTTCACAGCTGGAGAAAAGTCGAATGTCGGAAGAAGAAATGGACGAGGAACGATTTGCTTTATTTATTCGACACGGAAATTGTCTTTTCGCCGATAAACAAGAACAAGATCCAATTATTGAGAAGCGTTACTGGGTATTCAAAGTTATCAGCGCTACCTGACCGAGATTATGTCCTTCATCGGTGAACGAGTCCCCTTAACACTGATAAAATAATTTGCGCTTTCCTTAAGTGCCACACAGTCTGCAGCAAATATTTGAGCAGTTCCCTGTTCCTTTTTTTTGTACAATTTTTCAAGGTTTAATTCCGCCTACTGGGGGAAGTTTTGGCCGCGGATATGAACATTTTGGTCTTTTTGATAGGGACAATTAAAGGATGAAATAAACGCACTAGTGTAGTTTGGATAGAACATGAGATTTCTTGAACCAAGTTAGGCATAATTCTAAAAGTATTGATCACGCTAACGGTGCTAGAACGCATGCGTATGACATGTTAGGGTTCTACCGCAAGGAAAAGCACTCAACATTAGTGTGCCATTTTGTATGAAATGTATCCTTTCACCTAATATTTAATAACGCCGGAAACTCCTGAAGTATGGTTCCCGCGATCAAGAAGCACAAACACAGTTGTTCACAACGTTCACGTTTACGAATTCACGTTCTATTCGTTCACGAAGTCTTCTTCTTTATCGACCTGGCGAAATCATTAGAGCGCTTTCGTCTTAAAGGGAACCTCCACTCTTACAACAAGTTGACTTTAAAATGTATGAAGTAATGACTACCTCAAATTTTACTGGACAATGTGAAAATAATATTCAAGAGTAACAAAAATCGAGTTAAGGTTATTGCTTATTTTCGCTTTTAAATTTCCGGCGCACCGCCATCTTGGATTTTGTGACGTCATTTGGTTGCCGCTATTGTTAGGAAGCAGAGCATCTTTTGTGTGAAACAATTGGGTAACCATATGACGTCATGTAATCAAAGATGGCGGCGCGCAGGAAATTTAAAAGCAAATATAAGTGAAAGGCAAACCCTGTTTTGCTGACACTGATTCCTCATCGCTGGGCTTTCAACCGAAATTTGACATAAGACAGTATTTCTTACAAGTTAACATCCTGTTGCTTTAAGAGTGGAGGTTTCCTTTAATTAGACGGGTGTGTTTGGTGCAGACTGGCCGCTAAAGTCAATAGACTAGGTTGCT
>OZ026605.1:6360327-6387827 GCA_964020085.1 Micromussa lordhowensis
TCGATCAGCGCTGATACGTGCTGAACTCCCGTAAACATAGTAAACAGCAACCAAGCACGAATCAAAGCCGTCTTTTGAAAATTATAAGATAAAGAAGGAGCAGAAAAAGGCAAACCACATCAACTAGAAGACAACTGATAAATTGGTTCAGATGTTGTACATCACATGATATTAACTTTACAATACAATTTCAATTTCTAACCTTTTCATATTCCTTGCAATACAATACAACTTGGGCCAAAAGCCCAATTGCAATATTCAGGTTAATCTCAAGTGCAATGTTCACACGTAATTCAAACACAAGCACGAAAACTATGATGAGCGCACATTGATTTTGCTGCTGTTTGCCAAGGTGGCAGCAAGTTTACACACGAAAACTCGAAAACACAAACTCCACATATCGGCTTCTTCTCCGCTGTTAAGATACGCTGACACACAACTTAAACTTCTGCGCATACTCCGGTCTTCAATTTATGCATTTGATTCGGCTCTTGTGAAGTACGGCATCTGAATCAAAGCCGGTCCACAGCCGTTATTCCCAGCTGAGCCAAGCCAGATTCAGACTTCACATGAACCTAATTCATTGAATTCGCCGGCCGGATTGGGCTCATGTGAAGTACGGCGTCTGAACCGGGCCTTAGATCAAGTTCGAAATTATTATGGTCTGAAAACATGTTTAAATGTCTAAAGTGACAATAACTGTCCACTGGACTCGTTTTGATACGACAATAGATAAGAATTTTCTATACGAAATATATAGAGGATATTACACGGTGGCGAGAAGATATGAATTTTATGTTCGAGTGGTAAGAACAATATCTCAGGAGTGAGCGAAGCGAACGAGTGAGATATTGTTCTTGCCACGAGAACATAAAAATTCATATCTTCGAGCCAACGTGTAATGTTCTTTTTATTATAAGGAGACTAAAACAAAAGGCGGGAATCGTGACGTCATTGAACGATACGACACTCACAAAGGTGACATACGGAAAATACGCCACTCGGGTCACGGATGAAGTGGCGTATGGAATCTACGCGTGGTTAATTTAGTTCCCAGTAAAACACTCTCCTACATACAATAAATCGCAATATTGCCTGTGTGGCAGCCGCCCTCTCCGAGGTTTTCTTTACGGGGAGGGGCGGATGTGATACAGGCTAAACGAAAGAAATGTAACCTAGTTGACTCACGGACAAGGGGAAATTTTAGTTTCAGCCTTTATTTCCATTCTTAATAATTATTCCTGAGGAACTCATTTCCGAAAATAATTGTCTGACAACCTGTATGAAAAATGAATGTATATTTCGAGCAAGAAAAGAAATGTTCCTTTGTGTGAACGTCTTTGTGTGGCCGATTGACTATATAAGCAACATCAGTTGGGAGTTTAATTTGACCTCATTTTCCGTCATATGCAAACCTGATCTGTACATCAGCTTCACTGGAAACGACAACCGCTGCATGACCTTTCCGACAAAGGTCACAAGTGTTTTCCGAGAAAGTTCTGTCTACAGAATATAATGATAGAGACGTGCCGGCTAGCCTGCGTGGCAGGCCGTACAAGGGGTAGGAAAGGCCGCAAAGCTTCCGTCACGCTCACCCTCTTCGCGCGCTCGTTTTTTTCCCTTCTCCCTCCCCTTCGACGCCTGCCGCGCAGGCTACGTGCCGGCGGAACAACTTTGGTCTGGAGCCAACAGAAATATTATATCACTGAACATTCTTGGGGTTCTGGTGTTCGTATTTTGAAATTAACGACCCTTTGATAGAACGTAAAATGATAGTGATACCTTCGTAGCTCTAGTGCCATGTATCCATAACACTATACAGTCAACTCTCATATTTTAACCGTGTATAAATTTTGGACCACATAAAATGTCCGCACTTTTGTGAAAGCGGCAATCCATAATGACGTGAGTTGGTTCCATACATTTCTTTGTATTTTTGGCCAGGATGTATAGCTTTGGCCCGTCCTAGCGGAGTTTCCACTAGGCGAGAGTTTACTGTGTAGCTGAAGCACACTGAGTCCTCCAATGAAAAGGGACTCACAACGAGTCAATTTAACATACTTCCTTTGGGACAATCATGGCCAAGAAATTTCAAGCAATAAGCAATTTCAAAACAATTGTTTTAGTTACGAGCAAATTTATATGTCTGTTCCTTTTTCCCAGTATGCATGCCTACACTCCTTCTTACCAGCAAATTCCTATGTCAAAGGCTCCAAACCAGCAGACAATCACGAAACTTGATCAATACTCCCTTAGTTCCCTGTTCCCAATCCCCAATAGGTTAAAGGTGGGGGATTCAGATAACTTGGCTTGGGAAAGGCTAAGGAACAAATCAGTCGTGGGCTTGTGCGTGAAAATTTCCTGTGAGGTATCGTAGCTAGAACTATTATTGTGAGTATCCCAGTCTAAGGCCAAACGTTACTGTTCGACATTGAAATGTTTCAGACAGTAGCTGAAAGAACTGAGGGAAGTGTACCACATTTCTGGCGTGAATTTGGCCCCCGTGTTGGCCTCGAGTCGACAGGTTCCCTGGATCATGAATCACACTGAAATCATTTCCTAGCGATTATCCTCATGCGAGCTAAACGCAGCTATGGAAATAGGAAACATTACAATTGGTTGCAGGCCAGGTACCTAGAAGCAGTAGAACAGCATTGAGATTTTATAGATTTTTCGCCAGAAAACACACAGGAAGATTACTCTACCCATTCTGACGCCGTTATTCTGTATGGAAACTTTCCTATGGAAACTGATTTAGAAACAATTTCCTTTGGGAGAAAAAAAAAATTTTAGCACAGATCATGTGGCGCGCCATGTGTAGCAAAATTACTTAATGACACATTATGACTCATCATATGTCGAAATGACATGAAACAGGTCACTATTACGGGAACATTTTTTTGATTGATTGTCTACTCACATAAGTTGACTGTTTTTTTTAACCTTACGTTCCCAATAGGTATTTGTTTCGTAAATCTATGTTTGGTTAACTAGTAACAGTCAATGTCTACAGGTAAGATATTTATATTGATAGTTTATATTAATATATATGTATATATAGAGAGAGACGAATTGTTACGCATACTGCAGTGAATTCACGTTGTCTCATGTTCACGTTTTGTTCAGTACTCAAAGCTTAGTTTAATTGATTTCAATCGTCATGAATTGTTGAAACGCGAGGGAGCTAACCTTTGAGTTTTGATGCAAATTAAATGTCTCCAACCTTAGTGAGTATATAGACCCAAAAAGAAAAAACCAATCTGTCTTTTGGGAATTCCCCAAGATGTCAGGGCAAAACGCAGAAAATCTCGACCCTAGGAAAACGTTTGCGATTCCCGGAAGACCCGACCCAATCTTCCATTGGAGCGTTACAATTGTTCTAGGTCATTTTGCAATCTGGGTATTCTAGCATTGCGATTTGCTTTTCAAAGATCTGACCAGCATTTATAGCACGAGAGGGGCAAAAGTCATGCCATGTTAAAACAGAATAAGTCTGTCCAGTCAAATAACCAATCTTAGCGAGGCAAGTGGATCAACGGACAATTATTTAAGCAAAGACCCATCACTTGTATAAACTGTCAGATACAGCTACAATTCCGGTCGATTGTTTTCTTTAATTAACTTTAGTGTAAATGTGCTTATGAAGTGAAACAGAATACAGCCATTGATAAGGTTATGCTTACATCGAGCAAGCTAAACATACTCAAACACTTCTTTCCAGGAAAGGGTTGAGAATTAAGAAACGTTTACTTAAATCTAGAACTGAGGTAGGTGGTAAGTTATTCCATAAAAAAAAATTATATTAAAGTTCTCCGTGTCTAAACCTGACAAAACGAGAATTTTGACCGTGTTCACGAATTACTACATGTTTACATATGATAATACGAATTACTGAGGCTAGTACGTTAGAAACGAGCTTTCAAATCAATGGGCGCGAGTTTGACACGTGCGAACGTGCACAGATCGCTGATGAATAGTAAAATCGACTATTTTATATTAATTAAGGTTTAGAATGCCATAACAATGAATGAAGAATGCCGCATGTGGAACGTGGCACGAAGGGGACAGTTAGTAATAACAACAATGGCGTTGGAACGGTTTGATACTACTGTCTGAGTTCATAACACTTACAGCTGAAATAAAGTTCAGAATGCTTTCGCGGAATGCTCAACTTGGTGGCGGTAATAGATTACCTGCTGCCAGTTTAAGGCACTGGCTTTGAATGCTCAATTCAGCCATGGTCAAGGGAACTGAATAGGCCTTATGCGTGATTACGTCACATTCTCAAAATTCACCACCAAGCCTCGTTTGGGCGACATTTTCTCAATCTTTCGCTGCCTTCGTGTTGTTTTCACATGGGAATTCTTTTCATCTTTACTGCTGTGGGAATTGTTTCATGATAAAATTTACATTTTGCGTTATCAAAACGAGGCTTGATTTTTGCTAGTCTGACGTCATCACACATAAGGGCTATTTGGTCGAAATTTAACCTCACAGGAACCCGTGGGGTTGATATCCAGAACTCGGGTGGGAAACGATCATTAAGGCTCAAACTTTGACATTTTACATAAATCTGCATAGTGATTTTGTGTGTGGATGTTTGGGGGAATTGGCCAACCCTCATTTCCAAGTCTGCCCCAGTCCGTATCAGGCAGAAACTATTAAGAGTCTACAGATTCCATGGAACATCTGATTACATGGAGTGCTCACTATAAATGGTTCTTGTGTAGCAATTAGTTAAAGAACTATTCTACTTGCTTGACTGTTGCAGTTCAAATATGGCTTTCAAGTTCCATCTTCTCCTTCTGATGACTATCTTGGGGATTACTGCGCATGCTCAGACAGGTAAGTACATACATAAGGAAAGTGCAGCGGGCCATCGTAGGCAAGCCGTTCTAGAAAGTAACCGTAGATGTAAATCTCGGTGAATTCCAACATTTATTTACAATTTCTTTTTGCAAACAAATGCGATATGATGCTCATGACCTCATATTGTATCCATTATTTAAGAAATAGAAAACACGTACCGTGTTTTTATCGAGTTATAGAAACACTCGTGAAAGTTTGGGAGAACGGAAATGTTGTGTACTGTGATCATCAGAATGTAAATTCTCTTTGTTCGCGCCATCATTACATCATCAATACATTTAATTTGGTGGGAAAATATCGAAAGATATCACACCAAGTTTTCTTAAAAAAATAGATTTGCCTCGCTTCTCGGGCAAATATTTGTTTTATGAACATCAAATTTCCGCGAGGCAAGTATCAGCCGAGAGTTCTTGGAGAGAAACACTCTGTTGTTTAAATAGAAATCACGAGCTCATAATCTGATTGTTAAATAGAAAAGCGATTTTAAACCAATCAGCGCGCGTATTTTCCTTGGGCTATTTTCTAAATCATATTAACGACAAATTCCCTTTTGCAGATCTCCAAAGCTGTGACCACCCACACGGAGTGTGTGTCTTTCATAAAGACAACTGTCCACCAGATATACCGTATGAATGTGCTTCTGAGTACAATTGTACACAATCTACAAACAAATGCTGCTGTCGGAAACCCACACCCACAACAAAACCCACAAGTAAGTAATCTGTCGAATTGAATAATTCACCTTAATCCAAAATGGCTACCATTTTAGTGTTCTTTTGTTTGCTTGCAAATTAGCCCTTGTTGCCTCGTTCAAGGGGAAATATTCTTTTGTAATCCGAGTTTAAGAACGAGGAAACAAGGGCTAATTTGAAGGCAATCAAAAGACCACTAAAACAGTGGCCATTTTGGAATAAGGTGTATAAAAGGAAAGCTTTTTCAGTATACGAGAATCAGGACAATGGAGGAGCTACTATAGGTCTTTAATTGAAAACGTTCATCTGAGCTATTGCATTAACCCTGTTCAGTCTTAGATACGATCGGGAAATCCGCCCTCTGAGTATTTACTAGTTCACTTAGAAAATTAGATGTGCAAAAGTTCGGAGCGAACGTTTTAACAAACGGTAAACAAATTTTTTAGCTGTCCTGCGCTTTGAAAAAACTTTCTAACGAGATGTTTTTCGCTTTAATCCGTTCAGTACTTTTCAAAAAACGATTTCATGTGATATCAGTCAACAACAACTTCGTCCTCAGTAGAAATTTGTCACAAAATACGTCATTTCTATCAATTTTCGGCTACGATCGTCGCAGCGTTTTAAAACATGTTTTAAAATCCAACGACCTTTTTTTGGACGTATACAACAGTCGTAAGCGAGTTATAGGTTTGATTTACACGAAACAATTCATGTCATAGGCCTCTCGTAGGCCTGTCGTAAGCTTGACGCATTCGGCAAAGTCGTACCGTGTAAATCGGCCCTTACTCGATTTTTAAAAATAGAAAAAAAACGATATAAGCTTTAATGCAGTTTATTTCTCTTTTTAGAACCTACTACAAATATCTGCGACCTACCAAATGAGGTAGGTCTCTGCAAAGGATATTTTCCACGCTACTATTTTGACAAAGTGGCTGGAGAATGCAAAATTTTCATCTAGGGCGGATGCGGCGGCAATGCCAACAACTTCGAGACTCTTGTCGCATGCCAGACGACTTGTCCGGAGAACTGCCAGCTTCCAAAGGTAACCGGTTCATGCTGGGCGCACATTCCACGCTACTACTTTGACAAAAAGACTGGAAAATGTAAAAAATTCATCTATGGTGGATGCCGCGGCAATGGCAACAACTTTAAAACTCTTGCCGCATGCCAGAAGACTTGTCAGGACCCGCAGACCTGCCTTCTTCCAGAGGAACCCGGTCTCTGCAAGGCGCGCATTCCGTGCTACTATTTTGACAAAGTTGCTGGAAAATGCAAAAAATTCATCTATGGCGGATGCGGTGGCAATACCAACAACTTTGCAACTAAGGGGGCATGCAATAAAAAATGTCTCAACTAAAAAGAAAGGTAAGGACCGTTTATAATATAGCATTGTTAAAATTGTGTTCAGTTTCAGTACAACAATTTCGAGAGAATTAAACACGCCAGCTTGCTGAAAACTGATTCATGAAATATAAATCACTTTTTGTTATGTAAGGCTAAACGCCTGCCTTCTGTCTCGGACCAATAAGATTTTAGTATAATGTATGGCTCCATCTTCTCCTGGTCCTTTTATTTTTCACTTTTATAAACTAATTTTTAATTACTGCTCCACAAACTTGTTTTAGGTCTTTTTCGGCTCTCATTAGTTTTCGAATCCTACGAGTTTGGTTAACGTTCCAGATTGTACGGTGTCAAATTACCCATGGCGTGCCGAGCAAAAGCAGCATGGTAGGCCGTCTAAGCGTACTAAAACTGTGCTAATAAATATGTATAAATTTCTCCTCCTCAATTTGACCACGATTCAAACCATATCAGGTCCGTGACTGTCAGTGACTTGATATCACAGGTTATAACCCACCCATTGATTTTCGCGCGATTTTATTGGCTACTTTACGTTACGTGATGTAAATCACTGGACAGTTATCACGCAATAACCCTACCTGCCTCGATATTTGTCCTCCGATTACTTCCGTCGAAAAGAACCAAACAGAGTATGTACAGGGAAAAAAACAAACTAGTTTCGTAAAGTCTGGTGACAGAGGAGGTTGGACACGGTCCGAAAAGCACCATGGGTAAATAATCCAATGCGCTTCAGTTTACGCGTGCTCTCGTGGCGTTCGGATCTCTGACGAGGCGACCGAAGATACGCTTAAAGCGGAATTTCGCTCATATTTTCGATAGAAATGCTGGACATCGAACGTTCTTCTGCCCCACAATTCTTTGGATTACCTTACCTACACATGGTGATCGATGAAGACAACAAAATCGTGGCTTTTTCTGATCGAGTCCCAGAGTAAAGATGAGCCCACACGCCATCGACCGATCAATCGAGATATTACAAATGCAGATAGATCTTTACAACTATTTCCTCTACGTATCCTGCCACTTTGTAGCGTATGGCAACACTTGAATACCTGTGCTTCCCGAGTAATGCAGGTTTACGTTTCTCATCCAGTTGCCTTGAATAAGTCGCGACTGAAAATTTTAGCTCACGTAAGCTTGAATGCAAATTGCTTATTTACTTCAGGCTGTCTGTTATTGCTTACATTTAATTATACGTTTATAGCTCAAAAGTTTTACTTTATTATTTTACAGTGAACTCAAGAGACACTATTTATGCACTGTGCCAACATGTCATATATATGTATCGTTGCCTGGGATATAGTTATTATCAAGGAGCAAAGAGTTTACTAGTAAATATCTGTTTGCAAGTTAAATCTTTTTTTTTTTTCAGTGATGTCATAGTTACTAGTGTGTAAGCTTTTGCAATACTGTACCTAAATCTGGTCATGGACAACCTTACATGTACATGCATGTCATAATGATGTGAGGTAGTACAATCAAGTTACAAAAGTCAAGGTGACCAGATCGATGGGCATATAACTTGGGGGAGGGTTACTGAGGTATGACAAGAATTGTATGTTTTGTTAAATTAACTGATTAAGCTTGAGAGTGCCAGTGGCAGCCTCTGGCAGTCAAACAACCCAGATTTGAAAATATTATGTCTCTAATGTTGAAAACAAGTTGAGACTAGGCTGCCATACCACACAAATGTTTTAAAGTGGTCACTTCTCTTTTAAATTAAAACCTTGATCTGTCCTTGGAGAGTACAGAATATGAAATAAAAAATTGGCTGATAAATTCTAAGCAATCAGTGACCAGCATGCTCATATTCAAGGCCAAATATATATAGAAAAAAGACAACATGAGGTCCATCACTTTACCTGTATGTCAGGATTCTAAATTAATTTTTGTGTCTAGTTGTGGCTAAGAAATTATAACCTTTTGAAAGGAAACTATTGTAATCCAATGTTTGACCATTACTGACTGTGGACTGGATTCCTATTGTCTTTGCTTCATGCTATAAAGTCAATGGACTCAGGACAGAATAGTCACCATAATGATAAATAGTTTTAAGATTTTTACAGTGTTTGAAAAAAAAAACTTGAGATGACTATTGTTAAGGTTATTCCCTAGTATTGCATTGCGCATCCCTACTGCGCATAATTTTACACGTGATTAGCGCGCACATTACAAAATGGCGGCTTTTTCTTTGTGGCCGGACCTTGCCATAGAGGTAAATCGTCATTTTCTCGAAAACGAGCGTGGTGACCAATCATTTTTTTCTGTTGTATTGAATTGAGTAGTAAATTTCTCTATGTAAGGTAAATATGGGCCAATTCTCAGTGTTCAGCAAGAAGCAATCGTCGGAAACGTGAATTTAGCTAGCAATTACGGTGATATTATAAGGATTTATATGGGATAAACATGGTGCTATTGCTCCTCAACGAACATGGGGACCCCTCATTTTTATTTCAAAATTTAAGTTCCTATAATACAAAGAATCAATAGGCAAAGTTTGACTAAAATCCCAGTGTAGGTTCAATTTCAGTGGAATGACCTTAAGTGCTTATCTGGGGTCTTGATTGCCTTGGCAAATCGGGCTGGACTTTAGGAAAACATCCATTATAGCCTGCAGTGCAGGCGTTATTTTGGAGCGGAACGCTAAATAATATATCGGGTTTTCGTTGCCGCCATCTTGGATGCTTGACCGGTAGAGGAGGATTGGTGCAGAGGGGATGGGGTGAGGCCCTCCCCCTCCCCCCTGGCCATTTTTTTTACTTAACGCCTCCTCCCTCAGGAAATATTTTCTCGCCCCAATCCTCCACAGTTACCAAATCCAAGATGGCGGCCTAATACAAAAATATACACTCTCGCGTCCGAAATAGGCCTGCACTGCAGGCTACATCCATTACTATTCAGTAATTCTGGGCAACCAGACAAGTAATGATTTCAAACCTGGCCTTGTACCAATATGAGGTACAGTACATGTAGGTACAACACATGCAAATGTGCAAAACAGATGGCAACGCAAATAACTCCACGTTACAGAAACAAAACAATCTAGATCAATCTTTAATTGAAATATGTTATCAACATTTTTCTTACAGCCTGAAACTGGCGGTCAAGAAATGCATCATAGAATATTACATTAGACAACCTGATATGCTAATAATTTAGAGCAAACTTTTCCAAAACATGAAAGTAAGTAGTTGATATTGGAAGCTGTTTCCTTCTCATAAAGGCAAGCTCATCAAGCATACTCAATGCTACATTGTAGACAGAGGGTAGTGACAGCATATGAATAGGGGCTGTCTCTTTTCAGACCCTTTTCATTCCACAGCTCCTGGTTACAACACTGGTTATGAATTAATATCCATGGAAATCAGGTCCTAATCAATTGTGTATACTCTGATCCCTGTTGAAAAAAGAATAATTCTTGAAAGAAACATTGACCTAAGTGTACAAGAACTATAAAATAAATATCACAGACACAACAAAGGAATTGCTTGAATAACTGGATAAATTGTTGTTAATTTCCTCATAATAAAGAGGCAACTATTCCCTGATTAATGTTAACCTGTAAAAATACAGCAATCTACCAGGCAACAGACATAAAATAATATAAACATCAATGCGACCTAACAACTCCAAGGAAAATAAAGCGAGTTAAAAGGATACAAATACTACGAAAAAATGGTTTCCTTTAGTGTTTGGCGATCGTGCTGTCTTATTTACCGCCAAAAAATCCAAAATCTCAAACTTTAGACGAATACATGTATACAGAGATGTGTAGCAAGAAAATGGTAAGAGGTGCGACGTCTTTAAAAAAAGAAACTATAACTATATTCTTGGTTGAAAACTCCATTGGTTCGGAACAAGAAATAATTGATTATACGATTTTACCTGGTAAAATGAAGAAAAGTAGTTACATTTGCTTTTTTTAAACCAGGAGATCACCCAGACTGCACGCACAATTGTCACATTTCATAGCGCGAAAGGCAAATAGTGGCAAAAATTCAACAACTTCAGCATCGTATAATTCACTAACCAGAGGGGCGCTTGGGGACGCCTGATCATATTTCTATTAGGAAATTAACTTACTTTGGGATGGATATTAATGGATGGATATTAATTTGACTGACAAGTTTGGTGGCGCGTGTCCCCGCGTAGCGGGATTGCTCATGCCAAACGGACGCCAAAGCAAATTAAAAAATCGGTCTCGATTGAAAACCAGCAAAAATACTTGAATACGCAAGTGTCTGAAACACGCAAACTTGCGAATTTGTAGCCACGTGGAGTAGCGAAACATCACACAGATAACCATGTTTACTTCCGGTTTTTCGTTACTGCTACTTTAAATACTACGTTTTCAAACATAAATATCTCGAAAACGATCGCGGGGGCGACCGGGGGCGACCGTTCCTATTGAAAGTTGAATAAATACGCTACAAGGAAATGCAAAAATTGGACGCAAAAAGCGAGGAAAAAAAACATAACACCTCTTTGAAAACATCACACCTAACACGCGAGAAACAAACTCTGTTCGATGGTCCCTCAAAACACACACGAAAAAAATCAGCACTTAGGACAAACTTACCTTTAAAAACTCGACTCTTCAAGAATGAATAACGTCACGTCAAACCACTGGGATGAGTTCCACCTCAATTCGTTAAACACAAACGACGGGAAACCAAAAATTATCGCCATTACTCTCGCTTTTAGAAGAATTTCGTGGTCCGCCATGAGCTTGGTGCTGATTGGTAAAAAGTTGTCACGTGACGTCTGTCCACCCTCCTCTGGTCTGGTGATATAGACATTAAAAAGCTGGTCGCAAATGCTGTTCCGGAAAGTGCAAAAAAGTCAACAAAATAAGTCAATAGTAGGTCAATAGCGCCGAGGTTCCGAAGTTGGATCACTGGGGTGTTGGGACGGTTTATTCACAAGATTGTTTATCAAGGTTTTGGTCCAATCACAGTGGGAATAAAAGTAACATTACATCAACAGTGGCTTTTTACGAGCAGTTTACGTACGGTATGAAAATTAATGGCAGGGTTATAAAATAAATAAACACTTTTCTTGCTGATAATGCCCTTGGCAAAGAAATTGTCCTCAAAATTTCACATTTGCCCTCGAAGCTTCGCTTCTCGGCCAAATATTCATTTTTCAGACAATCTCTCAGCCGCGGGCATTATCAGCCGACATACCAGCCGCCTGAAGGAGTTTATTTACTAAATACCGAAGCAGTAGACGGTTTCTTTCTGGCTAATGGTAAATTTGGTATTATAGTTAGTGCATTTTACTAAGTGGTTGTTTTATTCTAAGGTACAATACATGCCTTCAACCTTTTTTTTGTTTTCTTTCCACAGCATTAAACTGCCTGGAGATTGCTTGGGGAGAAACCATTTTCCGTTAAATGTTGTAATACTTGTAAGGGATATATGGTTAATAAATAGACACAAGGAAAATGAAGCTTGTTGTGAGATTTTAATTGAGTATGCCTGACTACAGTTGCCTCAAAAACATGAACGAAGTTCCCTAAGGAAATCTGAAAAACCCCTACAAGTACTGATATCTGAAAATAAAAACGTTCAAGTTATAGCTATCTAAAACTAATTTAGCTCAGGCTTTGGTGTGGTAGAGAGAGAGCGAAGGTCAGTCAAACAGCTTCTTACAGAGATCCTATCAAATACTTTCAATTTAAGATTCCAGGTCCTTGAAGTGTGTCTCCTTGTAATCCCGCTAAGGCAATTGCTCCTCAGTTTCTTTTTGTTTTGTTGCACATCGCTTTCCTTCTGTTTTGCCCATTATTGTTGACCACGGCCTAAAACGTGTGCGCCTGAAACGTGACTGTAACACCATCGCTTTCCCGCCAAGGTGCATACTGTTAACGCTGGGGGTTCTGTTATTTCATTGGCTGGCGGCTTTTGAGTAGATATATCTATCTGGGAAGGCGTGACCTGTTTATAAGGCGAAAATTCGCAATCGTTTTACGAGGGAGTCCCTCCTCTTTAAATGAATTAATTGAGTATTGTAGAATCGAAGGTTTTCCGTTAAATTTGGCCAGAACATTCACTGATAGATAAGGAACAAAAGAGTGTCGGCGAATTCTTTTATTTTAGATACTTTTCTCTTCGCGGCCTCTAACGCAACAGATTACGCGCATTTTTCGATAGTGGACCTTGACAGATCTATATAACAATTATTCCATGAGTCCGAGTTGGATATGAAGTGATAAAAATAACCAGCGAGCGCGTAGCGCGAGTTGGTTATAATCACTTCATATCCAACTCGGGCTCATGGAATAATTGTTATTTACTCCATGAGCCCGAGTTGGATATGAAGTGATAAAATAACCAACGAGCGCGTAGCGCTTGTTGGTTATAATCACTTCATATCCAACAAGGGCGAAAGGAATAATTGTTTTAGTAAATTCCCAAACCGGGTTTTGCCGCCGATTTTTATTTCGGCCATTATAGAGGGCTGAAGTGCGGAAAATTTTTAAACTTGGCGCACTATTTTCCATATGACGTAAAACTCCGACTATTGGCTCATAGTCGGAGTTTTTTAGCCAATCAAAAAGCTAGAAATGCAATAGTCGGAGCTAAGCTGAGAATTTACTAAAAAAAGATAACCAAAGAAAAAAAAGAAAATGCTGACACTTTTTGAGAACTTGATGCTTTGTGATTAGCACTGCACAGATGTTTTGCATAAACGATACCGATACCAGATTTTTTATTCCCCGGAATTTCAGTCGGTCGTTTTGGCGTTAACGGCTGCCCCCCTTAGGAAGGCAATATCGGCAAAACAGAATGTATTTTTTTCTAATATACATTTCTTAGCTAGAGTTTCTATTGATATATAGTTAGTGGGGGTTTCCCTGAAAACAGCGCTCGTACATCCGTGTGGAGTAAAGTCGAATGTAGGATGAAGAAATGGATGAGGAACGATTTGCTTTATTTATTCAACACGGAAATGGTCTTTTCGCCGATAAACAAGAACTAACTGATCCAACTATTGAGAAGCGTTACAACGAGACTGGGTATTTAAAGTTATCAGCGCTACCTGACCGAGATTATGTCCTTCATCGGGGAACGAGTCCCCTAAAAACTGAAAAAGTAATTTGCGCTTTCCGTTTTTTTTTGTACAATTTTATCTACTGGGGGAAGTTTCGGCTGCGGATATGAACATTTTGGTCTTTTTGATAGGGACAATTAAAGGATGAAATAAACGCACTAGTGTAGTTTTGATAGAACATGAGATTTCTTGAACCAAGTTAGGCATAAGTCCAAAAGTAGTGATCACGCTTACTGTGCTAGAACGCATGCGTATGACATGTTAGGGTTCTACCGCAAGGAACAGCACTCAACATTAGTGTGCCATTTTGTATGTAATGTATCTTTCACCTAATATCTAATAACGCCGGAAACTCCTGAAGTACGGTTCCCGCGATCGAGAAGCATAAACCCAGTTGTTTACGACGTTCACGTTTACGAATTCACGTTCTATTCGGTCACGAAGTCTTCTTCTTTATCGACTTGGCGAAATCATTAGAGGGATCGCTTTAGTCTTAATTAGACTGGTGTGTTTGGTGCAGACTGGCCGCTAAGGTCAATCATAGACTAGGTAGCTTTGTCTTGTTTTCCTATCTACATTTTACATGTAAGTAAGACTTGCAAAGCATCACAGGAGAGTTTAGGGTTGGCTCAGAGAACCCAGTGGACTTATTCCCGTATGGAAGACAACGACCACGACTACGGAATAAAATCAAAGGCTCCTTGGAGCTACCTCATGGTATGTCTTAGCTATTTGATTAAGTCGTCCTTCGCCTCCCTTGCAACTAATGAGTGTCGACCGACTTGGAATAAGATTAGGCGGGCGTCTTTATAACAATAAGGACTCCTGGTCGAATCATATAACATTTTTTAGAAAGTAATACAAACCTTTGATAAACCGTTGCAGAAACTGGTTATGTTTTCCTATACCTTAGCGAGGGAAGACTTTATATTCCTAATTTCTTTACGTACAAATGAAGAGGTGTTTCCGCGATAAGAATACTTTTTTTTGTATTTTTCTAGCCTAGTTGAGACAAGAGCAAAAAAGTCGGAGAAGGGGGCGAGAGTGGAGCGAGAAAGGGAGGTGGATTTTTCATCTCCTCACCTTCTTCGCCTTCTTTCCTATCCCCTCCCTCTTTTGACCTCTTCTCTTATCTTCTCGCTCTCTCTTTGTCTCATCCTTGCCAGAGATCTTGTTCACAGGCTAGGCGTGATGCATAAATTCCCCACTGTCGGGGTTTGTCAGCACAATTTAATGAAAAATTGTCGGAAAAGTGAATTGCTAGAGTAGAATATCATACCGGCAGAGTTTGAGCCACTTTTCGTGAAGACGAATTCTTCAGTACAGTTATATATTTCCGATCACATGAGCTGACTGATTTGCTTTGAACTTTGTAAACTAGCTCATAACATAACACTAGCATAAATTATGTCGAGGATCTCGTGTTGATAGCCAGTCAGAGTAAGACTCGACTTTTCACAACGCTTACTATTAAGCAATCAAATAGAGCGTGGTCCCTACATTATATAGAAAGATCAGGATATTTCAACACAATTAGCATTGGTTCTTCGCAGACGTCATAAAAGGAAAGTAAATACCAACGGAAAGAGAAATCTTTGAAAATTGATTATTTGACTTGAATCATAGATTAAAGTAAGCCTTAATGAAATACAATAAATGTGACAAATTTTTGTGAAAAAGAATTAATAGTGACGAATATGTTCAGCTTAATCATTGCCAGCAGTAAGCCATTAGATCGAAGTTAGCTTAGGTCGTCCCAAGACATTCCCAACAAATTAATATGTCGCTTGAATAAAATCAAATAAGACAATGCAAAATTGACAAATTCCAAATAAATCCCAAAAATATCTTAAAATATGTGCTCTGGTCACTTAGATATAGAGTAAACACTTCAATAAATGAATGGCACAAAAGCTAACAAAAAATGAAAAAAGGGAACAAATCAGTTGAAGTCCTAAGAGGGCTTGGTATAAGACAAAACAGTAACTCGAGTTTAACGCACGATGCAATTTGGTTTGGCTGAATTTCAGGATCGCGATGTGCTTTATTGTGTGTCTAACCGGAATCCGGACAGGGATACTTGTTTTAGTTTTGTTTCTTCCAAAGTTGATCTATTTGTTGCACTCTTGTATATGGGAATTTCATGACAGGTCCAGTAACAGGAGAGGATAAAATGTCTGGGACTATTCCAGGGAGAGAAGTGCTTCACTTCTTTCTCTTTTTCGAGATTGCGGTGTTGTCGACAACTGGAGATCTCTTCATCCTTCTACCATCCTACATGGAAAGGTAAAGATAAAATCAAACGTCTCGCGCTGGTTAGTGATTATAGTGATGGCGGTCTTAGAATGCCCCATCTGGAATCTGCAGTCAAAACCCAAAGAATCATGTGCCTTAAAAAGTTTATTGAAAATTACCATAGTCCATGGAAGTTAATCCTCTCGCACCATCTTAAAAATTACGGCGATAAATTCCTTCTTCACTGCAATTATGATGTTGCTGACCTACCTAAATCCTTTCCAAAGTTTTATCGCGAGTGTTTTGAAGCTTGGGCTACACTCACCGAGAAACAACCATCTTCGCGCGACCACGTTATGGAACAGATCCTTTGGAATAATAAACATATTCGAATCGATAACAAACCTCAATTTTGTAAAAAGTTACTTATGGCTGGAATCTCAAGAATTAAGGATATCTTCCTCACGAACGGAAAATTAAAACCTTGGAATTTTTTTTCAGAAAAAGGCCTTAATTTAAATAATTATCTGTTGATATTAGGACTTTCAAAAGCAATACCGGAATCATGGAGGGTTTTGTTAGATTCAGGAACTACATGTTGCTCTCAAACCCCAGATCCGGACTTTACGGATTTTACAGAATTAATTTTCCACTCAAAGACCGGTGATATCAATCTGATTCAACTCACTAGTAAAAAGCTGTACTGGTTTCTTGTAGAGGATATACGTGTACACCCTACTGCGAGGCTAAAATACAACTCCATATACAACGACCAAGATTTTAACTGGAAACAGATTTATTTAATCCCACACAAAGTGACTTTAGATATAAGAACGAGAATTTTTCAATACAAATTGCTTAATCGCATTGTATATACCAACAAATTGTTATATAAAATAGGGTTATCGGACACTTCTTAGCAAGAAAATGGTAAGAGGTGCGACGTCTTTAAAAAAAGAAACTATAACTATATTCTTGGTTGAAAACTCCATTGGTTCGGAACAAGAAATAATTGATTATACGATTTTACCTGGTAAAATGAAGAAAAGTAGTTACATTTGCTTTTTTTAAACCAGGAGATCACCCAGACTGCACGCACAATTGTCACATTTCATAGCGCGAAAGGCAAATAGTGGCAAAAATTCAACAACTTCAGCATCGTATAATTCACTAACCAGAGGGGCGCTTGGGGACGCCTGATCATATTTCTATTAGGAAATTAACTTACTTTGGGATGGATATTAATGGATGGATATTAATTTGACTGACAAGTTTGGTGGCGCGTGTCCCCGCGTAGCGGGATTGCTCATGCCAAACGGACGCCAAAGCAAATTAAAAAATCGGTCTCGATTGAAAACCAGCAAAAATACTTGAATACGCAAGTGTCTGAAACACGCAAACTTGCGAATTTGTAGCCACGTGGAGTAGCGAAACATCACACAGATAACCATGTTTACTTCCGGTTTTTCGTTACTGCTACTTTAAATACTACGTTTTCAAACATAAATATCTCGAAAACGATCGCGGGGGCGACCGGGGGCGACCGTTCCTATTGAAAGTTGAATAAATACGCTACAAGGAAATGCAAAAATTGGACGCAAAAAGCGAGGAAAAAAAACATAACACCTCTTTGAAAACATCACACCTAACACGCGAGAAACAAACTCTGTTCGATGGTCCCTCAAAACACACACGAAAAAAATCAGCACTTAGGACAAACTTACCTTTAAAAACTCGACTCTTCAAGAATGAATAACGTCACGTCAAACCACTGGGATGAGTTCCACCTCAATTCGTTAAACACAAACGACGGGAAACCAAAAATTATCGCCATTACTCTCGCTTTTAGAAGAATTTCGTGGTCCGCCATGAGCTTGGTGCTGATTGGTAAAAAGTTGTCACGTGACGTCTGTCCACCCTCCTCTGGTCTGGTGATATAGACATTAAAAAGCTGGTCGCAAATGCTGTTCCGGAAAGTGCAAAAAAGTCAACAAAATAAGTCAATAGTAGGTCAATAGCGCCGAGGTTCCGAAGTTGGATCACTGGGGTGTTGGGACGGTTTATTCACAAGATTGTTTATCAAGGTTTTGGTCCAATCACAGTGGGAATAAAAGTAACATTACATCAACAGTGGCTTTTTACGAGCAGTTTACGTACGGTATGAAAATTAATGGCAGGGTTATAAAATAAATAAACACTTTTCTTGCTGATAATGCCCTTGGCAAAGAAATTGTCCTCAAAATTTCACATTTGCCCTCGAAGCTTCGCTTCTCGGCCAAATATTCATTTTTCAGACAATCTCTCAGCCGCGGGCATTATCAGCCGACATACCAGCCGCCTGAAGGAGTTTATTTACTAAATACCGAAGCAGTAGACGGTTTCTTTCTGGCTAATGGTAAATTTGGTATTATAGTTAGTGCATTTTACTAAGTGGTTGTTTTATTCTAAGGTACAATACATGCCTTCAACCTTTTTTTTGTTTTCTTTCCACAGCATTAAACTGCCTGGAGATTGCTTGGGGAGAAACCATTTTCCGTTAAATGTTGTAATACTTGTAAGGGATATATGGTTAATAAATAGACACAAGGAAAATGAAGCTTGTTGTGAGATTTTAATTGAGTATGCCTGACTACAGTTGCCTCAAAAACATGAACGAAGTTCCCTAAGGAAATCTGAAAAACCCCTACAAGTACTGATATCTGAAAATAAAAACGTTCAAGTTATAGCTATCTAAAACTAATTTAGCTCAGGCTTTGGTGTGGTAGAGAGAGAGCGAAGGTCAGTCAAACAGCTTCTTACAGAGATCCTATCAAATACTTTCAATTTAAGATTCCAGGTCCTTGAAGTGTGTCTCCTTGTAATCCCGCTAAGGCAATTGCTCCTCAGTTTCTTTTTGTTTTGTTGCACATCGCTTTCCTTCTGTTTTGCCCATTATTGTTGACCACGGCCTAAAACGTGTGCGCCTGAAACGTGACTGTAACACCATCGCTTTCCCGCCAAGGTGCATACTGTTAACGCTGGGGGTTCTGTTATTTCATTGGCTGGCGGCTTTTGAGTAGATATATCTATCTGGGAAGGCGTGACCTGTTTATAAGGCGAAAATTCGCAATCGTTTTACGAGGGAGTCCCTCCTCTTTAAATGAATTAATTGAGTATTGTAGAATCGAAGGTTTTCCGTTAAATTTGGCCAGAACATTCACTGATAGATAAGGAACAAAAGAGTGTCGGCGAATTCTTTTATTTTAGATACTTTTCTCTTCGCGGCCTCTAACGCAACAGATTACGCGCATTTTTCGATAGTGGACCTTGACAGATCTATATAACAATTATTCCATGAGTCCGAGTTGGATATGAAGTGATAAAAATAACCAGCGAGCGCGTAGCGCGAGTTGGTTATAATCACTTCATATCCAACTCGGGCTCATGGAATAATTGTTATTTACTCCATGAGCCCGAGTTGGATATGAAGTGATAAAATAACCAACGAGCGCGTAGCGCTTGTTGGTTATAATCACTTCATATCCAACAAGGGCGAAAGGAATAATTGTTTTAGTAAATTCCCAAACCGGGTTTTGCCGCCGATTTTTATTTCGGCCATTATAGAGGGCTGAAGTGCGGAAAATTTTTAAACTTGGCGCACTATTTTCCATATGACGTAAAACTCCGACTATTGGCTCATAGTCGGAGTTTTTTAGCCAATCAAAAAGCTAGAAATGCAATAGTCGGAGCTAAGCTGAGAATTTACTAAAAAAAGATAACCAAAGAAAAAAAAGAAAATGCTGACACTTTTTGAGAACTTGATGCTTTGTGATTAGCACTGCACAGATGTTTTGCATAAACGATCGCATTTGATACCAGATTTTTTATTCCCCGGAATTTCAGTCGGTCGTTTTGGCGTTAACGGCTGCCCCCCTTAGGAAGGCAATATCGGCAAAACAGAATGTATTTTTTTCTAATATACATTTCTTAGCTAGAGTTTCTATTGATATATAGTTAGTGGGGGTTTCCCTGAAAACAGCGCTCGTACATCCGTGTGGAGTAAAGTCGAATGTAGGATGAAGAAATGGATGAGGAACGATTTGCTTTATTTATTCAACACGGAAATGGTCTTTTCGCCGATAAACAAGAACTAACTGATCCAACTATTGAGAAGCGTTACAACGAGACTGGGTATTTAAAGTTATCAGCGCTACCTGACCGAGATTATGTCCTTCATCGGTGAACGAGTCCCCTAAAAACTGAAAAAGTAATTTGCGCTTTCCGTTTTTTTTTGTACAATTTTATCTACTGGGGGAAGTTTCGGCTGCGGATATGAACATTTTGGTCTTTTTGATAGGGACAATTAAAGGATGAAATAAACGCACTAGTGTAGTTTTGATAGAACATGAGATTTCTTGAACCAAGTTAGGCATAAGTCCAAAAGTAGTGATCACGCTTACTGTGCTAGAACGCATGCGTATGACATGTTAGGGTTCTACCGCAAGGAACAGCACTCAACATTAGTGTGCCATTTTGTATGTAATGTATCTTTCACCTAATATCTAATAACGCCGGAAACTCCTGAAGTACGGTTCCCGCGATCGAGAAGCATAAACCCAGTTGTTTACGACGTTCACGTTTACGAATTCACGTTCTATTCGGTCACGAAGTCTTCTTCTTTATCGACTTGGCGAAATCATTAGAGGGATCGCTTTAGTCTTAATTAGACTGGTGTGTTTGGTGCAGACTGGCCGCTAAGGTCAATCATAGACTAGGTAGCTTTGTCTTGTTTTCCTATCTACATTTTACATGTAAGTAAGACTTGCAAAGCATCACAGGAGAGTTTAGGGTTGGCTCAGAGAACCCAGTGGACTTATTCCCGTATGGAAGACAACGACCACGACTACGGAATAAAATCAAAGGCTCCTTGGAGCTACCTCATGGTATGTCTTAGCTATTTGATTAAGTCGTCCTTCGCCTCCCTTGCAACTAATGAGTGTCGACCGACTTGGAATAAGATTAGGCGGGCGTCTTTATAACAATAAGGACTCCTGGTCGAATCATATAACATTTTTTAGAAAGTAATACAAACCTTTGATAAACCGTTGCAGAAACTGGTTATGTTTTCCTATACCTTAGCGAGGGAAGACTTTATATTCCTAATTTCTTTACGTACAAATGAAGAGGTGTTTCCGCGATAAGAATACTTTTTTTTGTATTTTTCTAGCCTAGTTGAGACAAGAGCAAAAAAGTCGGAGAAGGGGGCGAGAGTGGAGCGAGAAAGGGAGGTGGATTTTTCATCTCCTCACCTTCTTCGCCTTCTTTCCTATCCCCTCCCTCTTTTGACCTCTTCTCTTATCTTCTCGCTCTCTCTTTGTCTCATCCTTGCCAGAGATCTTGTTCACAGGCTAGGCGTGATGCATAAATTCCCCACTGTCGGGGTTTGTCAGCACAATTTAATGAAAAATTGTCGGAAAAGTGAATTGCTAGAGTAGAATATCATACCGGCAGAGTTTGAGCCACTTTTCGTGAAGACGAATTCTTCAGTACAGTTATATATTTCCGATCACATGAGCTGACTGATTTGCTTTGAACTTTGTAAACTAGCTCATAACATAACACTAGCATAAATTATGTCGAGGATCTCGTGTTGATAGCCAGTCAGAGTAAGACTCGACTTTTCACAACGCTTACTATTAAGCAATCAAATAGAGCGTGGTCCCTACATTATATAGAAAGATCAGGATATTTCAACACAATTAGCATTGGTTCTTCGCAGACGTCATAAAAGGAAAGTAAATACCAACGGAAAGAGAAATCTTTGAAAATTGATTATTTGACTTGAATCATAGATTAAAGTAAGCCTTAATGAAATACAATAAATGTGACAAATTTTTGTGAAAAAGAATTAATAGTGACGAATATGTTCAGCTTAATCATTGCCAGCAGTAAGCCATTAGATCGAAGTTAGCTTAGGTCGTCCCAAGACATTCCCAACAAATTAATATGTCGCTTGAATAAAATCAAATAAGACAATGCAAAATTGACAAATTCCAAATAAATCCCAAAAATATCTTAAAATATGTGCTCTGGTCACTTAGATATAGAGTAAACACTTCAATAAATGAATGGCACAAAAGCTAACAAAAAATGAAAAAAGGGAACAAATCAGTTGAAGTCCTAAGAGGGCTTGGTATAAGACAAAACAGTAACTCGAGTTTAACGCACGATGCAATTTGGTTTGGCTGAATTTCAGGATCGCGATGTGCTTTATTGTGTGTCTAACCGGAATCCGGACAGGGATACTTGTTTTAGTTTTGTTTCTTCCAAAGTTGATCTATTTGTTGCACTCTTGTATATGGGAATTTCATGACAGGTCCAGTAACAGGAGAGGATAAAATGTCTGGGACTATTCCAGGGAGAGAAGTGCTTCACTTCTTTCTCTTTTTCGAGATTGCGGTGTTGTCGACAACTGGAGATCTCTTCATCCTTCTACCATCCTACATGGAAAGGTAAAGATAAAATCAAACGTCTCGCGCTGGTTAGTGATTATAGTGATGGCGGTCTTAGAATGCCCCATCTGGAATCTGCAGTCAAAACCCAAAGAATCATGTGCCTTAAAAAGTTTATTGAAAATTACCATAGTCCATGGAAGTTAATCCTCTCGCACCATCTTAAAAATTACGGCGATAAATTCCTTCTTCACTGCAATTATGATGTTGCTGACCTACCTAAATCCTTTCCAAAGTTTTATCGCGAGTGTTTTGAAGCTTGGGCTACACTCACCGAGAAACAACCATCTTCGCGCGACCACGTTATGGAACAGATCCTTTGGAATAATAAACATATTCGAATCGATAACAAACCTCAATTTTGTAAAAAGTTACTTATGGCTGGAATCTCAAGAATTAAGGATATCTTCCTCACGAACGGAAAATTAAAACCTTGGAATTTTTTTTCAGAAAAAGGCCTTAATTTAAATAATTATCTGTTGATATTAGGACTTTCAAAAGCAATACCGGAATCATGGAGGGTTTTGTTAGATTCAGGAACTACATGTTGCTCTCAAACCCCAGATCCGGACTTTACGGATTTTACAGAATTAATTTTCCACTCAAAGACCGGTGATATCAATCTGATTCAACTCACTAGTAAAAAGCTGTACTGGTTTCTTGTAGAGGATATACGTGTACACCCTACTGCGAGGCTAAAATACAACTCCATATACAACGACCAAGATTTTAACTGGAAACAGATTTATTTAATCCCACACAAAGTGACTTTAGATATAAGAACGAGAATTTTTCAATACAAATTGCTTAATCGCATTGTATATACCAACAAATTGTTATATAAAATAGGGTTATCGGACACTTCTTTGTGCACGTTTTGTGGAGAGTATGAAGAATCCCTCGAGCATTTGTTCTTACACTGTCGATTCAGCAATAACTTTTGGATGCAAATTGTTTCCTGGTTGAATGACTTAAATATTACAATCATTGAGCTTAAGGATAGCGAGATCATGTTAGGTTATATAAACGAAAGCCCGCATTGGTTTTTTCTTAATCACGCCCTTATCATTGGTAAGCAAGTAATTTATTCAAGCCGACTGAGCAAATCTAAGCCTCTATTTTCTCAATTTATAGTCAAACTGAAGCATATAGAACGCATTGAATATTATATCGCTAAAAAGAGGGATAGGTGTAGTTTTCATGAAAAGAAATGGAAAATCTTAAGAAAATAATTTTTAAATTCAATAAGTTAATTATCATGTAGTAGCTATTAGTATACTTTAATAACACTGTAGGTATGCGTAGTTTTGTAACTAGGTTGAGTAATTTTTGTAATTTGTGGTGTAACAGTAGTGTACGTACATGTCCAGTAAAAAAAGGTATAAGTAGTGTAAGTAGTGTAAGTAGCAAGTACAATGTAAGTGTAAATGTAAGTAAAATATTAATACTGTAAGTAGTGTAAGTGATCGTCTTGTAAATAAAATTGTCTATTTAATAAAAAAAAAAAAATCCTTCTACCATCGCCCTCTCATGACTCAAACCAGATGGCATGTTGTCTTCTAGGATTGACTTTAATTTGATGTCCTTATCCCTTGATCAATCTTGTACAATCTTGCGACATACTGGCCTGCCCATAGTCTGATCATTGTGCCGTTGTCCTTTCCGTGCCCATTCCGGAACCGATTCCCCGCGGCCCTGGCCGATGGAAGCTGAACATCCCGTTTCTCAAGGATGATAATTTTAGATCAACCGTCTCAAATTCTTGGGCAGGGTGGTGTTGCCTCGTGCGTCTGCTCCGTTACCGGTGTTATCCTTTTATGCCGATGACACTTCTTTCATCTCCTCATCGGATGCTGCTTCGACTGCTGATGCTTATGCTCTTTTTGAGGCAGGCACTTGTTGGGGAGGCAGCATCAGTTAGTTGGGAGTAGTTTCATGTAGGGTATTTGAAGTTTGTCTTTTGTAACAGAAAGTAGCTTGTCAAAACGTAGTTGAAGTTTTCGTAGTAGTTTGTTGGAGTCGGTAATAGTCCTTGTTAGGTCGAAATTGTCAATTCGTCTGTATGTAGTAGTGTCTGTAAATGTCTGGCGTATTCGTTTGTAAACCATGCATGTAAATGTAATGTAATGTAAACCATTCGTTTGTAAACCGGCAGTTTCGATATCCAAGTTGAATCTTTTGAACGTGCCCGTGACGAATCTCTGTTAAAAGACGTCAATACATTAATTGCAAGATTTTCGAAGCTTTTCATTGGTTTGAGTGATGTAATCTATTTAAAGTGCCCATATCATGAAAATTTTTATTTTCCCATCTGATTCTATGTTTCATGCAATGAACTTCTGCGAAAAAATTTTTCGATTTGGATAAAAAGCGATTTTTTAATGAAGTTTTAAAAACCTGAAAATCCTATTTTCTTGCGGTCGACCCGTGCCGCTGATCACATCATCGACGTGCTCAGAATTGTGACGTAGATTCAGGAACGTGTGAGTTCAGGCTTGACTTATCTCACTTGTTTTACCTCTGTAAATTTAGCTTCGTAGTCCATGCAAAATTCTCCTTTCCAGAATTTTGTATGAGCTACTAACTTACATTTACAGAGGTAAAACAAGCGAGATGAGTCAAGCCTGAAGTCACGTGTTCCTTAATCTACGTCACAACTCATTCAAAACGAAGGAAAGACTGGTGCGAATGGTGGACCAAAATGGCGGCAAATTTGAACGATTTTAAACCTTCTAAAAATAATTGCATTTTATCGAAATCAAATTTTTCTTTCGCAGAAGTTCATTGGGTGATATATAGAATAAGATAAGAAAATAAAAAAATTGACGATATGGGCACTTTAACAAATTAGACTGCGAGCCCGAGTTTGCTACGAGCAGATAGTCAACGAGGCGCAGCCGAGTTGACTATCGCTCGTAGAAAACGAGGGCGAGTAGTCTAATTGTTTTAGTATAAATTTACCGTAGTCTCATTGCATAAAAATAAAAAAAGTCAAGTATCGCGTAGAAAAGAACTGTTTTATTATGTTACATCAGGTTAAAACGTGACGCGCGATGTGCACTGATGGGTAACTGTTGACTGTCAGCAGATAGTCGACGGTAATATAGCCAATCAAATTCACGGATTCACAATAGACTACGGTAAATTTATACTAATACCTGATATTTATTATTAATTGAGCATTCTGCGAAAGCAGTTGGCACTCTATTTCAGCGATAAGCGTTGTCAACTCAGACAGTAGATGAGCAAACACTGATTGAACACTTCCCGTCAATAACGTGATGAGCTCACGCACGCTTGTTTTGGTAGTCCTTCCGAGAAATCAGACAAGCTGGTAAAAATTAAAGTTTCCTTCAAAATTATATCCCTGTAACGTAGTATCACAGAATCCTTTCTTCATATAAGCCAGCCCGTAAATGCGGCTTGTGAAATAATGAACAATGTTTCAGTAATATCAGGGCAACTACTGACAGGCCTTGAACTTGTAATTATTACACCCTATAGCTATTAATTTCGCATGTAGTCGTACTTTTTACTTTAAACATTTTAATTTGCTTTACCCTTGTATTGTTTTTGTACGTGTATCTATTTAGCAACTGTATCAATTCACTTTTTGCACAGTAAATATATATTGTAAATAGTACAACCCGCCTAGATTAGCTCTGCTATAAGCGGGTTTGTAATCCTTTAAACTATAGACTCAATAATACTAAATGGTTAATAAATGGTTAATGGTTAAATGGTTAAATGTTCCTTCTAGGAAGACGATCTTTGTCAGATAGTTCCGGGAATAAAATTATTTATAGTTCCTGACGTCTAAAGGTTTGCCATTGTTCGCTGCAGATCAAGCCTTCACAAGTTAGTCACGAGATGGTCACGAGTTTGACCCGAGCGTAATTAATTGTTAGTTATATGAAAGAAACCCTCAAAAGCTTTTGCTTGTCAGTGGGAAACCGTCGAGCTTCTCACCGTTTTCTGTCTTCACGCCTGCTCACTGCATTCAGAATCTTTGCCAGCGTTAATTTCCACGAGGAAGTAAGTGGTAATTTTTTTCACACCGAATCATAGCCTGCTAACGATTCCTGTAAAATCCAGCGAACAGCTTACAATTTCTTCTCGCCTCACCTTTAACCTTGTTTGCTGTTGTCTCTTATCTAGTGGGAGGATGAAGGCCATTGCATCAAGAATTTTCATAGTCAAGGGAAGAGTTTACCTAAGCACCACCGTTCCACGTGGATTTTTGCTCCGCTGAATTTCTGATTACGCGTAGTGTCAGTGGCTATAAATGTTTCTCGACTAGTAATTACGGACAAAACTGTGCAACTTGCTTGTCTGTTGCAGGTCAAACATGGCTGTGAAGTTTTATCTTTCCCTGCTGTTGATGATACTGGGGATCACTACTTACGCTCAGAAGAGCCCAGGTTAGTACATACGTCAAAAAAAAGTGCGGCAGACGGTTGAAAGAAAAGTGGTCATGTGTGCAAATGAAATCCCGTTAAACCCCTCGATTCTTTAAAAAGTTTATTACAGACCCATTAGGTATGGTGCTCATGTCTTCAATTCGCAATAATATTTCATGGTAACGACGAATTCACTTTTGCAGATCTCCCAAGATGCGATTACCCATACGGAGTGTGTGTCTATTATAAAGACCCTTGTCCACCAGATATACCGTATGAATGCAAAACTGACTACGACTGTCCGCTGGCTACAAACAAATGTTGCTGTCGCCAAAGTAAGCACGGTGTAGCATAAATATAAAAACACAGCAGTGTAGGCGAGAATCATGACTGTG
>OZ026605.1:6392827-6430327 GCA_964020085.1 Micromussa lordhowensis
GTAAATTTGTCAATTTTTTAAAAGGGCCTTTAATTAAACTTTTTCAAACAAACACACTTTAAGGGGTTTTACCTCATGGCAGGGCCTTCCCTTATAGCACTTTGTAGAGTAACTACCCTACCCAGCCCCCCCTCCACCCACCTCCAGGGTAGTTAAACTACCAATAAGTTACCCTATAAAAAGAAACAAAAAAAGGTGGAAGAAATTTTGTGGTGCTAATTCAAATCATGGTTGGAATTAGTCACTTGTGAGGAAAATATATATATATGATTTATTGTTAGACTGAGGAGGGAGGGGGGAGCTCAGTTGTGAGACTAGTGTTTCAGTCTGTAGCTCAAGTTATTTAGTCTTTAGTCAAAAGGATGCTACACCAACCACCTATCCGCATCTGCTGCTTGTGGACAAGACAACAATAAAGTCTCCGACAATGCTGGGTCCCGTGGCTATTCACAAGCGTTTAAATACAGAATGCTACAATTACCTCGCGGCATCGATGACAAGAGCTCAACCAGCATTAAGAAATATCCTGTCAATCGGAAGCGATGGTGATAGTAAGATTTTCAATGGGATGAACGAGTAATTTCCTGCCTCTTCTTGGGTGCTGTGTAAAAAGCATGTTGAAGACAACATGATAATAATAATAATAATAATAATAATAATAATAATAATAATAATAATAATAATAATTATAATAATAATAATAATAAATATAAAACTTATATTGCGCATATACAATACAAATATTTTCATATGCGCATAACAGACAATAAAAATAAAATTAATAAGTCAATTAAAAGCTATGTGTATAAATAAGTCAATTAAAAAGCTCTCTTAAAAAAGTATGTTTTGAGAGCTCGTTTAAAAGAAGTGATGGTCTGAATGTTTCTGATTTCCGCCGGAAGACTGTTCCACAGTTTCGGAGCAGCCGACTGAAAGGCTCGGTCATCAAGTGTGGGTAGGCACTGTGCTTTGGCTGACACCAACAGAGTTGCATTCCTGGACCCAAGATTATATCTTGACTGAGGGGCGACAGCAATAAGATCAACCAAGTATTGTGGTGCAAGTCCATAGAGGCACTTGAACGTTAACAGCACAATTTTGAATTCAGTTCTGTATTTGATGGGCAACCAATGAAGATCTTCTAAAATGGGAGTGATATGAGAGATGCGAGGAGTGTTAGTTACAAGTCTCGCTGCAGCATTTTGAACTCTTTGAAGTTTATTAATATGAATTGTAGGAAGGCCATATAAAAGACTGCTGCAGTAGTCCAATTTACTAGTAATAAACGCGTGGATAAGGGATGTGGCAGATTGATGAGACAAATACTTTCTGATCCTACGTATGTTGTAGAGATAATAAAAAGACGAGCTGCAGATGTTATTGATATGGCTAATCATGTCGAGATTAGGGTCAAACCATGATCCCAATTTTTTCACTTTTGTTGAAGAACATATTCGAGATTCACCAACAACAAGGTGTGAGGTAATTACTTTCTCAAGTTGTTGTCTAGTTCCAAGAATAAGAAATTCTGTTTTTTCAGGATTAAGTTTTAATTTGTCCATAAGCATCCAGTTCTGTAGATCACGAATGCAGGATTGTATAGATGACACAGCAGCAGTTTCGTTGGCGTAATTACCGGGTTTAAAGGCCAAATATAACTGAGTGTCATCAGCATAGGCATGTACGTTGGGCAGGTGTCTACTAACAATATTGAACAGCTTACTGGAATAAATGACGAATAACAGAGGACCTAGGCAACTGCCTTGAGGTACCCCAAAATCAATACCAAACCGGTCTGATAATACGCCATCAACTGTAACTTTCTGAGAGCGATTTGATAAGTACGAGGCGAACCAGTCTAAGACTTTTCCAGATACACCGAATTCTGTGCGCAAACGGTTTAGGAGAATTTGATGGTCAACTGTGTCAAAGGCGGCGCTGAGGTCCAAAAGGATAAGAAGCGTAGCGTGTTGTTTATCCATATTCATCAAAATGTCATTTTTAATTTTGAGTAGGGCTGTTTCAGTACTATGGTTAGGACGATATGCTGACTGGAGCGTGGGAAACAGGTTATTCTTAACCAAATGGGACTGTAACTGATCCGCTGCTGCTCGTTCAACTAACTTAGAAACAAATTGGAGATTACTTATAGGGCGAAAGTTTTTGAAAGCCAGATCAGAACATGAGACGTAAATTAACGAGCCTTGGCATTACTACAAGCAACCAGCAATCCTTCATCACTGACATTTTTGGTAATGTCGAAAACAGCAAGAGAGGCCTGGCCGATTGTTCATCACCTGCACAATTTGATGACGAATTGGAATCCCTTAAAGGCCATTGGGATCGAAAAGAACTCAGCATACGGAATGTTGAAGAAGCCCAGTTCCACTCTTGGTTCGTGAAGTACAAAGGAGAAGAGATGAAAGAAAATATGTTGTATTCAGTTCGCAAAGATATTGGACTGGGATACGACTACTACTTCAACAATGCAAACGAATCCATCAACAACACTGTAAAACGGAAAAAGGACTACAAACGATGTAAAAATGTTGTGGAGTTCACTGAGGAAGTAAGAGAAATCAAAGACATTCAACAACGAAATGTTGAACGGGCAATTATTGGCGAAGGGCCATATCGTCTGCGAAACGAGTACCGCGAAGACTTGGAAGTAAATCCGGATGATTGGTTTCACAAAATGAGTCCTACACAACGTCAGCGGCATATCGAGAAGTTAATGGCCACACAGGTAAAACCCGTAGAAGCCCAACAAGAAGATGGCGCACGACCAATGCCACCAGATCCTGCTTGTCACATGTCAGATTCATTTGAAGACTCTGGGTTATCAAGATTAGTACACGCAGCATCCTGGCTGAAAGCAAGCCAATTGGTTCAAAAACAAAACTCAATATACCCGGCCCCAGGCAACCACCAGCACGATGCATTCTTTGTAGAAAGCAAAAGCGGAGGACCTTCCAAGCCCAATTATGTGGTCATGAAGCCTAATGGTGGAGTTGTGTGCGACTGTGAAAAGTTTAAGGAAACCCGTCTGTGCAGCCACTTCATTGCTGTGTCTGAACGAAATGGCAAATTGGCACAACATCTCCAGTGGTTTAAAAAGGTAGAACAACAACCAAATCTGTCCGTGGTGGCTACTAGAGGAGCTCCTAGCAGTTCGGGGCACAAACCCGGAGCAAAAAGACCTCGTAGCAGAAACAGAAATCCTTCTTCAAGGAACGACAGCATCGCTATTGACGACTCCCCAAGGGTAGAGAGGCCCAAGATTTGGCATAATGAAAACCCTTTTCAACTGATGTTCATCACCCCAAACCAGAAGAAGTGTATCACGTGCAAGAAAGCGTTCAACAAAGGAAGCAATGCACCATTTAACCTCTGCCTCTCCCACAAGGAACGATACCAGTATCCATTCAAAGGTGACTTAAATGACATCCAAGAAAGTGTGGGTGAAAAGAACTTCTATTATCACCTTGATATGTCTTGCGTACGGGCTCGACACCCCACTTTCCAGCCTGGAAACATATCGATCCAAGAATCTTTGAGAGAAAACCTAAAAGAAAGTCACAGGCGCCTATTAAAGGATACCATGGGAATCTGATCTGAAAACTTCGCAGTTGTCTTCATAGAAGAGGACTGCCTTCTTATTGTTAAAACTAGTTTTCACTGGGCATAAGAATTAGAATAAGGGCATAACAACGAATACATTCGAAGCTCACTTTTTAAGATGTCCTCATGTGCCACAAGCATAAAGACAAGAAGAACAAGCAGTTTTGTTTTTCTTGTGTTTATGCGTTTACGTATGGGTATTGTGCTTATGCTAACTCTTGTAATCATGCATTTGCTTATGCCCATTGAAAACCAGCCTTTACTGAACGGACATTGTCGCCATAGTGTCAAATGACGTTGTTATATGGTTGAAGGATGTACTGTTACTGATCAAGGGCATTGAAGGAAGATGCCGTCATGCTTAGTTGTTGTTAACGAAATTGTGTTTCTTTTTTTGTTAAAGAGCATTCTATTCATATTTTGAAGGACATTTCCGTCATACATGTTATGTCAAGGACGTTGTATTGTTGCTAAAGGAAAGTGTTTTTATTTGATAAGGACATTGCCCTCTTATTGTTAGCGGAAATTGCTGGCGAAGAGACTTAATAGGGAGACCTAAATTATCGAGAAAGCAAATATTTTCCATATCATAACACTGGTCTACACATAATACTTCTGCAAATTCACTTACTCTTTTTCACTAGGCTTTGCAAATAATGCTGATAAACGAAGAATAAAACGTCAAGTTAAAATTAACAATTAGGAATTTACTGGTCCCATGGTAATGTTTCGAAACGGCTAAGAAGTCATTAAGTTCACCTGCGATGGTTCAGTATTAGCATCGTCTTTAACTGGTCAGTGGTGCAGACTTCAGTTTTACGAACGGGTAGTGAACCTCAGATCAACTAGAAAATGTTACTTCAGGATTAGAAATTCCATATATATGCATGTATAGATTCTTTACAAAGTGCGTCTGTGAAATCGTAACAGTCAGCCGCCATTTTGTTTTCCTAGTGACAGGTCATCGCGGATCGATACGTAAGTGCCGGCTCATCCCGAATCGAGATGATATAAAGTAACAAACTTCCGGATTTCTACTAGTAGGACCGAAAAATGCAAGTCAAAAGTTAATGCGAAAACTAGTGGAAAAAAAGTACTCAGTCTGCACGGTCTGCACAGTCTGCAGTCTGCAGAGTCTGCGTTTTGGAGTGACCGTCAAAACTCGGGGCAAATAATGCAGCTGACGCGAAGGAGGAGAAAACAAATGCAAGTGACGCCCGATTGGTTTTGGTTTTACTTCTGATTGGGTGAGTCGCTATACAAAACCAATTACAGCCACTTGAAAACGGCTGTATTAATAGTTGTCTCTTGCAATTTAGTACAAATAAGCGGGTTATGTAATTTCTTGCATTCTCCGCTGGCTAACAGAATTTGTAGCTTTAGCCGTAACTTATACTTTGATGAACCAATACTACCCCCTTGTCACATGATCCTACAATAATGATATCACACAAATGTCCAATTATTGGTCATCTTTTATATGTAAAAGCTACCACTGGATAAACGAGCTCGATGACCACGACGTTTTGGTGTCGAATTATTATAAGCATGGTGAGATGCAACGTTTTGATATATTCTAAGGAGGAAGCTCAGAGCCACCTTAAATTGTCAACTTAAAATTTGTACTGTTGCTTGGTGACATAAGAAGCCATAAATATTACCATTATTCTCTACTTACACAATCCCATAATACACCTCTTTTAGCCCCGAATAAATTTGCATAGGCATTGTTTTCGATTACTCTTGGGACACCTTCATGCACTGTCCCATGAGAAATTACAAACAATGATTATGCAAAATTTTGGGGGTTAAAAGAGGTGTGTTATGGGATTTGTGCAAGTAGAGAATTGGTTCACCGAGGACCGGCCATTTTCGTGATACCAATATTGCAATATTGCATCGACCCGTAAAAAAATAGAAAATGCAAAAAGTATCGGCCTTCTTCCTCTCCATCCAGCCGTTGTAAAAAAAGAAGATTTTAATATTCAAGTATCACATTTTTTGCAACAAGAAAATTGTCCAGCCAAACAAAAGCAATCAGAAACATCCATTTGGTACATGGCTGTAGCCGTTTGGAAATCTACATTGCAAATTATTCGTGCGTTGAAACATACCGACAGGTACCAACAATTGATAACCTAGGTACTTTCATCTGATTGATATGACCTGGCACCAACAAAGTACACAAGATAAGGGCAATGAACAGTTTTATTGCTCTTTCTTAAATTGGAAAATGACTAGTATAGCTGTATCTTGGGCTGTTGGCACTTCCCAGCCACGTGATTGATGTCGGCTTTTTTCAATATAACTGTGTCCAAAATGCACTACCACTGGAAGAAATCTAAAGGGAAAGGGAAACAAACAATTACATTATTCCATGTTTCAGTAAATCATCAACACAAAGCTACCATGCATGGAACTAGGAATTTGCATAACTCTGTACTCAGTTCCTTTTGGAGGTTCTTTTCGGGGAGTGTTGTTCCAGACAACATCCATACATGTACCCCTATCGCAAAAGTTACATCAACCCCATCAGAAGTTACATCACCTTTTTATGGGTGGGTGTGGATATTTCTTAGCACCGCACAGAAGAAAGGGAAAAGGTCAAGGTTTACTGCTGTAAGGCAGGGTTGCAGGCTTGCAGCACACTGGACAGCTCAGCAAAGTGTCACAAAAGTACTTAAAATGCAGCCCAACTCCACTTACGCTTAAAATGTTTTATTTTGTCCTTCATATAGTGTAATAATATTCAATCATTTGATGAGGCTTTTGGGTGATATCCACAATAATCAGGGTAGGGTGTTACCAGGCGAAGCCGAAGGCAATTTATCATACAAAGAACTTTGAACTTTGAACTTTGAATTCGAGAACACAAATGACACCAGTGTAAAATGCAAGTGAAACTAATTTAGTCAACACTGGAGATGTCATTAAATTCTAAACATTTGTCTTTCAAGCTTTTTTTCCCAACTGTACTGGACATAGAAATGTTTTGGCTCACATATATATTTTTGAATTCCCTCAGGTGGCGCTTATTTTCTGTTCAAGGGGCCTTGATCATCGGCGTCTTCGTAGCTGCGCAGTTATATGTTGCTAAAAGTATCAAGCATTTATACAAAATACTACAAGTTCATAATACACCAATATCTGCGCAATTCTGCGTTATACGTCTCACTTGGATTGATGGGAAATACAATGAGCTCTCACTTAAGGCGCTAGTGCGAATTTTGACTTTTCAATACGGTTTTGTGTAATTGTTTTGTGTCCTTTACTTTTGACTATGATTGATGCTTAACTCCTTAAAATATTAGCAATGATATGAACATGGCACTTACAAAATAAATCGAAGCTGGTGAATTGTACCAGAGATTCTCTTCCAACCACAACTATGATCAAACTCTTTGGAGTTTGCTCAAAGCAACCCGAAAGTGGCCAGGCAAATGAAAGCACAGTGAAACAATTGTAAATGAAGACTTTAGCCAGGTCAGTGACATGCCTTGATGCTCATAATAGCAACAACCCAAAGTTGTAAAACTTTTTAAGTATATTGGGACACTATTGCTTTCATTTCTACATGTTTACATATGATAAAATTTGCACCAGAATTAAAGGGCCATAACATAATTGACCAGCCCCTTGCATCACTACTTGCTGGCAATAAAATTAGAAATAGGTTTTTAAGCTATTGCTTGCAGAGAAAATAAGATTTAATACGAAGTTAAAAGACACTGGTATTGTATCAAATTTAGCTGAAGTTAATTGTAGGAAGGTCATGACAAATCAGCTCAATAGTTCAACAAGAACAAAACTTTCATATTTCTGAAGGCCGCTTTTATCCATGTCAATGTAGCAAATGGTATATATGCTACATACTTTGACAACAGTAAAATGTTCTTGTTAATTTTATACTTTTACTTGGCTTTAGGTTTAATCATCAGTTAATCGACTACAAGTCTTAACCATAGCAAAAAAAAAAACAGCCGCTGGGACTAAACCTCAACTAGTACATGTCGTTGTAGGCTGCGAGAGTTACCATTGCACAACTTTTTAATGAGCTAAGAAATTATTTTCCCTCAAAACACCAATTTTAGAGGCTACACTGTTGTTTCTTCATACAGCAAGCGAAGGCAAATAGAAGGCTTAGGTACTCCACACGTGTTTCTGTTTAAACTCAGAAGAAGCTTGACACTGCTTCTCCGACACTACTAAATTGTACGTAGACCTGTAGGTGTAGCTTAGCAAAGTGCAGCCTTCTATCTGAAACCCTAGCTACTGAGTAAAAGGAACGGTCTATGACTTTCCTTACTTTGTAGCAACCAAATATTCTCGCACAAGTTCCTTTGAGCAATAAGATATGAGGAGCTTATAGGTAGGTCGTTTATCTGTTATAGATTCAGTGATTCTATTACTCTGTTTAGCTTTCCATCATCTCGTTACTGAACAATAGTAAAATCGACTATTTTATATTAATTAAGGTTTACAATACCGACAACGGGAAGAAAATCAATTCAACTCTAATGTCCCAATCCTATTCATCATATTAAATCAGTTCAAAATAAATAAAATGTTATGATAGGTAGCTATGGTAGATAGCCAGAGGTACTTGTAAACATTATAGTCTTTTTTACTATTTCTGACTAGCTTACAATGGTACATATCATTTAGCGTTGTACAAAAGCATACACTTGCCAACTTTCTTTTGGATTTTGGCGACAATTTAACTATGTATTTCACTTTGAGTGATGGCTGAGCTTTAAGAAATCATGCAAGAGGCTGTACCCGTTTTTAACCGGTTTTTAGGTAAAGTACTGGAATTTCTGTTATCTATTGGGGTACCACGCCTTCCTTCTTTTGAGATAGGTTCATAAAAGAAGTTATGGTATTTGGATGACAAAAAAGTGTACTTGTGTCAAAGTCACCGGAAGCTGGAGAAAAGTGAACACATCGCAAGCGAATAGCGAGCAGGAATCTTCAGAAAGCAAAAGTGTCCATTCGACCTGCCGTTGTCTTCATGGCTGTTACCATTCTCTTTGGTTAGTCTCTGGAACTCAGTCTATAGAATTAAATGTCGCGACGTTTGTAGCAGTTTTCCGTGGTCAGATGAGGAGATTTTTATATGGATAAATTGTAACTACTTTGCGGGGCCAGTGGCGTCGGCACTTTCGACATTCTGTATATATGTTGACACACAATTTTTACCGTCTTTGTCAGCTCAGGGAAGCTTCCATTACGGAATAAACCCACTTTAAAAGCGAATGTGTAATAGTAGATGTAACGAAGGCCTTGCTTTTTACTTGCTCTGATACCTGATCGAAGGACGTCGCTAACCTTATCGAAGAGTTCTTGAGGCAAGATATATTTTTTTAAAAAACATCGACTGTTTCCCATGTTTTGTTTTAGGATAATGTTTCTTGATAATATGTTTTTGTGCCTTTGTAGGTACTTCGACTTTCTGTAAGGTTGATATGCAAGAAGAACATTTTAACCGTAATGGCCTCATTGAAATTGCAGCTCAATGTAATTGCGCTATAACTCCCATTTGCCTAGCGAGTCAGCATTAGTCCCGCCCAGCGGCATGGTCAGACATTGAACTGGTTCCGGTTAAGTTTTCGATTTTCTCTTGAGCTTCGTGCGTTGGCTAACTGCAGATCGAAACGCACGGGCAGCGGGGAAAACGTTCTCAGTTTTAAGCTTTGTTTAAAATTGTTCCATAAAAGCATTTCGATGCCAATATCTCTATCTGTTTTTGTCGCTATGCTTGTTCGATGAATCGAAATAATGCAACAAAAAAATAATGTAATAACACCATAAAGTTCCAAAACAAATGAATCTAAATTAGTTAAATAAATAACAGAACTGCATAATTCTTTAGCTTCTCAAAAAAGTAGTTATACTAAAGCTTGTAAGATGACAATTAATCTCCTTTCGCCTCACGAATTTGCTGCTAAATAGCTGTCTTTGTAGTACAACCGAAGAGAGTTTCATCTTACTGAATTTGTCATCCAAGTGTTTTTTTTTACCTCAAAATAGTTGTAATTTCCTTTAACGAGACCGTCCTTGATTGAGACTGTTGTTTAAAACGTTTATACCGCCTTCGGAATAATTCAGAGCCATCATCACGTCAGCATAAACAAGAAGGAGCCATGAAACATTAATTGGTGTCATTTTGCAACGCAAAACTATAACTTTCGCAGAATTTGAACGCTATTTAGCCAAAAAGCAAAATTATTAAAACGAGCCTTACACTGAGACCTTTGTTGGTGAATGTTTGGGGAAAACAAATTTGTCGGTGTTGAAAACAATCACGTCCATAATGTTCGCTTAGTAAAATATATTCCAAATACAACGATAAAAGGTTAAGAAATTAAAAATGTTTAAACCAAACGTTTTCGGCTGTTTGCCATCATCAGGGTTAAAAAATGCTTAAACGTTTGGTTTAAACATTTTTAATTTTTTAACCTTTTAGCCTTGTATTTGGAAAACAATCACGTTATAAAAAATTCTGAGGTGAAAATTAAAAATATAAATAAATAAGTAAACACTTGCTTCCTTCTTCAGTCACTTGCGTTAAGTGAAAAAATATATTTCAAAACGATTTAGGTCGATGCATGAGACAGACTCGAATAAAATTATTTTAACAACTATAACGACAAATCTAAAATTTGTTAGAAGAAGACTTTCCATTCGAACACTCTAAAATGAATATTTTAACAAAAATTAACTGCTCTCACGATATACCTTGACTTCATGATCACTCCAGAAAATTTGTCTTCTTTCCTGGTTAGCCTTGCGTAGACATACGTTTTTATCCCTCTTCCCAGTCCTGGAATGCAACTGTAGTGGTTGATTGACTTACGCTTCAGTAGACATGTAAACCTGCACAGAAAAATATGGTGAAAGACTTTTGAAAATAGTTATATTAAGAGAATTATATAAATTTGTAAAAGTTTAAGATAACTTGAACTGGACTGGACTAGTTACAATCTTTTAAATAGCGTGACTCCCTTCTTTAGCTTGGAAAATATAAAAGCCGCCTTCCAGGTAGTTTCAAGAATCCTGCAGAAATGTAAATCAACCGAAGTGTTTGGTTTGTCTTTTATACTTGGCATAGTTTTTCTTGTCTCCGTAGTTAATTAGATTTATTTCGATGGTTGTGAACCTAAGACTATTGACTCTATTGGCTGTTAAATATGTATGAAATATTTCATTAGGAAGTGCAGCATTCCCATAGGCAAAGAGTTATATTAGCATATATTGTATACATATAATTAAGGAAAGCATTATGTACATTCTGTGCATTCACACTTGTCAACTCAGATTCGAGTAAACTTTCACTTCAGCATTATAAAATACAAAACAAAAATAGTTAAACGCTTAAAATGTTTTAACCCTTTTAAAAGTCTGGATACAGAAATAATTATTAAATTATTGACAGGCGCTTTTAGCATAACACGTTCAACTGCCATGAACTCAATCAGAATCGTTTCGAAATGGTTGCAGAACAACAATACATGCATTTTCTCCTTCATAAATGAATGCCTATTGAGTCTTAAATAGCAATACATGTAGGACTTCCTTTTATTTATTTTATGGTAACACTCGCTCTTTCAAATGACTAGATCTTCTGCATACTAAAGCTTTCCAAGTGCGCTTAACCATAACACTGTACTAAATTAAAGACACCCTGATGTTGCAAAGCTAAGCCCCCTTTATTCTAAAAATAAGGTTCACTCAACCACTCATGAACATTTCGTGAAGTAGACAACACGTCTGCATTATTTTAAAGCCAAGTTATTCATGTTGCTTTGTACCTGATACCAAGGTCATTTTTAGAATGCACCTCATTGGTCAGAACTGTGCTACATGTATAATTAACATTATAGCTAATAACAAAACTGGTGCGGTATTAGTGTCCGTAACGAGGAGAGAGGAAGAATGGCATATTTGGGGGTAACTCTTAAGAAAAATTGCACCAATTCCTTTTTCTGTTAATCGTTAATATTTTTGTACATTGTTCGAGAAATGCTTGGGTTTAGAGTTGGAGAAGTGGGGCTTTTTTTAACCGCTATTACTGGCTGGCATATTTGCAATAAAAGTAGTGCAAAATATTGTAGTTTCGTATTACTTCCCAGTCAAACAAAATTAGCAGTGAGACGATCAAATAGTCAATAGGACATAATCGACTAAGCAGAGCTGACTATCGATTTATAAAACGAAGCTCGCAATAACATGTACAACGAGAGTTGCCCAATTAAATGTTCTTGTTTTCCTTGTAAGGCATTATATTTTCAGCATCATATCAAGCACTTCTTACCCAAATTTCTGACTTTTCCTTTGGTTTAACACAAGTGAATTGACATTTCCATGGTAACTCCGATCAATTCTAAATGTTGATCAATGTCAAAATAGCTAAAAACCTTCCATCCTAGCTAAAATTGTAATAACTTACTCGTTACTGTCGGTAGGGCTACTGAGAAGGGAATCACCATCAAAAATCGCAAGCCCTTGTTCCACATCAGGGTGGCTACCAATGATAACTTTTTTGTCCCCTATCACTAAAAATTAAATTGGCACTTTGATCAATATGAGTCCCATGTCTCCCGGTCCAAGTTACCATATTGAAATCTATAAGAGACTTTGTAACTGGGCCACTAGCATTTGTAGTAAACGATGCCATTATAAGTGGTAATTTCTCTGATGCGTGATCGACTGAAATCAAATTAGCGGCTTAAGATTTGACAATGACGAATATATGTATCATCTTCTCTATAGCTATCTGGAAGAATTTAATTACTTTTTCTATTTCGTTTGGGTTTGGGAAATAATGATAGACAACCCATGCACTGATCTATATCACTAAATCAATTGGCCAATCTATTGCTAATAGTGAATTTGGTTGTGGTATATTTATTGATTTGGAGAAAGCGTTTGATAATGGTAATTGAACTGAGTGGAGTGCAATTTGGTCTGAAATCATACGCGTGATTTGAAATCGCAAGTATGATTTCAGACCAAAATTGCACGACCTGAAGTTCAATTACCACTTTATAAGATCCATTTTTAAATCGCACAATTTAATAGCCAAAATACAGGAACAAGATTTTGATCAGGACCAAAACTGACCAATATGAAATGATACAATGTCTACGAATGGTTTAAATCTTATCTATCCCATAGTGAGAACTTTGTAAGTGTTCATGGTCGTAACTTCTCCTCCTTTGACTTGCTCCCCTCAAGGATCCATTTTAGGACCTCTCTTGTTCTTATTATACAGACAGTGCAAGTGATTTTCACAAAATGTCCAGCTCTCAAGTTTTTTATTCATTTGCTGATGATACTTCAGTATATTTCTCAAGTGCAAACCTTAGCCACCTCGAAAAGGCTCATATTCATCGAGGAATGGATCAGATGCAACCTCTTAGCTCTAACAAAACTTAGTCTTTTTCGTTCAAGCAAAATAATGCCTAATCAATCATTTGATATTAAGATAGACGACTAATGTTTCACACTAGTTGACTCTACAAAGTATCTAAGTGTAATATTTGATGACGCCAGCTTAACATAGACGTAATCAAATGAATGAAGTTTGTCTCAAACTGTCAAAAACTGTGGGTGTCTTGTTTTAAGTGAACATCTTCTTATGGCTTACATCTACCCTCTTATTTATTCTTTCCTTGCCTTTACTGTCCATGCCACGTCTGGGGTTTAAATTTTCCTTCATTTCTAACACAATGTTTTTTGTTATACAACAGAAAGGAATTAAAATTTGAACCTAGATCTCATTCTGAACCTCAATTCCAATCTCTTAACCTACTTTACCTTAAGGATATTGTTTAATCTCAGTTACCCTCTTCCGTTTACCAATTGTCATGTGGACTGCTACCTCGATGTTTGAATTACTATTTCCATTCTACTTCCAATTCCTCTATTCATCCCCATTCTGCGCGACAATCGTGTGCAGTGGAAAGCTTTTTTTTATCTTAGTGAATAATATGGACTACGCTTTCTATAACTTACTGGTTTTCGTCTTTGGAATCAGCCTGCAACGAAGTTTACTAAGTCAAATTCATTTTCAATCTTCTGTAAAACCCTTCAGAACTCTGTGCTTGTATTATACTAGTTTCTATTTTTATATTGCAATTATTTCTGAGTGAGGGCCACGAGTTTATTAGCTGTGCTATTTAGTGTTACCCTCGTAAAATAAAGTCTTTATTATTATTATTATAACTGTACATATGAATTATAGCCTAGCATATGAAGAGATACTTTTAATCTTATAGTAGTATGCTTCATCTATTACGTTAGCTTTGCTTTTTGGATACCATGCTGACTTTATTACTATTACTGCAATTACTATTCCAGTCCTATTTCCTTATTTTTAACACCTTTTGATTTATCGATGTTGCAGTCTGTGGTCTATAGTCAGCTGAAAAAAAGTGGATAGATTATTGTAGGAAATAATGTAGTTAAGCTGCAGACCATTGTGGAAAAGTCAGCACTTCACAAGTGAACATCGAGCAGGATTTTTCAACAAGCACAGGTTCTATTCGACTCATCTTTGTCGAATCGTTCTCTTTGTTTATCTTGATAACCTTCCAGTCTACAGAACTAGACCTCACGCCAATTTAAGCATTTCGCATTCAGATGAATGGTTTCATGCATGGATAAATTGTAACTACTGTGCTAGGCAAATTTCGATTGCATTTCCGACATTTAGTGTCGCAGACGATTTTTATCGTGTTAGTTTCACAGAAGCCTCCTTGTCGATTGGGGAAGACACCAACTGGAAAATCGAATGAGTAGTAGTAAATGTACCGATGGCCTTGTTTCCTACTTGCTTGCAAACCTGATCGAAGCTGGATGATAACTGTATTAAAAAGACTCTGCGGTGACATGACATTTTCATAAAACAGCGATCGTTCCTGAACAATTTCTCCATGAAGTGTAAAAGGATAATGCCTTTCGATGACATGCTCTCGCGCCCATTCAGGTATATTCACTTGATTTAAGATAGTTTTACAATTGGAACACTGTCTATGTGAGGACTTCATTTTCATTGCCATTTGGCTTTCTGCTTTGCCAATATGGGCGGCGACATGCTTTCAGCGCGCATGCCTTAATTGACGGTGTTCACTGACAGGGATCAGATTATCAGGCGGTTTCATTTGTTCATTCGTTCGTCTATTCATCTTAATTCGTCTATTCATTATCATTTACTCTTTGGTAAGCTGCAATAGCTCAAAGGCTCAGCCTCACTTTTCTATTCAAAAAATGGTATTCGGTTAATAGTAGTTAAATAATTGTTTCGAGAAATTAGAAGAAAATACATATGGCGTAATTTAATTGACATCTCAACCGACAGCAACGCGACTATATATTTTCGCTTTAGTTTTGAGCCAGGTCTAAAATTCAAGTTCGTTTACAATGTTTGTGTCTCAAATTATGTTGTCATCTACTTCAGAACGGTCTTCGCTAAGAACAACTTTCTGTACGCTTTTTGTCTTGAGGGTATTGTTCCGTAAACGCACCCGGTGCAAATATTCATCTCTTTTTCGTACAAGGTTCACCATGGAGTTTTAATTAACTGTTAAATGTGTTACTCTGTATTTATTATCTGTCTTTGTTCGATGAATCGAATAAACCAAGAAAAATGATACAAAAAAGAATGGTTGAAATAAAGGAAAAACATAATATGATTATCGTGTATGATTCTTCTCTGAAACATAGATATACATATATAAGTTTGTGTACTTGAAAATGCTTGTTTGATTCACAGATTACCTTCAAAATAGCTACTTTTGCAATGCAATTGCTTAAATCGAAGATAGTTTCATCTCACTGAATTTGTCATTGAAGCGATTTTTCTCCTTCAAAATATTCATAAATTGCTCTATGATGGCTTTCCTTGATGAAGACTGTTCTTGAACATTTTGCACCGGTCTTGTGTGTTCAAACCGTGTGTTTTAATTTTAAAAGAAACACTCGGAACAATTCAAAGCCATCGTTCAAGGACAGCATAAAGAACAAGAAATCATGAAAAACATTTTAACTCATATTTTGCAGACTTAACGCGTTATTTAACGAAAAAGCAAAATTATTATTAACACGGGTCTTCCATCGAGTGGGTATTAAGAATATCGTTTGAGATAGTTAGAAGATAAAAAATGTGTCGGTTTTGAGAACAAGGATAATTTAAGATTCTTCAAAAATTCGGTAGCGAAAATAAAAAATATTTTACTGGTTTCATTCTTTAAACATTTGCTTTAGATGAAAAATGTATATTTAATCGAGTCAAATTGATACATGAGAAGGATTATTTTGAAAATTAACTGATATGTCATTACCACACTGAGAAATTAAAATTTGTTTGGCTAAGTGAATAAAGTTGTTTTGCATGAGTGGAGAAAATTTGCATTCAACCTCTCTAAAATGAAAAGCTTCAGATCGAATATCGATTAGTTGAGATTGGCAAGAAACCAATTAATATATTTTTTTAGTTATTTTCTTTCTGGAGCTGAGAAGAAATTTTGCACTTCTCTTGTACTACTTTTGAAATAGTTTTTACATTGTTCGTAAAACACGTAAAGCAAATGGTGTATTCAGTTTTACGTGGGATGTCTCGCAGCAACTCTCGATCAATCGGTTTTTATTTTTTATTTGATCTTCTCACTAACATGTGGGCCAAGAACATATCCTGGGAAAATCATGATTCGTGTGTCCGCATGATCAGAAGAAAACTAAACTTACTCACCAATGGACTGGCAACATATGTTCGCTATAACGCGAGGTTTCGTTAAATCGAGGTTCTTTATTGTACATTTTACTATTACTGGGGCCTGGAAAATCGTTCGTTACAACGAGGACTTGCTTATATAGAGGTTCGTTAAATCGAAGTTACACTGTAGAAAGGTAGGCAATTCGATATATTTAGTTTCCGACGTTTGTGTCCAGCAATTCAATTTGTTGGCAACTTTTTTTTAAATCTGTAAAAATGCTGAATTATCTGAATTCAACTTGTTTCTCGGAAAAGCACGAAGACTTTCTTGGGATATTGGGGGCATTATTTTTCGGTTTGAAGCAATATATATTTAAAAAACAAAACAGGGTTAATCTTAAGTCTGTCAAAACGAAGTTTCGCCAAATGTAAATAGAATGCATTTTATGGATAAAATTTTGGCATAAATAATTTTTGAGAACAGTTTTAAAGAAGTGTTTTAACCTAAAACAGATATATAAGAGAAATTATAGAAATAAGTTATTATGATTCGGGTCTCCCGAACGTGTTTGTTATCGATTTAATTCTCGGTTTTCATCAGTCACGTGATCAAAACTAAAATCGTAACTGTTCAATAAATAAATTCAAGAATCTGGGATATGATAGATGATTGCAATATAAACAACCTCGCCAAGAATCAGGTCTCTGCTGCTTTTAATTCGCGCGCTATTCGCAGAACTGTGTCATCCAAATTTATAGAGATTTGTATGGGACGCCATGTTGATGCCCATCTAGATGGGCACCAACATGGCGGCCGGAAACCAACAGAAACATCTGTCACTGAGTTTTATTACAAAAGCGTAAATTTATCTCTCGAGGAACTAAAAAACATTAAAATAATAAAATAATACTTTTCCTAATACAATAACCCGTTCAGATAGCCACATTTCCCGAAATAAGTCCCGAAATAAGTCACTTTTTAAACAACCCGGCCGTCATGTAAATGCAGCGTCACGCAAAAGCTTAGAAATTCAAGCATAACCTATCGCAAAACCAAGAACCCATTCGGGACAAAAAATCGTCTAAATATTAGTTTTCAGCTGCTCTTATACCTCATTAAAGTAAAATATCAATAGGATCAATAGTTTTGTAGTTTGAATTTTAGTGACGTCATGTGAAAACTGGCAATATATTTTTTTATAAAACAGTACCATCGTTTTAATTACATGAATTTTGCTTCAGGTGAAACTGAATCATATCAAAGGGGTTATCTATTTAATTAGACTAATGGAATATAAAGAAAACACATTATATGCCAGAATAAATTAAGAACAAAAAGTCCGATCACTGGATAACGCATTTAATTTTTGGGACATTTCTTATCCACTTTTGTAATTCCCTTCTGTAAGTATTAAGGCTTTACATCAGTTTTTGGCATCTCTGGCACTTGATCGAAATAGGTCACTGTTAAATGTTTGTTTCAAAATAGAACAATACAAAGAACTATTTTTTTTACAAAAAGAAAGTCAGAAGGCAAAACAAATGCCAGTTTCTGATTTCGGGATGTTTACTTGAATTGTTTGTTCTTTTTAGGTTTTAGTTTATATTGACGCTCTTCTGACAGGAACTTTTTACCATCTCTGTGGGATTGTGTAAACTTTGATATAAAAATCATCAACCTTGGCCTTTTCTACACGGCCTCTTATCTAAAACAGTAATGAAGGTCTTTTTATATACATGTATCCTGTAAAACGAAACAGTATGGATGACCATAATATTAATCACTGGATTAACATGCAAAGTTCGATATATCAAAATGTTAAGATGGATCCGAGGCTTTTAGAAAAAAATTGGATTTTTAATTTTAAAGTTTCTTTCGTCCTGATTTTCAAAAGTGAATTGGACACAAAGAAAACACCGTAAAATATAGAGTTTTGTCCTGTTTTTGCCTCGGAGCAATGTAAGAATATAAATCTATCGAGCATGCTCTATTAAGGCTCACAGATAGTGTGAAGTAATCATGTTATACGTGATCATAAATGTCATGTAGTTTCTTGGACAATACCTTTAGAAAACCTTCAGATCTGATCCGAGGATCTGTTCTTTTCCCAAATTACTGTTACCAACGATCAGAAGGAAGAAGTCATCTTTACCATCGGAGGTCTAATATTGCTGCCACGAATAAGGGTTTAGAAATGGTTGCTACCGAGAAAGAACTGTACTACGTTTGCAGCTTGACAGCTTGACAGCTTGACCATCGAGACTTGGTTATGCACCAGGAACAAAACACGAGAATCAAATCTGAATTGAAGACTTTGCAAAGTCGTGTTTGCGGTCATCTCGGAAAATTTATATTTTTTGTTAGGCCGTTGCTACGCTACATAACCGTATTACTGATAAGACAGTTTACAGAATGCCCGCTTATGTAAATTGCAGAATAACAATCAGAAGGACTTACTTGTGGAGTTTTGACTGTTGACAACTGATACCTTTCTGATACCTGATATACATTGCATAATTAAGTAAGAATGGGACAGTTAGCCGAGATACTTGAATTCAGCACCGCGGTTTTGGTGAAAAAAATATAATGCAAAGTTATTTACCTCTTTCTAGCCAATACTCTGCAAGGTGGGGAGTATTGGCTGGAGAGTATTGGCCCTGAGTCGACCGAGTTCGAGGGCCAATATTATCCAATACAGCTCGAGCAAGATGGCTCAGTAAGTGATTTATTAAATGGTACAGGATAAAAAAAATACAAAAAAATAAAATGAAGGCCTAGAAAAGACAAGATCGCCCTTAAACCTGGCAGAAACAATCCCAGTAAAATTTGTAGCTAATAGATGAGATGAGCTCTTGTCAGCATAAGAAGAAAGTTATTGCTGATATTGAAATCAGGGATACGAAAATTAGCGCCTAATCCAAAATGGCGGAAGCCATCATTCCGCAAACATTGTTTATGACCTGGCAAGAGATGCTGCTGTTCCAGAAATTCATCTCATCTCAACAAAGTAAGCGAAAGTGATGCCTCTATGGGTTTGATATTCTTGCTCTTTAAAAATTACTTTATCATGAGCTCGAGAATTCTGAGGTCATGATGAGGGCGAATTAAAAGCCAAATGAATTATTACCCCATAGAAATCAAGAACGAGGTAGAAATATCACTTCATAGCAATCAATAGCGAATATGTATGGGTTATTGACCAAGCTTGTTCGGTCAAGATGGCTGGGTATTGGCCGAGGTCTTTTTTTGCGTGTTTATGGACCGAGACGTAGTCGAGGTCCATAAGGGATGGACCATTAGAAAAGTGATGGGGGGGGGGGGCGGGGGGGTGGGGTGGGGAATTTTCCGCTTGCACGAATTTTTTTTTCACTCCCTGCTTGTGCAGGAATATTTTTTGCAGCTGAAGCCCTCTGCACGAATTTTTTTTTCAGACAAATATTGCTTTTTTTCCAACAATGAAATCTGAGAAATTAAAAAATATGTGACAGGCCTGCACGACTTCTATTATGCGCAAATGTGTATTCTTTGCCTTTAGAGTTTGGAACGCACGAGTATATCTTTGACCGATTTTCCTCTTTTGTACGAGATAATAGGTGGCTCTTTGTATATCTCTCTCAGCAAAGGCTGATCACGTATTAAATGCCATTTACTCATAATGATTTTCTTTAAATTAGGAACCGCTGGGTGATATTGTGTGACAAATGGTAGAATTTTCCTGTGTGTTTTATCTTTTTGTAGCAGTGCCGACTTCCTCTCCTCCAATTTCACTCCTGAGAGGACTGTATTCACCAGAGTTTCTGGATAACCTCTCACGTGTAGGCGTGATTTGAATAGTCTGATATTTTCATCAAAGGTAGTTTCTGAGGAGTTTGTACGGAGCAACCTAAGTGCTTCGCCTTTGATGAAACCTTTACTGACCCCTGGTGGGTGGCAGGAGGAGAAATGTGTGTACTGAAATGTTTCCGTCGGCTTGTAGTGCGTTCACACGTCAAGGATAGATGTGTCTTTAAATCTATCGCCTTTGTAAACGCAAGTGTCTAGGAAAATGGTTTCCTTGTCTGATATTTCAGCCGTAAATTTAATGGTTGGATGATATCTATTCGCCTGTTCAATGAACCCATTTATTTCCTCTATGCTTATGTTCCACAGAGAGAACACGTCATCGATGTATCTTTTCCACACAAGTGGTTTCTTTGTGCTTTGACTTAAGATTTCTGTCTCAACCGCTGCCATGAATAAGTTAGCAAAAGATACTGCCATCTTGGTACCCATAGCGGTTCCATGTATTTGCTTTCCATTGAACTGAAAAGAGTTCTCCTGTAATATAAGTTTTAGCATATCTCTGAGGAAATAGGTTGGAATAGGAGGCTTGTTGCTATGGAAACGCTCGTATGCATTGCACACGGTAGTAATGCCTTCCTCCTGTGGTATGTTTGTGTACAGGCTTGTCACATCCATTGACACAAGGATAGCGTTTTCTGTGACTTTCGTATTCTCTAGGAAGTTAATAAAGTCTGTCGTATCTTTAAGATACGAGGTTTGTTGTTTAGCTATAGGCTGAAGTAGACTATCTACAAATGATGATATACGTTCTGTGGAGCCCCCACAACCCGATATGATAGGTCTACCGACTGGTTTTGCTTTGTGAATCTTTGTGAGAGTGTAGAACTCAGGGATACGCGGTGCATTTGTTGTTTGGGATAGCCATTTTCTAGTCATTGTGTCTGTATGGTCGTTGCGGTGGAGCTCTGTTATGAGTCTTTCTACTCGAGCAGAAGTCTCCTCAACCATAGGTGTTGCGAGGGGTCTGTAATTTTCTTCATCGTCTAGTTGTATCTGACCCTCTGTAATCTTATCTGTTTTGTTCATAATGACTGTAGTAGAGCCTTTATCTGCCTTTTGATGTTGATTTCTCGATTGTCCTTCAATTCCCTGATTGCTTTGAATTCGTTGCAAGCCAGGTTGTTTTTAGGCTTGGAAATCTCTGTTTCAGCAAGTTGTAATCTAACCTCCTCTAGGTACGTTTCTAGTGCAACTGATTGTTGGGCGGGCGGCTCCCAATTTGTTTTGACGTGAAAGGGGTGTGGTTCGTTATTCTCACCGTGATATATGTATTGGAGACGCATTCGCCTCGCAAATTGATTAAAATCTCGCATCGATTGATGCCTAATGCTATTTTCTTTTGTCACTGGTGTGGGAATAAATCTTAACCCCTTTGAAAGCAGACTGGTCTGATCAGTTGTGAGTTGTATATCTGAGAGGTTCTTTATGTGTCGTTTGTTCGACTCATGTGTTATCTTCTGTCGCCTCTGGCGAGCTATTTTTCTACGCGTATTGTGTTTCTTGTTTAGTTTCTTACGTTTTTCTATATCTTTATCCCTCTTAACTTTAACTGTAGACTCAGATAACAGGCAAGGATAAGATTCACCTTCTTTATTCTGGTTAGCTTTGTCTAACTTTTCCATCATTTGTTTGAGACAATCTATTTGTTCTTGAATGTTGTTAGCTGACCGTTGTACATTGGTGACATCAGGCGTCACTTTGTTTGTCTACTAGCGCGGTGTCGCTTTACATCAGTATTAGTTGATGTACTAGGTTGATTATTAGAACGCGATTTCCGCTCAAGTTCTCTTAGTTTCACTTTGTTTCTTTCCACGCTACGGTGGTGAAATTTCTTTAATGCTCCCAGCATTTTCCGGTCCGCCTCTTTTCTAATTCTATTTATGTCAGTTTTGAACTCTGCATCAGGCCTAATCTTGGCCCGTGCACTGTATCTAAGTGTCTTCGGGCAAGTGTTATTGCTTAAATGTTCCTCTATTTTGATAATAGATTCTCCTGATTTCCGGACTGACATTTCCAGCGCAGTCTTTTCGTCCGAACGTGGACGTTTTCTGGGCTTTGTGTGACCGCCGTGGCTACGCTCGCATCTGGAAGGTCTGGAAGGTTTACTTAGAATACACAGGAGTCGTGCAGGCCTGTCACATATTTTTTTAATTTCACTGCATTATAGAATTCTTATTCAAGAGTATAAGACTTATCCTCTAATTTTTATTGTAGGCACAAATAATTTTTTTAGAATATTTACCAAGATACCAAATTCTAAGATTCATTTATTACAAATTTAATTTAATTCTATTATTTTTACTATAATACAGTATACAGTGTATCTGTAGGTACACTAGCTGCAATTTAAAACAAAAACAAGGTTCTAATTGTCTTCTTTCAATAAGAAGAAAGTGATTTTTGTTTATTCATATTGTGCCTGGTAATATTGTTGATTTCTGAAAAACATTTCTGGCTATTGAAGCCTGAATTAATTTATGTCACCTTATATTTGTCATTTCATGCAAAGTGAAGAAAACACTTTATACACTATTAGATATCTTTATGTATTATAAATAATAATATAGCAGGGCCTGGGGTAAGGCCCCAAGAATGTTTTGAATCTAAAGAATTATTTTTAATAGATATTGGCAAATTTTATATATTAAAAATAAAAGTCACAATTGGACCTTCCTTTTGCATGAATTTTTTTTCTTCGCCTTCCTCTTCGCTCGAATTTTTTTTCTTGGTATTTTCCCTTGCATGAACTTTTTTTTGCTTTTTTCCCCACTCCCCCGTCACTTTTCTAATGGTCCATCCCTAAACACGCAAAAAGAGAACGAGGCCAATATCAAGCCATCTTGACCGAACAAGCTTGGTCAATAAAGGATTTATTATATGGCTTCTGGGGAAATTTTTCTTGCGGGACAAGGCGGGTAGTCCCGAGCGGGCAAAATGGCTCCATCTTGCTCGCTCGGGTAGCCAATCACAGCGCAGGATTTGATTCATCTTGCCCGCTCGCGGAGCTAGCCATATAATAATAAGTAATATTGTTAAAGTTGAAAACTGACATTTTCTAAACATTATGAATTGCAGAAAAAGTGTGCAGAAAGAATTTTTTTTTGAAATATGCGCATCAGTTTCTTATTTTTATTATCATTTTTTTTTAACCATCCTGAGCTATTAGTTTAAGAGTCATTCCCAAGAAATTTGGTTCGCACCGCACTCTCAGAGCTTCAAATCCCTTGATCTACCATGACCTAAACGATAAACCTTGGCTGAATTGAGCATTCAAATTCACTGCTTCAAATTGGCAGCAAGTGATGTAATTACCTGATCTATTATTATTAATTTGAGCATTCCGCGAAAGCAGCCAGTAATTTATTTAAGCGACAAGCCTTGTCAAGTCAGACAGTAGATGAGCAAACAAAAGGTCCTCAAACTCAAATAGTATCAAACTGTTAATTTCAAAGCGTGATTTTGAAGTGGAGACTGCAATCAAATATTCTTTTGCTTAAAAGGCATTCAAACAAATCAAAAGGGTCCATACAAAGTAGCAAAAAACCCCACTTGCAAAGTTATATTCTATGATATCATATGGTGGCCGTTTTCATTTTGCAATTCTACATCAAAGAAGTATCGATTAACAACCCAGTGCTAACTTTACTGTCTTTTTTTTTGTCATTTCATTCAGTTCGAACATATTTTAATCTGCACGTGACCAGCCTCCGTTACAAGAAGTCAATATATCATCGATAATAGCTTCCTAGCTTTTCACTTGTTTCATTTGAAATGGGCGTGGCACACATCAAGTGTTAGTCTTTTGTTAAAGGCCAGTCAAGTGATTCTCAAACTCATCCTTCGCTTCTCGCTGCTTCTGTCGATCAGCGAACGAAGACCTACCTGAAGCTTAAATAATTTTAAAGAACTAAAGTATGAAAAGTCTGATGCAAAATAGTTACGCAAAGAAAGCCCGTTTTTTTGTGATATAAAGCGCCAAAGGGAAAATACATTCTCAAAGCATTATAGCCTCGAAAATGCAATTGAAAAGGCGTAGAATCCTAGAGTAATGAAGTTGCACGCCAAACGTGATGTACATCCACTGGTAGAGTATCGAAGAGTATTCAGGGAACTACGCGTCAAGTGTTTAAGTCTAATATTATAAAGAGGCCGGATTCTAACAGTATATTCCTGGTCTATTTAAGATCAGACGTCCATGGATAAGGAAGAGTATTTAGGTCTGCATGGCTTGCGTTGAATCATTTTTTGGCGAATTTGGGCCCAAATCGTTATAGCTTCATTATTCTGCTATTCTTCGGTGTAGATTTTGCGTTTGATTTCGAGTTAAATCTTGACACGAGATCACAAGTTAGAGGAGTTAGGAGTCAGGGTCTCGATCATAATCAGGGTTTCAAGCCAAGGTCCGTGTAGTTTTCTCTAGGGTTTGCTTCAGTTGTCTGTCGTTCTGGCTTCCTTGCGGATTTTTAGAGCTAGGGCTTGCTTGATTGAGTCATAATAAGTGACTTGAAAGACACTGAATCACTGAAAGATTCTTTTATTTTAAGTTTCTGTTATCTAATTAGGAGAAAGGCAGTGAACCTTGCATTAAAAATTTTAGAACGTTAAAATATTTTAACAACGATGCAATATTTCTTTTCACACGACTTGCCTGGATTTAGGATTTAAAATTTAATAACAAATCGAATGTCTAGGCTGCTCTGGGCTTAAAATAATTCCGTCCCCTTGACCTTGGCTGAATCGAGCATTTAAGAACAGTGCCTTAAATTGTCAGCGAATAATCAACCTACAACTGTCATCGTCATTATAATGATGTGACCAATTTGGCGATTAAGCAGTACACACATTATTTCAGCGGAAAGCGCTTTTAGCTCAGACGTTACGTGAGTGAACAAAGGTTCCTCAAATAGTATCAAACATTCCAAAGCGTCATTTTGCAGTTGAGTTTGTGGTTTAAAACCCTTTTGTTTAAAAAGGCCTCCAAACGAATCGAAAGGGTAAATGCAATGCGTCAAAGCACCCACCCTGAAAAGTTATTAAAGCGTAATATTTGAAGTGGAGTCTGCGGTTAAATATTGTTTTGTTAAAAAAGGCGTACAAACAAATCGAAACGGTCCATATAGTGGGAAAACATCAAGCCTAAAAAGTTTTAGTTTTATGATACGAAAAGGACAACTCATTTTGGTTTGCAATTTCACTTCACTACAAAATCGATTAACCTACAAATGCTAGTTTAGGCCGGCATTTTCGTTGATTTTTTTTCAATGTGCACGTGACCAGCATCCGTTAAAAGACGTCAATAGGCTCTTTGCAGCTAAGCCGTCACGTGACCTACTTTTCATAAAATTATAGGCTATAACTTAACAAATGCCAGAAATGGAAAAAGCATGTCGAGAATATCAAAATGGCCAAATTTGAGGCCCCCATCATTAAAAGATGAGATTTTATGACAGTCTGCATTTTTAAAAAAATAAGGAGGTTTGTATGGAAAATGTTGCTGGAGAGCAAGACCTTGGTCTCCAGCAACATTTCCCATACAATACTTCTAAATTTTCCGAAAATTCAAACTGTCGTATAAACTTACTCTTTCATTCCAGGGGGCTCAAACTTGGCCATTTTGGTATTTTCGATGCGCTCTTTCCATTTCTGGCATTCTTAAGTTATAGTCCATAATATAAAAATTTTCTAGGAAAATGTGGTCACGTGACCCCAGCTGCAAAGGGCCTATAGATTAATTGAAAGAGCTTTGAAGCTTTTCATTAGTTGAGTGAAAAGCAGTCTGTACTTTATTTTAGCGATAAGCGTTGTCAACTCAGACAGTAGGTGAGCAAACACTGAAATTCCTCAAACTCAACAAAGCGTGATTTTGAAGTGGAGTCTGCAGTTAAATATTATTTTGTTTAAAAAGGCATTCAAACAAATCAAGAGGGTCCATATAATATAGGCCTATCGTCCAACGTCAGGAAAACGAAGCTTTTCCAAAACGCTCTTCAAACCGGATGAATTTGAAAACACTGGCTTTGAGTTTTAGCACTCACGGAAAACATTTGGAAAACGAGTTTTTCGCTTTGTTCAGTTTTGAAATTTCTCCAGTGTAGTGTGGAGGAACTGACACAGTTGATGCGTGTTGAGAGTGAAAACGCCTCTATCAAATACATCCGTCATAGGACCTCAGACAAGAGATAAACAAACAAAGGGTCCTCAATAAGCGTGATTTTGAAGTGGAGTCTGCGATCAAATAACATCCTAGTTTAGAAAGGTGTACAAACAAATCGAACGGGGGGGGATTCAAAGTAGGGAACACCCAGCCTGAAACGCTGTAGTTTTTTCACGGTACGAAAGGCGAGCTCGTATCATTTTGCAATTCCATTTCACTGAAGCATCGATTAACCATCAAATGCTAGCTTTTACCGACGTTTTCGTTATTTCCTTTGAATTTGTTCAACGTGCACGTGATCAGCTTCCGTTAGAGGACGTCAACAGATCAATTGAGATATTTTCGAAGCTTGTCATTGGTTTTGCTCGAGAAGGGCGTAACAGACAGCTATTTAAAGCAATTTCTGACTAAAATTAGAATTTAAATTATTATGGCTCTCGACAAGAGAGTATAATTCCTTGTCAAAATACAGAGCCACGAGTTTTTCTTGCATGACCTCAATTGAATAGAAAATTCAAGATCAAACTCTTTACTGTCGATTACCATAAATATAATCATTTGGTTATGACGAAAACAGAATTCCGAGAACTATATTTAACTAAATTTTGAAAATGTGAAAATAGAGATGTGGACTCACAATAAATCACTGAACGATTCTTTATTTCATGTTCAGTTTTTGAGTTTCTGTGATCTGAAAAGAGTGCTTATGAGAGAGGCAGTGGACCTTGAATGTGAAAACATCATAACAATAGCCTCATCACAATTTACTGTGTTTTCCACATGACTTGCTTGGATATAGAATTTGAAATTAAATAACAAATCGAATGTCGAGGCTGCTATGAGTTTTAAATAATTCAGTCCCCTTGACCTTGGCTGAATTGAGTTTTCAAATGCACTACCTTAAATTAGAAGCAAGTGATGTAATGTATTATCTGATCTATTATTATTAATTTGAGCATTCTGCGAAAGCAGTCCTCAATTTATTTAAGCGACAAGCCTTGTCAAGGCAGACAGTAGATGAGCAAACAAAAGGTCCTCCACAAACTCAAATAGTATCAAACCGTTTCAAAGCATGATTTTGAAGTCGAGTCTGCAGTAAAATATTCTTTTATTTAAAAAGGCATTCAAAGAAATACAAAGGGCCCATACAAAGTAGGAAAGCTGCACCTAACTTGCAAAGTTATAGTTCTATGATACCGTATACCGGGTTCGTTTTAGTTTGCAATTCCACACGGATTCCGGAAGCATCAATTAACCACCAAATGCTAACTTCTGCTGTCATTTTTTTTGGTCATTTCATTCGAACATGTTTTAATGTGCATGTGACCAGCCTACGTAAGAAGACGTCAATAGACCATCCGAAATGGTTTCCTAGCTTTTCATTGGTTTCCGTAAGAAGGGGCGTGGTACACATCCAGTAATATTCTTTTATAAAAGGCTAGTGAAGTGATTGTCAAACTCATCCTCCGTTTCTCGCTGCTTCTGTTGATCGGTGAAACTGAAGACATACCTGAAGCTTGAGCACTTTTGAAGGACTAAGGTATGAAAACTCTGATGTTGTAAAAGTCATGCTAAGATAGCCCATTTTTTACGAGATGAAGCACCAAAGGGAAAATACATTCTCAAAGCATTATAGCTCAAATATTCAATTGAAAAGGTATAGAATCCTGGAGTAATCAAGTCGCACGGCAAACGTGATGTCCATCCGGAGTATCGAAGGGTATTAAAACTACTCGTCAAGTGTTTAAGTCTAATAGTATAAAGAGGCCGGATTCTAATAGGATATTCCTGGTCCTGTATTTCGGTGTGCACGGCTTGTGCTGAAATGCATTTGGTAATTTGGACCCAAATCGTTTTGGCTTAATTATTTTGCCTTTCTTCGGTTTAGATTTTGCGTTTGATTTCCAGTTACATCTTGACACGGGATCACAAGTTAGAGGAGTTAGGATGTCGAGTCGGAGTCAGGGTCTCGATCATAATCAGGGTTTCAAGCCAATGTCAGTGTTGTTTTGACCACGGTTTGCTTGCAGTTGTCTGTCTTTGTGGTTCCACTGCGGTCTTTTAGAGCGAGGGATCGAATCACTAAAAGGCTCTTGTATTAAGTTTCTGTGATCTGAATAGAGTGCTTAGGAGAAAGGAAGTGAGCCGTTTAGAACATGAAAAATGTTATCAACGATGAAATCGTTATTTTTTCCAGATGACTTGTCTGGGTATAGAATTTAAAATTTTCTTAATTGTCAGAATGTCTGGACTATTCTGAGCTTGAAATGATTCTGTTTGCCTTGGTGTTAGCTGAATTGAGCATTTAAAAGCAGTGCCTTAAATTGACAGCGAGTAATCAATCTGTACCGTCACCATTTTTTTTCCCCCGAAGGCAGTCTGCACTTTATTTTAGGAATAAGCTTTTATCAACTCAGACAGTAGATAAGCAAACAAAGGATTCTCATACTCATAAAGTGTCTAACATTCTAAAGTGCAATTTAAGTTTACTATTTTAATTTCAAATTTTATGCCCACGCAATTCAAGACCAAAGGGAGTGAATTTTGAATAAGAAAATTTACAATGCCATAACCACAGTCTGCGGCCGTATGTGGAACGTGGCACGAAGGGGACAGTAAGTAATAACAACAATCGCGTTGGAACGGTTTGATACTACTGTCTGAGTTCATAACGCTTACAGCTGAAATAAAGTTCAGAATGCTTTCGCGGAATGCTCAACTTGGTGGCGGTAATAGATTACCTGCTGCCAGTTTAAGGCACTGGCTTTGAATGCTCAGTTCAGCCATGGTCAAGGGAACTGAATTTGGTCGAAATTTAACCTCACAGGAACCCGTGGGGCTGATATCCAGAACTCGGGTGGGAAACGATCATTGAGGCTCAAACTTTGCCATTTTACATAAATCTGCATCAGTAATGATTTTGTGTGTGGATGTTTGGGGGCATCGGCCAACCCTCATTTCCAAGTCTGCCCCAGTCCGTATCAGGCAGAAGCTTTTAAGAGTCTACAGATTACATGGAATATCTGATTACATGGAGTGCTCACTATAAATGGTTCTTGTGTAGCAATTAGTACAAGAACTGTTCTACTTGCTTGACTGTTGCAGTTTAAATATGGCTTTCAAGTTCCATCTTCTCCTGTTGATGACTATCTTGGGGATTACTGCGCATGCTCAGACAGGTAAGTACATACATAAGGAAAGTGCAGCGGGCCATTGTAGGCAAGCCGTTTATCTAGAAAGTAACCGTAGGTGCAAATCTCGGTGAATTCCTCCATTTATTTACAATTTCTTTTTGCAAACAAATGCGATATGATGCTCATGACCTCATATTGTACCCATTATTTAAAGTGCCTATAACCCCCAAAAAAATTTTTTCGTTTCGTGAAATCTTTGCATGGAATTAGGAAAAATACCGCAAAAATTTTTGCAATTGATTAAAACCCGAATTTTTTATGAATTTTTAAAGTGAGCGTTCTTTGTAGCACAACCGAGCAAAGCGGAGAATGGGACTAGTGACGTCATTCGAGGCCCTTGCTAGCATCGCTTCGGTTATTGTCCTTATATTACGGGTTCGGTGTTTTCAGCGTTCAGTATTTTGTTGAAAGAACGTTTATTCAACTCAAAAATACGTAATAATCAAATCAATTGAGAATGTCGTCCAGCGATACTAGCTTGACTCAAGCTTGGAATTCCGAGGCCGCAGAAACAGAGGTAGAGTACGACTTAGAAGTCGAGGTGTGATCAAACGCGAGCGAAGAAGAAGACAACTAAGATGATGATGAACCAGAAGATGCCTACGCATCAAGTGGCCCCGATTCATGAACTGCTGCTTGCGGTCTTGCTTCTGTAGCAATCAGTACAAAGGTTGAAAAAGTGGCCTGCTCGCTGCTTTTTCTACGACGTTTCGCCACAGGTTCGACTTGCGAGCTTCGAGCGTTGTGTACACAAATTTCCGGACTTACCAAAGCGTCTTTCTTTCTCTGAATAAAGGGAAATGTAGTAAATTGTTTTAGAGGAATGCACTATTGACAAACAGGTGACGGTTACAAATGCAAAGTAAGTGAAAGAAACATGTTTACGACGAAATGCAAATGTAGCACGATCAAAAACTACTCATAACATATGAATCCATATTTTGTTGTCACCTTCGCTTGCTTTCAGTTGGTTTACCTTCCATCGAAATACAAGGTACGCGGATCGTTGGGAAGACACAAATCCCAATACCGTCCTTCCGCAGCCTTCTCTGAAAATCAATCTTAGCTAAATCAGAAAACATAATCGAGTAATCTTTATCCAGGAAGTGTTTCGAACTCACCGCCAAATATTTCGTGGGTTCCCAACGAGCACGCTTAAGTCGACCCACTTCTTTCTTCTTTTGCGCTTCTCCGTGTCATCAGTCCCGTCAAAAGGAATTGGATGAACAGATATGCCCTTTCCCTTGTTTGGCCTGTTGTTGCATCCGAAAACAACGCATTTATCCGGCATTTTCTTTCTTGCAATGGAAGCAAAGATTGTCCTAAACAAGAAGGCGATTAAAGGCCTGGAATGACGTCTCAAATCGCGCTATACCCAGACTTCTTTAAGCGATTCTGCTGCTCGATCGTGTTTTGAAAAAGTGCGCTTTTTACGATCTTTAAAAATTCATAAAAAATTCGGGTTTTCACCAATTGCAAAAATTTTTGCGGAATTTTTCCTAATTCCATGCAAAGATTTCACGAAACGAAAAAAAATTTTGGGGGTTATAGGCACTTTAAGAAATAGAAAACACGTACCGTGTTTTTATCGAGTTATAGAAACACTCGTGAAAGTTTGGGAGAACGGAAATGTTGTGTACTGTGATCATCAGAATGTAACTTCTCTTTGTTCGCGCCATCATTACATCATCAATACATTTAATTTGGTGGGAAAATATCGAAAGATATCACACCAAGTTTTCTTAAAAAAATAGATTAGCCTCGCTTCTCGGGCAAATATTTGTTTTAAGAACATCAAATTTCCGCGAGGCAAGTAGCAGCCGAGAGTTCTTGGAGAGAAACACTCTGTTGTTTAAATAGAAATCACGAGCTCATAATCTGATTGTTAAATAGAAACGCGATTTTAAACCAATCAGCGCGCGTATTTTCCTTGGGCTATTTTCTCAATCGTATTAACGACAAATTCCCTTTTGCAGATCTCCCAAGCTGTGACTACCCACACGGAGTGTGTGTCTTTCATAAAGACAACTGTCCACCAGATATACCGTATGAATGTGCTTCTGAGTACGATTGTACACAATCTACAAACAAATGCTGCTGTCGGAAACCCACACCCACAACAAAACCCACAAGTAAGTAATCAGTCGAATTGAATAATACACCTTATTCCAAAATGGCTACCATTTTAGTGTTCTTTTGTTTGCTTGCAAATTAGCCCTTGTTGCCTCGTTCAAGGGGAAATATTCTTTTGTATTCCGAGTTTAAAAACGAGGAAACAAGGGCTAATTTGAAGGCAAACAAAAGACCACTAAAACAGTGGCCAGGTGTATAAAAGCAAAGCTTTTTCAGTATACGAAAATCATGACAATGGAGGAGCTAGTATACGTCTTTAATTCAAAACGTCCAACTGAGCTATTGCATTAACCCTGCTCAGTCTTAGATAAGATCGGGAAATCCGCCCTCTGAGTATTTACTAGTTCACTTAGAAAATTAGATGTGCAAAAGTTTGCACCGGGATTTTCGGAGCGAACGTTTTAACAAACGGTAAACAAATATTTTAGCTGTCCTGCGCTTTGAAAAAAACTTTCTAACGAGATGTTTTTCGCTTTAATCCGTTCAGTACTTTTCAAAAAACGATTTCATGTGATATCAGTCAACAACAACTTCGTCCTCAGTAGAAATTTGTCACAAAATACGTCATTTCTATCAATTTTCGGCTACGATCGTCGCAGCGTTTTAAAACATGTTTTAAAATCCAACGACCTTTTTTTGGACGTATACAACAGTCGTAAGCGAGTTATAGATTTGATTTACACGAAACAATTCAAGTCGTAGGCCTCTCGTAGGCCTGTCGTAAGCTTGACGCATGCATTCGGCAAAGTGGTACCGTGTAAATCGGTCCTTACTCGATTTTTTAAACCTAATCCTTACTCCCCCCTGGGGGTGTCTCATCGAAGAATTATACGAAGAATTATACCAAAAAATACAAAAAAACGATATACGCTTTAATGCAGTTTATTTCTCTTTTTAGAACCTACTACAAATATCTGCGACCTACCAAATGAGGTAGGTCTGTGCAAAGGATATTTTCCACGCTACTATTTTGACAAAGAGGCTGGAGAATGCAAAATTTTCATCTATGGCGGATGCGGCGGCAATGCCAACAACTTCGAGACTCTTGTCGCATGCCAGACGACTTGTCCGGAGAACTGCCAGGTTCCAAAGGTAACCGGTCCATGCAAGGCGCGCATTCTGCGCTACTATTTTGACAAATTGGCTGGAAAATGCAAAAAATTCATCTATGGTGGGTGCCGCGGCAATGCCAACAACTTTAAAACTCTTGCCGCATGCCAGAAGACTTGTCAGGACCCGCAGACCTGCCTTCTTCAAAAGGAATCCGGTCCATGCAAGGCGTACATCTCAAGCTACTATTTTGACAAAAGCACTGGAGAATGCAAAGAATTCATCTATGGTGGGTGCAGAGGCAATGCTAACAGGTTCAAAACTCTTGCCGCATGCCAGAAGACTTGTCAGGACCCGCAGACCTGTCTTCTTCCAGAGGAACCCGGTCTATGCAAGGCGCGTATTCCGCGCTACTATTTTGACAAAGTGGCTGGAAAATGCAAAAAATTCATCTATGGCGGATGCGGTGGCAATGCCAACAACTTTGCAACTAAGGGGGCATGCAATAAAAAATGTCTCAACTAAAAAGAAAGGTAAGGACCGTTTATAATATAGCATTGTTAAAATTGTGTTCAGTTTCAGTGCAACAATTTCGAGAGAATTAAACACGCCAGCTTGCTGAAAACTGATTCATGAAATATAAATCACTTTTTGTTATGTAAGGCTAAAAGCCTACCTTCTGTGTCGGACCAATAAGATTTTAGTATAATGTATGGCTCCATCTTCTCCTGGTCCTTCTATTTTTCACTTTTATAAACTAATTTTTTTTAATTACTGCTCCACAAAATTGTTTTAGGTCTTTTTCGGCTCTCATCAGTTTTCGAATCCTACAAGTTTGATTAACGTTCCAGTTTGTACGTGCCAAATTACCCTTGGTAGGCCGTCGAAGCGTACTAAAACTGTGCTAATAAATAGGTATAAATTTCCCTCTTAAATATGACCACAATCCTCCGTAGGAAAAAAGATGGCGACTGGTACATTTACCCACAGTTCTTAGCGCACGAAAACTTTAACAACGTTCATAAAAAGGTACAGAAGGGTTATAAAATCTTCAAACCTACGATACACAATGTCCTTAGTACAGGGACAAATATTGTAAAAATTTGGCTTTCCTTGTGTCTTCTACGCTGTGTTAGGGTCGCAAGGTAATGTGGTAAAATGTACAGCCGCCATCTTTTTTCCTACGGTGGATTCAAACCATATCAGGCCAGTGACTGTCAGTGACTTGATATCACAGGTTATAACCCACCCATTGATTTTCGCGCGATTTTATTGGCTACTTTACGTTATGTGGTGTAAATCACTGGACAGTTATCACGCAATAGCCCTACCTGCGTCGATATTTGTCCTCCGATTACTTCCGTCGAAAAGAACGAAACAGAGTATGTACAGGGAAAAAAACAAACTAGTTTCGTAAAGTCGGGTGATATAGACATTAAAAAGCTGGTCGCAAATGCTGTTCCGGAAAGTGCAAAAAAGTCAACAAAATAAGTCAATAGCGCCGAGATTTCCAAGTTGAATCACTGGAGTGTTGGGACGGTTTATTCACAAGATTGTTTATCAAGGTTTTGGTCCAATCACAGTGGGAATAAAAGTAATTAAACTAATTAAATCTACTTGCTATCGTCAATCGCGCGCATTCACCATCACATCAACAGTGGCTTTTTACGAGCAGTTTACGCACGATATGAAAATTAATGGCAGGGTTATAAAATAAATAAACACCTTTCTTGCTGATAATGCCCTTGGCAAAGAAATTGTCCTCAAAATTTCACATTTGCCCTCGAAGCTTCGCTTCTCGGCCAAATATTCTCAGCCGTGGGCATTATAAGCCGACATACCAGCCGCCTGAAGGAGTTTATTTACTAAATACCGAAGCAGTAGACGGTTTCTTTCTGGCTAATGGTAAATTTGGTATTATAGTTAGTCCATTTTACTAAGTGGTTGTTTTATTCTAAGGTACAATATATGCCTTCAACCTTTTTTTTTGTTTTCTTTCCACAGCATTAAACTTCCTGCATGGAGATTGCCTGGGGAGAAACCATTTTCCGTTAAATGTTGTAATACTTGTAAGGGATATATGGTTAATAAATAGACACAAGGAAAATGAAGCTTGTTGTGAGATTTTAATTGAGTATGCCTGTCTACAGTTGCCTCAAAATCATGAACGAAGTTCCCTAAGGAAATCTGAAAAACTCCTACAAGTACTGATTTCTGAAAATAAAAACGTTCAAGTAATACCTATCTAAAACTAATTTAGCTCAGGCTTTGGTGTGGTAGGCAGAGAGAGCGACGGTCAGGCAAACAGCTTCTTACAGAGATCCTACCAAATACTTTCAATTTAAGATTCCATGTCCGTGTAATCCCGCTAAGGCAATTGCTCCTCAGTTTTTTTGTTTTGTTGCACATCGCTTTCCTTCTGTTTTGCCCATTATTGTTGACCACGGCCTAAAACGTGTGCGCCTGAAACGTGACTGTAACACCATCGCTTTCCCGCCAAGGTGCATACTGTTAACGCTGGGGGTTCTGTTATTTCATTGGCTGGCGGCTTTTGAGTAGACATATCTATCTGGGAAGGCGTGACCTGTTTATAAGGCGAAAATTCGCAATCGTTTTTCGAGGGAATCCTTCCTCTTTAAATGAATTAATTGGGTATGTAGAATCGAAGGTTTTCCGTGAAATTTTGCCAGAACATTCCCTGATAGATAAGGAACAAAAGGGTGTCGGCGAATTCTTCTTTTTTTTTAGATACTTTTCTCTTCGCGGCCTTTAATGCAACAGATTACGCGAATTTTTCGATAGTGGACCTTGACAGATCTATATAACAATTATTCCATGAGCCCGAATGGGATATGAAGTGATAGAATAACCAACGAGGCGGAGCGCGTAGCGCGAGTTGGTTATAATCACTTCATATTCAAGAAGGGCGAATGGAATAATTGTTTTAGTAAATTCTCAAACCGGGTTTTTCTCGCCGATTTTTATTTCGGCCATTATAGAGGGCTGAAGTTGAAAACTTCGTGCGGAAAATTTTTTAAACTTGGCGCACCTGATTTTCCATATGACGTAAAACTCCGACTATTGCAGGCTCATAGTCGGAGTTTTTCAGCCAATCAAAAAGCTAGAACGGCAATAGTCGGAGCTGAGAATCTACTAAAAAAAGATAACCAATAGAAAAAAAAGAAAATGCTGACACATTTTGAGAACTTGATGCTTTGTGATTAACACTGCACAGTTGTTTTGCATAAGCGATCGCATTTGATACCAGATTTATTCGCCGGAAATTCAGTCGGTCGTTTTGACGTTAACGGCTGCCCCCCTTAGGAAGGCAATATCGGAAAACAGAATGTAATTTTATCTAATATACATTTCTTAGAGTTTCTATTGATATATAGTTGGTGGGGGTTTCCCTGAAAACAGCGCTCGTACATGTTTTTTTTTTTCTGGAGGACACCCTCAAGGCAGTTTGGCACCCGTTGCAGTTTGTCCCCACTGGAATTCTTTTCTCGGGCTATAGCGAAATTAATTCGTCAAGTTGTTGACACAATTAAACTAGTGAGACAATCTCAGATAGTGAAAAGTTTAATGTACAGTACTGACGCAATACTCATAACACCGTTCCTATATAACTTCACCCGTTCACTCATGTTTTGGTATTGACTTTGCTAGTTCAATAATACAATGAAGAAGTGAAAGTGACAATATTACTTTTCACACCAACGTGTGTAGCTTGATACGTTTGCGGGTAACCTGAAACACTTGCTTTCTCGAAATCACACCGAAGATGTGCTTGTATTTTTTTTTCACAGCTGGAGAAAGGTCGAATGTCGGATGAAGAAATGGACGAGGAACGATTTGCTTTATTTATTTCACACGGAAATTGTCTTTTCGCCGATAAACAAGAACTAACTGATCCAATTATTGAGAAACGTTACAAGGAGACTGGGTATTTAAAGTTATCAGCGCTACCTGACCGAGATTATGTCCTTCATCATGATCGGTGAACGAGTCCCCTTAAAACTGATAAAATAATTAAAAGAAAAGTAAATACCAACGGAAAGAGAAATCTTTAAAAATTGATTATTTTACTTGAATCATAGATTAAAGTAAGCCTTAATGAAATACAATAAATGTGACAGATTCTTGTGAAAAAGAATTAATAGTGAAGAATATGTTCAGCTCAATCATTTTCCAGCAGTAAGCCATTAGATCGAAGTTAGCTAAGGTCGTCCCAAGACATAACTAAGTTGAATAAACTTAAAATAATCAGCAAATTCCAGAACGCTCAAATTTAATAGTTCTAACGGGGTTCCCGGTAATGTAAATCCTTTTTTGTGATCTAAACCAGATAGGAAACACATAAATTAAAAAGCTATTTAAACACAATCAGCTACGATAAAAACACAAAATTTCCATATAATTATATAAAATTATTCCGAATAAGCATAAATAATTGTCTGAAAGCAAACAAACCACAAACAAGTTTCCTCGGATAATGCAATTCTAGCTTTCTGATTGGTTCACTAGATCTCGGTTACCAGCCATTATACCTGTGTTTGACCTTATATGGAAATGAATGCGGCAAATGTCGCTAAGCATACAATTTTTAGCATTCGTTTTGGCTCCCGGAAGTCACATCACTTTCCGGTCGTTTCTTAGACTTTATTAAAAGTTAGCAAAACCGAAGGTTGAGAATTTAATAAAACAATTATTCCATTCGCGCTTGTTGGATATGAGATTAACGCCAACTCGGCCCTACGGGCCTCGTTGGCTATTTACCATCTCATAT
>OZ026605.1:6435327-6437827 GCA_964020085.1 Micromussa lordhowensis
TAAGAATGTACTGTGTAGTCCATCCAAGTTTGGTATGTATTCACGACAGTTTCTTTTTTGACCTATGTAAACTAAGCAGTTTGACAAAATACACCTTTAATTCAGTAGAAGTCGTTAGCCACCCCAAGAAGACAGCTGGGTTGTTACCGAATGTTTCTTTCAGGTGGTTATAGTTTGAGCACATTGCTAAACCATTCACACGATGATAGGTAAAATGGCTCGTCCACTCAAGGACGGGTTTCGTATTCTGAGGCAAGGTTTAAATCAAACAGATCCCCATTTTAGTTAGCGGCCACTTTCACAAATGCTTATAATATATGTTGTTTTGTAGGTGATCCATGATACGAACTGGTGAAGGCTCATCCAACAGCATTGCCTCCGAGTCAAGCTCTAGAACAAAATAGTTATCGGACAACTTGTTTGCCTCAAGTAGCCCCTTAAAAACGTCGTTAGTCTAAATGATTAGTGCTTATATTAATGCATTGGATGACAGTAAAATAAAAGCTGTTTCAGGAGAGCTCCAGTTGTTATTTCATGACTGAGTCATTAGCATTTTTGTACTACACAATTTAAGGCCCGGTTCAGACGCCATACTTCACATGAGCCGAATCGAATTCGAATTTAGGCCGACCCAAATTAATTTAGACCGGCTGAATTGATTCAGACGCCGATCTCAACTCCAGCCGAACTAAATTCAATAGGAGATAAAAGTGCATTTCGATCAGCGCTGATACGTGCTGAACTCCCGTAAACATAGTAAACAGCAACCAAGCACGAATCAAAGCCGTCTTTTGAAAGTTATAAGATAAAGAAGGAGCAGAAAAAAACAAACCACATCAACTAGAAGACAACTGATAAATTGGTTCAGATGTCGTACGTCACATGATATTAACTTTACAATACAATTTCAATTTCTAACCTTTTCATATTCCTTGAAATACAATACAGCTTGTTCCAAAAGCCCAATTGCAATATTCCGGTTAATTCTCAAATGCAATGTTACACGTAATTCAAACACAACCACGAAAACTATGATTAACGCACATTGATTTTGCTGCTGTTTACCAAGGTGGCAGCAAGTTTACACACGAAAACTCGAAAACACAAACTCCACATATCGGCTTCTTCTCCGCCCTTAAGATACGCTGGCACACAACTTACACTTCTGCGCATACTCCGGTCTTCAATTTATGCATTTGATTCGGCTCTTCTGAAGTAGGGCGTCTGAATCAAAGCCGGTCCACAGCCGTTATTCCCAGCTGAGCCAAGCGTGAAGAACGGCTGAGCCTATCCAAATTATATCAGCCGTTTCGAATTGATTCAGACGCCGTACTTCACATGAACCTAATTCATTGAATTCGCCGGATTCGGCTCATGTGAAGTACAGCGTCTGAACCGGGCCATAGATCAAGTTCTAAATTATTATGGTCTCAAAACATGTTTAAATGTCTAAAGTGACAATAACTGTCCACTGGACTCGTTTTGATACGACAATAGATAAGAGTTTTCTATACGAAATATATAGAGGATATTACACGGTGGCGAGAAGATATGAATTTTATGTTCGAGTGGCAAGAACAATATCTCGGGAGTGAGCGAAGCGAACGAGTGAGATATTGTTCTAGCCACGAGAATACTTTTTTGTGATCTAAACCAGATAGGAAACACATAAATTGAAAAGCTATTCAAACACAGTCAGCTACGATAAGAACACAAAATTCTCATATAATTATATAAAAGTTTCCCGAATAAGCATCAATAATTGTCTGAAAGCAAACAAACCACAAACAAGTTTCCTTAATAGCTATTATTAAATTCTCAACTTCGGATAATGCAATTTTAGCTTTCTGATTGGTTCACTAGATCTCGGTTACAACCCATTATACCTGTGTTTGACCTTATGTGGAAATGAATGCGGCAAATGTCGCTCAGCATAAAATTTTTAGCATTTCGTTTTGGCGCTCGGAAGTCACATCACTTTCCGGTCGTTTCTTAGACTTTATTAAAATTTAGCAAAAACCGAAGGTTGATAATTTAATAAAACAATTATTCCATTCGCGCTTGTTGGATATGAGATTTGGCTATTTACCATCTCATATCCAACGCGCGCTCATGGAATAATTGTTAATTAGCATTTTCTTTATGTTTCCTTATTTACATCGATTTTCAGTTTAATTAGCAGTGAAAGGAGCTCTGAAATTTTCATAAAATAACATATTATTTTTTCATAGTGGTTTATTCACCCTTTGATAATTTCCTAAACGATCCCTTGAACATTTTTTACCCAAAACAGAAATATAATAAATACCCTTGATTTAGTCACCTCCCCAAAGCAAACCGAAAATAATAAAAACAGAAAAATCCTACAAGCAAACCGACGAACTAAGGGCCCAGTTATATGGTCTCGGGTACCCGAGACAACCCTTCCCCTGAGGTAACTTTATCGAGCGTTTATATGTGAAAACATAGTTCCAGTAGGCCGAGTCAAAGTTAACCCAGC
>OZ026605.1:6442827-6485327 GCA_964020085.1 Micromussa lordhowensis
GTGACTGGCCGCATGGCGTGTGCACATACATTGACGACCCTTGTCCACCAGATATACCTAATGACTGCCGAAATGAATACTATTGCCCAGTTCGAACAAACAAATGCTGCTGCAGGTATGGATTCACATAAGAATGTACTGAGTAGTCCATCCATTTGATTAAGTTTGGTGTTTATTCACGACAGTTTCTTTTTTGACCTATGTAAACTAAGCAGTTTGACAAAATACACGTTTAATTCAGTAGAAGTCGTTAGCCACCCCAAGAAGACAGCTGGCTTGTTACTGAATGTTTCTTTCAGGTGGTTAGTTTGAGCAGATTGCTAAACCATTCACACGATGATAGGTAAAATGGCTCGTCCACTCAAGGACGGGTTTCGTATTCTGAGGCAAGGTTTAAATCAAACAGATCCCCATTTTAGTTAGCGGCCACTTTCACAAATGCTTATAATATATGTTGTTTTGTAGGTGATCCATGATACGAACTGGTCAAGGCTCGTCCAACAGCATTGCCTCCGAGTCAAGCTCTAGAACAAAATAGTTATCGGACAACTTGCCTCAAGTAGCCCCTTAAAAACGTCGTTAGTCTAAATGATTAGTGCTTATATTAATGCATTGGATGACCGTAAAATAAAAGCTGTTTCAGGAGAGCTCCAGTTGTTATTTCATGACTGAGTCATTAGCATTTTTGTACTACACAATTAAGGCCACATGAGCCGAATCGAATTCGAATTTAGGCCGACCCAAATAAATTTAGACCGGCTGAATTGATTCAGACGCCGATCTCAATTCCAGCCAAACTAAATTCAATAGGAGATAAAAGTGCATTTCGATCAGCGCTGATACGTGCTGAACTCCCGTAAACATAGTAAACAGCAACCAAGCACGAATCAAAGCCGTCTCTTTAAAATTGTAAGATAAAGAAGGAGCAGAAAAAGGCAAACCACATCAACTAGAAGACAACTGATAAATTGGTTCAGATGTCGTACGTCACATGATATTAACTTTACAATACAATTTCAATTTCTAACCTTTTCATATTCCTTGAAATACAATACAGCTTGGGCCAAAAGCCCAATTGCAATATTCAAATAATTCTCAAATGCAATGTTCACACGTAATTCAAACACAACCACGAAAACTATGATGAACGCACATTGATTTTGCTGCTGTTTACCAAGGTGGCAGCAAGTTTACACACGAAAACTCGAAAACACAAACTCCACATATCGGCTTCTTCTCCGCCCTTAAGATACGCTGACACACAACTTACACTTCTGCGCATACTCCGGTCTCAATTTATGCATTTGATTCGGCTCTTGTGAAGTACGGCGTCTGAATCAAAGCCGGTCCACAGCCGTTACTCCCAGCTGAGCCAAGCGTGAAGAACGGCGGAGCTGATCCAAATTATATCAGCCGCTTCGAATTGATTCAGACGCCTTACTTCACATGAACTTAAGAATTCGGCGGATTCGGCTCGTGAGAAGTACGGCGTCTGAACCGGGCCTTAGATCAAGTTCTAAATTATTATGGTCTGAAAACATGTTTAAATGTCTAAAGTGACAATAACTGTCCACTGGACTCGTTTTGATACGACAATAGATAAGAGTTTTCTATACGAAATATATAGAGGATATTACACGGTGGCGAGAAGATATGAATTTTATGTTCTAGTGGCAAGAACAATATCTCAGGAGTGAGCGAAGCGAACGAGTGAGATATTGTTCTTGCCACGAGAACATAAAAATTTATGTCTTCGAGCCAACGTGTAATGTTCTTTTTATTATATGGAGACTAACTATAAAACATAAAACTAGTGTAGCCAAAGCTATGAAAGTGCTGCGGAAATTGGGATGTTGTTTGCAAATTGAAGCAGGGATTGCATAGAGCTTGTGTAGAAATGGTTGTTTGGTCAAGTCCCAGAAATTGTTGAGTAAGATGTGGTTATATTCAATTCATGATGCCATCGGTTACAGCGTTTAATTTCTGAAAGAAATACTGCAACAATAAAGTTCAATAAGTTTAAGATTTCATGAACAAAATTAACTGATTTTGTGCGATTATGCGACGGCTTGTTAAAAAATATCGAATGTAGCTGTGCGAATTAGTGCATAAGTGCGAACAAATGAAAGCCTGTCAAATTTGCCGAGGTGCTTCGGCGAGAAGCACATGGCAGCTACAGGAGTATACGACAATGCTATCAGAAAACTACGTTCAATTTTTGGCAGACGACAGTACTATCGAAAACCTCACAGTGTTACTTGTTTGCGGCAAACTCGACCCGATCAATCTATTCACCGACATGTAGCTACCTAACAGTGTAACTTATTCAAGGCGAACTTGATATCAACCTGTTGACGACATATCTACTTAAGGTATCAGCCACACCCTTCAGAACCGTCCCCACGCGGATCTCTTTAGCGCTTTCATTTCTCTTATAAACCCGAACAAACCACACATTTTCTGAAAGCTTAATATTTCCGGATTATGGGTCATTCCTTTAAAAATCTCAAAATCGTAAGAGATAGCGTAATTGAGACGTTTTTTGCGAAAGCACATGTCTGTGTAAGGTCAACTCCAGTCCCACTAAGAATGGTCGGAAGAGAACGATAAACATCGCATTTGCTTCTTGACACGTTCTACTAAAAAACCGTGTCTCATTTTTTATTTGTTTCTTTTGTGACATAAAGTCAGACGGGACAAATCATCAGCACTTCCTTCGAAAAAATGACGATTATTCGAAAACGGAAAAAGAAAACAAAAATCGCCGATCCGCTTTTCAAGAAAAACAATCTGACAATAAGCTGGCCAAATTTTAGCTAAATCGGTTCGGGGGCTGCCGACTTAGAGTTAAAAACATACGCTCAACTTTCCAAAATTTTCGTTCTGAGAAAACAAGAAAAATATATTTTTTGCGGCATCTTAACCGCAATAGGATTATAACACCTAATCATCCATTTTAATGTTTACCAGCGAGGGATCATCTTGCAACAACAATAGGCATTTGACAGGTGATATGCAGCAGCCCAAATCTCTACGCGGGACGTGGCGGTAATACACTGCATTTTCTGTTTATCGGCGAAAGACCAAGAAAACTAAAAACCTTTGAGACTGTCGCGTGACCGCCAGCGATAGCTCAAAAGCCAAGAACCGATGCACAATTTATCGCGAGCGCCCTGCTTTTTTTCCATCGTTGGAAATGGAAGATTAGTTTCGTGCGACGGATAGCTTTCGTTCTGGCACTGAAACATCCAAATGGAACCAAGTCCGTTTTTACTTCCTAAATTCTCCACAAGTTCAACGTTTTCTTGACAAAAGCGACAGGTCACCGATTCGTTGATCTTCTCCTGCAGTCTTAGACCGGCTACGATAGCGTGGCCATAGAACTTTTGCCATGTTTCAGTGCTTTCCAGATCTGTAAGAGGTTCTTCAACCGTAAGTTTTGACCGGCTTGCACTACATGTTGACGAGGAAACCGACGAATCGCATTCGGCGCTTGGCTGCTCGTTCAACTCCTTTAGCCATTGCTCATGATCGAAGTAAGAGCCTTTGTCACTCTCCGCTAATTTTTCAGCCCAATCAGAGCTAACGAGTCTTTCGGCTTCTTCCGCTTTGCCGTTGCAGATGAAAACAAACACGACCTCTTCTTTTTTTGCAGGCATTTGAATCAATCTTACGGCATGTAATGCGTGATAAAATGACAACACTATACCTTGTGAATTATTTTGTGACGCGTTGACGTACAAGTTAATCCAGAATGACAGCACTAAATGACAGGCTATTTAAAACAATTAACGTGTAGTAAACTTCAACGTCCGAAAGCTCTTGAAAAGCTCTATTTGAACGTCTTGAACCCTGGCTGATACCTTAACATTGCAATGAAATCGTCATCTTGCACTGGCACTCACCTGAACTGGCGTCGAAACTCGAAAAAAAAGATGACAGTGTAGAAGATCTTATGTTATGTTATGTTAGAACTTCTCAGTTGCTTGTTGTCTTGGCCTCGAATTGAGGCAATGCGCAGTGCATTCTGGTCCGCTGAAAGCGAGGCTCTTCACAGCGCAGAGCATTGTGGTCCGCTGAAAACGAGGCTCTAACACAGCGCAAAGCATTGTGGTCCGCTGAAAGCGAGGCTAAAAACCGTGGCAAAATCTCAAATTTTTCTACCTTTCTTTTATATTTAGACTAGTGTAGCCAAAGCTATGAAAGTGCTGCGGAAATTGGGATGTTGTTTACAAATCGAAGTAGGGATTGTATAGAGCTTGTGTAAAAATGGTTGTCATCAAGTTATTTTGTTTGGGCAAGTCCCAGAAATTGTTGAGCATGATGTGGTTATATTCAATTCATGATGTCATCAGTTACAGCGTTTAATTTCTGAAAGAAATAATGCAACAATAAAGTTCATAAGTTTAAGATTTCATGAACAAAATTAACTGATTTTGTGCGATAAATTTATGCAACGGCTTGTTAAAAAATATTGAATGTAGCTGTGCGAATTACTCTTTTTTTAAAATAAGAACCAGTAAAATTTAGCTCAGGCTCGATGTTCTTATTTTTTCGGCCATTTCAGCCTCAAACTGTCCTTATTTTGTTCTTAAAATTCTGTGTTCTCTAATGGCCCCAAATGTGGTTATACCGTACTTTACAGTACTTCACTGTAGGGACCCTGTCCTACAGGGTGCCTAAACCATAGATAGACAGTTGAATTTAATAATTGTAAAAACTGGGCGAAGCTTACAGAACGTGGATCATATTATACTGCACCAATATACTGTACTATACACTGTACTGGAATTACCTTTCACTGACATGCATCATATAGTGACGGACAAAGAACCTGTGCTTATTAGTATATGTATACAGTACATGACTTCATTGTTTATACTCATAGATGTGATCTGTTACTGTTTACACACGAAAAGTGTGATAATGAAGGGTAAGAGTGAAATATATATATCTTAAAGGCTGTATAGTAAAGACTCTGAATTTTGAAAAGAATCATTAGCTTTACACTGTCGTCGCGGACTGATGTTTGTTTGCTGAAACAAAATTTCAGCCTCAGACTGTTCTTAAATTGTTCTTATTTTTCTAGCGACTTCAGCCTCAATGTTCTTATTAAGTTTGTTCTTATTAAAAAAAAAGAGTGTAGTGCATAAGTGCGAACACATGAAAGCCTGTCAAATTTGCCGAGGAGCTTCGGCAAGAAGCACATGGCAGCTACAGGAGTATACGACAAAGCTATCAGAAAAAATACTTAAACTACGTTCAATTTTTGGCAGACGACAGTACTATCGAAAAAATAGAAAAATCGAAAAAAATCGTAAGAGATAGCGCAATTGAGACGTTTTTTGCGAAAGCATATGTCTGTGTAAAGTCAACTCCAGTCCCCGCTAAGAATGTCGGAAGAGAACGATAAACATCGCATTTGCTTCTTGACACGTTCTACTAAAAAACCGTGTCTTCATTTTCTTTGTGACAATAGGATAAAGTCAGAGGGGACAAATCATCAGCACTTCCTTCGAAAAAATGACGATTATTCGAAAACGGAAAAAGAAAACAAAAATCGCCGACACGCTTCTCAAGAAAAACAATCTGACAAATAGCTGGGCAAATTTCAGCTAAATCGGTTCAGGGGCTGCCGACTTGGAGTTAAAAACGTACGCTTAACTTTCCAAAATCGTTCCGAGAAAACAAGAAAGATATATAGTTTTTTGCGGCATCTTAACCGCAATAGGATTATAACACCTAATCATCCAGTTTACCAGCGAGGGATCATCTTGCAACAACAATAGGCATTTGACAGGTGATATGCAGCAGGCCAAATCTTTACGCGGGACGTGGCGTGAATAAACTGTATTTTCTGTTTATCGGCGATAGACCAAGAGAACTAAAAACCTTTGAGACTGCCGCGCGACCGCCATCGATAGCTCGAAAGCCAAGAACCGATGCACAATTTATCGCGAGCGCACTGCTTTTTTTCCATCGTCGGAAATGGAAGATTAGTTTCGTGCGACGGACAGCTTTCGTTCTGGCACTGAAACATCCAAATGGAACCAAGTCCGTTTTTACTTCCTAAATTCTCCACAACTTCAACGCTTTCTTGACAAAAGCGACAGGTCACCGATTCATTGATCTTTTCCTGCAGTCTTTGACCGGCTACGATAGCGTGGCCATAGAACTTTTGCCATGTTTCAGTGCTTTCCAGATCTGTAAGAGGTTCTTCAACCGTAATTTTTGACCGGCTTGCACTACATTTTCGGCGCTTGGCGGCTCGGTCAACTCCTTTAGCCATTGCTCCTGGTCGAAGTAAGAGCCTTTGTCACTCTCCGCTAATTCTTCAGCCCAATCAGAGCTAAACGAGTCTTTCGGCTTCTTCCGCCTTGCCGTTGCAGATGAAAACAAACACGACCTCTTCTTTTTTTTCGCAGGCATTTGAATCAATCTTGCGGTATGTAATGCGTGATAAAATGACACCACGATACCTTGTAATTATTTCGTGACGCGTTGACCTACAAGTTAATCCAGAATGACAGGACTTGTCAACGGGTATTGAACGGCTCGAAATAAAAAATTTCGAAAATTCGCATTCTGAACCCTGGCTGATACCTAACATTGCAATGAAAACATCATCATGCACTGGCACTCAACTGAACTGACGTCGAAACTCGAAAAAGCAAGATGACAGTGTAGAAGACCTTATGTTATGTTATGTTATGTTAGAACTTCTCAGTTGCTTGTTGTCTTGGTCTCGAAATTGAGGCAATGCGCAGTGCATTCTGGTCCGCTGAAAGCGAGGTTCTCCACAGCGCAGGGCATTGTGGTCCGCTGAAAACGAGGCTCTACCACAGTGCAAAGCATTGTGGTCCGCTGAAAGCGAGGCTAAAAACCATGGCAAAATCTCAAATTTTCCTACCTTTCTTTTATATTAAGATTATGAACTGCTGCTACGCTCGCTACGCTCGCTCCGCAGCAACTAGGATATCTAAAAGATAGTAATGCTGCGGCACACTGTTGACAAGGACATATTTTACGTAGTCATTGACAATCTATCTGCGCGCTCCAAGTCTTACATTATAACCTTTCTTTCTTAAAGTAGTGTCAAATTGTGATGTGTAACTTAAAAACTGTTCTTTTTGTCAACTTAATGCATCATGACGAATCGATGGCGAGGCGTGACAAGACAAGGGATCGAGAAATTCTAGGAGCAGAAATCTCACTTGCAAATTCGGCACTAGTACGCATCAAGTCTAGAGTGTTAACAGTATCGAAAATGCGTTGATCGCTAGCCTGCGAACTATTTTTGGCTGTCGCTTGTCTACGCTGGCGGCACCAGTAGCAGCCGGAAATAGGTCTGCGTTCGCAGGCTAGTCGATCGCCGGATATGTGAAACTGCTAAAACTGTTTGGGTGAAAAGGAATTGATCATAGCATCCGTTTGTTTTAATTATTCTGCAAGTTTTAGTAACGACGATTTCTCATACGAATTTTACACTTAACGCTCATGCAATTATTCCTCGTTCTTTTATCCACTGCCGAGCCAAGCGAGCCGCTAAATATATGAACCAACCACTTAATGCGCATACAATTATTCCTCGTTCTTTCATCCCGGCACTGCCGAGCCAAACGAGCTGCCAAGTATATGAACTCAACAGTTATCGCCATACAAATTTTTCCACTGCCGAGCCAAACGAGCCGGCTCATTGGTGAATGTTTAAAAGTGGCCCTGCATTCTGTAGTTGTTTTTATAAGTTGTCACAATTAATCGTCCAAATTAACCCGGGCGTCCAGATTTGTACAAACTTTCTCGTACTGCATTAAAAGCAAAAGCAAGATTTGTGAAAGTCAATCATGATCTCCTGCACATCGTTTTACAAGTAAATCAGAGCAAAATATCATTGGAATCTACGCGAAAAGACTGTAATGAGATCCTCGTGTGGTTCGTGGCGCAGATTTCCAAATTGACTGCAAAAAACAACAAGGACACATTATTACATATGACGCATAGCTGGTGATCGTGACGGGATCGTGACAAAAGCACATGGTGATCTTAACTGTCTGGACATGAATTAATACACATCAACCTCCTCTTTACCAAATCCAAATAAACGAAAGATGTGGAAATTGTAAGAGTAGAAAACTGACTTATAAATTCTGAACTGGTACTCACATGTCTCTAGAATGGAATGTGACAGACTCCGGATGGGGACGCGTCCGCTGCGATGTGTGAAAAAGCTGAAGTTTTAGATCAAATTCATGTTTGGATAGAAACAAATCGATCGCAGCAGATATAAATTAGCGTGTTCTACGGTTCTCGTTTGTTTTAATTATTCTACAAGCCTAAGTTTCGGCGATTTCTCTTCATTAAGAATTTGACGAAGGGCCGAGACCGCTACGAAATTGACGCACTAGGTTTTAAATTAAGAAGCGACAATTAATCGTCCAGATAATTCTGCATTAACGACAACAGCAAGGGTTGTGAAAGCCAAGCACGATCTCGCTCACATCGCTTTACAGCAGGTAAATCAAAGCAAACCATAACGAACCTTAATCAATTGTAATCTACGCGAAAAAGGACGACAGCACAACGGTGTCACAGCCTCGCGTGTTGTTCGTGGCGCAATACATTCTGGTAGAAGGCGCAATGCATTCTGATAAAAAGGCGCAATGCATTCTGGTAGAAGACGCAATGTATTCTGGTAAAAAGGCGCAATGCATTCTGGTAAAAAGTGATGAATTCGAGAATCGTTCTCCCTTTTATATATTCTTCTTAAATCCTGTTTATGTTGCTGCTCGCTCGCTACGCTCGCTCCGCAGCAACTAGTGTAGCCAAAGCTATGAAAGTGCTGCGGAAATTGGGATGTTGTTTGCAAATTGAATTAGGGATTGTATAGAGCTTGTGTAGAAATGGTTGTCATCAAGTTATTTTGTTTGGTCAAGTCCCAGAAATTGTTGAGTAAGATGTGGTTATATTTAATTCATGATGTCATCAGTTACAGCAACAATAAAGTTCATAAGTTTAAGATTTCATGAACAAAATTAACTGATTTTGTGCGATTATGCAACGGCTTGTAAAAAAATATCGAATGTAGCTGTGCGAATTAGTGCATAAGTGCGAACAAATGAAAGACTGTCAAATTTGCCGAGGTGCTTCGGCAAGAAGCACATGGCACCTACACGAGTATACGAGAAAGATAACAGAAAAAATACTTAAACTACGTTTAATTTTTGGCAGACGACAGTACTATCGAAAATCTCACAGTGTTACTTGTTTGCGGCGAACTCGACCTGATCAATCTATTCATCGACATGTATCCACCTAACAGTGTAACTTATTCAAGGCAGACAAGAAAAATTTATTTTTTGCGGCATCTTAACCGCAATAGGATTATAACACCTAATCATCCAGTTTGATGTTTACCAGCGAGGGATCATCTTGCAGCAACAATAGGCATTTGACAGGTGATATGCAGCAGGACTTGTCTTTACGCGAGACGTGGCGTACACTGCATTTTCTGTTTATCGACGACAGACCAAGAAAACTAAAAACCTTTGAGACTGTCGCGTGACCGCCATCGATAGCTCGAAAGCCAAGAACCGATGCACAATTAATCGCGAGCGCCCTGCTTCTTTTTCATCGTCGGAAATGGAAGATTAGTTTCGTGCGACGGACAGCTTTCGTTCTGGCACTGAAACATCCACTCAAATGGAACCAAGTCCGTTTTTACTTCCTAAATTCTCCACAAGTTCAGCGCTTTCTTGACAAAAGCGACAAGTCACCGATTCGTTGATCTTCTCCTGCAGTCTTTGACCGGCTACTATAGCGTGGCCATAGAACTTTTGCCATGTTTCAGTGCTTTCCAGATCTGCAATAGGTTCTTCAACCGTAATTTTTGACCGGCTTGCAGTACATGTTGACGAGGAAAGCGACGAATCGCATTCGGCGCTTGGCTGCTCGTTCAACTCCTTTTGCCATTGCTCCTGGTCGAAGTAAGAGCCTTTGTCACTCTCCGCTAATTTTTCAGCCCAATCAAAGCTAAATGAGTCTTTCGGCTTCTTCCGCCTTGCCGTTGCAGATGAAAACAAACACGACCTCTTCTTTTTTTTGCATGCATTTGAATCAATCGTGCGGCATGTAATGCGTGATAAAATGACACCACTATACCTTTTGAATTATTTCGTGACGCGTTGACCTACAAGTTAATCCAGAATGACAGGACTTTTCAACGGGTATTTCAAACAATTAACGTGTAGTAAACTTCAACGTCCAACGAAATAATATTTCTTTTTGGAATTTTTTTTTAAACAAAGCTCTTGAAAAGCTCTATCTGAACGTCTCGAAATCAAAAATTTCGAAACATTGCAATGCCGCACTGGCACTCACCTGAACTGGCGTCGAAACTCGAAAAAGCAAGATGACAGTGTAGAAAATCTTATGTTATGTTATGTTAGAACTTCTCAGTTACTTATGTTCTTGGTCTCGAATTGAGGCAATGCGCAGTGCATTCTGGTCCGCTGAAAGCGAGGCTCTTCGCAACGCAGAGCATTGTGGTCCGTTGAAAACGAGGCTCTACCACAGCGCAAAGCATTGTGGTCCGCTGAAAGCGAGGCTAAAAACCATGGCAAAATCTCAAATTTTCCTACCTTTCTTTTATAAGACCAATTTATGTCTCAAAGAGATAAATTGTAGTTAATGGTAAAACCGTGAGAATTACTTGTGGATTGCGTGACATGCAGTAACATAGGGTAGGGTTTCACAGGCCAAAGTTCAATTCTGATCATGTGTGTTCATAGTGCAATCCTCAGGCCGAGCCAATCAGGAGGATAGTTCTTATCTCGCTGTCAATCAACTCCTAGTGCATTGAACATAAGCCTCGTGTTTATTCATTCGATTTCCATTGCTCTAGCAGGCAAACATTTGCCTGCTTAAGTTTGCTTTGTAGTACAATTATTTCCCACCCTCCCCCTCCCTATGTTATGAGCATGTCATGCACTATAGTACACACGTTATATTTTATTTCTTATCCAGATTTTTGTTCCGATACCTGATGTTACATATAGGATGTTTTAAATATGCAAATGCTATACTCAAGATGTTGTGTTATAAGTTAAATTTAGGTGGGAATATAAATTTATTTATATTGTTTTAAGATGTTCCAGTTAGCAGCCAATGTTAGTCAGACTTGCTGCATATTTCCCTTTTGGACACTTATGAATAGAGTAGTCCTGTCTACTTTCATAGACTAGGTATATACCTGTATTATGAGGTTAAGAGTTGGTACCATTCGTGTTTTCTTATATATTTTCTTGAAATGAGTTGTTAACGAATCCTTTGTTGGGCCGTTGGTTTAACATATTCTTACTCTCTAATACTAGTATCTGCTCATATCATTGTGATCTTATTTAAGTTGATACAGTCTGCAGTTATGTTATGTTCCAGTTTGACTTCAGCAGTGTCCCTGCTCATAAGATGTATATCGAACCAATTAGCTATACTTACTATTGAGATCTACACAACTGAACTCTAGTGTAAATCCTAGGAGTAGATCTTTCCTCTGTACTGTAGCGTTGAGTTGATATAAACAAATAAACTTTGGGTTGGGATGAAGTGCTCCCATACAGGTCACTCTTTGCCCCATAGACTCACAGAATGGATTGGTTGCCATGGTAACCATGAGTCTTAACTACCTTACCTGACTAAGGGCCTCCAGGGTATTGTGATCTGCAGCCCTGAGGAGGATTAAGGACCTCTCGCAGGGTATTGTGACCTGCAGCCCTGGAGAGGAGTAAGGACCTCTTTTAGGGTATTGTGATCGGCAGCCCTAAAGAGGAGTAAGGAACTCTTGCAGGGTATTGTGATCTGCAGCCCTCAAGAGAAGTAACACCTCTCTTAGGGGATCGTGACCTGCACCCCTAGAGAGAAAGGGGGTGAGGGGGGTTGTGACCCCTCCCATCTTACCTAGCTAGACTAGTATTCTGTTAGTGATACTGGCCTGTTGGAGTACTTCATTCCCAACCCCTTTCCCCACATTTATTGTTGTCTGTGTTTCTGTTTCTCATGGGTTGTGAGCATTAATTTAGATTATGAACTGCTGCTACGCTCGCTACGCTCGCTCCGCAGCAACAAAAGGCGGGAATCGTGACGTCATTGAACGATACGACACTCACAAAGGTGACATACGGAAAATACGCCACTCGGGTCCCGGATGAAGTGGCGTATGGAATCTACGAGTGGTTTAGTTCCCAGTAAAACACTCTCCTACATATAATAAATCGCAATATTGCCTGTGTGGCAGTCGCCCTCTCCGAGTTTTTCTTTAATTACGGGGGGGGGCGGATGTGAAACGAAAGAAATGTAACCTAGTTGACTCACGGACAAGGGGAAATTTTAGTTTCAGCCTTTATTTCCATTCTTAATAATCATTCCTGAGGAACTCATTTCCGAAAATAATTGTCTGACGACCTGTATGAAAAATGCATGTATATTTCGAGCAAGAAAAGAAATGTTCCTTTGTGTGAACGTCTTTGTGTGGCCGATTGACTATATAAGCAACATTTTGGGAGTTCAATTTGACCTCATTTTTCCATCATATGCAAACCTGATCTGTACATTAGCTTCACTGGAAACGACGACCGTTGTATGACCTTTCCGACAAAGGTCACAAGTGTTTTCCGAGAAAGTTCTGTCTACAGGATATAATGATCGACACGTGCCGGCTAGCCTGCGTGGCAGGCCGTGCAAGGGGTAGAAAAGGCCGCAAAGCTTCCGTCACGCTCACCCTCTTCGCGCGCTCGTTTTTTTTTCCTTCTCTCTCCCCTTCGACGCCTGCCGCGCAGGCTACGTGCCGGTGGAACAACTTTGGTCTGGAGCCAACAGAAATATTATATCACTGAACATTCTTGGGGTTCTGGTGTTCGTATTTTGAAATTAACGACCCTTTGATAGAACGTAAAATGATAGTGATACCTTCGTAGCTCTAGTGCCATATATCCATAACACTATACAGTCAACTCTCATATTTAAACCGTGTATAAATGTTTGACCACATAAAATGTCCGCACTTTTGTGAAAGCGGCAATCTATAATGACGTGAGTTGGTTCCATACATTTCTTTGTATTTTTGGCCAGGATGTATCGTTTTGGCGCCGTCCTAGATGAGTTTCCACTAGGCGAGAGTTTACTGTGTAGCTGAAGCACACTGAGCCCTCCAAAGAAAAGAGACACACAATGAGTCAATTTAACATACTTCCTTTGGGACAATCATGGCCAAGAAATTTCAAGCAATAAGCAATTTCAAAACAATTGTTCTAGTTAGAAGCAAATTTATATATCTGTTCTTTTTTCGCAGTATGCATGCCTACACTCCTTGTTACCAGCAAATTCCTATGTCAAAGGCTCCAAACCAGCAGACAATCACGAACCTTGATCAATACTCTCTTAGTTCCCTGTTCCCAATCCCCAATAGGTTAAGGGTGGGGGATTCAGATAACTGACCAAGTTTCAACCAGCCAGCACTGAAGTACATCCCTCTAATAACAACTAGTCCCCCCCTAATGAGAGTGAATGCCCCCGGGATTTCTAACCAGGAAGAACTTGGCTAAGGAACAAATCAGTCGTGGGCTTGTGCGTGAAATTTCCTGTCAGATACAAAGTAGTAGCGGTAGAATGTTTTGTATCGTAGCTAGAACTATTATTTTGCGTATCCCAGTCTAAGGCCAAACGTTACTGTTCGACATTGAAATGTTTCAGACAGTAGCTGAAAGAACTGAGAAAAGTGTACCACATTTCTGGCGTGAGTTTAGCCCCCGTGTTGGCCTCGAGTCGACAGGTTCCCGGGATCATGAATCACACTGAAATCATTTCCTAGCGATTATCCGGCTCATGCGAGCTAAACGCAGCTATGGAAATAGGAAACATTACAATTGGTTGCAGGCCAGGTACCTAGAAGCAGTAGAACAGCATTGAGATTTTGTAGCTTTTTCGCCAGAAAACGCACAGGAAGATTATTTTTACCCATTCTGACGCCGTTATTCTGTATGGAAACTTTCCTATCGAAACTGATTTAGAAAAAAAATTGGAGCACAGACCATGCGGCGCGCCATGTGTAGCAAAATTAATTAATGACACATTATGACTCATTATATGTCGAAATGACATGAAACAGGTCACTATTACGGGAACATTTTTTTGATTGATTGTCTACTGACATAAGTTGACTGGTTTTTTAACGTTACGTTCCCAATAGGTATTTGTTTCGTAAATCTATCTTTGGTTAACTCGGAACAGTCAATGTCTACATGTAAGATATTTATATTGATAGTTTATATTAATATTTAACAATTAGATTATGAGCTCGAGATTTCCCTCGTCAACTATCGCGCGATAGAAATCGAGAGCGAATAATCTAATTGTTTTAGTATAAATCTACTAGTCGTTCAAAACTTAATCTAAATCCTCTTCTCAACACTTCGAAAACGCCAAGAAAGGGCCGTCATTTTGTTAACAAGTACACACAGACTGTTACGCTACTCACTATCTATGACAGAATAGATAGTGAGTAGCGTAGCCAATCAGAGAACAGCATTCGTGATAGAACGCTAGTAGATTTATACTAAATATATATATAGAGAGAGACGAATTGTTACGCATACTGCAGTGAATTCACGTTATCTCATGTTCAAGTTTTTGTTGAAACGCGAGGGAGCTAACGTTGAGTTTTGATGCAAATTAAATGTCTCCAACCTTAGTGAGTATATAGACCCAAAAAGAAAAAAAAACAATCTGTCTTTTGGGAATTCCCCAAGATGTCAGGGCAAAACGCAGAAAATCTCGACCCTAGGAAAACGTTTCCGATTCCCGGAAGTCCCGACCCAATCTTCTATTAAAGCGTTACAATTGTTCTAGGTCATTTTGCAACCTGGGTATTCTAGCATTGCGATTTGCTTTTCAAAGATCTGATCAGCATTTATGGCACTAGAGGGGCAAAGTCATGCCATGTTAAAACAGAATAAGTCTAAATCTTAGCGAGGCAAGTGGATCAACGGACAATTATTTAAGCAAAGACCCATCACTTGTATGAACTGTCAGATACAGCTACAATTCCGGTCGATTGTTTTCTTTAATTAACTTCAGTGTAAATGTGCTTATGAAGTGAAACAGAATACAGCCATTGATAACGTTATGCTTACATTGAGCAAACTAAACATACTCAAACACTTCTTTCCACGGTTGAGATTTAAGAAACGTTTACTCAAATCTAGAACTGAGGTAGGTGGTAAGTTAGTCCATAAACAAAAAAAAATTACATTAAAGTTCTTCGTGTCTAAACCTGACAAAACGAGAATTTCGACCGTGTTCACGAATTAGGCAACACCAATGTTCGCTAGAGAACAGGCTTGTGCTAGTTAGAAACGAGCTTTCAAATCAATGGGCGCGAGTTTGACACGTGCGAACGTGCACGGATCGCTGATGAATATAAAAACGTGCAGAAATTTTCTTCAGTCCCAGTTGGAATAGATATCGTAAACATTCAAGCCATTTTCATCTCTCAACAACACCACTGTTCGCTAGAGAACAGGCTTGTGCTAGTTAGAAACGAGCTTTCAAATCAATGGGCGCGAGTTTGACACGTGCGAACGTGCACGGATCGCTGATGAATATAAAAACGTGCAGAAATTTTCTTCAGTCCCAGTTGGAATAGATATCGCAAACATTCAAGCCATTTTCGTCTCTCGCCCGGTTAAAATCTACGCTGTAAGAGTTTCCATAAGAAAGCGGGGTAAGTCACCTTACTTGAAATTAAAGCTCTAAGGTTTAGTGCACTAATCAAATGAAAAAAAGAAAAAATTGTTGTCTTGTTTTTGTCATACTTAATGCCCTGTTCCAGCCTATATTCTGAAGGAAGTTCTATCAGTATTATCCTATCGAGACTCGAATTTCGTGAACGTATGTTGTCTTGTTTTTGTGATACTTATTTCGCTGGGAAATGACTGTCTTCAAAATTTCGTTAGCATAATGCTTTTTGTTCCAATAGTTTTGACACAAGGGGAAACTATTGGTCGAGGAGTCTTTCTTGTCTTACATACTTGGTAAGGTAAGGTAACTTTATTTAAGTGCTTCTTACCATAGAATGTATATCAAGGATTCTGATTACAGTGCACAAGGAATATTCACTGTAAATGTTCCGTCTATATTAATTACAAACACAACTATACCGGTTCCTTTGGTGTTGCAGTTCACTCATGGCTGTGAAGTTTCACCTAAGCCTGTTGCTGCTGATTACTTCGGTTGTTACTACGTACGCTAAGAAGGATCCATTTGCAAGTAGGTACTTATGTGAAATTCGTTTAGCAGACCAGATTTAAACAAGAAAATTGGTAGCTGCAAAGACTTTAAGTTGAGGAGTTAAATCACATGCATTGCGAGTAGCTCAATAATTGTGAGTTTGTTATGTTGATCTACGACAAGAAGTCATGGGCTCAAATCCCACTGAATCCGTGAACGTTTGGGTTAATTTGTAATGTTGTCCAATGCAAACGCTGTGATCCTTTTTTTAATTACATTATTTTACAACAAATTCACTTCTGCAGATCTCCCAAGGTGTGACTGGCCAAAAGGAGTGTGTGCATATTATAAAGATCCTTGTCCACCAGACATATCGTACCCATGCCTAGGAATGTATTGTCCACTGTCCTCAAACAAATGCTGCTGCTGGGAACCAGTACCTCCAAGTAAGAACATAAAGCGTAGTAATAAAAGCAAAACACTTTGAACGAAAATGTTATTATTGTAATCAGTTATGCTTTAATTTCAAAACTTCCAGCTGGACAATCTAAACAGGCCAGCCACTTAAAGGAAAGAAAGAATACGAGGAGAGTAAATGGAAATTTTTTTAATGATAACTTCGCCTATTACCAAGTAGCTACTGAAAAAAATGTTAATCCATGCTTAGCATTTGTTTAACTTGTTTATTATTTGGACACATAGAGGTATATTGGACAGATCTGTCTTTCGAAAACACAAAATCATAGCCCCTTCTTAGTTATATTGCTTGATTAACCACCTCAAGAACGTTTTCCTCTTACGCTTTTGAGGTCGATATCTGAGACTGGGATATTGTTTAGAATGCTTTTCAATTCAGACATTAGCCTTTTCTAAGGCTGTTTAGTTCCTATGGCTTATGAAGAAACAGAACCTTTCCAATGGTATGTTTTATGTGGCTTTTGGGTCCATAGTTAGACTAGTTAGCGCTTTTGAAAAGTGTGGTTTTAATCCCGTTTATAACTCGTATTTTTTGTTTAGGCCTGATTATTACGCAAGTACGCCACTCATGTCTTGACAGTACAATGGAACTCCTTTTAAGCGGCCACCTATTAAACAGCCACCCCCCTGATTAAACAACCTGTGATAGAAGTCCCGGTGGGGGCTTTTCTATTGTCTTTACCTCTTATATTGTGAGCGACCACTATCCATTTCCAGGGGGGAACCATTTAATAACGGCTGAATTATATTGTATCTCATGTTGCTAACTAGTTCACTTTTACAGAACCTGCCGATCGATGCGACCGGTCAAATGGTGTCTGCACCAATATTGGCAATAAATGCCCACCAGATATACCTTATGACTGCCACACAAAGTACTATTGCCCACATTCGACAAACAGATGTTGCTGCCGGTAAGAGTCTAGCTAAGAATTAATTATTGAGTAGGTTCACGACAAAAATTATCTCTGATAAGGTTTTCTTAATTTGTAATGCGAATACCAAATCTTGAGTAGGGCCCAGGTATCACCGTCAAACGGCCTCGCAAGCTAGGTTCCTGGAATACACAGCTATATAGAACGACATTAACTTTGCATAAAATGGTGTTCTACAGCCAAATACGAGTACATGACGTGGATCTAAGCTGTCAATGTACCCATGTATATACGTGAAGTGACGACATTTGTCGAAGATTAGAGTGAATAAAATATGAGGAAAATGTAGAGTCAGCATGAGATCGATCATTGTATTTGCTGTATAGGTGACCAATTCACGGGTGGAATATCCGGACAGTACAAATTAATAATAATTGTTTTAATTTTTTTTTATTTGGTAGGAGTCCATGGTATGAGCTGACGAAGAATCGCCCAACACTGCTGCTTCTGAGAAAAAATTAATGAAAACACAATAGTCGACAACGGATTTGATTATTTCCGTTAAGAGGCATAATGAAAGAAATTTAAGCCAAGAAACCCTGATCTAGGTCTCTTGTCGAAGATTAACGTTTAATGGCTAATGTCATTTCCAATCAAATGAGGGGGAAGACGTTGTGGAACTGGATTGGCTTGAAGTTGGTTGTGAGTACAGAGCAAACGCATTGTACTCAGGACCGAGTCAAGGCTTTCCCATACACACCAAACAAGCTCGATTAACAAGTCGTTTGCTAAAGTATAACCAAACATTATGACTCTTCAAATATCATAGAAAGTAGTTTAGCCTGGCAGCTTTGCACTGGCTGCCATTGTGGAGAAACAAAAAAAATTCTTCCAGATGTTTTCAGTTAGTCGCTCTTAGTGTTGTATTGAGTAATTTTAAAGCAATGGAAGCAGTGGAATAAAAGCTATTACAGCAAAGAGTCAGTTGCAATTTCATGATTTTTCTTAAGACACAAATGAGATCATATCAAATGTTGATTGTTATAGTAGTGAGACTTTGGGGCATGATAATGCTGTCCAACAGACTGCAAGACCTTTCGGTAAGCATTCTTATTTTTACCCAGCTTAGGGCCTGTTTACATGGAAAGATGGTGCCCAGTCTAACCGAGTTATCCACCTAACCAAGCTACCCTTGGAGAGCCAACTATTCATTGGGTTTTTTAGAAAATGCATTAAACGTTTGCATGCTGGACTAGGTAACTCGCCTTTCAGGGCAACCCATGTAAATAACGGTTCGTTTTCGGGTTGCTTGGGCTAGCCGAGGTGACCTCAAGACCGCGAAAAAATTATAGTTCCAAGGCGGCACTGGCGTTAACTACCTCTGGGTGACAATGCGAAACTAGCAGAGCGCAAAATAATAGCCCTAGTCACTGAAAACAGGCGACTAGCGGAATGAGCGATAGGAAAAAATACAAACGGACCGTCAAAGCGTTTTCTTTTGTTACGCGTCTTGTTTGCTACGCTTAGCGGCCGCTCAAAATATAGCCCGATGACTATCCTGCTTATGTGAATTGCATTGGATTTCGGGCATCGTTTTAACCTGCTTCCTCCTAGTTGGGTAGCCCAGTAAATACAAATTACTCCGGCGTACTCTGGACGGAAAGCATTGGACGCGTTTTGACAGTGAAACTTTCGTTTTCAAACTTTACCGGCGTAGTGTAGACGGAAACTATATCATTCTGCATGGAAACAACCTTGGGGCCAACAACACAACGTTATAGCAGCGTCTAAGAAAGGACATTGTTCCTCTCTCCTCCTCACTCTGAATTTTGTTTGCTTCGTCTCGTGCTCTTTGAGTCGTGCTGGTTGCCCTTGCCCTGTGCAGCGGTTGTTTAAAACACTATCTTTAGAATAATCCTCTTATCCGATAATGCTGGTGTTTTGTTCCCGTTGTTTCCCAGAAAACAAAGACAGTCATACATACTTTCACGTAAATCGGCGGATAACGTGCTAGTCCCTGAGTAGTGATGAGTCAATACGCACAGTCACTTTCTTTTTTTGACCTGAATAGAGTGCTTATCAGAAGGGCAGTGTCGAAGTTTATTCCTTTGTTATTCCATTTGATGTTTTAATTAAATAAACAAAAGCGACCTACAGGCCGATAGTACACTTCCCGTAAATGGAGCCATGAGCTCACGCACGCTTATTTTCGCATCCTTCTGAGAAATCAGAAAAGCTGATAAAAATTAACGTTTCCTGCAAAAATTGTATCCTTGCTACTGAGTTTTCCACATAATTCTTTGTTCTTCAATGCACGTAAATGCGTCTCATGAAATAAAGAGAAAAGAACAATGTTTTGGCAATATTACAGCAAATAAACGGGTCTTATTCTTTATATAAAGAAAATAGTTTAATTTGAACGAGGAATCTGTATTACGATCTAGAAAAAGATTTTTGGCAGATAGTTCCGGGAATAAAATTATTATATAGTTCCTGACGTCTATATGCGGTCACGAGTTAATCACCGCCATCGTTCGCTACCGCTCACGTCTACACAAGTTTGTCACGAGATCAAACCAATGGTCACGAGTTTGACCTGATAGTAACTATTAATTATAAAAGAAACCTTCAAAAGTTTTTCGTAGCAGTTGGAAATCGCCGAGCTTGAAAGCGTTTCTGTCTGCAAGCCCGTTCACCGCAGCACTAATTTGTAAGTCATCGAATTTTGTTACGCGAACCTTGTAAGCCAACCACTTGTAATCTTAAAAAAAATCTCCCTCTCGTCTCACCTCTAACCTTGTTGCTGTTTTCTATTGCCTAATGGAAGACAAAACTGTGTCATGAAGGTTGTTTTATCAAGAATTCTATCAGTCGGGAGATGAGTTTCCTGAAATTAGGACCGCTTTCTGACCTAAGCAATTTTGAGACATGAGATTGGCTAAAATGCAAGCAACCCGCCTTTTATGGAGGCGTGGATGTTGGCTCCACGGAATCTCTGATTACACTGAGCGTAGACTATAAATATTTATATTCTCTTATATTTCTTCCTCTTTGCTTGTCTATTGTAGTTCAAACATGGCTGCGAAGTTTCATCTGTGGCTGCTGCTTATTATCGTTGGGATTACCGCCTACCATCAGATAGGTTAGTACATACTTAAAGCAGACTATCTAGAGGAAAGACTTCACACACATGATGTGATGCTCATTGTCCACTTAACAATATTCCTGGTTAACATCAAATTCACGTTTTCAAATTTTTAGATGATACTACTACTATAAACATCCCTGTACACCGTGCAATACAATAAACTAATATGCGAAAATGATTGCGACTGTTCGCTCAACAAACGAATAGGCGTACCCGTAGTATGAACCGTGTAGCATAACAATGTAAAAACAAAGGTCTTTATGGCAGAACTATGTCAATGGCACATCTAATCTTAGCGAGGTTGTTTATATATCAAACAGCTAACTATTATATCCAGATTCATGTCTTAAATTATTGGCTAGTTTTGATTGTCTAGCCATCAAAACAAAATGGATGACGTGACAGGGGGCGTATTGACAGGCAAGATGTGATATGTGCCTGAGTTATGGTAAAAAACAAATTGATGTCAGTTCACTGTCAGATACTCTTTGGATATCTGCCCAACAAATAGGTCGAGTAGGCTCGCGATAAAAAACAAGCTTCGCTAATCACGTTTTAACACTTGATTGCTATGCGAATGATAAATCTTCCAAAGAACTGGGAAAGCTGCCTAATGATTTTTAATATCATTGACCTGCATTAACGTGGTATATATTGCGGTTTTGCAGCCAATGCAAGTTCGAGTAAATCACGCAACATGGATCTTGTCAAATGCATGAAGTAACGGGATTTGTCGAATATTAAAAGAAAAAAAAAACAGAAGAAAACGTAGAATGAGATTAATCATTAAATTTGCGGTTACGATGACCACGTTTCAAATCCTGGGAGGAATATATGTCGCCCATTGCTACTGCGCATCTCTAGTGCGCACGCTATTCATTGGTCACGCGCGTGCCACGTCATTTTCAAGCGCGCGCACCGAGTCGAAAACTTAACAAAATATAGAGCTGATGACCTTTGCGTTAACTTGGTGTGCGAATATTTTTGTTGGAAGCTCGGTGACCCCCACTTTTTTTTCGGCAGATCACTTCCTTTTTTAACTCTCTACATTATACTAAAAAACCAAAAAAATCTGTGTGTGGGAAGTTGTAATTATTTGTCATATACTTTTAAAAAAGGGTCGAATTGGTACATGGAGACAGGTGTGTGTGACTTAGAAGTTGTCTTTTTTAAGGCTAATTCTAGCAGATTTAATGACATATGTAGCAAAGATCTATCAATTAGGCCTATATAAGCCATGTTAAACACTCATAGCTTAGAGATGATTCTTCAACTTAAATATATGCCGATAGTAATGAATCCGGCCAGAATCGCCTCGAATGACTGAGAATCGTAGAAATGCTATGGTCTGAGCTACGCTTTATCTTGAAAACGAGTTCGGTGACCCCCGATTTTTTTTACGTTTTTTATCTAATCTTATCATTTTCTACCGTCAGTCAAAGTTTTAAAAAAATCTGTGTGTGGGAAGTTTTTGGGCGCGAGCGTCCTTAAATACCTTTTTATGCTCTATTTTTTTGATAGGAATCCATGACATGAGCTGATGACGGCTTACAAACCACTGCTACCCCCGATGAAAAGACAATAGTTAACAATGGTGACTTATTTCACAGTGAAGGAAATTGAAGATTAAAAGTTAATTAGTTCCAGTAAACCTGAGCGAGAGATATCTTTGTGGAAGAATTGGCTTGACTGAAGTCATGAATACAGACCGAACGCATTGTACTCAGGAACGAAGTCAAGATTTTCCCATAAAGCTTAATAAGACGCTTACTGCATATAGGCATGTGCCAAACAAGAAAAAAAAGTTAATAACAATTAGCTGAATGCCGCCTTGCTCTAGATGCTGTTTTGCTTGCGAATGGAGATTAGAAATTTAGGCAATAGAATATCGAGTAAAAGGAATGTTTTTAATTACTCAGGCCCTCGACAGACTAGGGATTTAGTTGTCGACAACTATTTGTGATCGACCGCATTATCGACAATTAAATAAGTCCGATAAAGGGATTCGACACACTGACGCTCAAATACTGATTTAGTAACCGATACGCAGGGAGGTTGGGCACCAAGAGCTTACTACGCATGTGCATGTGCTTACTACGCATATGCCGGCGGGGAAAGCCGCTGAAACAATAGCGCGGAGATCTAAAAAGTAGTCGACAACTAAAACAAAAGTTTTCACACACTAGAAAAACGCCAAAAAATGAGGCCGTCTACAACTATTAGCTGTCGACAACTAAGCAGTTTCCCTTTTCGAAAAGGGAAACTGCTTAGTTGTCGACAACTAATAATTTGGGGTTTAGTTGTCGACAACTTGCGCCACAGACTTCGTTTTTTAGTTGTCGATAACTTTTAGTTGTCGATCACAAATAGCTGTCGACAACTAAATCCCTAGTCTGTGGAGGGCCTTAAGCCTCTTTTTGAAACAGACAAAACTTGTTACGGATGTTTTAGTCGCGTTTCGTCTTCTATCGATTATTGTTTTAATTCAAGGCTTGCAAAAACTCCTTCAGTGATTTCGTCCTGAGCTGGTTTTGATTGCCTAAGCTAAACTTAAATATGCAAAAGCTTACTCGTTTTACTTACCATGCATGCTTCTCGTCAAGTATTTTATCTCTTCCATTAGGTATTTTTGAAGGAAACCAAACAAAAAGTTTTGCCTTTTTTCCCGTGACTTTCTCGCGTCAAATGTAACAGATAGACCATTTTATCTGCCAGCTTTAGACTGCATGTAATGGAAAAATGTAGAATGTGTTGCATAGCCTATCGTATGCGCAAATTTGGTCTAGTTTTCGGTCCTAACGTAACAAGGCCATATGTTAATGAAGAGTTGTCAACCTAAATGATCATTTGTATGGTTAGATGCAATGGAAGCAGTGGAATAAAAGCTATTACAGCAAAGTCTGAGTCGTTGTTATTTGATGAATTCGTTGCTGCTGTGTGCATGGTCAAAAATCCCGAGAAAGAAGTTCAATTTTTAAAAAACTCGCATCATCAAAAGAGCTTCGAAATTCGAGCTAAAAGAGAGAGTGCAGCAGAAAATATTTTCAAACCTGAGCAAGTGTCTCTCTTTTTTAATATAACGTTTCTTCATATTGGCAAGGGAATGAAATTAGAAATTATTTTGACCGAAACAAAACAAATAATAAATAAAAAAAAAAATTGGAGCAGGCGCCTTACTTTTCAGTCAGGCGACAGACTATCGGTTTACCCTCGTATTTCTCCTCAAAGCTCAGTCACGTGCTACGGGCAATACCGCAGACACGTAACAAAGGCTCAACCTTCTTTCCGCTATGTCGAAGTCGTTAAGTAAAAGATATGCCGAGTATGTTAACAAATGAGTTATTTATGAACAGTAAATGTAGACAGAGTGTTACTACAGACGACAGAAGAAAATTTACGAAAGTTTTAGGTGCTCATAACGACAAGGTACCTCAATACCATCAAGTGTACAAGAATGCGAGCCAAAGAGGTCATTGTGCTACTCTGTGTAATGACATTAAAACAAATCCCTGGCTTCCTAAACATCATCGTCAGTTTTCCTAAACATCATTATTAATCCTACTCTAACAATCAAGACACCATATATAGTGAAGGTGATATAACGTACTTTGGTGAAAATGCTGGAAAACAATCTGTTGCTATGAGTTTGAGTGCTTTGATTTACAAATGTGTTTATGTTTTGAATTTGCAATTATCAGATACGATAGAAAGATAGATAGATGCTTTATTGTCTTAACAACTTACAGCCATTGACTGAATTACGAAAGACATCACAATAAAAAGGACATTTCAATAAAGATATTACAATAAAGAAGTATATAAAATATAACTAATAAGAAGGTAAAAAGAATAAATTGCTACTATAACTAACTAATTAACCACTACTAAGCGCTGAAAACGTGATTAAAAATGAAAGAATTTTTGCATCGATCGGTCTTGCACAAAGGTAAGGCAAAATCCCGATTCCTTCTTAGAGAGTAATTTGCTGGGTTCTTGGGAGGAAGAAGTTTGTAAAGAGTGTGCCCGGGGTCACCCACGACTTCATTAAAAAGCTTTGATGGAATCTCTTCTCTCCTTTTAAAGAGGGTTGGCAAACCTGAAACTTCTAGGGCCTGATTGTAGGACATACCGGGGTAAATAATTCGCAATGCACGTTTTGTAGTCTCTCCAGGTCCTCGCTGAGGTAGCCCGGGAGAGCGCGATGGAACACGGGACATGCACATTCAAGGATGGAACGAATGCATGTGATGTAAAGGAGCATTAGCTCCTCAGGCGTAACCTGTGATCGCTTGAGTTGCCTCAAGAAGTGCAACCGACAGGAGGCCTTCTTCACTAGTTCTAATACATGGACATTCCATTTTAGGTCACTGCTAATATTCAGGCCAAGCAATTTGGCACTGGTCACCTCTTCTAAGGGCTTCCGTTAAGCTTTATAGGATTAAAGGTAGAGTTGCTGTTCGCAAAGATGATTCTTAGCTCTTTACATTTAGCTTCGTTTAACTGAAATCCCTCGCTGCTGGACTGTCGCGAGAGATCATCCACTACTCGTTGCAGGTTGCTCACACAACCCTTCCCAACAGTCTCTGAGATCGACGCGTCATCGACATATACTTCGACAAAACTTCACCGCAGTTTCCTCTAGGGATTTTACGTCACATCATATATGATATCTAAGTCTTGTCACCTCCAGCGCTAGTCACTCGACACAGCCAGTTTCCCGCTCGCACCTGGCCGAGCTTAATAGTATGGGAGACGAGCCTGTTACAAAACAAGATCTTGCTAATTTCAAAGATTTCGTTGTCAGTCAGCTCACCGCCTCTGCAGCCGCCCTTTCTGCATCTAATTCTTTGAAGGAACAGTCCGAGATCAAGTTTACTCACATCGGCAACGAACGAAATTTCAAATTTAACGGACAAGTATATTAGCGAAGCTTTTTTCACTCAAGGATCATCTCGCCAGTCTACGAGTCCGAGGTGTTTAAAATTCTTACGAAGCCACAGAACTGTTATAGGAACTTAACCGAAAGATTCGGATCGCAGATTCGTCTGAGGCCGGTTGGTTGACTGTTAAACACTAAGAATCCAACCCCGTTTCGCTGAGCGAGGACGACGACAAGAAAATTCGTGCGGCAGAGAGGGAGGCTTTGAGAGACCAAGCCCGACAATCAAAAAAGCGTAATGTTTGGGGGATTTGCGTTCCGAAATAAACTTAAAAGCAGCGCCTGGTCCGTCTCGCAAGGTTCCACATCGGCCGTTCGTCTTGTCAGCTGCCAGTCTCTTCCACAAGCACCCTTAACCGTTCCTTAAAATTCTTTCTTGGCATCTTTACAGCGGGAAGCTTCTGGCGCTCTAGGCGCTCAGTATTCAGCTTCGCATTCTGGCCCTAAGATGTGTGATGTTAATGCCCGTCTGATCAACTTGGTAAGGGATGTACTTTGGGTATCGCTATAACAGGTTCCCCACATGTCCCTGCGCTATGCTGCTTCGTTACGCTGCTCTGGCTAAGTGCATCCTAGACTCGCTTGAGTTTGTTTTTCAAAACCTTAGCTTTTCCACTTTTAAGAGTTACTCCCTTCGTTCCGGCACGAGTTTGTCCTACGCCAGGGCGAGGGAATTAGTTCAGCTAAGGTTTGTGCCACCGGTGTCGATACGTCGCGCATAGGTTTCCATTCACTTAGTCTAGGGGGTGCTTCAGCTGCGCTTAACAGCGCAATTCCCCATCACGTCATTAAAAACCACGGCAGGTGGAAATCTGACTCTGCCAAGGAATTATATTGCCAGGAAAGTCTCCAGCGACAGCTTCTTGCTACTTCCTGCATAAGCTTTTGAATTACACGCACTCGCTCTCGTTCTTTGTTTTTCTCGACACGACTGGTCGTGTCCTTCCTATATAACTGTGTCTGTTGTTTTTCTGCTTATTTGAACTTAAACGTTTTCTCTGCGGCCGAACGCAGTGACAAACCTGAGAAATGTTTTTATGCTCGGAATTTCCAATTGTCGCCGCAGGGATTTAACGTCACATCTTGCTGTTTAAGCCTTGTGGCCTCTCGCGCCATAGTCATTCGACACAGCCAATTTCCCACTCGCACCTGGCTGAGCTCAATTTTTCCTGTGTTTTGGCTACATTTAGTTTCATAGTTTACACTATCCATGTAATTGCTTGTCTGTTAGCCTCTTCTTTTCTCGTCTCCACTGAATAAATACAACTGATCGTGTTCTTCCTATATCAGTGTGTCTTCTGTCGATTACCGTGGCTTTCACTTCCATCTAATGGAATGGAATACTTGAAATTAGAGGATGTAGTTAAGATGACACTGTAGTAGTGTGTGCAGATTGAAGTAGGGACGACTAATAGATGGCGCTTTCATTTCGATAAAATTGTAGTACAACCATTCGCACATCTCTTCCACAAATTAAGTCAAAGAGCCAGTTGTCCTTGTTGATTTAATCTTCAACCTCTGTGAGAAGTTCTTGAAAAAAAAGCTCGATGATTTAATCAGTCATATCAATCCGGCACTTTCTCTTTCTCCAGGCGGGAATCGTGACGTCATTGAACGATACGACACTCACAAAGGTGAGATACGGAAAATACGCCACTCGGGTCCCGGATGAAGTGGCATATGGAATCTACGAATGGTTTAGTTCCCAGTAAAACACTCTCCTACATATAATAAATCGCAATATTGCCTGTGTGGCAGCCGCCCTCTCCGAGGTTTTCTTTACGGGGAGGGGCGGATGTGATACAGGCTAAACGAAAAAAATGTAACCTAGTTGACTCACGGACAAGGGGAAATTTTACTTTCAGCCTTTATTTCCTCATTTCCGAAAATAATTGTCTGACGACCTGTATGAAAAATGCATGTATATTTCGAGCAAGAAAAGAAATGTTCCTTTGTGTGAACGTCTTTGTGTGGCCGATTGACTATATAAGCAACATTTTGGGAGTTCAAGTTGACCTCATTTTCCATCATATGCAAACCTGATCTGTACATTAGCTTCACTGGAAACGACAACCGCTGCATGACCTTTCCGACAAAGGTCACAAGTGTTTTCCGAGAAAGTTCTGTCTACAGGATATAATGATAGAGACGTGCCGGCTAGCCTGCGTGGCAGGCCGTACAAGGGGTAGGAAAGGCCGCAAAGCTTCCGTCACGCTCACCCTCTTCGCGCGCTCGTTTTTTTTCCCTTCTCCCTCCCCTTCGACGCCTGTCACGCAGGCTACGTGCCGGCGGAACAACTTTGGTCTGGAGCCAACAGAAATATTATATCACTGAACATTCTTGGGGTTCTGGTGTTCGTATTTTGAAATTAACGACCCTTTGGTAGAACGTAAAATGATAGTGATACCTTCGTAGCTCTAGTGCCATGTATCCATAACACTATACAGTCAACTCTCATATTTTAACCGTGTATAAATTTTGGACCACATAAAATGTCCGCACTTTTGTGAAAGCGGCAATCCATAATGACGTGAGTTGGTTCCATACATTTCTTTGTATTTTTGGCCAGGATGTATAGTTTTGGCCCGTCCTAGCGGAGTTTCCACTAGGCGAGAGTTTACTGCGCTGAAGCACATTGAGCCCTCCAAAGAAAAGGGACACACAACGAGTCAATTTAACATACTTCCTTTGGGACAATCATGGCCAAAAAATTTCAAGCAATGAGCAATTTCAAAACAATTGTTCTAGTTACGGGCAAATTTATATATCTGTTCTTTTTTCCCAGTATGCATGCCTACACTCCTTCTTACCAGCAAATTCCTATGTCAAAGGCTCCAAACCAGCAGACAATCACGAAACTTGATCAATACTCTCTTAATTCCCTGTTCCCAATCCCCAATAGGTTAAGGGTGGGGGATTCAGATAACTGACCAAGTTTCAACCAGCCAGCACTGAAGTACATCCCTCTGATAACAACTAGTCCCCGCCTAATGAGAGTGAATGCCCCCGGGATTTCTAACCAGGAAGAACTTGGCTAAGGAACAAATCAGTCGTGGGCTTGTGCGTGAAATTTCCTGTCAGATACAAAGTAGTAGCGGTAGAATGTTTTGTATCGTAGCTAGAACTATTATTGTGCGTATCCCAGTCTAAGGCCAAACGTTACTGTTCGACATTGAAATGTTTCAGACAGTAGCTGAAAGAACTGAGAAAAGTGTACCACATTTCTGGCGTGAGTTTAGCCCCCGTGTTGGCCTCGAGTCGACAGGTTCCCGGGATCATGAATCACACTGAAATCATTTCCTAGCGATTATCCGGCTCATGCGAGCTAAACGCAGCTATGGAAATAGGAAACATTACAATTGGTTGCAGGCCAGGTACCTAGAAGCAGTAGAACAGCATTGAGATTTTGTAGCTTTTTCGCCAGAAAACGCACAGGAAGATTATTTTTACCCATTCTGACGCCGTTATTCTGTATGGAAACTTTCCTATCGAAACTGATTTAGAAAAAAAATTGGAGCATAGACTATTCGGCGCGCCATGTGTAGCAAAATTACTTAATGACACATTATGTCTCATCATTTTTTTGACGTTACGTTCCCAATAGGTATTTGTTTCGTAAATCTATCTTTGGTTAACTCGGAACAGTCAATGTCTACATGTAAGATATTTATATTGATAGTTTATATTAATATTTAACAATTAGATTATGAGCTCGAGATTTCCCTCGTCAACTATCGCGCGATAGAAATCGAGAGCGAATAATCTAATTGTTTTAGTATAAATCTACTAGTCGTTCAAAACTTAATCTAAATCCTCTTCTCAACACTTCGAAAACGCCAAGAAAGGGCCGTCAGTTTGTTAACAAGTACACACAGACTGTTACGCTACTCACTATCTATGACAGAATAGATAGTGAGTAGCGTAGCCAATCAGAGAACAGCATTCGTGATAGAACGCAAGTAGATTTATACTAAATATATATATAGAGAGAGACGAATTGTTACGCATACTGCAGTGAATTCACGTTATCTCATGTTCAAGTTTTTGTTGAAACGCGAGGGAGCTAACGTTGAGTTTTGATGCAAATTAAATGTCTCCAACCTTAGTGAGTATATAGACCCAAAAAGAAAAAAACAATCTGTCTTCTGGGAATTCCCCAAGATGTCAGGGCAAAACGCAGAAAATCTCGACCCTAGGAAAACGTTTCCGATTCCCGGAAGTCCCGACCCAATCTTCTATTAAAGCGTTACAATTGTTCTAGGTCATTTTGCAATCTGGGTATTCTAGCATTGCGATTTGCTTTTCAAAGATCTGATCAGCATTTATGGCACTAGATGGGCAAAGTCATGCCATGTTAAAACAGAATAAGTCTAAATCTTAGCGAGGCAAGTGGATCAACGGACAATTATTTAAGCAAAGACCCATCACTTGTATGAACTGTCAGATACAGCTACAATTCCGGTCGATTGTTTTCTTTAATTAACTTCAGTGTAAATGTGCTTATGAAGTGAAACAGAATACAGCCATTGATAACGTTGTGCTTACATTGAGCAAACTAAACATACTCAAACACTTCTTTCCACGGTTGAGATTTAAGAAACGTTTACTCAAATCTAGAACTGAGGTAGGTGGTAAGTTAGTCCATAAACAAAAAAAAAATTACATTAAAGTTCTTCGTGTCTAAACCTGACAAAACGAGAATTTCGACCGTGTTCACGAATTAGGCAACACCAATGTTCGCTAGAGAACAGGCTTGTGCTAGTTAGAAACGAGCTTTCAAATCAATGGGCGCGAGTTTGACACGTGCGAACGTGCACGGATCGCTGATGAATATAAAAACGTGCAGAAATTTTCTTCAGTCCCAGTTGGAATAGATATCGCAAACATTCAAGCCATTTTCGTCTCTCGGCCGGTTAAAATCTACGCTGTCAGAGTTTCCATAAGAAAGCGGGGTAAGTCACCTTACTTGAAATTAAAGCTCTAAGGTTTAGTGCAGGACGAATCAAATGAAAAAAAGAAACAATTGTTGTCTTGTTTTTGTCATACTTAATGCCCTGTTCCAGCCTATATTCTGAAGGAAGTTCTATCAGTATTATCCTATCGAGACTCGAATTTCGTGAACGTATGTTGTCTTGTTTTTGTGATACTTATTTCGCTGGGAAATGACTGTCTTCAAAATTTCGTTAGCATAATGCTTTTTGTTCCAATAGTTTTGACACAAGGGGAAACTATTGGTCGAGGAGTCTTTCTTGTCTTACATACTTGGTAAGGTAAGGTAACTTTATTTAAGTGCTTCTTACCATAGAATGTATATCAAGGATTCTGATTACAGTGCACAAGGAATATTCACTGTAAATGTTCCGTCTATATTAATTACAAACACAACTATACCGGTTCCTTTGGTGTTGCAGTTCACTCATGGCTGTGAAGTTTCACCTAAGCCTGTTGCTGCTGATTACTTCGGTTGTTACTACGTACGCTAAGAAGGATCCATTTGCAAGTAGGTACTTATGTGAAATTCGTTTAGCAGACCAGATTTAAACAAGAAAATTGGTAGCTGCAAAGACTTTAAGTTGAGGAGTTAAATCACATGCATTGCGAGTAGCTCAATAATTGTGAGTTTGTTATGTTGATCTACGACAAGAAGTCATGGGCTCAAATCCCACTGAATCCGTGAACGTTTGGGTTAATTTGTAATGTTGTCCAATGCAAACGCTGTGATCCTTTCTTTAATTACATTATTTTACAACAAATTCACTTCTGCAGATCTCCCAAGGTGTGACTGGCCAAAAGGAGTGTGTGCATATTATAAAGATCCTTGTCCACCAGACATATCGTACCCATGCCTAGGAATGTACTGCCCACTGTCCTCAAACAAATGCTGCTGCTGGGAACCAGTACCTCCAAGTAAGAACATAAAGCGTAGTAATAAAAGCAAAACACTTTGAACGAAAATGTTATTATTGTAATCAGTTATGCTTTAATTTCAAAACTTCCAGCTGGACAATATAAACAGGCCAGCCACTTAAAGGAAAGAAAGAATACGAGGAGAGTAAATGGAAAGTTTTTTAATGATAACTTCGCCTATTACCAAGTAGCTACTGAAAAAAATGTTAATCCATGCTTAGCATTTGTTTAACTTGTTTATTATTTGGACACATAGAGGTATATTGGACAGATCTGTCTTTCGAAAACAGAAAATCATAGCCCCTTCTTAATTATATTGTTTGATTAACCACCTCAAGAACGTTTTCCTCTTACGCTTTTGAGGTCGATATCTGAGACTGGGATATTGTTTAGAATGCTTTTCAATTCAGACATTAGCCTTTTCTAAGGCTGTTTAGTTCCTATGGCTTATGAAGAAACAGAACCTTTCCAATGGTATGTTTTATGTGGCTTTTGGGTCCATAGTTAGACTAGTTAGCGCTTTTGAAAAGTGTGGTTTTAATCCCGTTTATAACTCGTATTTTTTGTTTAGGCCTGATTATTACGCAAGTACGCCACTCATGTCTTGACAGTACAATGGAACTCCTTTTAAGCGGCCACCTATTAAACAGCCACCCCCCTGATTAAACAACCTGTGATAGAAGTCCCGGTGGGGGCTTTTCTATTGTCTTTACCTCTTATATTGTGAGCGACCACTATCCATTTCCAGGGGGGAACCATTTAATAACGGCTGAATTATATTGTATCTCATGTTGCTAACTAGTTCACTTTTACAGAACCTGCCGATCGATGCGACCGGTCAAATGGTGTCTGCACCAATATTGGCAATAAATGCCCACCAGATATACCTTATGACTGCCACACAAAGTACTATTGCCCACATTCGACAAACAGATGTTGCTGCCGGTAAGAGTCTAGCTAAGAATTAATTATTGAGTAGGTTCACGACAAAAATTATCTCTGATAAGGTTTTCTTAATTTGTAATGCGAATACCAAATCTTGAGTAGGGCCCAGGTATCACCGTCAAACGGCCTCGCAAGCTAGGTTCCTGGAATACACAGCTATATAGAACGACATTAACTTTGCATAAAATGGTGTTCTACAGCCAAATACGAGTACATGACGTGGATCTAAGCTGTCAATGTACCCATGTACATACGTGAAGTGACGACATTTGTCGAAGATTAGAGTGAATAAAATATGAGGAAAATGTAGAGTCAGCATGAGATCGATCATTGTATTTGCTGTATAGGTGACCAATTCATGGGTGGAATATCCGGACAGTACAAATTAATAATATTTTTTTTAATTTTTTTTTATTTGGTAGGAGTCCATGGTATGAGCTGACGAAGAATCGCCCAACACTGCTGCTTCTGAGAAAAAATTAATGAAAACACAATAGTCGACAACGGATTTGATTATTTCCGTTAAGAGGCATAATGAAAGAAATTTAAGCCAAGAAACCCTGATCTAGGTCTCTTGTCGAAGATTAATGTTTACTGGCTAATGTCATTTCCAATCAACTGAGGGGGGAGACTTTGCGGGGGAATTGGCTTGAAGTTGGTTGTGAGTACAGAGCAAGCGCATTGTACTCAGGACCGAGTCAAGGCTTTCCATACAGACCAAACAAGCTCGATTAACAAGTCGTTTGCAATATAACCAAACATTATGACACTTCAAAAATCATTGACAGTAGTTTAGCCTGGCAGCTTCGCACTGGCTGCCATTGTAGAGAAACAAAAAAATTCTTCCAGATGTTTAAGTCGCTCTTAGTGTTGTATTGAGTAATTTTAAATGCATTGGAAGCAGTGGAATAAAAGCCATGATTACAGCAAAAAGTCAGTTGCAATTTCATGATTTTTCTTCACACACAAATGAGATCATCCAAATGTTGATTGTAGTGAGACTTTAGAACATGATAATGCTGTCCAACAGACTACAAGACCTTTCGGTAAGCATTCTTATTTTTACCCAGCTTAGGGCCTGTTTACATGGGAAGATGGTGCCCAGTCTAGCCGAGTTATCCGCCTAACCAAGCTACCCTTGGAGAGCCTATTTTTCATTGGGTTTTTTAAGCATGTCCTAGGTCATTCGCCTTTCGGAGCACACTATGTAAATAACGGTTCGCGATTCCGGTTGCTTGGGCTAGCCGAGGTGACCTCAAGACCGCGAAAAAATGATAGTTCCAAGGCAGCACTGGCGTTAACTACCTCTGGGTGGCAATGCGAAACTAGCAGAGCGCAAAATAATAGCCCTAGTCACTGAAAACAGGCAACTAGCGGAATGAGCGATAGGAAAAAATACAAACGTGCCGTCAAAGCGTTTCTTTTGTTACGCGTCTTGTTTGTTACGCTTAGCGGCCTCTCAAAATATAGCCCGATGACTATCCTGCTTATGTGAATTACATTGGATTGCGGGCATCGTTTTAACCTTCCTCCTAGTTGGGTAGCCCAGTAAATTCAAATTACTCCGGCGTACTGTGGACGGAAAGCATTGGATGCGTTTTGACAGTGAAACTTTCGTTTTCAAATTTTACCAGCGTAGTGTAGACGGGAACTATATAATTCTTCATGGAAACAACCTTGGGGCCAACATCACAACGTTATAGCAGCGTGTAAGAAAGGACATTGTTCCTCTCTCCTCCTAACTCTGAATTTTGTTTGCTTCGTCTCGTGCTCTTCGAGTCGTGCTAGTTGCCCTTGCCCTGTGCAGCGGTTGTTTAAAAACACTATCTTTAGAATAATCCTCTTATCCGATAATGCTGGTGTTTTGTTCCCGTTGTTTCCCAGAAAACAAAGACAGTCATACATACTTTCACGTAAATTGGCGGATAACATGCTAGTCCCTGAGTGGTGATGAGTCAATACGCACAGTCACTTTCTTTTTTTGACCTGAATAGAGTGCTTATCAGAAGGGCAGTGTCGAAGTTTATTCCTTTGTTATTCCATTTGATGTTTTAATTAAATAAACAAAAGCGACCTACAGGCCGATAGTACACTTCCTGTAAATGGCGCCATGAGCTCACGCACGCTTATTTTCGCATCCTTCTGAGAAATCAGAGAAGCTGATAAAAATTAACGTTTCCTGCAAAAATTGTATCCTTGCTACTGAGTTTTCCACATAATTCTTTGTTCTTCAATGCACGTAAATGCGTCTCATGAAATAAAGAGAAAAGAACAATGTTTTGGCAATATTAGAGCAAATAAACGGGTCTTATTCTTTATATAAAGAAAATAGTTTAATTTGAACGAGGAATCTGTATTACGATCTAGAAAAAGATTTTTGGCAGATAGTTCCGGGAATAAAATTATTATATAGTTCCTGACGTCTATATGCGGTCACGAGTTAATCACCGCCATCGTTCGCTACCGCTCACGTCTACACAAGTTTGTCACGAGATCAAACCAATGGTCACGAGTTTGACCTGATAGTAACTATTAATTATAAAAGAAACCTTCAAAAGTTTTTCGTAGCAGTTGGAAATCGCCGAACTTGAAACCGTTTCTGTCTGCAAGCCCGTTCACCGCAGCGCTAATTTGTAAGTAATCGAATTTTGTTACGCGAACCTTGTAAGCCAACAACTTGTAATCTTAAAAAAAATCTCCCTCTCGTCTCACCTCTAACCTTGTTGCTGTTTTCTATTGCCTATTGGAAGACAAAACTGTGTCATGAAGGTTGTTTTATCAAGAATTCTATCAGTCGGGAGATGAGTTTCCTGAAATTAGGACCGCTTTCTGACCTAAGCAATTTTGAGACATGAGATTGGCTAAAATGCAAGCAACCCGCCTTTTATGGAGGCGTGGATGTTGGCTCCACGGAATCTCTGATTACACTGAGCGTAGACTATAAATATTTATATTCTCTTATATTTCTTCCTCTTTGCGTGTCTATTGTAGTTCAAACATGGCTGTGAAGTTTCATCTGTGGCTGCTGCTTATTATCGTGGGGATTACTGCCTACCATCAGATAGGTTAGTACATACTTAAAGCAGACTATCTAGAGGAAAGACTTCACACACATGATGTGATGCTCATTGTCCACTTAACAATATTCCTGGTTAACATCAAATTCACGTTTTCAAATTTTTAGATGATACTACTACTATAAACATCCCTGTACACCGTGCAATACAGTAAATATGCGAAAATGATTGCGACTGTTCGCTCAACAAACGCATGAATAGGCGTACCCGTAGTATGAACCGTGTAGCATAACAATGTAAAAACAAAGGTCTTTATGGCAGAACTATGTCAATGGCACATCTAATCTTAGCGAGGTTGTTTATATATCAATTAGCTAACTATTATATCCAGATTCATGTCTTAAATTATTGGCTAGTTTTGATTGTCTAGCCATCAAAACAAAATGGATGACGTGACAGGGGGCGTATTGACAGGCAAGATTGATATGTGCCTGAGTAAGGTATAGAAGGAACGTACGAGAGTGGGTAGTCTATAGTTTTATGTCCAGTGGTTAAGGCCACTTTAAATCCAACTGACTCCTTGTATTTTTGTTTAGGCTTTACAGTCGCAAACGCGACTGCAAAGCTTACGTCCGTCTTTGCATTATTTCATGTTACTACCTCCTTCACTTTTACAGGAAACGCCGCACTATGTGACTGGCCGCATGGCTTGTGTGTATACTTCTTGGATACCTGCCCAACAAATAGTACTGACTGCCGGTTATCGTATAACTGCACACGTAATACCAACATATGTTGCTGCTGGTAAGAATCTAGCTAAGAATTAATATTTTTACGATAACTGCAGAAATTCTCGCGCGCTCATTCGCTAATTTTTATCGTCAATTTGAATTTCGTGCGACGCGTCAGCGAGCGAGAGCGGGCAATAGGCCATTTCCGAATTACCTCAGGCCACTTTTTGGAAGCGAGTCTTGGTGCTCATCTTTTCATATGCAAATCAATTTTCATTCATATGAAAATGAGTTTAATTTGCGTGTGAATGAAAATTGATTTGCATATGAAAGGATGAGCACCAAGACTCGCTTCCAAAAAGAGGCCTGAGGTAATTCAGAAATGGCCTATTCGACCCGCATTTGTTATGGTAAAAAACAAATTGATGTCAGTTCACTGTCAGATACTCTTTGGATATCTGCCCAACAAATAGGTCGAGTAGGCTCGCGATAAAAAACAAGCTTCGCTAATCACGTTTTAACACTTGATTGCTATGCGAATGATAAATCTTCCAAAGAACTGGGAAAGCTGCCTAATGATTTTTAATATCATTGACCTGCATTAACGTGGTATATATTGCGGTTTTGCAGCCAAGTTCGAGTAAATCACGCAACATGGATCTTGTCAAATGCATGAAGTAACGGAATTTGTCGAATATTAAAAGAAAAAAAAAAACAGAAGAAAACGTAGAATGAGATTAATCATTAAATTTGCGGTTACGATGACCACGTTTCAAATCCTGGGAGGAATATACGTCGCCCATTGCTACTGCTCTCTCCTCCGCAGAGGTTCAAGCATTCGCCTAAGTACTTCATGTATCCCTTCCAGATATTATAGTGCATCTAATACACTATAATAAGGATAAATATACTATGCTACGTTCTAAATACACTATGATAAGGGATACACCAAGTACTTACCAGCATTCGTTATATCAATCCGCTGTGCGAAGTGTACCGCAGGCACAAAGTCGAATGGATCGATCAGGCGGAGAACCTCTGCCAGATGTACGTCGATTTCTCGTGCATCCTTGTCGTTTTCTCGTACATCGATGGATTTCTCGGCTTTGGCTTCATTTGACAGCTTGAACTCACAGAAACTCATGGCTAATTATGTCGCTACAGTTTGCATTAGTTTTTTTGTTACCTAGTTTCGTATTTTCCAAGAAAAGAAGCAAAACTGTTTTACTTCGAAGGCCTCCCTGAAACCCGTGAGGGGTAGTCTTGCATGTCCTAAAAACAATAATATGGCGAACGATTCGGATCAGCTGGAATGTCCTCTTCAAAAGCTCTCTCTTCAAGGTAAATTTCAACTTAAATAAAGTCTTGCAATCTATATATCTTATATTTATTTTTTCCTATTATTTGCAAACGTTAAATTTAGAACTTCTGTAAAAATGCCGTTAATAAAACGAAGTAAACAAAAGGATAAGCTTAATCATCGTTTGGTTCTCACCACTGAAATCGTATTGTTATCTACATCTACATCTATATATGTAATCTGCAAAGGGATTTACCCATCACCGCAGATGTAAAAGAGAAAAAAATTACTTTCCTTTAAACAAATGTATGCTAAGATTAAGCTCAATGCAACTTAAGACTTGAGCTTCGATTTCACAATGATTTCGCGAAGAAAATTGTTCAGTTCGCCGAGCAGACAAACGTTAAAAAAACTTACTTGTTCTTGTCTCTTTTAAGACTGAATTGCGACCCTGTTCAGAGTTTCACTAGCCATGAGTTTCCTAACCACATTTTGTTCTTCTCTATATTTCTTCATCACCACTTACGCGATCTTGAGAATGTTGAATTCGATAGTGATCGCTCAACCACTCGGAGGTGAACGAAAGACGCTTAGGAAAGCAGTTCTCATGAAAGCAACAGACTTTTCCCGATTTCCATGCATTCAAGTATGTTTTAGCTAAACCTTCGACATCACTTAACCTCAAAATCTTGCACGCCATTTTTGCTGATACAAGGTACACAAGCCACCCCTGCGAGTAGCCCACTGGAAATTGCCTCCCCCGGATGGCGGCCATCTTGGGCGTGGTATCTGGCAGAGGCTCCCGCGCTTTCCGCCGTCGCCTGTAACTCTGTGCCCGCACTTACATTACTCAGCGGATCCTCCCCACCCGAAAAAAAACCTTTGAGCCTCTGCGGAGGAGAGAGTTGCTACTGCGCATCTCTAGTGCGCACGCTATTCATTGGTCACGCGCGTGCCACGTCATTTTCAAGCGCGCGCACCGAGTCGAAAACTTAACAAAATATAGAGCTGATGACCTTTGCGTTAACTTGGTGTGCGAATATTTTTGTTGGAAGCTCGGTGACCCCCACTTTTTTTTCGGCAGATCACTTCCTTTTTTAACTCTCTACATTATACTAAAAAACCAAAAAAATCTGTGTGTGGGAAGTTGTAATTATTTGTCATATACTATTAAAAAAGGGTCGAATTGGTACATGGAGACAGGTGTGTGTGACTTAGAAGTTGTCTTTTTTAAGGCTAATTCTAGCAGATTAAATGACATATGTAGCAAAGATCTATCAATTAGGCCTATATAAGCCATGTTAAACACTCATAGCTTAGAGATGATTCTTCAACTTAAATATATGCCGATAGTAATGAATCCGGCCAGAATCGCCTCGAATGACTGAGAATCGTAGAAATGCTATGGTCTGAGCTACGCTTTATCTTGAAAACGAGTTCGGTGACCCCCGATTTTTTTTACGTTTTTTTATCTAATCTTATCATTTTCTACCGTCAGTCAAAGTTTTAAAAAAATCTGTGTGTGGGAAGTTTTTGGGCGCGAACGTCCTTAAATACCTTTTTATGCTCTATTTTTTTTGATAGGAATCCATGACACGAGCTGATGACGGCTTACAAACCACTGCTACCCCCAATGAAAAGACAATAGTTAACAATGGTGACTTATTTCACAGTGAAGGAAATTGAAGATTAAAAGTTAATTAGTTCCAGTAAACCTGAGCGAGAGATATCTTTGTGGAAGAATTGGCTTGACTGAAGTCATGAATACAGACCGAACGCATTGTACTCAGGAACGAAGTCAAGATTTTCGCATAAAGCTTAATAAGACGCTTGCTGCATATAGGCATGTGCATGGCCAAACAAGAAAAAAAGTTAATAACAATTAGCTGAATGCCGCCTTGCTCTAGCTGCTCGGTTTTGCTCGCGAATGGAGATTAGAAATTTAGTCAATAGAATATCGAGTAAAAGGAATGTTTTCAATTACTAAAGCCTCTTTTTTATACAGACAAAACTTGTTACGGATGTTTTAGTCGCGTTTCGTCTTCTATTGATTATTGTTTTAATTCAAGGCTTGCAAAAACTCCTTCAGTAATTTCGTCCTGAGCTGTTTTTGATTACCTGAGCTGAATTTAAAATATGCAAAAGCTTACCATGCATGCTTCTCTTCAAGTATTTTATCTCTTCCATTATGTATTTTTGAAGGAAACCAACCAAAAACTTTTGCCTTTTTTCCCGTGACTTCCTCGCGTCAAATGTAACAGATAGACCATTTTATCTGCCGGCTTTAGACTGCATGTAATGGAAAAATGTAGAATGTACTGCATATCGATTTTAGCCTATCGTATGCGCAAATTTGGTATACTGGTTTTCGGTCCTAACGTAAGAAGGCAATATGATAATGAAAAGTTGTGAACCTAAATGATCATTTGTATGGTTAGATGCAATGGAAGCAGTGGAATAAAAGCTATTACAGCAAAGTCTGAGCCGCTATTATTTGATGAATTCGTTGCTGCTGTGTGCATGGTCAAAACTCACATCATCGAAAAAACTTCGAAATTCGAGCAGTTTCCTCTAGGGATTTTACGATATATGATATCTAAGTCTTGTCACCTCCAGCGCTAGTCACTCAACACAGCCAGTTTCCCGCTCGCACCTGGCCGAGCTTAATAGTATGGGAGACGAGCCTGTTACAAAACAAGATCTTGCTAATTTCAAAGATTTCGTTGTCAGTCAGCTCGCCACTTACAAATCGATTATTTTTTCGGAGGTACAGAAAACGCAAGAGGCCGCCTCTGCCGCCCTTTCTGCGTCTAATTCTTTGAAGGAACAGTCCGAGATCAAGTTTACTCACATCGGCAACGAACGAAATTTCAAATTTAACGGACAAGTATATTAGCGAAGCTTTTTTCACTCAAGGATCATCTCGCCGGTCTACGAGTCCGAGGCGTTTAAAATTCTTGACAAAGCCACAGAACTGTTACTGGAACTTAACCGAAAGATTCGGATCGCAGATTCGTCTGAGGCCGGTTGGTTGACTGTTAAACACTAAGAATCCAACCCCGTTTCGCTGAGCGAGAACGACGACAAGAAAATTCGTTCGGCAGAGAGGGAGGCTTTGAGAGACCAAGCCCGACAATCAAAAAAGCGTAATGTTTGGGGGATTTGCGTTCCGAAATAAACTTAGAAGCAGCGCCCGGTCCGTCTTGCAAGGTTCCACATCGGCCGTTCGTCTAGTCAGCTGCCAGTCACTTCCACAAGCACCCTAAACCGTTCCTGAAAATTCTTTCATGGCATCTTTACAGCGGGAAGCTTCTGGCGCTCTAGGCGCTCAGTATTCAGCTTCACATTCTGGCCCTAAGATGTGTGATGTTAACGCCCGTCTGATCAATTGGGTAAGGGATGTACTTTGATTATCGCTAGAACAGGTTCCCCACATGTCCCTGCGCTATGCTGCTTCGTTACGCTGCTCTGGCTAAGCGCATCTTAGACTCGCTTGAGTTTGTTTTTAAAAACTTTAGCTTTTCCACTTTTAAGAGTTACTCCCTTCGTTCCGGCACGAGTTTGTCCTACGCCAGGGCGAGGGAATTAGTTCAGCTAAGTTTTGTGCCACCGGTGTCGATACGTCGCGCATAGGTTTGCATTCACTTAGTCTAGGGGGTGCTTCAGCTGCGCTTAACAGCGCAGTTCCCCATCGCGTCATTAAAAACCACGGCAGGTGGAAATCTGTCTCTGCCAAGGAATTATATTGGCAGGAAAGTCTTCAACGACAGCTTCTTGCTACTTCGTGCATAGGTCTTTGAGTTACGCGCACTCGCTCTCGTTCTTTGTTTCTCCCGACACAACTGATCCTGTCCTTCCTATATCACTGTGTCTGTTGTTTTTCTGCTTATTAGAACTTAAACGTTTTCTCTGCAGTACGATTACCGTGGCTTTCACTTCCATCTAATGGTCAGCTCAATGAGCAATATTTTCAAGATGAAATATGCGTATATCATTACGATCACAGTTTCATGATAATTCTTTGAGACATGCATCTATTAGCATTTACATATCACACATGCGATTTTTAGAACCGCTGCGCACCGCGCAAATCGTAGCAGCACGTCTATCTACAGCCCGACTTGCGATCTGAGATCGTCTTGTTACTTAACAGTTACCGTCAGGAGCTCTCTTGTAGTCATTTATCTAACTCAGTTACCTTATGTTGCTCATCTAACAGTTGACAAACGACTAAGGGTAAGAGTCAGATGACGAAAACTATTATAGACGTCTGTTTCAGTAGAAGAATATTTGAAATTAGAGGATTAAGATGACACGGCATCAACATAGTCAACTGTATTACTGTGTGCAGAATGAAGTAGGGATGACTAGACGGCGCTTTCATTTCGATAAAATTGTAGTACAAACATTAGCACATCTCTTCCACAAATTAAGTCAAAGAGCCAGTTATCCTTGTTGATTTAATCTTCAACCTCTGTGAGAAGTTCTTGAAAAAAAGCTCGATGATTTAATCAAATTCTTTGAAACTGGCGATCATGTATTTCCATCGCAACGTGTCTTAAAACCCAACAAAGCAGTTTGGACTTTAGGTAGGAAACGTAACATAAATAATAAAAGCGTTTCGAAATGTTCTGCAGGAAACAAAACTCGACAAGGCCTATTCTATTTCAAAAAAACGTGGACGTGCCATAAGCATAACTTGCTCAGCTGTTTTTTTCTTTTCAGCTTTTTGACGAGCTAATGCATTTGTGAGAGAATGAGATTAGATTCGTCTGATGTGATATATCTTTTGTATAAACTTAAAAAATAATAACACAAACTGCGGTTTTATTCACCAGTTTTCTAGCTCTAAAACAACCACGTGAAGTAAAGGGAAGTAAAAA